>OW804101.1:15201307-15801307 GCA_942159475.1 Sthenelais limicola
TGGCCTCAGAAAATATTGACATATGCGTCAACGTAAGCAAGGATTTATATTTTGTTGCAAGAACGTCATCATTAAAAATTACATTATATTGCTATATAACTCCTTATACTCCTTCCCTTTATTTATCAAGTCCATTATTTAATCACATCCGAAGTTTTTCCACACAGAAACACATCCGAATCATTACAATTAATTAGATTTTGTGCATTATTATTTATATTTAACTCATTTTGTTGCTCTATCACATGCACTCGTGCCATTTGTTTTCTTTACAATAACCTTGCTTCCAACGTACCGTTTCATTATTCATTTTGGGCTTTCCATTTAGTAAATTTTTTGATACTATATGGTTACATTTTATCACCATTTCCCTTGTGATCGTACATCCCCCTCTAAATATATCGTATATTTGTCTTCGTTTATGTCTGCCTATTCCTATTTAATCATATTATTTCACACTATTTAAATCTATTCCAGGCGGGAGCGATGCTGCAAAACGTGTATCCAAGTCGTTAAAATTGGTAAATGACCGGCTCCACCGCCTGGTAAAACAGTATAACAGCGTGAATTCGCACTCTGTAATCACTTTTGATCAAGTTAAGGACACCGACGCACGTATATACAGGGGCCTCAACCAACCTGATGGTATGGGAATACGGTACAATCTGATGAAAGAATTTGTTGTTGCCTCCAATCGTATTGACCGCTGCAATGAAGAGATGGCTGCTCTGGACATTGAATGTCAGGCTATACTTGAATTCTACAGGGAAAGCCATCGTCTACTCTCCAGCCAGATAGACCGTGATGATTGTACTGCTGCTGCAAGAGCGTTCATGATAGAAAATATTATTGACAACGAAAAAGCTCAACAAAAAATTGTTTCCTGCATGAGACGCTTTGTCCGAATGAACGCTTTTGACACGGACCATGACACCGAATATTTGGCTAGGGTGGCAACAGAAGAAATAGATTTTGTTGAACAGTTTAACAATCTTCGTTTGCACTTCATTCTTCCTTCATTTATACACATATTCAGTCTAATGCTGTTATTTTTATTATTTCTGTGTAGAAGTTAAATGTTATACTGTCCGATTTTATGGTTTGTGTTATAGCGGTCAAAACTGGCTACTTTTCACAACAGGAAATATCTAAGTCCGAAGAGGAAAGCACATGGCAATTTTTCCGCCTTAAATGATGACACATTATTTGACTGAGTCGTACTTATCCAAATGCCGCAGACAATTACAATAACCAACATCATGACACCGAATATGGGGATAAATGAACAAAGAATCCAATAAAAAAAAATTGTTCAAATAATCTAATATGTACAAATGCATTCCTACTTTTCACACTACGAAATATGTGACTACGAAGACGTAAGGACATTTGTATTTGACTCTAGTCTACGTAGGCTTATGCTCCAGTTTTATCTGTGAGTGTGTGATAACTTTCTGTAGGTCATTTATATACAATTCCAAGCAATGATGCGTTCATATTGTCCTACTGATTATAATGTAGAAAGATGATTAATATCGTATAGTACGGTACACTACTAAATTTTCCAACCAGTCAATCTCACTCCTTTATTATTGACCGTGCGAGAACGTAGTCTGTACACTTTTAGATCATCTTTATTCGATTCAATTCAATTCAAGAATTCATTATTGCTGATGTTAATACAATAAGGTAGTCCAACTATCTAGATAAACATGTGTTCAAATACTTCTTCCATTGGGTGCCTAATTCCTCTTTTTGAGCTTTATTTTGTTAGTCTAATCTTGGTACGATTTCTAATTATAACATGGATCTTTTGATGAGATGATACAATACAATGGTTTTCTGGTGTGAAACATTGATGAGTGCTTTACAATGACAATTTGGTGATATGCAACATTTTTCAACGTCCGCCAAGTCGGCAAAAACCATTAAATGTTAATATAAAATAACTATATACCTCTTATAATACTGCGTTGATGTATAAAGAATTTACCATCTCTCTGAGGTCTGAGTGACAAGTGTTTTCATCCTGTTATTGAAATTACTTATAAAATTGTGAATCTAATAACACCGCGAACCGCAACACTCCACCTCTTTTTGATCTCTGGGTGGGTGTTCTCAAGTAACCTTTATATTTAGTATATTGATACAAATTTGTCTTTAAATGTTGATCTGTAATGCTCCTTTTTTATTGTGTATCTTTTTAATGATGGAGGGTGCATAAACTGTTAATTACTACGTTGATATTGGGGGATCAGGGGTAACATTTGGACAGTAGGTGGGTTTGATATGAGGCAATATACATAGCAAATGCGGACTGTACTATGTAATCAAGGGTGAAATGTAGCTTTGCCTTTTAATTAATTAGTAATACGACTCAATTGGAATTGGTTGAATGTATTTTGGGTAATGTTTTCATGAGTTCAGACCTGTCATTGACATGTAACATTACTACTCTTTTATTTCAAATTAATCTCTTTAATTAATTTGTCTAGATATATTTTAACGAAAGAAAGTACTGGGCAACCATATTCTGTTCCTTGGCAACCACTTTTTAAATCCTCGTTGCCCGTCTGAGGGATTTGGCGTCCCGTGGTTTTAGATGTTGTAACATCGGTAGACGTTATATATTGTTCTGACCGGTGAGACATTCTTCTACAAGACAGTAGCATTTGCAGGCAGGGTATTGCGTATGATACGTGGGTCGGACGTTTGTATATAGGGTGTGGTGGGGTTTTACCCTCCCATGTTCGCAGTCACCCCCAGTTGGCACAGTCACGAAGCGCAGACAGTTATAATTTTTTATTTTATTTATGTAGGCCTAAAGGGTGATAGGCTCTTTTCCTTTTATTTTTTGAAAGTATGTTTGTCTAGAATTTTTGGGGCATCAGTGTGCAGTTCATTCCACTTTTTTTGACATTTGTGGATCATTGAGTTGTTAATTTTTGTTAATTTTGAAGAGAGGACCGAGATGTTTTTCCTGCAAGGGCCATGGCTCCTGGTGGAAATATTTCTGTTATCGAGATTATGTTGATTTTGAGCAAGGTAGAAAGACATGTCCAATATATGTTTGTCCCTACGTGCCTGAAGGGGCCAGATATTTAATTTTTTATTTTGTTGATGTACGTTTTCGTATTTTTATTTGTTGGAGATTATTCTAAGGGCTCTATTTTGTTGTGATTGTAATTTCTGTAACATTGATTTGGGGGCAGAGTCATATATAAAATGACAGAAGTATAGATTTGGAAGAATGGCCATTTTATATAAGTTGTATTTGGCTTTGGTCCTTAGTCATTGTCTGGCCCTGTAGAGCCGCCTGATTTTGGCATTGACTAGATTAAGTGTTTTTTGAGTGTGACTTTCAAAGGTAACAACGTTGTCTAGTGTGAAGCCTACGTATTTGTATTCATTGACCTGTTCTCGGATTGTGTGGTAACGTAGTCGTTAAAATTTTATGTCATTTTTAGAGCGAGGGCAGTTGACCCACGATGATCTTCTCATTCAATATTTTATTAAAATTATATCTACTGGTGCTGCAGTCCTATCGTCTATTATAATACTCCTACTATCTATATAGTAGAAAAAATGATTACTATCCTATAGTAGGGTACACTACTGAACTTTCCAAGCAATCAATATAACTGGTCATAGTCACGTAGTCCGTACATTATATCAAAATGTGAAGGGATGATTATGTACACCTTATGTACACCTTTTTTTTAATCCAGAGAAGTTGACTGTCCCATTTTATTCCAATTTTGTCATGTCAGCAGGGACAGATTTAAACGGGTGTACTTTGTTGTAAGTCATTGTCTGACCCTGTAGAGCAGCCTGATATTGGCATTGACTAGATTAAGTGTTTTTTGAGTGTGACTTTTAAAGGTAACAACGTTGTCTAGTGTGAAGCCTACGTATTTGTATTCATTGACCTGTTCTCGGATTGTGTGGTAATGCATTGCACTTTATTTTAAATATCTATCGATTTGTACTTTTAGCTCCATTTTATGTCTATACCTTTTTTCATTTCGATATCTTTTGCCCTGCCTTTATTTTTACATTATTACTAATTATTATTCTCTCTAACTCACTCTGACCACATTACTGTTACATTGACACAAATAGTGGTATTTTTGTGTCGATATTTAAGGGCAAAATTTGTTAAAAGCCACAAGCAGTATCAATCCGTACATATTGTCTGTTCAAATACGAGGGGAACACTTAGTAATAATATTTATTTTTCGATTGAACAAAAAAGTGTTCCTTATGTAATATACAATGTTTTAATTTATATAATTATCCTTGTGTAATATACAATTATTTAATCGATGTAATGTTCCTTATCTAATATAAAATTAATAAATTGATATTATCTTCCTTATCTATAAACGCTCCATGGATGATTATATACGAGCATGAATACTGCATGAATACTGCTTAAAGGATGTTCTCTGAACTGCAAAATTTAAAAGATATTGTATTTAATTACTTTTTGACATATATAATCTAACGGTTTATAGAACATGCTGCTAGGGCCCGATATTTGCTCATAGCAAATGTCACATCTTCCAATTAAAGGGGAAGACGTGCTTATGTTATTTTATTTTTACTTTTATTGCCTCGATCAACAACCACTATACGAATGGACATTTATCTTACAATTATTTTATATCTTTCCTCCATTCAGTCTGGTAGCGCGGCAACATGGGAAAAGCTGAGGAGGGAAGGAATTTAAGCAATCATTCGCGCTCCCAATTGGCCATGTGTGCTCTACTAACATCGTCTGCCAAAATAGTAATCAACTGAAAGAGAGAGGAGGGCAATCTTCATCACAAAGAGCAAACCAAATAACGGATATCGAATTACCAATAATGAGCGAAATTTATTGAAACTGGGTTAATGTAGCAACACTACTGATTTTATCCAGAGAGGACAAATGAATGTGACTAGCCTATTACTATGCCTCAACACAGTAGCTCTGTTGTGCGGGAGGACACGGGGACGGAAACTCTGTCTAGAAGGCGACGACTGACACTTCTCACTGTTGCTGGCTAGATTATCGACTAACGGAATTTAGACTTCATTTGCTATTATTTGGTGCACCTGTGAATATCAAAACTATGAAATTCATATTATATGAGATATTTGGTAAAATAGTGAGCAAAATCGTTTTGCATACCAATCCGATATGCCAAAGTGGCCGTTGGGTTGACATCATGAATTATGTAACACCCATTTGATATGGGTTTATCTTCTGACCCATTCACTAATGATTCAATAAAAAATTTCACACTATTCCGTGACTACTCATTTTAATTATCTTAGCCACTTTAATGGTAATTTCCACACAATTTGTCTCGAGAGACAAACTGTTTTCTGTTAGGCGTCTTTATTTGTATAATTAATATGTGGCGTTGAATGCTTCTCTTGCTCCTCCTATTTTATTTTATTTTGGAATCAGAGACATTGCCGTAGTGGCCCGTTTATAATCCGGGACCTTTTTAAAAGCCTATCTCCAATACAGACAGGGGCTGTGGGCGTCATGAAAAAATAAATTCATCTAAAATTTAATTCTATATTAAAAGGTTATGTCAATTGCAAGCCGGGGCTCAAGGGGGTTCGAAAAAAGTACAAGCGCGGGGTTATGAACTGGCCACTACGGTATATTCAAGTTTTATCTATCTGCTCGCCTGCTGTGTGTGCTTGGTTGTCTTTCGTTTGGTTGAAATGTATTATGAACTTTATTTTCTTCTTAGATGTGTGTTATTCCACAAAATTTGTACATAGATTTAGGTACATTCGTCTCAAGTGACATTTGAACTGTTACTTCTCCTGGAGGAGCACGATTAAATTAGTTAAAATGGGGACACTAGCAGCTATCCTCTCCTCCGGTGTCTAGGGATCGCACTATAGAATGAATGTCGGTAATTTCTAATTAAAGAAGTCTAGGGTAGATGTTAACGATTTTGCTCTTTATTTACAACTTGCACTCGAAATGAGAGCCCTTAATGCACAAATGCCATTACCCCGTTCTCCAGCCCTATTTATAATCCCTCCCCCCATTCTCCCCTCCTCACTCACAATGTGAGACCCATAGCGGCCCAGGTGACAAAATGTAAATTGTACCACACATATTCATAAATCTTCATTAATGGCAGAGCTTGGTTCCCAAGTGTTGTCGGCGTTTGGAAAGCCAAGCCATTTTATCCTGTACTCCTTCTCACCGGTCACCGGATTATTGTGGACGCGCAAGATTTTCTCCCACTCCCACTCCACGTCATCTCCTTCTTCTGGTCCATCTGTTTAACAAAAATTACAAATTAAGTGCCTTATTATTAACCAAAATGACAAATTAAGTGCCTTATTATTACACAATGTAGCGAGATCAACTGAACTTATAAGCAATATTGTCACCTACCCAGTGACATAAATCTTAATTAGACAGATGCCTGTCAATGTCGACCAAATTAATTGAAGACCTTTCGAAATGATATGAATAGGGTTTTGGGAAGGGGGGGTATCGATTGATTGAGAGAGTGTTAAACGTTCAAAACGAACTTACCACTTTGGCCATTAGATGTTTGTTTCTCCTGGTCATCTGCTTCTTGTCGTCTCTTAGCACCTTTATTTTTTCCTGCTGTTTAATACAATGAGAAATTAGGGGTGAATTAAATTTATAATATATAATCACAAAAAATATAAATATGCTTCTAGGGACAAGTACGTTCAAGTGCCTTATTATTATAAAATGTAGCGAGATCAACATAACTTATCACCAATAATGTGACCTACCAACTGACATAATTATTAATTACAGTGATGCCTGTCAATGTCAACCAAATTAATTGAAGACCTTTCGAGATGATATGAATAGGGTTTGGGGAAGGGGGGGTATCGATTGATTGAGAGAGTGTTAAACGTTCAAAACGAACTTACCACTTTGTCCATTAGATGTTTGTTTCTCCTGGTCATCTGCTTCTTGTCGTCCCTTAGCACCTTTTTTTTTTCCTACTGTTTAATAAAATGAGAAATTAGGGGTGCATTAAATTTATAATATATAATCACAAAAAATATAAATATGCTTCTAGGGACAAGCACGTTCAAGTGCCTTATTATTATAAAATGTAGCGAGATCAGCGTAACTTATCACCAATAATGTCACCTACCAACTGACATAATTCTTAATTAGAGGGATGCCTGTCAATGTCAACAAAATTAATTGAAGACCTTTCGAGATGATATGAATAGGGTTTGGGGAATGGGGGGTATCGATTGATTGAGAGAGTTTTAAACGTTCAAAATGAACTTACCACTTTTTCCCTTAGCTATTTTTTTCTCCTTGGCATCTGCTTGTTGTGGTCCATTAGCCCGGTTATTTTTTCTTGCTGTTTAATAAAATGAGAAATTAGGGGTGCATTAAATTTATAATATATAATCAAAAAAAATATATTATAGCACTCGTCTGAATAGCGGACATCATTTAGTCATGACTTAATAAATATACTTTCCATTTCGAATACTAACTAATTATTTAATTACATTTAAATGATACATTTGGGCTAATTTTATTGACTTACTAATTAGTTATATGTGCACATTTGTAATGATTCATTCAGATATTATTAAAAGTTGGAAATGAACTTACCACTTGGTCGCTTAGCCATTTTCTTTTTTGTTTCTGTTTAATAAGATGATAAATTTGGGCTAAATTAAATTGATAATATATAATCAAAAAAAAATTGTGGGGACAATTATATTTGACTGATTGTGTCTGGTCAAGGCTGGACAATGGAAAATTGTATCTGATGTCTAGAAGCTATTCACATTTTTATCCTGACTGAGTACAACTTACGTTGATATTTGATTTTTTCCTAAACATTTAGACGTTGATTCTGTATAATATGGTTAAAATACAGGCAGTAAAAAGTATTTATTAATCGCGAAATTGACTCAAATGTAGGGTGGATAATCTGTTAAACTGCACCGGGATCACACTCACATGGGCTTTTAAATAGCCGAATCGCCCCAACAAAAAGTATTTCTTTTTAGAGAAGTCTATTTAAACGATTCCAGCATTGTTCAAGTCCCACATGATACTTTCCCAACACCTTAAACGAAATAGCCAACTTATTTTTCCAAATTCAAAGCTTTCCCATGCCCAGTGGAGGGGATGCTTATTTAAAATCAATATGTGACAAAAAGGTGTTTCATGTTTCATTGTGTTGTGCTACAACGAGTCATTGATGGGCAACCATATTCCAAACCTTTGTTGCCCACCGGACAACCAGGTTCAAATCGAATTAGGCAAGCGCTGGAATTAATTGATGTAATACCTTTTGGCTCACTTGGCTCAGTTATTTCAAACTCGTCTATTGTTACTTGCCCTCCTTCAACTATAAAATAAGAAAGACCAATATTTGTATTTCGCACGAATATAAATCATATTTGCTATCCTCTGTCTATTGAGTTTAATTATTTCCATATTAATTGCTATTTAATTATGTCACATTTTACATGTTACATTTTATAATTATATTTCATTATGTATGATCTGGGTCACCATTAAATATAGTGGCAATTGTCATAAAACGTCACATCATGCATGCATGATGTCCAAAATAAGTAATTTTCTAATTTAATAATAAATAACTTTTAATTTACAATACCTTGCTCGTCTGCCTCAACCATCAGTACATCGCCCCTTGCCAGGCCAATAATTGCTCCACCTTCGCCTATTAAATAACGAAGTGTGGTGCCGGCGAGAGTCAGGCTGGTTCTGACTCTGTCCGGTACCATGTTCCGGGGTTCCGGATGCTCTCCCGTTAGGCTCCGGACGAGAGGCCAGGGGCTGTAGTTCTAGTATGTTCCGACAGAGGTCGTAATTACTTATTGATACGCATTTATAACTTATTTTTATGATTTGCTCTTATGCTGTTCTGTATGTCCTTATAAACACCTTTTACTATTGAGATGCTTGTCATTCATATATCTTACTGCCACAAGTTGTAAGGGTTGGCATAGGCTCTCCGAGCTCCAACCGCGGCAGGTGTGTTTGGTATAATAAAGGACTTGGCTGGCGAGGACCGTTAGAACCTGGTTGTGTTGTTATTTGCACTAGTTCCATAGCCACTAGGGTACGGGGAAATAGCGAGACACTACAATTTGGTGCCGTGACCAAGCGGTCCGCTAGTTGGCCAGGAGGGAAGAGACGTGCCTATCGGAGGGGGATCCTAGCGCTGGGACCCCCCAATGGCCGATAGGGTGGCCGCAGTTGCCGCAAGACCGGACTGGTTAGCTGAACATGTTCAGCTATTACAATTCGGGGACGATTTCAGGGTTGAACCGGAACGAGAATTGTCGCCTACTAGGGTGGATCCGGAGAATAATGCGCCTGGAAGCGAGGTTGGTGAGTTTAAGGGATAGGATCAACGGACCGCGCCACGGCGCCCGGAGGAGAGGATAGGCAGACGACTGCCGGAAATGGTAGATTTAGGGACGGGAAGTGACTGGAGCATGTCTGAGGGTGGTCGGGCGTATCGCCCCGAAGCGCCACCGGATTTATTCCAGCCACAACCGGAACAGAAACGGAAGGTGCAACAAGTCGGACAGTTTCCCATTCTGGAACCAGCCCCACCTTTGCCGCCGCCCCCGAGAAGGGTGGAAAGACCTCAAGAAAGAAGGAAGGAGGGGAGGGAAGGAAATGCATGG
Organism: Sthenelais limicola; assembly: GCA_942159475.1. NCBI lineage: Eukaryota > Metazoa > Annelida > Polychaeta > Phyllodocida > Sigalionidae > Sthenelais > Sthenelais limicola. Next base: position 15,211,013 of record OW804101.1, read on the forward strand.
GACTCTCCAGTGATTCCGGCTCGAGCCAGGTTGGAGGGTCACTCCCCGCTGGTGCCAGCTCCGGCCGGAAGGGCGTTGAACGAATCCGTGGCCTCTGAACCATGGGAACCGATGACCCCAGGTAATAGCCCGATGCGGCGGGTGGGCGTACGGAAACGTAACCGTTACTTACCGGAACAGGGAGATGTGGCACAAGAGAATAGGATGCAGACGAAATTAAGTGAAGAATGGGAGATGGATCTGACAAGAGGGAATAATAGGCGGATGACCATCGAGAAAATGGACGCTCTGCTGGGATTACAGCGGCGTCAAGCTGCGCGTATGGATGTAGATATCAGCGCCATTGCCAGGCGCGGGCGTGAAGCCCTGCGCGCGGCGGCGGCCACAGCTGAGGACCTAGCAAGGGCAAGAGACGAAGAGGAATTTTTGCGGAACCGGTTGTTAGTACAGGAGGATGAGATGACTAGGCTGCATAAGGAGTTGGATGCAGAGCGGACAAAAAGGGAGAGAGAACGCAGTGACGCTCAAGCTAGGGAAGATATGGTGAGGACCGATCTCCTGAGGCAATTCGGAAAGGCAAGAGCGGAGACTGCTCCTGAGTATGTGCAGAGCACACCTATGCGACCGAAGCCAGATGCCCTGTCGGACGCCAGCATTGTTCAAGTCCCACATGATACTTTCCCAACACCTTAAACGAAATAGCCAACTTATTTTTCCAAATTCAAAGCTTTCCCATGCCCAGTGGAGGGGATGCTTATTTAAAATCAATATGTGACAAAAAGGTGTTTCATGTTTCATTGTGTTGTGCTACAACGAGTCATTGATGGGCAACCATATTCCAAACCTTTGTTGCCCACCGGACAACCAGGTTCAAATCGAATTAGGCAAGCGCTGGAATTAATTGATGTAATACCTTTTGGCTCACTTGGCTCAGTTATTTCAAACTCGTCTATTGTTACTTGCCCTCCTTCAACTATAAAATAAGAAAGACCAATATTTGTATTTCGCACGAATATAAATCATATTTGCTATCCTCTGTCTATTGAGTTTAATTATTTCCATATTAATTGCTATTTAATTATGTCACATTTTACATGTTACATTTTATAATTATATTTCATTATGTATGATCTGGGTCACCATTAAATATAGTGGCAATTGTCATAAAACGTCACATCATGCATGCATGATGTCCAAAATAAGTAATTTTCTAATTTAATAATAAATAACTTTTAATTTACAATACCTTGCTCGTCTGCCTCAACCATCAGTACATCGCCCCTTGCCAGGCCAATAATTGCTCCACCTTCGCCTATTAAATAACGAAGTGTGGTGCCGGCGAGAGTCAGGCTGGTTCTGACTCTGTCCGGTACCATGTTCCGGGGTTCCGGATGCTCTCCCGTTAGGCTCCGGACGAGAGGCCAGGGGCTGTAGTTCTAGTATGTTCCGACACAGGTCGTAATTACTTATTGATACGCATTTATAACTTATTTTTATGATTTGCTCTTATGCTGTTCTGTATGTCCTTATAAACACCTTTTACTATTGAGATGCTTGTCATTCATATATCTTACTGCCACAAGTTGTAAGGGTTGGCATAGGCTCTCCGAGCTCCAACCGCGGCAGGTGTGTTTGGTATAATAAAGGACTTGGCTGGCGAGGACCGTTAGAACCTGGTTGTGTTGTTATTTGCACTAGTTCCATAGCCACTAGGGTACGGGGAAATAGCGAGACACTACAATTTGGTGCCGTGACCAAGCGGTCCGCTAGTTGGCCAGGAGGGAAGAGACGTGCCTATCGGAGGGGGATCCTAGCGCTGGGACCCCCCAATGGCCGATAGGGTGGCCGCAGTTGCCGCAAGACCGGACTGGTTAGCTGAACATGTTCAGCTATTACAATTCGGGGACGATTTCAGGGTTGAACCGGAACGAGAATTGTCGCCTACTAGGGTGGATCCGGAGAATAATGCGCCTGGAAGCGAGGTTGGTGAGTTTAAGGGATAGGATCAACGGACCGCGCCACGGCGCCCGGAGGAGAGGATAGGCAGACGACTGCCGGAAATGGTAGATTTAGGGACGGGAAGTGACTGGAGCATGTCTGAGGGTGGTCGGGCGTATCGCCCCGAAGCGCCACCGGATTTATTCCAGCCACAACCGGAACAGAAACGGAAGGTGCAACAAGTCGGACAGTTTCCCATTCTGGAACCAGCCCCACCTTTGCCGCCGCCCCCGAGAAGGGTGGAAAGACCTCAAGAAAGAAGGAAGGAGGGGAGGGAAGGAAATGCATGGGACTCTCCAGTGATTCCGGCTCGAGCCAGGTTGGAGGGTCACTCCCCGCTGGTGCCAGCTCCGGCCGGAAGGGCGTTGAACGAATCCGTGGCCTCTGAACCATGGGAACCGATGACCCCAGGTAATAGCCCGATGCGGCGGGTGGGCGTACGGAAACGTAACCGTTACTTACCGGAACAGGGAGATGTGGCACAAGAGAATAGGATGCAGACGAAATTAAGTGAAGAATGGGAGATGGATCTGACAAGAGGGAATAATAGGCGGATGACCATCGAGAAAATGGACGCTCTGCTGGGATTACAGCGGCGTCAAGCTGCGCGTATGGATGTAGATATCAGCGCCATTGCCAGGCGCGGGCGTGAAGCCCTGCGCGCGGCGGCGGCCACAGCTGAGGACCTAGCAAGGGCAAGAGACGAAGAGGAATTTTTGCGGAACCGGTTGTTAGTACAGGAGGATGAGATGACTAGGCTGCATAAGGAGTTGGATGCAGAGCGGACAAAAAGGGAGAGAGAACGCAGTGACGCTCAAGCTAGGGAAGATATGGTGAGGACTGATCTCCTGAGGCAATTCGGAAAGGCAAGAGCGGAGACTGCTCCTGAGTATGTGCAGAGCACACCTATGCAACCGAAGCCAGATGCCCTGTCGGACGCCTCCTACGTTAGGCTGATGCATGAGCTGCCGGAGTTTGGCCAAGCCAGGAGGGGGGGGAACTCGGAATGTAGTAATTCGATCTCCGCCTCAAGCCCGGGAAAGGTCACGGGACCCGGAACTCCAAGAAGCCATTGATACGGCTAGGTTTATGTGCGGTGGCGAGGAGGACCATCCACCGGCGAAACAAGAGAAACGGGTCACGATAGTCGCGGACACGCCCATTCGAATGAACCGGCGTTCGATGGATCCGGCCGCAGACTATGAACCGGACGATGAACCGGAGGGCTTTGTGGTGCCAGAACACAGTGAAGCCAAACCAATGCGGAACCCGAAGCCGCTAACCTTCCCTGAGTGGGATGGGAAGCAGGATTGGAGGGAATATCAAAAACGGACCGCGTCGGTATCAGCCGCAATGAATTGGGATCCGGAGACTTATAAGGTCCAGTTGCTGGCAGCGGTGGGTAGCCATATGCCGTTCGCATCGGGTCTAAAAGCAAGCAAATATACGGTACGGGAGTTATTGAAAATTATGGAAAATGACTACCGGTCGGAGAAATCGGTGAATACCCGCCGGGACTCGTTGTTTGCACTAAAACAGACGCCGGGTCAGAGCCCCGCTAGCTTCGCAACATTGGTCTCTGAGAAAGCGCTCCATGCGTTTGGGAAATGGGATACAACGCTGCATGTGTTGGCAGTGCGGGTATTTCTGACTGGGTTAATAGATCCGGAAATGACCCGATATGTGGCCTTACAGGAGCCAAAGAATGTGGTAACTGCAGGGGCTTGTGCGACACGATACCGGGATGTATGTGGGGGAGTTGGGATGGCCGCGAAGGTTATGTCCATCGGCACCGCGGACATCCCCCTCTCCCATGGAAACGAACGGAATGCAGAGCATGGTGCTGGCAAACCGTGTGGATCGCTAGGAGGTGACTCGGCTGAGCTGCAGGCGTTCCGGGCATGGCAGGGAAAGCCACGAACAGGTGAAGATAGGAAAATGGATAAGACAACTACTGGGGGGAAGGGAGAAGAAAAATCTAACTTCCGGAGAGGCCCTCCACGAACAATACGTTGTTATTATTGTTTAGAGGAAGGCCATATGGTGGCCGATTGCCAACGGAAGGTTAAACACCTGAAGGCGTTAGATGAATATGTCCGGGAAAGTGAACGTTGGCAGCAGGAAAGGGGAAACAGCCCAGGGCCCTCTTAGACGGTGATAGGAGGAGCCCGGAGGAAAAGACACACACCGCGGAATGTCGAAGGACTGGGGTCCAGCCGGATCGGGAAGGGCAGGAGGTGTCCTCTGCTTGGCTAGGGGACGCCCGTGGAAGTAGCAAGGGGAGGAGGAACGACACAGATCGTCCAAGTACTGGTTCGGTGCACCTGTGCTCCGTGATGACAGTGCGCATGGGAGCACCGGAACACGCTTGCTCCGGCGGACAGATACTGAAGGTAGAGTATCGGGGTTATACCTCCAAAGTGAGCAAGATAATGGTCTGTGATCTCCGGAATTTTGACATAAGGGTATCCGACCGGAACGGTCCGCTTCTGGCAGATCAGATGTACGCGGATGTACGACTGGTAAACGTGACCGGACAGTTCTTGGTAGACTGGGGGGCGCAGTGTACGCTGCTCAAAAAATGGGTCTATGAGAGCTTGACTGTAAAACCGTTTTTAACACCGTGCCGTGTGACGTGTTTCGCAGGCACCGGTCATCATTTGCAGACACATGGGTGTGTACGAATCGCTCTGGAAATGAGAGGCGTTTGGTACGCCATAAATTGTCTGGTAGTAAGCGGGTTAAAGGGAGAGGAAGCAGGTATACTGGGGATGGATTTTATCCATATACACCGGTGTAATTCCGATTGGTCCGGGAAGTTCACCCTAGAGGATGGTGAGCAGACGGTATGGTGCCGGACACTGCAAAGCGGGTCTCTTACAAGCAATAGGAGTGAGGGCATCTTTGTGGATGCATTTGCTCATGTCTGTAGCGGCATAGACCTGGTGACGGCAGCAGAAGATCTATTCTTCGAACCGGGCGAGTTGGAATTAGGGAAGTACGTGGTTGGGGACCACCTGTTGATTGCCGACCGACCGGGTGGGGCTGTGTCCCTGTACAACCCTACTGGATCTCCTCTCATTTTATGTCTGACCGCCGGGCAAACCTGGGAGGAGAATAGTTCTCCAATCGTGGACATGGACTTACTAGAGCCGGAGGTGCCGATGCCCCCGAGCGAAGTTTGCCCATTGGAAAGATTGGTAAGGGAATCAGACCTGGAAGTAGCGGTCCAGCGTTCTGATCTCCTGCAGCTATTACGGAATTATAAGGAGTGCTTCCGGTTGCCAGGCGAGATGTTGGGACAGACAACCAAGGTCCTACATAGCATCGACACTGGTGATGCGGTTCCGATTAAAACGGGGTATAGGCGTCTGCCTCATGCGAAGCGGGAATCGGCTGAAAGACAGATTAAGGAGATGCTTGAAAAGGGAGTAATAGAGCCCAGCATTAGCCCCTGGGGAGCGGGAATAGTTATTGTAGGAAAGAAAGATGGAACGGATCGGTTTTGTTCCGATTACCGTCCGCTGAATTCAGTCACGAAAAAGGATTCCTTTCCGCTTCCCCGGATCGATGAATGTTTGGAAGCGTTGGGAGGAAATAAATGGTTTATTGCGTTGGACTTGGAGAGTGGGTACTGGCAAATAGCCCTGGATGAGCAAAGCAAGGAAAAGACAGCTTTTGTCTCTACCCTGGGGTTGTTCCAGTATCGCGTTATGCCTTTCGGGTTGTGCAACGCTCCGGCCACGTTCGAAAGAATGATGGAGCAGATGCTCCAGGGGCTGCATTGGAAGTGTTGCTTGGTTTACCTGGACGACGTAATTATCTTCGGACCAACGTTTGAGAAGACCATGGGAAATTTGGAATTGGTTCTAAGCCGCCTCCGGGATTACGGTTTGAAGTTGAAGCCTAAAAAATGCGAGTTGTTTAAGTCACAGGTTCAATACCTGGGCCGGATTGTGTCCGAGGCCGGGGTGCGTCCGGACCCGAAAAAGATAAGAAAAGTACAGTCTTGGCCGACACCGCGGACGGTCAAGGAGGTGCGGCAGTTTTTAGGGTTCGCATCATATTACCGCGAATTCATGCCGGACTTTGCGGAGGTAGCGGAACCGATCCAGAATTTAGTGGTCGGAGGGGATCAGAGGAGCAGCCGGACAGTTGTCTTTGATGAGGTGTGCAGGGCCGCGTTTGATCGGTTGAAAGACTTGTTGACTAGGGCACCAGTTCTGGGATACCCTCAACCGGTCGGCACCATTATTTTAGACACGGATGCCAGTGGATTCGGTATGGCTGGGGTATTATCTCAACTACAAAGCGGTAAGGAGGTGGTTCTGAGTTACGCTAGCAACACTCTAACCCGGCCGCAACGGAACTACTGCGCAACCAAAAGGGAATTGTTGGCGGTGCTGACCTATTTATGCAAGTTTCAGCATTATATAATCGGACAAGCGGACTTTACGTTGCGGACGGACCATGCGTCCCTCAGGTGGCTAATGCATTTTAAGGATCCCACTAACATGCTGGCTCGGTGGTTGACCACCTTGCAGCATTATGGGATCCAGGAATCGCAGGTGGTGCACCGGCCAGGGAAACGACATATCAACGCGGATGCGTTGTCGCGTTTACCTGTAAGGAAATGCCCTAGGGAGGACTGCCCGGACTGCGGAGTCCACGATGCTGTCATGGCTGAGTTGACAATGGAGTATCAGCTGTTCTCCAGTCTAACAGGGGATCGGCTACGGGTGGCCCAGGAGGCGGACGATGTGCTTACAAGAGTCATAGGGATAGTCCAGAGGGGAGACCCTTGCCCGGGGAATGAGTTCTGTTTTTACATGAAATTACTCTCTTCTCTGAAGGTGACGGATGGGTTACTAAGTATGGACTGGGAAAGCGAGAATGGAGTGATATACGAACGAGTGGCAGTCCCTGCTGGTTTGCGTCATGAGCTGTTCCTGACTTTGCATGGAACGAAACTCGCGGCCCACTTCGGGGAATTCAAAACGTATCAAGCTGCGTTACAGAAGTTTATATGGCCCCGGATGCGCGGCGATATCTCCGACTGGGTGCGGGGCTGTGATGTGTGTGCCTCGTGCAAAAGCCGAGAGGGGAGGGGCATTGCTCCATTAAAGAAGGAAATACATGGCGTGCGTTGGAGCCGTGTAGCGCTGGATATAATCGGACCATTCAGAAAGACTCCGAGAGGGAATGTTTGCGTAATGGTAGTGACGGACTATTTTTCAAAATGGGCCAAGGCCTATCCACTCCCGGACCATACGGCGGTTACTTGTGCAATGGCGCTCTTCACGGAGTGGATCCTACGTTATGGGCCACCGATCTCTTTGCAAACGGACGGTGCCCCTGAGTTCCGGTCGGCGCCGTTAAAGAATCTTTTAGAAATGTTAGAAATCGAGAAACTAATGACCTTGCCGTACAGACCGCAGTCAAACGGGCAGGTAGAACGGTTTAACAGGGTTTTGGTGGAGCAACTCTCATGTTTGACGGAGTACGAAGATATTAACTGGGATCTACTGGTGCCATGTATCGCGCATGCATACCGGGGGGCCGTGCACAAGAGTACTCATTGTACGCCCAATATGGTAGTGTTTGGAACGGAAGTGACTGTTCCGGCGGACATCATCTACGGAACGATGGATGGGGAAGTGGATTTTCCATGCCCTACTGTATTCGTGGAAGAGATCCGTAGTCTCTTGTCTAAAGGACATCGCTTTGTAAGGGAAAGGCTGGGGTGTGCAGCCGTGTATCAGAAACGGTACTTTGACTGGAGGGCTCGCCCGAAGGTTTTTAAGGAAGGAGATGTGGTATGGAGATATTCCACTCCTCTGGCACAGAAGAAGTACGGTCCCAAATGGGACGGGCCTTTCGAAGTGCTAAGAAGGGTGCAGGGATCCACTTATGAGCTAAGGACAATGGCTGGTATATGCAAAAGGGCAGCCGCTGCAGGTGGTAAATCTGCACCGTGCGGAGGAGTATCAAAAGCAGCAGATGGCCGGGCACGAAATATTGAGGGAGGACGGAAGGGGTAAAACTGTCCCAGGGAAAGATGCCCCTATGGTGAAGCCCGGCCCTGTAATAGTAAAACATACAAAGAGGCGTGGAAGGCCCCCGAAATCGGTCAAGAAGGATCTTGCCCAACCGCTAGCAGATCCTGATGAATCAGCGGGGAGCCTGCCATCGGACAGTGATTCTGAGTGTACCCCGGACGCTGCGGAACAGGGTGGTGACTTGCGGATGGACACGGTAATGGATAGAATATCGAAATCCGGATACCTGGCGGGGCGCCCACGTTGGCAGGTATAACCCCCGGATAGATATGGCTATGCGTGAGGAGAACAGGAAAGAAAAAAAAATGACACAACGAGAAGTACTAAGAATCGGACGTTCCGGGCACGGGCTCCGAAAGGGAGTAGGGAACGGCTTGATAAGGGTTGAAATGGATAACCTACCACTGTGCGAGGAAAGACCAGGCTGAGAGGTGATCCGGGGAGGGAGTTGGCCGAAGAAACATATATTCCTGGATGGTGGAGCCAAAAGGGTGGAAACTAAGGAATAATCCCAAGTCCGGGTGGCTCAGCTGGTCACATGGACGAAGGAGGAAAACGCCCAGAGACAAATTAGGTAAAGTGATATTTCAGGCAACGACCCCACCACATCCATAAATGACGAAATAAGAAATTAATATTGGTCTATGTCTTTTTTTTTATGAGATGAGCTAGTTACAGCCGCTATTGAATATCAGTTTACCAATTTTTTATACTTATTCAGTTAGTAAGTACATTTGCCAGTGTATATTGTGTAATGCGCATTGATCTAATGTGTGATATTGCGAATAATTAATAATATACTGATATATTTACGCACGGTGCACAAATACGATCTCTGCATCAGCCATTGTGATTGCAGCATCCTTATTTAGCGCCCATGGGTTTGGAAGCTTATCACAACCATCTGGGAGGCCCGTCACCCGAACTTTGAGTTTGCCCGCGTTCATTTTCGTGTATGGGAACACTTTCACACGTCTCCCCAGAAATTTGCCTTTAATGAGAGTACAACAGTTAAATGAAATTGATATATTAATTGAGAAGTATTTAATTCATAACTAATCAATTTTGTATGCAAAATTTATATACATTAAGATATTATGATATACATGTCTTTATCATAATATTTCTAATATTATATTTTGTGGCATTATAGTAAATTTTCTCTATTAATATAAGTTGACTAAATCGTAAGGATGTGAAATAATTTAATTTTAAAATATGACGTGTTGCCATACCATAAGCCTCTTTGATGCGCTCCTGCACGCGCTGGCGCAGCTGATCCAGCGTTGGTTGTGGGGTCAGGGTCTCATCACTGCAGCCATGCAATGACGCCATAAGTGCGGTGCGATACTCGTTCCAAGTATCGACCGCGTGTCTTGTGCCGATGGCATGGTTCGTTCCATTAAGGATCCCCACAAACAACGCCTTCTGGTCCAGCCGATCAAGAAGATCCACCTTTAATATTAACAGTAAAAAGTCGACATAATTCAAGAATAATATAATTTATAATAAATTTATTAATAATGTCTCTAAATGACATGCACTAATAAAAAAATAATGAACGTTTTGATTGACAGGTTGCTAATTTTCCGGCGCTAGACGCGGTCAGAATAGTGTTGGTAGGGGGATATGGGTGGGGGAGAGAGAGAGAGGGGGTGGTGGGGGTGTGGAGAGGAGAGGGTGGTGAGAGAGGGTGGGGTTGAGAAAGAGGGTGCGGTGGAGAGAGAGAGACAGGGTGGGGTGAGGAGTGAGTTGCGACGAATAGGGGTGTGTATAGCGCTTATCGGTTATGGGATGGTTCCCCATTTCCCTATAATACTCACAGGATTTTGAGTCATGATTATATAAGGGGATCGGATAGATCATTTGAAAAAAGCATGAAGAATAATTTAGAATGGATCAGTTCAACGCCCGGCGGTATTGGAACGAAATTACGTATGCAAAGGAGACTTACCGAAAAATCCATTTTTTGGCCGATTTGCCTCACTTTTTTTTCCTTTTGGGCGGGAGAGAGTTTGCTTGGGCACTCTTCACGCTCTTCTTTCACCCTTTGCCTGTAAATTTGGCGTTCCTCGTCTGTCAGGGAGCGCCACTGCGTGCCGAAACTAGACATGCGAGTGTTGCCTTGGGAGGAAGCTGTATGAATAGAAATAAATGTCACTCGTAAGAAAAAGTTGGACATGTTTCGTCTAAGCATTGCATAGGTATCGATATGGCGATATGCTTCGATTTGTTTACCTATATCATATTGACAAAAAAGACCCAATCACCATCGAAAAATAAAGCAAGTTCGCACAAGTGTTAAGCCCAAGTCGACGATTTGCACATAAAAAAGGGTCTTATCAGAATCACAGCGACTATTAAGAAATATGAGTGATATAAAGGCGTTAATTAGATCGCAAGATAGTATTGAAATGAACGCTATTAGTTGATGTTATAGCTTATATGGTATGTCTTTTTTAATGAAAAGTGCACTCACTGCTACTAGCTTGTTCCCTCGTGAATAAGTTGTAGCCGTTGAAGTGTGATGTGTCCTTCTCTCTAAACTGGGCTTTCTTCGTCTTTGTGGACTTCTCTTGCCCACCAATTAAGTCCGGCAGCATGTTCTTGACTTTTTTCTGTAACAACAACATAATTTGAGTGCAAATTGAGTGTATTATGAATAATATAATTGTGGAGTCTGATTAGGTACATGTCCTGTTTTTTTTTTTATAAAAGTCATATGTACAGATATTTGTTAAGGTATTGGCTAAGACGAAATTAGCGTGCAATTGTGCTACTGCAATAAAGGGGTCGGTTGAAGTTCAATCTGTTATCATGCATACCATGACAAATGCCCAGTCCAGCCCCGTTTTGTCTACGAGAGCTTCGAGTTGCGGCCAGAACTTTTTCCCGGTCCCCCTCAAGCCGTTTGCGATAGCATCGACAAAGCGCTGCCGCTGCTCCGGCGTGCAAGGATTGCGGCGCACTGTCATATTCTTTTTGGTTTGGCTGGAATATGTAATTTTGTAATTGGATTGCAATTGCATACGTACATAATAATAATATGTCGCTCAAAATGTTCTCTCTTAAAGTTGGACTATTTGAGGTGTTATTAGGGCAATTTAAATGTTTCGCTATGTTTGCTATGCTTGTCCAATTTAGGCGTAGACATATCATTAGGATATAAAAGCCACTAAGTGGACTAACATTTCGTCCATAGCGTCGCACAATTCAGATGAGGTGTGGCATAATTTACTTAATTCATAAACATTTGCTTTAGTTTGATAATGTGCTGATAAATTGACGTGTACAAAACAAAATAAGACGTAATTTTAGGCTTGGAGACAGTGCAGAGCCATTCTAGAGGAAGCGTGGTGAAATTTTTTCCGCATGTTAATAGGACGATATGAGAGAGTCATTATTAAAGACATAGCAAAATATTTGTCTTAAAGACAAATAAAAAGATCGTGTGAAAAGTGGAGTACTTATGTGGCCATCGTTGTAAGGTAATGTTAATAATTAGATGGTAGATAGTAGAAATGGGTATTAAGAGTATGAGTGGAGATTGTAGAGCAGGTCCAAAGCAGATGAGTGTGTTAATTTGTTTAATTTGAATGAATGAATGAATGAATGAATAATTGATTAAAATATTTATAAACAAATGTATGAAGTTAAATAGAGAAGAAAAAAATGTTGAATTTATTGAAAGAAAATGCTAATGCATGGAGAAAAGTCCACTCTGACATTATAACAGTCTGAGCGAGTAAAATGTATTGCTAAACTGTGTGCTACATAACTTGTTTCAATTCATAAATATCTCAACAAAAATGATTATTTCACATGTCACCTGAATTAAATGTGCCTTTCCTTTTCATGGGTATCACATTTTCGTGGCGGTCTGAATTGAAAAAACATAATTACACACAAAAAGGATTCTATGCGGCCTCATTAAGATGAACGTTTGAACAATCGGACAATAAAATAATCGATCTCGCGCGGCAAAGTAAAATTCCAAAAATAAACGCAAGATGAGTAGAGGGTAAGATGTAATATCATGTGATCGACCGCGGGAGAGAAGAAGGCTATTTGTTAATAGATTCAATAAAAACTTTAAAAAAAAAACAAAAAAAACCCAAACATATATCTTGATTTACATAATAATTGATCGATCATTTAGGGTGAGTCTTACAATTTGTATAGAGAGGTACATAGCTAATATTTAGGTTGTATTTTATTTTAAGAGCTTTACATCACTGTCTGTTATATTAACATATGTTTCGTGGTAATTAAGGTATTTTTCGTACAATGTATAATGACGGGGTTTGAATAAATAATGATTTGTAAATTTCGTCTTTGAGCAATGTTATATCGTATAGAAGAGTAGTAAATGGGTAATATTTTTAAAATAAGATCACCCCACAATCCAACCCAATATGTCCACAGATCGATATCTCGATATTTATAAATGTATTATTTACGTATGTATTTAGACGGGGATTAAAGTCAACGTCTTTTAAATATTAACTTTTATGACAATATAATAGGACTGTATAGTATGGCGGTATAATATAAAATAGAGGACATGACTAGTATGTGATAATAATGTCAATCAATTTGTAAGTGTTAGATTTAATAATGTATTTGTCCAGTTAAGAGGGATAAATTTGTTTTAAATAAATGTTAAAATTTTGCTGGACTGAAAGGTGTGACTTGTTACATGTAGGTTGTTCGATAGAACTGTCATGCTATAGAGATAAAAATTCATAAACATTTCATTTTTTGGGTGAGGAACTACCATCTTTCTTCCCTTAGTAATATTTATTAGTCAAATGCTTCTCAATTTAATAATGTACTAAATGTGTACAGCTGCCAATTGTACATTTTATGAAAATATATCACATATGTCGTATATGCATAGTCGTATGAATGGGTATCTTGGTTCGTTAGCAACAGAAAGGATCAAACGAATGTCATGGCACTCTCAAAGTAGGCCGTCGGCATGTTAAATTATTTAAAAGAACAAACATTTTTCTTTCGTAAATTGTGATGATTACTGTCGTTATGTGTTATGAATAAGTCTTATATAAAGTCATTGTGATTGTGACGATCAAGTCAAATGAAATATAAAATTCAATTATTTTGAATGACTCGCAGTAATCTGTGTTTTTGTTGTGTTTATTGTGCTTCTTTTGCTCTTCGATTAGCTTCTCCTTGGCATATACATAGCTAAATGATAATTAATGACGATAGTTAGACGAAATTAAATGTAAAAAGAGACTAATTATTACCTATTTGAACACATTCACTATATAATGCCAAAATATGAGTGCTGTATCACTCACACTTTTCTATTTAAACTATTTTAAAGCCATATAGGTATAAGAAGTTGGTTAAAGTCATTTTTAAAAATAGATTAAGTTCGATCTGACAATATATCTATTATGCTGCAGCGTGTCTTTGTGCTTGTCGATTTAGGAGGCGGGGGGGGGGGGGGTGGGGTTGGGTCGGGTAGGGGGGGGGGCAAGACGGCCCAAAGACGAAAAATAATAGCCACACGACCCCATCTTCTGACTCGATCGACTGCTCCAGTATGGACACAATTATATTTTTCATTGTTTGAAAGAATGTTCGTTCGCAGGAGTTATGTCACTACGTACTAAGTAATATAGGGAAATTGGACTATAGATGATAATCAATGATAAGCGCTATAAAGCACAATTGAAAAATAATGGTAATGGGACTTATCATTTTGGTTATCGCTTATGATAGGATATTGTCTTTGTTTATGATAACACATCTAATATGCATTAATTATGATTTCATGAATTAATATTGAACAAAATGTGTCTCATCGATATTATTGAAGTAAAAATGGCAAGATTATAAAGTAATGGACCTTTACAGATAATATCATATTATCTAATATAATATTGAATAGACGAGAGTATAATTATTATATTGTGGATAGAATCATATTTATTTATGGGTTTATTTTTAGGGTGTATGTAGTGGACATCGCGATGTAAACAAATGTGAATAATATAAATAAGAATTGGTTGACACAATCGGTTGACAATTAAGTTCTATTTATTACACACTTATTGGTTCACTGTACAATAAAATATACCACAAATATGTGAAGGAGCAGCAGGATGAACAACAGGAAACACAGTAATAGTTCCATCGGATCGCGACTGCCTCTTTGGACGGGAACTGAAATAATATTATGAGTGATTTAGTAACGCGATTATATTGTACGTAATAAGCTATTTATTATGGATGTATAAATAAATGAAAGTAAATAATATCTAAAAAGTAAGTATGTGATACAAAAAGTTAATCAATGGTTGGCAATATATAGTAGTACATATGTCATAAGGAAAAGTGTAAATGTGTTTATCTTCGCGCGGATTAAAATTTAACCATTGTGTATGTAATAGTTATAGGTTTGCGTTGGATTCAAATATCAGACTTAATGCAGAAATGACAAGTTGGCTAAGCGTAATTCGTGCATGTATGAAACATAGGATAAAGCAGATATATTTTATTTATGAGTGCAATAAGAGAGTGATGATAAATGTTAATCGCACATAATAGGGGTAGCCGATATAAGAATGCTTAAACGAATTTAATAGGGGGAGCCCATTTGTTTACACAAACGGATGAGAACAGTTAATATCAAATGAGTGCAAATGCCGTGATCGTCCTTAAAATATGCATAATAAAGCAGGAGGAATAAGAGATTATAACGGTGTGCTCCCGGGCGCGTCTCACTCAAAGAAAATAATTAAGTAGCATAAAAGGTATACATTGAAAGAATGTTTGAAACAACATTTATAATATTATGGATAAAAAGCAAAAATATTGAACAGCGATTTGGACATAATTTAGTTTTGCATGTGGCGTGTGTGTTATGTAGTAGGCATGGCCAAGTGTCTAATAACATAAGAAATGATATTGCAGCACATGAATAATGAATTATATCATGCATATGAAAAAAAAAATTGTTCGTAAGTGTAAATTTGCTTACTATCATCAAGATGGGTGAGATGGAGTCGGTGATGCTGGCACATCCATTTCACATGCATATGATGCACAGATTTCGCTTTTAAAATTATGCAGTTGTTTTCCATTTTTCGTTTGTTTTAGGTTGTTTGCGCAAAATGATTGGTAGTTGTTGTTGTTGTTTTTCCCTCCTCCCTGTTTATTCTTTTCAGGACCTGCCTCCCCTTTACCTTTTCCCTTCCCTTTCCCTGAGTTATTAACAGCTTGAGAACTGGCAACCGGAGGGGGTGGGTAGGATGGATTGTAATAAGGTGGATACATAGGCAACATGGGTGGTTGAAAAGGGTACTGGGTGGCTGTACTTGGTTGGGGCATGATCACAGTTGGGTTAGGGGTTTTTATGTTCTCCCATTTTTCTATTACTTTGGTCAACATATTTATTCTAGCCTCTAATTCAGAAAAAGGTACCCAATTGGCTGGGAGTTTTGGAATTTCGGGTTTTAGTTGATTTAGGACGGCCCCTATCTCCATTGGCTCGTCCTTTCTCTGACCTCTGGCAGGCTGGCCTGCCAATGCGAAGGTGTGAGCGGCAGCTGAGGCTTGAGTGATAGCCTCAGCCAGAGTCTGAGGACGAGCGGCAAATACGTCATGACGTATCTACTCGTCCCTCAGTCCTCCCACAAAATTCCTTACTAGCGTTTCTTGGACAATATCATGATTTAAATTTTCAATGCTATATGCCCTTTGGGATGCCAGCTGGAACTTGCGTCCATATTGCTTAGCATCTTCATACAGGAGTTGATAAAGATCTGTGAGGCGTGCCCTGAGCTGTTGTTCCTCCTCTTCATTCATGAAGAGTCGGAAAATCTCTGCCCTCGCCAGATCCCAGGTTCTGTTCGCCGCTACCTGCAGGAACGCTGCCACACACCTCGCTAGAGGCCCACTGGCAAGCGTCCCCAAAAGCTCTAAAGTGAGGTTGTCATTGGCCGCACAATAGGCTTTTGCCCTGCTGATCCCATCCAGCCACTCTCTCAAGGTGTCCTTGTTGGAACCATCATTGGCTCCCAACATAGATCCATGGCGTTCCAAACGCCTTCGGATCTCTTTAATTGCCGCAAACCTTGCCCTTCTTTGATTAACATCTAGAGCAGCAACCGCATCTGCATCTAGATCCCAATCAACCTCCATTGCAATCTTTAGAGAGAATAACTAGACAGTACAGGGTACAGATCTAAACATACAGAACCCAAAGATCTAGCGAATTAAAAGCTCCAGGCATTTCTCACGCACTCTCCAAGTATTATGAGTGGCTAAGTGTGATCATTGCACCCAATTTTGTACAGTGTCCCCAGATCCGCTTCCCACACATTCCACAATAATATACAAGCAAAATCAGAGTTCAGATTTCCACTCACCCAGTCCTGTTCTTCATTTGCTCGCCTGGTTTTTCTCTGACTTCCAGATGAGGGTTTTGCTATTTTAGCAAGTCGTTCCTTCGAATGGTCGCCAGTGTGAGAATGCAATGGCAATTTGCCCAGAGATTCGGTATGTAAATGATGAAGTCAGAGAAGTCAGATGATAGTAGTCTTCGGCCAGGCAGCAAGGTGTGTCCAAGCTTACTCTGTCCCCTTTATTTATAGTCACACGTTAATTATTCATTAGCATAAAAAATGGGTATAGCAAAGTGCGCTCCTGGCGATCCACCCTTATGATTGGCTGAGGGGGATCTTCCTGCCACATGATCATGACCCCCAGCGCTCTCCCACGCCAAGGTCAGGAGTATCCCTTGCCCTCAACCCCCCCCTCCCCTCCCATTATCCCTGAACCAAGCGTGTAGCGTCCCCTCCCTCCCCCAGTCCCCTCCCCCCACCCACTAATGAGAGTCACGCCGGAGAACAAGTGGCGATGCTATTACGGTTGCTAAGACAATCAAACAGGTAGACACACAACAACAGATGTCCAGCGCCCCGCTCTCCCCCGCTCTACCCAGGTCCCGCGTGACGGTCGAGGCCCAGGCGGAGGGGAGGGGGGGGGAGAGGGGGAGGGGGGGACGGCCACTCTAGGGGTAAATTCCGCTCGCAAGAATTGCAATTCTTTACACTGCCCCGGGATTCCAAGTCTTCACCATCAGCCTTGCCAGGGCTCGTTGGAGACTGGGATCCATCCTTGCTGGTTTTCCGGGGTTCAGTTTGCTTCCTTGGAGAACGGCATAGAGTGTCAGGGTTGACCGATGTCTCCCCTTTGCCCTTCGGACTCACTTCAGCTACGGGTTTGGCCATCCCCCGAAGCTTCGGTTCCTCCTTCACCGCTCCCTCAGAAACCTCAGTGTCCATAGGTTCGGACTCAGAACGGTTGTGTTCATCGTCCTCCCCCACTTAACTGTCTTCGGCTGATAACCCCATGAGGTTAGCAGCCCCTTCCTTGAGCAACTGTTGCTCCTCTGCCTCTGTCATGGCAGGGAGCTCAGTTTCAATGCCCTCGGACATTAACTTCTCCGCATCGGCCAATTCCTTCTCCACTTGCTCAGCCATAGCCTTCTCCATCTTTGATCAATTTGCTAGAAAAGGGAAAAGAAACAAAGAATTTCAGTGACAAGACTTCATGGGGCAACAATGCCCGATTTCTGAGTCATATCCATTCTCGGACTGAGCTTCGGATGGCCTTTCGGACCCGAACTGTGCCGTCAGTCCCCCACTCTTTTAGCGTGGGTCGATCCGAACTATGTTTCTAGCAAGTCATCACATCCTCGCCACGTCTCCCATCATTCCGAATGGGTTAATTATGTCCAGACATCATAATGGAATAAGTTAACAGGGCATGGTGGTTTACTTCTATGCCAGAGTACAACATACAACACACATACCCGTAACTAGTATTTCTAACAGTGTGTATATCAAAATGTACCAGGCATTTATGTAAATCATCACTTGATAAACTTACTGTACGTTCGGCGAAAGTTTGTCAGTTGCTTACTCATACGAGTTCCGGAAGCAGAATGGCAAAGGGTAGAACACTCTCGCCGCACCTGATGCAACGCTAGTACTTCAACCCGACACCATAATAGCATAGCATGATTGGGTGCTAATCCAACAGCTATTTTGATCTGCCTGCTGAGACTACACAGGGCCAGTTTAATCTCCACTTTCTTTGTTATCTGGACAGGTTTAATTGCTACACTCTATCTACTATAAATAGAATCCGACCTTACAGCAAGTTCCAGGTCTCATTGACCCGCAGTGCAAGCCTAGATCATGTCAACACCTATCATTCAAAACAAATACTTATCAAGACAAAGATTGGTCTCCCAGTCACAATAGAAATGAATCCATTACGCCGGTAGGGGACACAGCAGTGATTTTCCGGTCTACTGCTAGTCAGACTTCTTGTTGTGTACTTTTTTAGGGAGCTAAAATCAGTCCGGTAATTTTAACTCATTTGATACCAAATTCTATTTAATTTGCAACCGAACTGGGGCATTACGCGTGCGTCTAGCCCTTGTCTGGGCTGGGGAAGGATTGCTAGTATCAGGCCCCGGATTACTTCTTGTCCGCCTAATACCTGGCAGAACTGGTGGAACAACAGCACCTGGTAATTTCCTAGGCCTCCCAACCCCTTTCTTTAGAGCGATGGGTGCCACAGGCTTATCCGGTACTACTGTTTTCCTAGGTCTGCCTGTTTTCTTTTTAGCCTTCGTCTTTTCCTTTTCCTGCACAATTAGTTGAGGTGCCAATACAGCCTTTTTCAACCTGCCACAGCCTCTAACTGTTACAGGAGGAGGGGTAGTTGACACAGGAGCTGTAGTTTTTACAGTATCCGTTTTCTTTGTCTTCTTTCCCCTCTTTCGGACAGGCTTTTCTTGTCCTGCTCGCTTAACTTTTCGGGGTCTGCCCCTCGGCTTGACTCCTATAGTTATTTTAGCTTTTGCCGCAGGAACTACACAATCTTTCCCAGCCACTAATTTTCCATCTACCAGTCGAAGAATATCTCTACCTGCTTTAGCCTGCTTTTGAAATTCGGACGCCCGATGCAGGTTCGCCTAAATTCGGGAGCTCCATCTGTTTGCAAAGCAACAGGGCATCCAAATCGTAGAATCCACTCTCTGAAGAGTACATCTGCACAACTTTCTGCAGTGTGATCTGCCATGGGGTAGGCTTCAGCCCATTTTGAGAAATGGTCCGTTACCACCATGATATAATTGTTTCCCCTGGGAGTTGTCCGAAGAGGTCTCAAGATGTCCAATCCTATCCGATTCCACCTATCCCCATGTTTTTCCTTTTTGAGGAGAGAAGTCCCTCCTCCTTGTCTGGATTTCCTCATACTACATTCTGGACAGGCCCGGATCCATCGTTTCAGATCGTACCTCATCCCGGCCAGTAATATTTCATTTTCGCTGACCAAGAGTTTTTGAATGTACCGAAATGACCCGAGATCTTCGGACCATGCATCCCCTGGAATATTTCTTTCCTCAAAGACGCAGGAATGAGTTTCCTCCAATATTTCCTTCCAGTGGCTAGTCTTGTCCAACCCAGACATAGCACACCTTCTCTCATTTCCATATTACCCAGATGCTGGACAAAGCAACAGGGCATCCGAATCGTAGAATCGGAAAGTTGTGCAGATGCTGTGCGGAATTCATTAGATTCTCCAGCTAGATCTTCTCTGCAAGGGATATCCTCTGTACCCGCAACAATAGCCAGTAATCTTTTGATGAGTGGATCTTCCTGCTGGGCCTCCCGTAACACCTGCTCCTGTGTGCCTATAGCCACAGTGGTGGGGGCAGCCACAGCATCATGAATACCACAATCCGAGCAATCTAGTCTTCCACATTTTCGGGTGGGAAGTCGTGACAACACGTCAGCATTTTCATGCTTCTTTCCAGCACGATGGACAATCATATTCTGATCCAGACCATACTCTTGCAGTGTCAATAACCAGCGTGCGAGCATATCAGTTGGATCCTTGAAATTCAGCAACCAACATAAGGATGCATGATCTGTCCGAACCACAAAGTTCCAAATTCCCAGTAGGTAGTGTCAAAATTTCTTTAGATAGGTCAGAACGGCCAAGAGCTTGCGTTTAGTAGCACAGTAATTCTTCTGTGATTTAGAAAAACTATTACTAGCATAGCTCAATACCACTTCCTTCCCATCCTGGATCTGAGACAGGATTCCAGCCATCCCGAAACCGCTAGCATCTGTATCCAGAATAAAGTCTCCCACCTTCCGGGGAAAACCTAGTACTGGAGAAGTTACTAGGGCTTGCTTCAGTTTGCTAAAAGCATCGTCACACCGTGGCGTCCACACTATAGGCTTGCTATAGCGCTTCTCTTTCCCTGCCGCGGTCACTGCATCTTGCAGAGGGGCTGCTATTATTCCGAAATCCTTTTGGAATTCTCGGTAATAAAAAGCAAAACCAAGGAATTGCCACATCTCTCTGGCATTCTTGGGAATAGGCTTGGATGCCCTCCGGAGGTACAATTCTTCCCAAATATTCCACCCTCTGCAGAAAGAAATCACATTTCTTCGGCTTTAGCTTAAGACCATAGTCTCGGATTCGGTCTAGGACGAGTCTGAACTTACTTTGACACTGATCATAAGTCTCTCCGAAAACCACGATGTCGTCCAAATAGACCAGACAGGACTTCCATCTGAGTCCGTCTAGCATCTGATCCATCATACGTTGGAAAGTAGCCGGAGCATTACACAATCCGAAAGCCATAACTTTGAATTGAAATAAGCCCACAGTGGACAGAAAAGCAGTTTTGTGCTTACTTTCCTCATCCATGGCTACCTGCCAATATTCACTCTCTAGATCTAGGGTGCAGAACCACTTGTTTCCTCCAAGGGCCTCTACACACTCATCTATCCGGGGTAATGGAAAACTAACTTTTATGGTCACTGTGTTTAGCTGACGATAGTCGACAGAGAACCTCTGGGTTCCATCTTTCTTGGCTACCATGATTATAGGAGCACCCCAAGGACTGCTACTATGTTCAATCCGGCCTTCTTTGTACATTTTCCAGATCTCTGCTTCAGCTTTGTCTCTCTTTGCCACTGGTATCCGACGATACGCTTGTTTAATAGGGGCTGCATCACCCGTATTAATAGCGTGTCAGACTTTATGTGTACACCCCAGTAGTTTTCCGGACCCTGGAATGGAGAAACAGTCCTGATACTGTTTTAGTAGATCTGTTGCACTTTTTATTTCTTTTTGGTCCTGTAGATCCGAGTCCGCTATTAACTTAGCCAGTGGACACACAGTGGGGGGCTTTTTCTCGGGCGTTTCAGGTGAGATCAAATCCTCATCCGCCACAGGTGATTCCATAACCTGTATTGAATTGATGATGGCCTCTTCGATCACACCGTCATCCTCCTCCCCAGACATGACTGAATCTTGTGAAAGTAAAGCCACACTATACAATCTGCCTACCATCCTTCTCTTTCCGAGCTTAATAGCTCGCCCGGACGGATTACTAAATGCTACCACAGCCGGTTTCCTGTTACCTGATACATACGTATTCAAGCTTCCTAAGGCATAGTCACTTAGTAATTGTTGATCTGGCTCGAACATCAATCCATCCGATGTGTCTGAGCCACTGTGAATGTTTAATTCAGCCCGAGTCACTTTGCCGGGTTCAAGGGTTACACCTTTTTTGAGTGTCACCTCTACACCTGCAAGTAAATTTCCGACCTGCACTGCCTTCACAGAGGATTTTTCTTTACTACTACCTTGTCTCTTCCAGAGTTCACAACTCACGGAATGACTGTAGTTATCCAAGTAAAATAATCCTGACCAATCAAGACTACATCGATGCACATAATAGAAATCTGCACCGAGTATCCCATCCTGAGGGCCTTGTAGACCACTGACAACGAGACATGTAATCATATAGGTCCGTCCCCCTATATTCCACGGACATAGCATGCTACCGTAAGTATTAATAGGTGTTCCATCTCCCACCGCACACACCGTTCGGACCGAAACCATTGGTGGTGGATGTGGGAAGGGAGTCATAGAACTTCTAAGTGATCAAACTGGTAGTAGCACCAGGATCAACCAAAAAGAATCCATTCCTCCCACATACTAGTACTGGGGCATACCATCTTTCCCGAACTAATAACTTAGATGGGATCTCCAGAGTTTCCTTTCGTAGCACAGAAACCTTCTGTATCTTGGCAGGTTTATTACTGTTCTTCTTGACCATTAAAATCTGCCCTTCTACAGCTTGGAATCCGGATTCCCCCCACCGTATATTAGGGTCATCCTCCGGATTTTTCAAAGGAGTACAGACCTTCGAAAGACTATTACCGTCCGGCAACGATCTAGATTCTCCACTTTTCAGCTAGGATTTGTGCTCCCTCGAGGTTAGTCCGAGCATACTAGGTGGTGCCTGGGCCTTACTCCCAATCTCTATACTACTCTTGGATTGTGGTATTATGAAGCGCCTTGCCGCCGACCCTCACTACGCTTCTCGTGAGGGCCCCTTCTAGTTTTCTGGATTCTCCGCTGCGGCTGCCCTTGCTTCGGATACAGCAAGGAGTTTAAACAGCCCCTTCTTCTTTGAACATTCAGAGACCTTATGTCCAAATTCACCACAGAAGTAGCACGGTTTAGTTTTCGGAAACTGTTTCTTTCCCCATTACCCAGATTTCTCATAGTAAGAAGTTTTCGGGGCACCTGTGGGGGTTGGTTTTCTGTGAGCCTGCCATGTCTGAATGCCCTGTACTATCGCACCAATGTCAGAGTCTTCTTCTTCTGGCTCTACTTTATCATTGGCATGCAATGCCTCAGTAATCTGGGCAATGACAGACTTTTTCTGAGTCTTATTCCTGTGCCCTCAACTAGCTTCAGGGGGTCCGACGAAGTCCGGCGCTGAGCTAGCGGTAGTGTTCTGTATGGATACAGTATTTACAGCATCCAAATCAGCTCCCTCGAACACCTCGGACCAATGGACAGCCTGTTCACGATCATAAGGTTCCTGGAGTCGTATCCACCAGGCTTCCTTAGCATTGGACAGACCATCTAGATACACCTTCAAGCACAATGTCCGTCCGGTATAATCTATCACATTGCCGAAAGCAATTCGGGCCATCTTCACAACTTCATTTGCAAAGTTGCGGCTGGTCTGGTTCATTGTTTGCCTTGAAGCATAAAAGATGGCCTCCTTTTTCCGGGAATTGTGTTCCCCAAAATTAGCCTCCATATGTTGGACAAACTCTGGGAGTTTCAGTCCAGGGGGTAGCTCACCTAACTCCTGTACTTGGCGGTGGCAGGTGCATTTTAGAAACATCAGAAAGATATCATCTGACCAATTCTGAGCGTCTGCCATCACCCTCATTTCTCCCAAATGGATGCTCCAACTGTCCTTGGAAGAAACTCATTGTTTTAGGAAAGACATCTTCGGGACATGACTAGCCGAATCCGGCATATATACTCATAATGAAATGAGCTAGCTGCTGGTTCAGGCCCATCATATCTTAATCCTTGAGTTAAGGATTTATCTTTGAATGATGGGGTTTCTCTCCTCATCGTTGTTGTGTGACCTGCAGGAGCATAACTCCGAGAGGAATTTGCACCTGTAGTCCCTACAACATTGTGTTGGACATAGGTTCCGTCCGTGACATGTCCACCCGGATAACCTATGGTAATATCCGAAAGCTTTTTGATGGTGGACATGCCAGCGCCTATGCCTGGTCTACCCGCTGTACCAGTGGGTGGAGTGACTACTTCCTGATTTGGTGAGGACGTTTGGGGAATCTCCGGGGTCATAATCTGAACTTTCTTTTCTCCCCGTACGAAGAAAGCAGGAGTCCTGAGTACATAGGATTCTCCTTGTCCTTCGTTCCTCACACTGCCAGCTTTTTCGGGTGTTGGATCACCTATCGGGGATTCGGGTCTAGTACCCATCCCTAATCCGAAAATAGCAGCTACCTGCTCCACAGTTGGCTCAGGTTTCAGAGACTCCGCTGTCTGATCTTGCTGATTTAGCAATCTGGACAGATCATCTACTCTAGAGGCTTCAGTCCGAAGTTTCTCGTTCTCAAACATTAATCTGGCTGTAGAAAGGTCGCTTCTCTCGGCCAAATCTTGTAGAGTTCTCTGGAGCTCTGCATTTTGGTCCTCCAACATAACCACTTGGTTTCTCTGGCCCAAGTTAAACTTGTGCGCCCGCTCATATGCTTTGCGCTCTACTTGTGACTGCAGAGGTGAAGTAGACTCTTTTCCCTGTTTTTGTGAAAAACCCTCATCAGTCTCGTCCTAAAAGAATCTTTCGCGAGGCCCGCGGAACGTCCAGGGGTTTTGAACGATCTTCTTTGTAACTGGACTCGGTCTGGGTACTGTGGTCTGGACTTTCGGTACAGCACCTATGCCTCTACCTCTGCCCACACCTCCAGTTGCCCCGACCGGTTGTTCTGTTTGACTCTCCCTATCTAGGTCTGCCATTTCTACTGACCTCTTTCTTTATTTTATTTCATAGAATTCTACCTGGATGGATCCGAACACTTTTCAGGCTTTTTGAAAAGCTAACTTCTGGTTGCGGCTAAGAACTGGTCACGGCACCAATTGTAGTGAACTCGGTTCGGGACTCTTAGCTTAGGAATAAAACGGAACAAGGATTACTCTCGTACTCTGGTTTTATTACCACACAACCTGTCAGACCAACCTTTGTGGACCAGCCACAAAGGGAACATAAATGCTGCGAAACAGTATAATACAAGGTGTGGAGAATAAGGAAACATAACATATTCTCATAAGAGCAGAGTTTAAGATAAGCAATACCAGAGATTGATAAGAACAACATAAAAGGACATTTCAAAGGTATAAAATAGCAATATACAAGGACAAGGCATAATATAAAGAGATAAATACAGATAATAGTAATAAGACACAAGACCACTCTTCCAGGGTCTGTGTTCGGATTGATCCGAGAGCCCTCGACCGCCCTCTGGTGTCAGTCCAAAAGGACTGGACTCAACCAGCGGACAGTCTCGGACTCCCGAACTACATTATTGCGGAACCCGTAAAACACTCAACCACTACAGATGTATGATTTATGATTTGACAAAATGCAGTTTTCATTAAATTCTTTAACAATGAGATAGCATTCAAAATGGGTTTTCCTCCCATCTTTTAGTATTTTCTTGGAGCCTGATAAATAAGATCCATAACTAACTAGAATATGACAAACCAACAGAATTGGACATGGTGGCGATGTAAAGACAAAAAAAATGGAGTATCAAATGTGATAGGCTCTCACATGAAGGATATTTCGTATATCACTTGGCAAAATTCACCCATTATGTCTCATGATGCATAGATTGCAATGTACTAAAGGCAATTTTTCTAGAACTGATCACCCTGCCTCTTGGAGGCAGGGTGATCCCATTTTGTGAGAATGGGTCATGTATGTTATATATCTTAAATGTCAAGACTTGTTGAGAAAAACACACAATATTTATTCTATGAAATATCATACAAGAATAAAGTGTAATTGGAATTAACACTTGTCATTCATGTTGAATTCTTTCCATTGTTGTTCTTAACAAATAATCCTTTAAAATAATGTGAAACAGCAATATAATATCTGGCCAATTACAGGTAATGTAGATGTTCCTTAGAATTATAACCAATGCACTCTTTCTAATCATATTCTGTTTCCAGCCTATAGTCTAGATATTTAGAGGCAAACAATGTTAACTGCTTTGTGAGATTTGTCATGGAAGTATATAAATCCATTCTTTTATCCTTTGAATAATCATCTGTTACAGATGCAGGCATGCTATTGAACTATTCCAGGGTATGAAACAACCATCGTTAATTCATGTTTTAATCAGGACATTAAGAGTAAATGCTATCTATATATGACAATTTAGTTTATTTGAATATGAATCCTCTTGACTTCTTTTCATTGCATTTTCAGCACTAGATGCTAAGGTGGGAGCTCTAGCCATGCTCAGCTGAGCATGTGGCATGTTAATATTAATTAGGGGTCACAACGCGTGCGCAGGATGTGTCTGACTTGTTAGTATTTTTATGTAGAGTTTATACATTCATAGGACAGATATAGAGTTTATACATTCATATCTAAGTACTACTATACATACTATGGTGGCCCACGAGTATGGAAGTCCATGGCTGCCATCTGGCCTCTCTCCTCTCGCATTTTAAGTCTCGCCTCTCGCCTCTTGCCTCTCGCCTCAGCAAGTGTTTAATTGCTGCCCTTCTAGCCTCTTCACATGTACGTGAACGTATGTACGTATTCTCAGGTCATGTACGTATTCTCAGGTCCGATGATAAAATGTTGCATCGCTGCCCCTCCTCCCCCATTTGACCTTGCCGACCACCTTCTTGTGGCAGCCGATGCTGATGCAGGGTGTATATTAGGTAGTCTATACATTTCAGGCATGTCACCTGAATCCAAGGAGCAGACTGCTCCCGGCTACCGGTTTAGCTGGTTGCTGGGCTGGCGTCCGAGGTGTATTTGGCATTCTATTTTGGTGTTGCTGTTCCCCCTTCATGTCAGCCAGATTTTTGACCAGGTCTGTCAGCTCCCTTTGGTCCTGTTTATACCTCATAGACGCATCTCTAAATTGGACGCTCTTTTCTTCGTTCTCCGCTTTTAGTTTGTCCATTTCTGACGCTAGCCAGTCAGCTCTTGCTTCCCTCATAATGTTCTCTCTTTCCATATCCTCACACCATTCTCTATTTCTGGCTTCTCGTTCCTACTCCATCTCTTGCCTTGCTATTTCTGCTCTTTCCCATTCCTCTTTGTCACTCTCTTCTTTTCTACCTGCACGGGCCCTGTCCTGCCTTTCCTCCTCCAGTTCCCTTTTCAGATCATTAAGTTCCTGGTTATGTCTTTCCCTTTCCTTCACTAGACATTCAGTTCTTTGCTGCTCCCTCTTTTCCATGCTTTTTCGAGCATTTCTCCAATCGTTCTGTAATGCTATAACTGTAGTCTTGTTTTCTGTTTCAGCCGCCCTCACCCACTGTCTTGTGCCTTCTTCCCATGCTGTATTCAATGTATCAATTTTAGCTTCATACCTGACTTCTGCATCTTTTAGCATCTTGTTGTTGGTTCGCTCCCAATCGCTTCTCATATCGCTAACTGCACTTAATGTGTCTTCTTCCACCGTCTTAAAGAGATAAACCACAGTTCAACTGGGAAAAAAACTGAAAATAACATTTTGTTTAAACTTTGCCTCGTGAAAGAACAAGGTTATGTGAATTCAAAAAGCCAATAAAAACAATATGTCACCGGGTTAGTTTTCATTTTAGGGAGCCTCAAAATTTATGGTTGTTCACTATAGAAGTCTATGAGAAAAGGACAATTTTTTCGTTTTTTCAGTATAAAAAAAAAATTGAAAATAACTTTCTCCTAAAAATCTCTATAAACATAGCTAACATATTGCTTTACCCTTTCAAGCAATAAAAAATGGGGGTCACCGACCTTTTAAAAAAGTTATTCAACTGAATCTGCATGGCGGTGAGTTAAAAACAGGAATATTGAAGATTTTCAATGCTAAATAATATATTTCAAAATATGTTGATACCCTGTTCTTTCATACATGAGGGCAAACATCTATAGTGGTTATGTTTAGAAGACATTTCAATTGAAAAATGTTATTTGTCTGTCTGAAATCTTGGAAAAACTGAGAAAATATCCATTTTTCCCACATACTTCAATACTAAACTTTGCTGGTCTCTAGAAAGAAAAAAAATATGCTGAGATCCATTTTTTTTTGCTTTTTGTTATCCTCCAACCATGTACTTTCTCAAGACAAAGTTTGAAAAAATTCCTGTCAATCCTTATTTTTCATGCATTAGTTCCTTTAACTCCCGCCTGCAGCAGTGCGGAGAACAGTGGTTTATCTCTTTAAGGGCGGCTTCTGTTCTTAGTAGTTCCCTGCTAATTATGTCCACACTTTGCCTAAGCAGTTCTTCTTTAGCCCCTTGTGGACTTAAATGATCAAAATTGGGATTGTAAGGGAGCGGCACCAAGGGTTCTGAATAATAGGGCGGTTTTTCAGTTCCCCACGCCATTTCTGGCAGTAAAGGTGCTCTAGGGTCATCACAGTAGTCATTTACAAAGGGATTGTTGTGTTTTGGCTTAGCTCCCCCCACTGCTTTGTTTTCTATGTTCAAGTTGGCGTAACATGGCGGCGCATGAACAGAAGAGTCTTGTGACGAATCTCCTGGTGTACTGTCCTGTTCTTTTTTCACCTCTCTATTAACATGAACTCCCACACTAGGTTTTGCCGATGCACTCATTCTTGCCAGTCTCTTTTCCATTAATTTCGCAAGATTTTTGATTCCATCCTTAATAATGGATACCTTTTCCCTCTCCACTTTGTTGATCCTCCCCGTTGTTTCCACAAAATCTTTTGAAGTTTGCGTTATCCGATCATTATTTCTTTGTATCTCCTTTACCAGTTCCGCCACCAAAGACTTCTTTTCCGACATTTAACCAGTCATATACTCACCCTAATCCCTTGCACAATTTTAATCCAATCCCGTGGTTCTCCAACCAGTGTTGTTAACCAAGGTTACTACACATCCGCCCGCCGCTAAATGCGGGTAAAAATTTGTGCAGGCGGGTAATGTTGCATTTCATGCGATAAATGCAAGTACCATAGGCCTACTAGGTATCAGTATAGCCCCCCACACACACCTATGTGCCCATATGTAAGGCTACCAGAGTAATCATATATAATCCCCTATACATGTATAATCACCTATACCTATATATAATCACCAATACTTACATGTGTCAATCAGCTTCAAATTATAGTGAAGATGAACATGACCACAGAGGGATGGAAGCAAAAATAACATGCCAAATGGAAGCGTTTCTCTAAAACTACATACTGAGTATTTCTCTCAATAGGGCGTCATTTGGTTTTCCAGCCCAGAGTATCTACAACCTGTATTTCGGATGATCGCCAAAATCTTCGCCGCTATTGTGGTAAAAGGGCTTTAAAATAAGTAATAGGTATGGAATTTGGATATAATGCAGGGTGGTAAATGTGAAAAGTGTGGTGGGCGAGTACCAATGTGGGTGCGATGGTCCGTATTCTCGAGTACCAAAAAGCAATAAAACATTATGCATTGTCTACCCTTAAAATGCATGAGAACGAAATTTTTTTCATGCAAAATACTGAAGACGGGAGTCAAACTTAGCTCTAAAATCGATACCATTTAATAAGGATTATATCGATGAAGCTCTTGAGAGTAACCTGGAGACCAGTTATGACAGGTCAAAATATTGTTTCTCATGGAGTCTTCCTCGTCAATACACAATAATCTCTGAACTTAAATCATATGAATTTTGATTTACTTGTTAAAACTTTTCTTGCAAAGGGGTATTGTTGTCTTATTTCTTGCAGATTTGTTATTTTGTATATTGTATCTCTGTATTTTAGTCGGCAGAAAATCTAAAAATGTGTAATATGTACCTTCATTATTTATTCTGTATCGAGCTACATTATTTAACACATTCGTCTAGTAAAATGCTGTAAAGTTAGTGTTTTCTCTTTTGATATAATTTTTGAGATTAGCCTAAACTATACTAATTTAGTATACTAAAAAAACATTTTCATTCTCTAGCTCTGCCTTTTCATTTAATTTTGCTAGCCGAATTTGTGGGTAATTTACCTCATTCTTACACTAAATCATTTGATTAATCAAGTTTAATAAGACAAAATAAGGAAAAATATGTGTATCTGAAGTATAGGTGTAGGAATCGGAATATTTGCCCCAGCCTTCCCAAACCTCGACAGGTCTGCATTATGCTAATATTCCCTGCTATATGTATACAAAAGATTGTAGGGATTCATCGATTTTTTTTCTCTAATAAAATGGCCCCCTGAAATCAATGGCTGCCCACTTGGGAGAATTACTCACATAGTTTTGAAAGAATGGTATTTTATTATTTACTTGTGTGATTGAAATCACCTCTGACTTCTGTCATAAAGTGTAATTTGTGGGCGGGTAAATATCTGCATTTACCCACCAAGTTGGCGGGTGGAGAAAAAAGTTAATTTCGCACTCTGTTAGAAACGAAGCCATCTTCAGGACTATGTCTATGGTAGCCTTCCTGACAACCCTTAATTTTCTTATATCTTATGCGTTATATCAACCCATTCATTGGGCAAGGTGATACATGCTCCCCAAGGATTTTATTTTTAAATTAGGAATCAAATTAAATAATGTGGATTTCTTGAGTCATACAGTACCGTATAAGTTAAATATTTTTGGCAAGTGATTGGTACCCGAACCAGAATTTCCAAGTACCGTATATGAATAGAACCTGAATATACACACAGCTGTGGTGAGAGTAAAAAGAGCTATAAGATTAATATTTTAAGATCAAAATTTATCACAATTGAGATGAAAAAGATATGTAAAAATGGGGTATTTTCTGTCGGGGAAACTGACAGAATTGATTAAAATACTCCCAGACCAAGATTTCTCATTTGAAATGCAAAAATCTATTTTATAGTCATATGTATTCGTCGCCAATGCACCATAGTATGAATCCAAAATTTTCTGGGGGGAGAACCCCCCATACCCCCCACAAAAGGGCTGGTATCGCCGACTGAGAAAAAATCCTGGTTAGAATCAAAGATATTCAATATAAGCTAACTTTATCAGATGACTTATTAAATAATAAACCTACTTTGACACATATCCAGGTAAAAATACTGAAGTTATTATAGTAGGTAGGGATTGCAAATAGAAAAATGGGATTGCAACCTGTGGGATTCGGGAAATGGGCCTAATGAAAAATGGGAAACTGGATTCAAGAGGGGGTCTTCCCTACCCTGTACTTAAGGCCTTTTACTATCAGATCGCTCATCACACATGTAGGCCTACACAATTATCATCACATAATTTATCGCAGATAGTAGGCTATAGACAACTCTAAATTATTACAATTATCATAATAATAAATCAGACCAGAAAGCTTCCTCTTTCTGACCTTTTGATAGACTTTTCTGATCTGACGATAGACTTTTCTGACCTTTTGATAGACTTTTCTGACCTGACAATATACTTTTCTGACCTGACGATAGACTTTTCTTACCTGACAATCAACTTTTCTGACCTGATGATACTTTGCGATAGACTTTTTCTGACTTTTCAAAGACTTTTCTGACTTTGCGATAGACTTTTTTGACCTGACAATCAACTTTTCTGACCTGACGATACTTTGTTATAGACTTTTTGGAGTTTTTGAAGACTTTTCTGACCTGACGATTGACTTTTCTGACCTGACGATTTACTTTTCTGACCTGACGATTTACTTTTCTGACCTAACGATACTTTGCAAAAGACATTTGTGACTTTGCGATAGACTTTTGTGACTTTGCGATTGACTATTGCGACTTTAGGATCAACTTTACCACTTTACGATTGACTATTTTGACAGTTTGACTTCGCGATCAACTTTTGTGACTTTATGATCAACCATTTCGACTTTACGATCGACTGTTGAGACTTCACGATTGACTACTCGGACACCATGACCTATAGTAGCATTACTTTACTTAATTAGCATCACATACAAAATTAACATACCAATATAGAATCAGGTATATTTTTCGACATAATAAAGGAATATTACTAGATAGGCCTTCACACCAAATTATGCCAATAATTTTGGATGGGGTTGGGATGGGGGTGGGGTTCTTCCCTACCCCAGAAATCTTTTGAACACATAGGCCTACTCTTAAATGAAACTTCCAACAATATTCAGATATCCCACAAATTCCACCATTTATAAACCAAATTTTGCCAAATTGAAAAGATTCTCTCTCCGATTCTATTTGTTCATCAAAATTTACCTTAGATTCAGAACATCAATCATACTCATAGTGGTGGTACAAACCCTAAAAATAACACTCTTCAATTTTTATTGAATATCTACACAAAACTAAACTGGAAAATTTCGGGGGCGGGGGCAACCATAAAATCTGGCGGGCAACCTTATTTTGTCAGTAGTGACCGGGTGGGCAACCTGTTTTTATTCCTTATTTCGACCACTATATGGCCTGGCTATGTGACTGGTGTGATGAAGTGCCAGTTGGAATCCACACATAACAGGCCACAAAACTGTCAACAGCTGACAGAGCTGGTTCCCAGAGGTGGTTATAGCCTATAAGGTTATAAGGTATTTTTTCGCAAAGTTTACATGCTAGATCGGCATCTAAAGACCTCTACTTAAACTTCCTTCAGATTTTAGATTTACAGTAATATTGCCACAAAGTATGAATTCATAAACGATTGTGACTGTGACCGCTACGGCAAGTATGTGGCTACAGGTCAAGCCAAACCAGAAGTCACCCAGAGACAAAATGGCGGCGGAAAGAACAATCTCACTGATCCCACTGTAGCCTATGTAATCGCCTCGCACTCCCAGCGAGGCCTATCATTTTATAAGCAAATCTACCAAGACATTTTTGCATCCAAACATATGGTATATATGGTATTGTAGTGGAAGTGCTATGCCCTGGTGTGACTTTAGTATATCTCTAAGTCCAGTGCATTTGACCCGTTTACTTACCACTAGGTGTGCTGCTCTATTCTTCTAGTCTATTATATCAGCAGCTGGTGTTTGCCACCGTTTTACTACAATATATAACCATTTCAGGCCTTATGCCATTTATGTACTACTTGTGAACACTTGTGTTCCCTTTTACCCTTCAAACTGCATTTGTCAATGGTATTACGGACATGTGTTGTCCGGCTCTTTCATATTGCCACCCTTATTGTATGTACCAGACTTTGGTGTCCCTTGAAGAAAGCCAATGCTTCTGGGCCGCTACGGACACTTGTGCTAACGGGTAATAAAGTAGTATTGGTTGTGAGACAATCCTTTGTTGACTGACTTTATTGACATCCGTGAGATACGAACAATTAGTAGATTCACTACAGTACTACTAAATAGGTATTTGTATTTATTCCCATTAATGTATGGAGCATTTATTCTGTCACCCCTCTGAACGGTAACAGGTCTTTTGGGACCCCAGTTGCCATGTGAGTCTTTTGGGACCGTCGGTGTCAATGCTTAAATGGACAAGTAGGCCTACCCTATCCATCTCACCCTTTCCCTTTCCCCTCCCTCTCCTCTCTACCCATGAAACACAAACAAATCAATACACAATAATCTCTGAACTTAAATCATATGAGTTTTGATTTACTTGTTAAAACTATTATGAAGCTCTATTATATTGTGATACATTTTTTACTGAACAAATGGTAAAACAGAATCACCGACAAAATCTTCCTATTTGTGGGACAAACTGCCCATGATTTCAGATTTTACTCAAATTCTGGCGAACAACCTTATTTTGTCAGTAGCTTGCATGGTGGGGAAACTATCATTAATATGGTGTGATTTCTTTCAATTGTTGTAAACAGTAATGCAAATAATTATATAGTAAATTATATTCTATGAAGGGAAAAGATCACACAAGTCGTACATCAAGTCTATATTATAATGTACATTGAAAATATGAATCTGATAATGATAATGGAAAATATACAAAATACTGATGTTATACTTTGTTATTCAGTGGACCTAAGTTGTAGGGAATGATGCCAAAAGCCTCACCAACATAATGAACCTGCATGGACATGCATGCATGGCTGTAAATAGTTCAACATTTATGGAACGGACTGGAACGTTTCCTTCAAGGTGTACCACCTCTATGGGATAGTTTTCTGTAAGTTGTCACTATAATAATGCACTTGTCAATTGCACCCCACCCCCCGACCCCCACCCCTGGGGGTAATGGGGAATGGTAGGGAATATCCTAGAAAACATGCCCGAACCCAGGCAGAGATTTCCCTTAGTTTACAGCAGTATCAAGATGTGGCCCAGAGTAATATTAACCAAAGGATGGACTCAATTTGACTCAACCCCAACGTTATAATGAATTTAGGGTGTAAACAATGATTTATGTATTCTTATGGAACCCAACGTCTGATGACATGGTGCTTTACTGTGATGGGAGAAAATTAATAATTCTGACTGTTTGTAGGTTCGAATGCATTGTACTAGCTGGAGACTGGTCATGGTAACCATGGTTTTACTGCCAGGGACCCTTACCCATGAAGATCAATTAACAGGTATGTTTATTGGTGACTATTAATATTAAAGTACAAAATAATGATTTTCATATGAACAGAATGTCGCCCATATACATGTGCTGATGACTTCACTAATGCCACCCTCAGAAAGTTAAAATATCATTAAAGTTCAGGGTGAATGTATATAACTATACAAATATGTAACTTAAAATCATGCCTGTGTTAATATCTCATTAACTTTATTCAAATTACATCCTAAGATTGACAAAAGCAATTGCTATATTATATGGTTCCCGCTGGTCATTAAATTCAGATTTTCATTTTTAATGATCATTAAAAGTCATTAATTTTTTTTATTTCCTTAAAAGTCCTTAAGAATTGAACAACCCAGCACCTATGACTTTGTTCCAACTCAGTCAGAACCACGGGGATGTTGGATACCCTGGTAAAATAAATATATTCTTCCTCTCCCCCCCCCCCCCCCTCAACCCCCCAGGTTTCCTAATGGTTTCTGATTTATTACAAGCACTGGGTAGATAATGTCAAGTATTCGAGTGATAACTTTGTCCCGTGTTGATCATGTTTAATACGCGTGTTGCGACTTCCATAGTTGGCTCTTCACAAGAGGCAAAAGGAGGCAGAAAAGGTGCATCCAGCACTACTGCGCCACACAAGCTCACTTCCGCGCCTACGGCGGCAGGAGTGCGACCTTTTTTCCCATTCTAATTAACAATTGTTCCTACACCAATAACTTCGGAATTATACATTTTCTGGGGTAGAAAATACTGGTCATTTTGATTCTGAACTTTGTTTAATTGGTAATTGAAAAGGAAATTGAGTAATCAATATTAACATTTTGGCAACTAGGAATCAGGCCTAGACCGGAAATATACATGTAGGTTGTTCTTGACCGGTAATAGTCCTTTCCTACCTCTTTTACAGCTGAGGATAGCATGTCGAAATGATCGTATTCATGCCCTGGCCTTATTTATAGGATGCGTTCTCGAGCTGTTGGAAACAAATCAACTAATCATGGAGGAGCTGCAGGCAGCTGAAAACACTTATTTGGACTTGGTCAGAGTCTGATCAGTGATGGCAATATACTCAGGAATATACTCATATGAACCTACTTGGCATGGCCATTTGAGTAGAGAAACAGGACTATCAGGACTTTCCAGCCTTAAATCCTGAGGAACTATGACAACTAATAAAACCGCCCAAAGGAACAAGATCCCAACTTCACCACCACAGGATCAGACATCACCAATACACCAAGGACTCTTCTTGAACTCAGGAATCTCTAATATTGTATTTTGCAATGGTTTGATGTTTTATCTGCAAAGGCTATAAGGCTATGGCTTGATGACGAGCAGTGGCATACAGGTATAGGCATTCAAGTTTGAATATATATCCAGCTGACATTTATTTTTATTTTTTCAATTTAACAAAACGAGGAGGATTAATACACACCGGAAAGTTGTTGAAATATCAGTTTTCTGAGCAAGTAGGGTATGCAAATCATTTTGATAAGACACATTAAAGAGAGTTTCAAGGTGTAGCCGTTGTCCGGCTGATGAACGATTTTACAGTCAGAAAAGAGATAGCATGTACCATAGGTACAGTCTGAATGCGAATAGAGAGAGTTTATAACAGTTTCTTAACAATCAGTTATCAAGGTGATTGGTGCAAATGGACATGTGTAAGTCGCCATGGCAGGAGGAGAAGCTAAGACATACAGGTATATTGTCATGTGACGATTTGCCTCCTTCCCGCTGCCACTCCTTCCGGAAATCTGTCTACTAATCTCATACACAAAGTTATATTCAGGTCTGAAAGTAATCCTAACTGTATAGTTCCTATGGCGGACTAATATATGGATTTCTCACAATTTTCAACCGAAGTTCTCACAGTTTCATCGTCCAATAACTCTCAGACTTTACCGATTTTAAAAATTCTTTCACTGGCTATGTAGTCTAGGTAACTTCTCCCTTCATATGGACGAAAAACATAAACGTTTATGTATACATGTATACATAAAACTGTATGTATGTAGAACTGTGTTGATGTAGCAAGGAGCTGTTTATTACATGTAATGGCAAACATATCATTAAAGCTACTTAGATCAATCTAAACAGCTCGTCCTTGAGCATCAAATTTACTTTCAAGAGGCCACCTCCTTTTGACCCTGATCTGCGTTAGACAGCATGGCCACTCATGTTTGTATGGTTAATTAAGCACCTTCTCTGATTACTCAATATTACATTTATGTACAACCACGTTAATGGTTTGTGTCTTGTATGTATGACGATAACCAGCTGCCTTTTATATTTGTTTTGTATTATTAATTATAATTCCAGGGATAACATACAGTGTCCGCTCTATTAATTGATCTTTGAATCAATCATACATATGGTATATTGTACAAGGTTACAGGGTTTTGCTCATTGTTATCGAGTTTATCTTATTATATTTAGTACCCAAGTTTGTGTGCCATTATTGTTCATGATTTGTGACAAATGTGTGTCGTCCAAAGCTGGGGCTGATATCAAGCAGTATTACTTATGATATTATTGTATTCTATGAGAAATGGTGGTATTTTGTATTCTATAGTTGTGTAGTGTTTTTCTGTCTCACACTACCCAAGTTCGATATATCTATTCTCGCGAAGGGAAAGAAGACCAGACACACAGCTCTTTAGGTATCATGGGCTATATTCTCCACACAAACCATGTCTGATAGTGTTTATCTGACCCAACAGAGGTGACCAGGTATTGGCCTCAGAGGACAAGTGGCAATTATGGTACACGATCATTGCAGGTGTTGAGAGTCAAACAGTTAACATGGTTTTACATAGGAGTAACACAGTGAAACAACACAGAGTCTTACCGGAGCATCCGGAAGCACTCTAAGACACATTATGGTAAAAGAGTTGACTAGATTTAAGTTACCTTTGACAATGGTTTACTGGAACTCTGTCCAAGTAAGAAAAGGCGGGAATCCAAAAGGCCATTTCGGAGCCGGGAGCGCGTTTAGTTGAGGCGCGTGCAATTATAGCAACACCCGGTCAGACAAATTATCTCGGATCTATTTAAAACCGTATTCACTACAATACCCCCTCCAAAATTTAAAGATTTTTACCCTACAGTAAATTAATCTTCCGGAGGCATTAATTATTAAAAGAAGTGAATAAGTAACATGTTCTAAGAAGTTATAAAAAGAGAATTCACATGGCAAACAAGTACAAGCAGGAGCATATATGTGTCCTCACTACATAATTAACAAAGAAAGAGGGGGAGGTGATAGGTGTTGGAGTAGGCAGACGGGAAGGTGGCGGGGGGGGGGGGGAGGAGAGAGGGAGAGGAAAAGAAGGAAAGAAAGTGAAATGAGACAAAAAAAACGCCATGGAAGTCATTTGCCCTTAATGCCCCTTTTCGATGTTATTTTCAATGAAACCTTGACTTGAGTGAGAATTTACAATATTTTAATTTTCCCTGTGTTGGTACTTGTAAGTGTGGACGAGTGCACCAGCAATGGTACTAGTCCACATCAAAATAAACTCGTTATTTACAAATACAAAGCCCTTACGACGATCCCTGCTGGTACCTATTTTAGAGCTAATTTTCACTTCTGTTTCATTTCAATTTTATGCATGACATTTTGAAGCTTTACTTTACACAAAAAGCCTGAGACTTGAGAGCCCTGCTACTTTACAGGAACAGTACCTACATGATGCAAACATGTCCTGGGAGATTTGCTTATCAAACGATGGGCCTCACTGGGAGTGGGAGGCGATTACAGTGGCCATTGCCAACTCGTCATTGACCTAGACTCGGCCTATACTGTCATTTTCGCCCACCCACAAACCCTTACACTAGATTTCTAATGGATATGTATGCTATTTATGAGAAGGTTTATTTACACACATTCTTTTGCGTCCTCTGATTGATATGACGGTGAACTGCGATGTCAGAAAAATGGCAGATATGGCGAGGTACAGGATTTTGTTCATGTGTTGGAGATAATTTGGTAGCCTACACAACAAACTGGCTGCCGGCACTAGCCACTGCAGAAGGTGCCGTCAGCAATCGGCCACCAGAGGTCGGTACATTGCAGCTTGGCGAAGTGCGTCGTAGTCTAGGCCTACAGATAGGCCCTACCATATTTCCTTGAATGAGCGCCTGGGCGGCCCACCCACCCCCCCTCCTTTTCCAAAGAAGGCAGAATGAGCCATTATAGGTATTTGGAATATATATACAAGGTTAATTATTACAGACCTGGGGTCCTAAAATCCCAGTCTTCGAACCCTTAAAAAGCTACTTTAATCCGGATTTGGGGAGATCTGAAAATGAAAGGCGAAATCGTTAACAATTTTGGAAACGAACGCCACAATTTTGGTTTAATTCCTGCTGTGTAAACCACTGGTAGTGGTCGAAATAGGCCTATGTCTCATCTATCTCTCCATCTCTTTATAATATTATTATATTAATGGTATAATATTTTCGTCAACCCATCAGGACCTGATATATTGAGACATTATGCTTCTACCTGCTTGGTACAGTAAGACATTGACATTATAATATTTCTAATCAACTGAAACTCGCTGAAAAACTTGAGACTTCTCCCTTGACGCGCGACCATCACCTATTATCGCTCACTCTCAAAGAACTTTTCAACCCTAGAGATAAAATTATACTTAACTATCTACCTAAAGTCTAGCGAAGAATTAACCCTACATGGCTCAAGCAACATCTGTCTGTCACTAGCATGATCTCGGATCTATTTGGTTTTGATACTAAATCAAATGATAAAATCATGACCTCCACGCCACTGATCGGACATGGTGTAGTTCAGTCGCCCAAGCAATCACCTAACCCACAGTCGCCTAATGCTGAAATAGATGAACTGAATGGTGATCTCAAAAAGACTGACTTACCGTCGAAAGGTGACAAATCTGGCAGAGGTGAGTTATATGTCTCCATGAATGATTCGGTAGGATATTCAAAAACTATTCCCCTCTCAGGACATGAGAAAGATGCGCTGTCACAATTGCCGAAGTCACTGTCAGCACTGTCGCTGGCGGGGTCAAGTTATGATCTAGATGACTTAATGCACATCTGTTCGCAGAATCTGAGCAAATTGAAAGATATTATTTCAAACATTGATGATGCAGCCACCCTAGGTGACTCTTATACAATGCAGGGAGTTGACTCTCCTAAAGTTTCACCTGAAATCTACTCTGACAGCGCACTGTCATCATTAGCCTTTCAGCTGTCACCTCTCATTGAAGCAGCTATCGAGAGAGGCCTTTCAGAAACCAACAATAGCCTTAACGCCTCAATCCTCAAAATTAACTCTAGTCTTACAGATTTAAAAACAGATATTAATCGACTAGAAACCACAATGGACAAACATCTCTCTAATTTAGAGGGTCGTTTTGCATCTATTGAACAATCAACAAATAATGCACTCTCACCTGATACGTTGAAGACTGAGCTGCAGTCACTTTGTGCAGACGGGCTGACCGAATCTTTGAAGGTGATGACATCTCTTGATAGTTTAATGTCACTAACAGAATCCAAACTTGACTCACTTGCCAAGAAAACTGATGATGATGATTTCCCACCTCAACATATGCCTCAGCGAAACTGGTTTGAGATGGGCCAGAGGAGTGGACCACCTCAACACTGGGGTCACCTGCCTCCCAGGCCGCCTCCCATGCGACCAGGCCCGCCAACAAGACAACCTCAGGCCGGTTCTCGCCAAGGTAATCATAAGTTTTTAGTGCTGGACAATATTACTGAACTGACTGATGACGACATAGTGAATACAGTACACACCTTATGCAAAAAAG
This sequence comes from Sthenelais limicola, assembly GCA_942159475.1. Lineage (NCBI taxonomy): Eukaryota > Metazoa > Annelida > Polychaeta > Phyllodocida > Sigalionidae > Sthenelais > Sthenelais limicola. The sequence goes on from OW804101.1 coordinate 15,251,003, forward strand.
TTGACCCTGAGTTTGATGTCTGTGATATAGTCGAGGCATATAGAATTGGCTTGCTAGAAGTTAGTATTAATAGATCTGTCTTCGTTAGATCTGGAGATATTCTCTCTAAGCTGGAGAATAACATTCCTTTCCTCCGGCGGACCGATACAGGGTTCTCACGGCTTGAAGTAAAAGAAAAAGGCCTGATAGTCCCTCCACATGAACACAACATTCTCAGGGACTGTCAGTAACTCTTGCGACTTCATGATCACAGATCCGAGCATAGAGGCAGCTACATGAGACCATGAGACCTCTTTGTACATGCTAAGAGACCTGAATCAACTGCTAGACAAATGCCGCCCGGAAGATGCTAGGTCGGTTGAAGTTGACAATGGTTAAGGTATTGGCTTTAAAAGCAAACACTTGTTTCTTTCCAACTTTTATCCTGTTAATGTCCACTATAATGGAAATGATTACAAGTCTGGTATAGAGTAAAATGTAAGGCTCAACTGGAGTTAACTGCTACTCCAGTCTGGAAGAAAAAAGAAAGAGATGTGCTGGAAGAAGTTATAAACCTAAAGTTTCATCAGAATATCCCCCTCCATGAAAAACTGATAGATCTGCTGTACTCGGAGTTCTTCGAGATGACCTCCGATCGGCAGTGGGCTTCCAGTTGGAACCTACCAAGAATCGTAGGCCCGATGGTTGTTGTTCGCAATTAAACTCCCGGGACTTTACAGGCAAGAATCTATGTGGTAAAATTATAGGAAAGCTTTAAGAAGAACTCACTGGTCAGCGTTAATTCCCGCAGGTGCTAGTGATTACACTTTTTTTCCACTTCTATGGCCTGCAACTGATTCTACGCACATGTTCCCCCATTTTGGCTCATGTAAACATGGATTCTATACTCGTCATAGGTGACTCCCGCACAAGATCACTCGGGCCCCCTTTATCTCAACATCTAAATGGAGCTGCCAGAATAAATATTTCTTATAAACCAGGAGCGAGCATTCTTCAGTCAGTCATGTTTGCCACTAATGACTTACGTCACTTATCTCCGAATTACATCTATGTTACCGCGGGACTATGCAATCTGACTCTGAAAAATAGAGTCACCAAAGCTGTCTCCATTCGCACCACTGACTCCTCCGACATGGAAAATTACCCGTTGAGAGACCTGAATGACTCGTATTCTCACATCGTCCTCCACTCCAACCATCAGGTGCACATATATTTTGCCCCCATCACAGGTATGCACATAAGCCTCTACAATAACAGAAGGAAGGTTAATGAAGGGACCCTGCAGAGGGAAGATGTCCCCATGCATCCATCGCAAGAGACATTTCAACGACAGATTGAATCGGCCAACCTCATTATAAAAGAATTTAATTCATCTCATGACAATAATACTCCCTGGACTCAAAGACCGATACATAGGTATCATCCTAGCAACGCTACTTACACTCACAATTATGACCACCTTGATACTAATGGATGTCACCTTTCTGAGCACCTACAGAACTATTAGGCCAAAGCCTTAACTAATGCATATAAAAAGACAAAGGCCAAATATGCTTAATTTCTCAGCTGACTCAATCTCTCTGGATTATGGGATGATGGAGTGAGTTGGGACTCACATGGAGCCACTTGTTTTAGTACTCCTTCTATTGACTCCCACCTGTCTTCCTCTCTCATCCAAATTACTACTCATATAAATGTATGAAGATGTTAAATGAATCTTACTAATTGTATAGTATTACCATGTCTTAGTGACAACCGTTGATATTTTTTTGGGGGGGGGGGGGGGTATTAACTGTTGCGACCGATTTTACTCTGTCTTTGAGTGCTCAACTTAACCTGGACTCTATCCATATTCGTTGTGGTTTCAATATTTGTAACGGTTACTCTCTATTCACTGTATATACTATGGTGCTAATCAAATTCTGACGGGTATGAAGGTTGAGGAGCAACTGGTCTTTGTACTCCATCCCCTTCTCACTATTTTGGAATATTGATATGTCATATGTTAAAACTCAATGCATTCAATATATGTAACTGTTGCTCTCTAATCAATGTATATACTATGGCGCTAATCTAATTCTGACAGGTCTGAAGGTTGAGGAACAACTGGTCTTAGTACTCCTTCCCCTTCTCGCCATTTTGGAATATTGATATGTCACATGTTAAAGTTTGATGTAATTAAGTAATTAAATAATGATTTTGTTTATACAACAAACAATGGAGGTGATAGTTAATGGCCAACCTAATCTGGACTATATAGATAGTTTGTATGAGTTCATAGGACTTAAAAGTTACTATGAAAATCTGAACCCCTAATTTTAATACAAATTTTGCATTGTATATTACAATGATTAGGATCGTTGTATCTGAACATTCAACTGAAACAAATCGTGTTATTGGGTATCACCGCTCTAGTTACTGTCTGAACTGGTGAAGGTATTATGTAACAAAAGGAACATGATAAACAACTGATCACTGGATACCATTGCTACACAACGCATGAACATGTTTATCGAATTATATAACTATACAACTTATAATTACATTAATATTGTCATGTTATACTACCTCATGCATAGCCACACCGCACCAAATGTCTCATAGTGATCAACCCGTTAACTTGTAATAATCTTCATCTAATATGTGCATTGATTATAGCAGCCCAATGAACTTTCCCAGCCATGTTGTTACTAATGAAAAAATAGGTTTAATGATAAATTTGTTGTTCTGATGAAAATTCTGTAAATTTTTGACAGCAAGAAATAGATTGAAGAATGTAAATAATTAACTATTTCCCTGTCTCTTTGGTCCTTGATGCTATTAGCAGTATCAATATTCTGTTTGAAACTGCTATTTACTACTGCCTATTCCTCTAGTTATAGTTATTGTATTTTTGTTGTCCCATCAAAGGAAGTCCACATTGTCATGGATATGGACATTGGTAGCACTCTGCTACACTCCTTTGGTGATTTGAAACACCTGAAAGGTGTCAAGCTTGTATCGTGGAATATCCGGAGTCTGGCAAAACATATGGATCAGATTGAATTGTTAACTACCGATTCAGATATTGATGTCTTAGGGTTCTGTGAAACGTGGCTCAATGAGCGCACACACAATAACTCACTGCAGCTCCCAGGGTATTCCTTGTATTGACTTGATAGACAGTTGAAAAAGACAGGGGGTGGACTATGTATGTTCCTTAAAAATAATTTAGTGATGGATACAGAAATATATAAGAAACTGAATGTCTCTAACAAAGACTTAGAAATACAAGTTGTCATGGTCAAATAGGGCTTCAACAAGAGATCTACCATTCTGAACATTTATAGGCCGCCTATCGGATCTACAACGACCCTTGTTGAGAACCTTCAAAATATTTTATCTCAAATAAATAGTTCTCATGAACTATTTATGATGGGAGATTTTAATCTGGACTTTAATACCATTAAAAACTCAAAGGCCAGTCTCTCTTCAGAAATCAAAAGTCTGATTGATAATTTCTCCTTAGTCCAATACATAAAGGCACCCACCAGATCCACCCTCAAATCTGAAACAACAATTGATCATTTTTATACGAACTCCCCTCAAGTTTGTTCTGCGGGGATAATAGATATAAGCGTATCAGATCATTTTCCTATTTTTTTGACGAGAAAAAAGGCTCGAACTAGGTATGCTATAGAGACTTTTGGGGCAAGGAATACTAAACATCTAGATCAAAAAATTCTCAACGAAATTCTGATGAATCTCAACTGGGAATCTTTTTACAATATCCCTGACCCTGAAAAATGCTGGCAAATCTTGGTAGATCGCATTATACATTATTTAGATAAGATGTGTCCCCTTAAAGAATTTAGAAAGGTCAGGACAAAACCAAAGTGGATAACGGATAATCTAGTGCAATTAATGAAAGAAACGCAACAAACTTTTAAGGACCGCTAAGAAAACCAAGAATCTGGATATTTTACAAAAAGCTAGACTACTTCGCAGTCGGGTAAACCGTGAATGAAGAGCTGCGAAGGCAGAATTTATCAAGTCTAATCTTGAATTCCATGACAAAAATCCTAGGAAATATTGGAAATTTTTGCATCTGTTGGTTAGTCCTGAGAAGATAAAAAAAAATACCACTATAAATATTGAAAAAGAAGGACAAATTCTTGATCCCCAAGATGTGCCAGATGCATTTAACGACTTCTTCTTAAATGTTGGTCCTACCCTAGCAGGACAAATTCCCCCATTATCTAATCCAGTGCCTGATCCCTCTATAGGTGTTTCCAACTCTTCTGGAACTATACCTACCTTTGAGTTTAAGGAAATTTCTCCAACTGATATGCATAAAATTATTTCTAAGATTGATTCATCAAAAAACTCTGGAATCGAATTTCTTCCAGCATCAATTCTGAAATCATGTCTGTTATTGTTGACCACTCAATTCACCCATATTGTAAACATTTCATTACTACTAGGCAAAGTACCAAGTTCTTTTAAAGTGGCTCGAGTCACCCCATTGTTCAAAGCAGGCGGTAGGACGGCCACCACCAATTATAGGCCCATTTCGTGTATTTCGCTCCCTGTGAAAATTCTAGAGAAAGTCGTTCAAATGCAGTTAGCAAATCATCTGGAGTCAAATGACTTATTTAGTTCCAGTCAATATGGCTTCAGAGCGGAACATTCCATACAGCAAGCGCAAATTGATTTTCTTAGCAAAGTTTATACGAACCTTAATAAGAAATTGCTCAATAAGACTGTTTTTCTTGATTTTAGTAAAGCGTTTGATACTGTCCACCATAGCATACTTTTAGATAAATTAGAATTATATGAAATACATGGAATGGAGCTACTGTGGTTTGCTAATTATTTGAAAGACAAACAACAACTTGTAACTGTCAATGGTCTGAGGTCTAAAGAGGGTACGGTTACCTATGGGGTACCGCAAGGCACCATATTAGGTCCTATACTCTTTACTATTTATATAAACTATCTACACACAGTCATAAAAAATGCCAATATCCAGCACTATGCTGATGATACGGTACGTTTCTTTCCCCATCGGGTGGGGGGGGGCCGACCTTTCCGCGCCAAGACCTAACTGCACCCAGACCCAACCGCGCACAACCCCTACCGCGACCAGACCCTTCCGCGAACAAGCGTTGCGCGCTTGCCTGCCACAAGACACCCCAGCCTTCCCGTGACCTGTAGACCGAGGCAGGGTCTCCTAGCTCCCGCCCACAGTCATCCTGAAGCAAGGTGCATACTGCGTCAGGTTGTAACGCCCACAATGGGTGGGCAAAACAACACACATTGGATATAGCATTGCCAGACATTAACACGCTTCTAGGGTAATGACACATAGCCCATATGGTACCAGAAGAGGAGTCTGGGGGGGGGCACACTTGAGCTCAAAATCTTCCAAAATGTGCCTGTTTGGAATGCCATTGCAGTGCATAACAGTGACTTTACCTAATGACAACAAAATAAAGTCCCACTACTTTAAGTTATCTAAGAAAAACAGCAACCCTCTGATATATTTTTTGAGAAGATAAAATTCACACATTTAAGAAATATACCGTGCTCCTATATACCAAACATGGACATATATGTTCCCCTTATGATATCATACTATTAACACCAACAACACTGTTGGGTAAAATCCAAAATAAATGCCATTTTTTCTTCTTTTCTGTTCAATTAAGATTATGTGTTTTGGGTCATATGAATCAAAAAGAAACAACAGGTCACTGCTTAAAATAGGCCTTAAAATATACCTCAAACCAAGTATCTACCATTAGCTATTCTTATGGGAAAAACTTCTTTCTTTAGGAGAGAGTTGTTATTTGGGACTTCCAGATTAGAATTTCGGTTATTGTTATCAATTGTGACAGTATTGTGACAGATAGTATGACATATGAACATGAGTGGTGCAAATTTCATGAATATAAGTCCAACAAAATCAATATTTCCGATTCATTTTCATTATGAGATATATCTTGAGACTATCTTTAACAGAGTCCCTTTGAGGATGTCTCTATTAAGACCCTCTTGAGATGTCAATTTTGAGACAAATAGGCCCCCCCCCCCCCTGGTACCACCACTGCTATGCACCGGGAGGGGAGGAAAACATATTTCAACAATGTTATACCGTTGAACTATCATACCCTGGGTAGAAAAAGAAGCTGTGAACCTGGGTAGGAAATTATAAGCAACTCTGGACGGGAATCAATCCTACGACCTTTCAATGTTTAAATAAATTATTTAAAAACTTTATGAATGTGAACAAGGAAGGAATATCGCACAGATGTGTTTAAGTTAGTTAGACATTTGAACATATCCGTATATCTGATATACACACATAGTAGGCCTATGTGTGTATATCTGAGATATATAGTGAAAAGAAAAAAAGAGGTTCAGCAAAACATGGCAGGTAAAATGTAACATAACATATCAAGCAAAATATTTCATCTCACAATTCATACATAAAAACACAACCTAAATCACAAACGAGATACGGTTTCAAATATTGTTCAAATATTGTCTAATTTCGCATTTAATAGTAAAAATTGGGAAAAAAATGAAAAAAGCTGTGTTTTAATTTGAGGTGTATGCTTGATCATATTTAATTGCTGCCTTCAGTGCATAGGTACGAGAAGCCTCCTTCTCGCAGATCAAAATAGCATGGTTAATCGACCCAGTAATGTCATTGCCCTGTTCGTAAAACTCTAATACCGTCTTTAGCGTGATCAATATTAAGGTATCAAAAGAATCCACTACATCACCTGATTCAAGGTGGCGTTTTTGGCTGAATTTTCCCTTCGATTTCCTCTTGGATTTCTTCTTCTTACGACTCTTCCGTTCTTCATCGCTATCGCTGTCGGAGCTTGTAGTCGACGAATCTGGTGAAGAAACCACATACTTGGTGTGTTTCTTCGTCTCCCAGTCGCTGGAATCTCGCCTTGGAGGAGAGCTTGAATCATCAGGCTTCTTCACGATAGACTGAGCAATGCCTTTGATCATATCTTCTAGTGTTGACATGCGGTTGGATAAAGCTGCCGCTGCCATTCCTTCCGATTACACTTGTGACCCGTAGGGCTATCGTGACGGCAGTCACATTTAGAGCAATGTCGCATTTTAAAGGTAAATACCAGTGTTTATCTAAAAAATGAATGAATCATAGAATTTTCTTTAAACTTTGGATTTAGAAAGAACATGGTTGGGGAAACCCAAAAAGCCCAACAAAATTATATGTCATTGGATTAGTTTTTATTTCAGGGACCACTGAAAATTATTACTGTTCACTATAGAAGTCTATGGTAAAACGGGTATTGTCTGCATTTTCCCCAATAGCATATGATTGAATCATACGATTTTCTTTAAAATCTGCATATACATTGCTGACATGTTATTCTACCCTCCCAATTAAACAAAATAAGGGGTCATTGAACTAAAAAAAAAGTTATTCAGCTAAACTTGTATCACAATGAGCTTCCCCCATTGAAATTAATAGTGAAGGGAAGTAAACTTCACTCATCCCTAAAACACAAAATAATTTGATAATATTCCAGTTTTTTTGGCATTTTGTATTCCCCCAACCATGTTCTTTCTCAATACAAAGTTTGAACAAAATATATTGACTTCTATTATTTCATGCATAAGTTCCTTGAATTCCCGCCTGCTGCATTGCTGACAACACTGGTATTTATCTTTAAAAGAATTTTGATTTAATTCTACGCCTTAGAGCCTGAAAAATGCAAGAATTTCAAGCAGCGATGTGCACGGTAGGAAGGCCAATGGAGGAATGATTCCATAGTCGCGGAGGCGCTGCTTTTATATCAGGTTGACAACGTCGGCAAGATGACCAGTATAGGCGGCGAGGAGAGTTCCACTTCCGGTCGCTACAATCGACTATGGCAGTTCCCGCTTCGTCTCCACAACTCTTTTTCATATCCTCAGCAACCTATAACCTTGCATGAATTTTGTACAACTTTTGCCCAAGCTCTCTACTTTGATCTATGTTCTACAAGCTTGGTCCATTCGAAGATCCTGGTTCCGCTGGGAAAATGTACCACCCAGCTGAAATAAAATCTCAATGAACTGTCACCCTTGCCGCTGCTATTATCATAACGATAATAGAAATACATACATACAATTCATGGGTTTATATGATCAGAATTGATATAAAAGATAAAAGATATATAGCGCGACAATATTCGGGAGCTATAACACATTCCATGTTGTTATATTAGCAGTTACTAGCTCCATAATTGCTGACAAATGAAAGCTCAATATGATATAAAATATATATCTTAATATCTCTCAATAAATTGTAGGGTCATTTTTCGATGGGGTGGGCCACTTTTCGACGGGGTCACTTTTCGATATGACATGTGGTAGCATGAGGGACAGACATTGGAACATTGGATACATATTGCAGCACTTCAAAGATGGTAGCATTCACATAGGGCTTTGGATTTAAAATAAATCAATAGAAGAACATTATATCCATCATGGATAAGAAAGCGTTGCCTATATAAAAGGAAACAATCTTCTAGTGATACTAATATAATACATATCCTGCTTTATGCAGTCAAATTAAAGAGAATAAAACCTCATCATTCAATCAAATAATTATGGTGAGATTCTTCAGACTTTCTCACTTCACTTCTCCGCACAAACTAAATCGCCAAATGAGGTGAAATCTTTATATTTCGTAGAGCTTTGTATTTCTTTATACCCCTCCCCTCCCTCCACCCCCACAGACATGTGCATGTGCAACGCTAGTTGGTCAGATGATTATACAAGCCTAAGTCGATTGCAGTAAAAGGACTAAATTAAAGCTAACCACCCTTATTACGATGGGGGGATCTGCCATCAAAATAAAAAAAAATCATTCAGAAAAATAAAGAGACAATTTAGCATTATGCCCACACCTTGAAAATTGAAGATAGGTACATGAAGGTGTATGTATTTCCTCTGTAATTCCTTTGTAAGAACCTTATAAAAAGAGCTATATTATTCTGACATTGTGAGATATGATTTTTACCTTAAATTCGTTCAAGCATCTGTTAATTCCTACTTTTAGATACAAAATCAACGAATCTGTCTTTCTCAAATGTTCAACTGTAAGGACCAGTAGAGGGTATTGAATTGAGTTGCCCATAGCAACGGCCCTTTTTAAAGCATGTGGGAGACTTGAAACATACAGGTACATTTGGAGAAAATGTGGGTCTAAATTAAACAAAAGGATTGATTGAAATTGGTGCATTCTGAGTGGAGCTGTGAGGGGAATTAGAACAGTCAGTCTGGCAGTCAAAACCCTTGCAAATGGCCATGTTGATCAGCCAGAAATTAATGTATCTCTGGAATCATGACGCATAGCCCTTATTTGGACATTACGTCTCCATAGGAGGAGCTAAAGTTCTGAAGCATTATATTAGGCTCCACCTTCCACTGTCTAACTCAAGCACAGGGGCTTCGCTACTGGGCGTTGGGAGCGGGGGGACCCTTTTGGTGCATAAAAAGGTCTAAGTCTGTAGAATAGTTTTAAATCTAAACGATGTATGCTTTATTTTCATTGGCAAATCTAATTACAAATACGCATTTCTAAAGATGTGTTAGTGGTACTAAATAGAGATTGGATATCAAATATAAAATGAAAGTTATCCAAGCAGTATTTATTTATTTATTTATTTACCTACACATATTAACAAAGCATTATACACAAGGAGAATTCCAGAAGAGCCCTTTATCAATATTCTGACCTTTTAGAATATAGGCTGGCTATCATGTACCTTCCCATGCATCATTGCATCCTAGCTTTGGCTCACCCGGAAGAGGGAGAGAAAGGAGAGAAAGTGAGAGTGGTGAGAGGAAGTACATCCCTCCAAAGTCTATGACAGTATACGGTGGTAGGCCCATTCACATTACAAAGGCCGATTGCCGCGTACAATCCTGCCGCGATTTCACATGCCCACTATGCCACGGTGAATCTACGATGGCCTTACGTCTTGATATGAGGGCATCCCACTGAATTGTTTTGTTCATGTAATAACAAAGGCTATTTAAACTGCAATGATCAGTTGATTGTTATTAGACAAAACATCAATAGTGTTTGCAATCTATTCATTATGACTGAAGAGGTTTATCACAATTGGATAGGTTCAGCATTGGTCCAAGCACTAAGCAACACCCACCCACCAACCTCCCCCCACCATATACTCCTATAATTGCTGCATTCTACCTTGAGACCATGTGTCAAATATGTGATGTGTTACAGGAAAATGAGTTACAAGTCACAAAGTGAGATGGCATCTTATTTGAAAAGATGAGACCAAGCCGGTTTCAATGATGGTAAACAATAAGGACATCTCAAACATATTTCTATAGGCCCCTATTTGATATATTTATGTTTGAAAAAATGTTTGCAATATTTCTGGGTATAGGCAAATACCAGTAAAGTAATTAAATGTACTCCATAGGATTATCTTGGATACACAAATATATATTTGATATATTGTCTTGAAAGTTGGGACATGTATTCATACAACATAGAGCGCCAACCCTTGCAGATATTAGACCATTCCCACAAAGATATCCTGTAGATAAATCACTTTAAAAAACATAATTTCCCTTCATTCTTTGACGTCCAGCAAAATTGAACATGTTCGATTGTGCTCTGCGGTCACTATATTGCTGTGGGAAGCCGTGGATAGCCATGTATATTTCATGTACATTTCGCTTGAACTACAATAACAAACACCAAGAATAGTTTGTTTCGCCATATGATGAATATAATCAATGTGCAGCAGGTCTACGACTGGAAAATCGTGCAAGTGGAAACATGTTTTTACCAGCGCACTCTGCCATACAACCTCACACGTTATGACATGGTTGTTAGGCCTTGTTGGGTACATAGGCTCTGACTGGGCAGTGAGGCCGGGTCGCGGTGTGGTCAGGCTGCCCAGGCCCATAGAGCGCGTAGCGGTAAGGTGGGCGCGAAGAGGACGTCGCGAGAAGGGATTGGCGCGACTAGGTATATAGGACCCCTGAAACACATCACAAATATGATGATAATCCTGTAAGACCTGGTTTACTTCTTACACCCTGAAATTAATAAATCATAGTTATTGAAACTATTGATGATGTTTCTTAAAAAGTTTAGAGTATTAAATCTACACTCTGGTATTGATTGAACATAGTTAATGAATCTACCACCAGGTGGAGGTGCTGTATAGAAGCTAGAGTTATATATAAACTGCGCATAGAACTGAATATTGATAATCGATAGGTTGTATTCAGTCAAATGCAGGTATAAATCGGAGCGGCAGTGACCCTAGAGACTGTGCCTAGCAACCATTGGACGATGTGACGTAAGGACGTGCAGACGTCGGCGTCCCTTCACTGTCAGGTTTCCGCCCAACAGCAGCGGAGGACTTTTCGGACTTGAAGTAAAAAAAATTATATACAGAAAAGCTTCCAAGCCAAAAGTTCGACCATGACAGACATAAATTGTTCAGGCTGCGGTAAACTTCACAAACGGCCTGCATGTCCTGCAAGTTCTTCGACGCCGAAGAAATCGCCCACGACTATGCTCAAGCTGGGGCAGGAACGTGGCTTGTCTGCGCCTCCGACCAAGAGGGCGAAGGCTTATCAAGAATGGTTGGAATCCCTGCTGAATAAACAGAAGGAAAAACTGGAAGTTCTGACGCTAGAGTCAAAGGCATTGGCGACAGAAGCAGAAATTCACCAACTATGGTTTGTAATTCGGCCAAATCACCGTCAGGCATCGACATCAGTCAAGTCTCAGATCTGGGTAAGCTTCGTCCTGAATGTTACATCGTGCCTGACCGCAAATTTGATGATTTGTCAGTCAGAGAGCTACTATAAGGATGTGTGTGTGTCCTCAATCATTTAATATCGTGAAATGTTGACCCCTACGGCTATGGCCTTCACCTGTCATATATTGTGTTGAAGGCGATGGGAAAAAGAATATGTAAAGTCAGCTTTAATTCGGTATGAAAGAGCTGTGACCGACCTTGTTTGGGATGGGAAACTTAGGGACTGGGTTCAGGTAGAACCGAATCTTTCTAGCCAGCATTTCTCGCCAGAAAACATGAAAGCTTTTAAGACCATGCAAAACTTAAAATTCGCCACCATGACAACGCAACCTACAGGACGTGGACGGCCATCTTCATTCAGGAAGATGGTCCAGGACGCAAACTATGATCCACTGTTCGATTTTGGGCATTGGCCGAAAGATATTTGCTGGCTATTTAATAAGCCCACTCATGCTAAGAAGTGTTTCGGATGTAAACGTCAACACATATGCGGGCTATGCATGGACCCTGGTCATGGGGTGGAGGTGTGTGAGTCGCGCACCTCCTCCTTCTCCTGGGGAGAGCTCTCCACGAGATACTAAATAGCTATCAATTCACCAAGATGGCCGCCTATCGTCTTGTTTACCATCCTCGAGCTCTTCAGACTCGGACGATATGGCTATTTCTGAACCAGATTTCGAACTGTTATGTGACTTCATTGTTTCTTCGCCTGAAATACATCATATAGGAGGCGTCAGATCCCAGCTAAGACCAAAATAGTGGCTGAATTTCTTATATTATGACGGGGTTTGGGACCTCGACAGCCATTTCATCCTAGACGGCGTTACCCATGGTTTTGCTCTGTTGAACCGGTACGCGGACATAACATCTTACGAGGTTGACAATTACCGGTCTTGCTGGATAGGCCCACACTACGATAAACTGTCTGCTCTGCTATTGAAAGAACTAAGTGAGGGGAAAATCTCCATATCATCCGAGAAACCGACATGTGTTTATGCAATGGGAGTGATACCAAAACCTGACGGGGGCATCAGACCCATCGTTGACTATAGTCGACCCGAGGACTTCTCTGAATAATTATACAAACAAAGTTATGTCTACCTTATCGTTAGTGTCAATAGACGAGGTGGTAGCTGACATCCCCCAGGGGGCATATATGGGTGTCATAGACTTAGCCAGCGCCTACAGGTCTCTCCGGATTCTGCCAAAACAACGCCAATTCTTCGGCCTCTCTTGGCATATTGAAGATGAACTCAGGTATTTCGTTGATAATTCAATATGCTTCGGTGCTTGTGCCGCCCCCTTTGTGTTCAAGAGGGTGTCGTCATCAGTCACTAGAGGCCTAAACAGGAGAGGACATAATGTGTACAGCTATCTAGATGACTATATATATTGGGGTTCAACATTACACGCAGCTCTTAATACTCAAGTGACATTAATGCAATCGCTACGTCGACTAGGCTTCCATCTCTCCTGGTCTAAAAGAACTGCACCTGCAACTGTGTGTAGGTTTTTAGGGATTGTCATTGACTCACAGACAATGTCACTCAGCTTGTCAAAGGACAAAGTTGTGAAATTACAAAATGAAATGAAATTCTTTACTAGAAAACGCAGGGAAACTAAAACCCAATTACAAAGACTCGGAGGTCTTTTATCTCACTGTGGGAAAGTGGTACCTGGAGGGAGAGTGTACATCAACGGTTTGTTTGACCTGCTAAAAGGCTTGGAGGATGGGAAATCAGTCAGATTGTCCCCCCTATTTGTGGAAGAACTTCTCTGGTGGTCGTCATGTGTGATATCAAATAATGGAGTGGCCTTTATGGCTGTTCCAGAAAATACCACTATCGACTATGTACACTACATTTCACAAGATAGGTTTGCCTCCAGCCTATAACTAATAAGTAAACTAGCTGTAAATATCCTGAAAAAAGGTTGTGCCTTGTGTTATCATATGAATGATCTGCTACGTTTTATATATGCCTGCAGCTATCGACATGTGTTTACTCTGGTTCCTTCTCTTCTGTCCTTACTGTAGCCTCATTGGATAAAGAGGTCGCTCGACTCCAGATGGAAGCGCTAGCATCTTCTACTAGGAGGACCAGACATAGTCAATGGAATAAGTACTTCCTCTTCTGTGCGTCGAGAAATCTGACTGCAGTCCCGGTGAGTGTTTCTACAGTAGGCAGGTTCCTGGCCTTCCTAGCGTCTGTGCAAAAATTGTCCTTCTCTACCATAAATTACATGCTATCTGTGATCAACCATCTGTCAAGGCTCAACGGGGGGGAGGATCTCCGTCAAGATTTTGGTGTGTCCTTAATTATCAGAGGACTAAAGAGAGCTATAGGCGATTCCACTAAACCAAAGGACCCTCTTCTGCGTCAGGACTTAATAAAAATGTTCCAGCCGGTAAATCTAAAATGTGAAAAAGATTTCACCACGTGGTCTGGTATTGTTCTTTGCTTTAGGACCCTACTGAGGAAGGGTCATGTTTTCCCTTCAAGAGACGACCCGCACCTGCTTCTTCGTCAAGATGTGTCCTTCAAGGGTGACTTTGTGTGTATAAAAGTCGGCTCTTTGAAAACAGATCAAGAGGGGGCTAGACTCTACTCAGCTTATGTAAAAAAGTGTAATTCAGACCTGTGCCTGTTCTCGGTCCTGAAGATTCTTCTTTGTTGTTGTGCTGCTCCTCCCCTCTTTCCCTTGATATCGACGAGTGGGGGAGCTCCTGTGGAGTACCCATATGCCCTTTCTCAACTAAAATCCTGGGCTTCAAAGGCTGGTCTATGTAAGGACGTAGGCCTACACAGCCTACGCAGAGGCAATGCAACCTTCCTCCATACTTGTGGTGTCCAATTACAAGATATTCGTATGCTAGGCGACTGGCAAAGTATGGCGGTCCTGGGCTACCTGTCCTGTCCATCAGACTATCGTCGGTCCGTCAAATCAAGAGTGGCTGAGATGCTATCTGCCATTTAGCTCATCAATTCCCCCTACTTCAAATTTATAATATACTCCTAAAATATGGCCTGGGCGCAAGCCTTTCTTCTCTTCAAGAAGACAGCCACTCACTATACCTTATCTTATGATATTCCCTGTTGTTTATCTACTGCAACTATTGTTCAAACCTTGCATTGATACTTTAAATATTTACGGATCTTTCTATGATCCTTGGTGTTTCATTCAGATATTAATCCTTGCCTGAACATTTCCTGAACATTTCCAGCAAGCAACAAATATGATTATCTCAACTCAACAAGATATGTGCTGCAAGATCCAAAATAAACATTGTTCAGAATAGTTACTGTGTTGATCGATTTATATTGTTAATTAAGTGTTTGGAGTATCAAATTTATCCTAGATGTAGCCTTTTCAAATAGAATTATTAATAGATCAATGCTAATCGGTCCAGATAGTGTGCGGATGCTAGCAAAGGCCTGCCCGCAATATTCAAGAAATCATGTTGGTATTAAGCCTATCAATGATAAAACACATAGATTACAAAATTATTAATTTTAATTACTGGGCAGGACAGGCGTTTCCATGAGTACATAATTTATGTGTCGCAGAAGCCTAAGAGGCATACCGCACGGCGGCTAGTGAACAAACTCTTAATTACACGCTCCTACATCCAGCCAGTTTTGATGGTTCAGTGGTATGGCGTCAGACTTCCAGTCAGGACATTGTGAATTTGAATCCCAGTCCAGGTAGCCTTTTCACATTTGTCTCATTTTGATTTTTTTTTCTTTTTAAATTTTGCTAATATCTCCACATCTGTTACTCAGCCGGTTTTCTTTTAAACTCACAGATTTAGCTTTGATGTCTTTCCCTTTTGATTGGGGAAAGAATTAGAGAGTCTAAGATCGAATTAAGCAAGAAAAGGGGTTTTTTTTGCAAGTCACTTCAGAACTTGTAGAAGGTTTATATTTGGGCATAGATAATTTAGATTTAGATTTAGATTTAGAAAACTTTTATTGCTAATATATTAGCCAATCAGAGGAGCGCTCCAGCAAATGGGAGGATTCCAGCCCCCCTGGTGGTAATTACAGTACATGTGAGTAGAGTAACAATTCCATTTCAGTCATAGACTGGCAATGGTTCTCTACCTTTATACAGTCATAGTTTTCGGAATACAATAATATAGCAATATGGGTGCCTAGACAATTAAAAAATAATAATGACAGTAACATTCACTCGATGAGGATTAACAGATTTAAATTTTCCCGGGGGAGGGACAAGTTGAGGGGAAGAGATGTTCATGAAGGAAAAAAGTCAGTCAGTAGGAGGTGACATATTAAATAATTGAATAATCCACATAGATTATACATATATAACTATATAAAATAATCGTCATTCCAGATATAAATGGCTCTGGCATTATTTTTAAATGCTTGCTGGTCTACTGCTCGATGGGCCACCGTGGGCAACCTGTTCCAGCTTGTTGTAATTCGGTTATGTACAGATTTCCTGATTTGTTCTGATTTTGGGGTGATTTGCTTTAGTATCTTTCTTCCTTCGAAGAAATTTCTTGTGTTAATTGTGCGTAAATCGATATAATCTGGATTTTGAGCCCTGCGGTGACCCGCCTGCAGCAGATGCAAGCGTCTACGATGTTTAAGAGGTAGTAGTCGTTTTTCAATATGCAGGTCATTGACATTGGTTCTAGGAGGGAGTCTATAAATAGTCTTTAAAATACGGTTTTGGAGAATTTGAAGCCTATGAAGGTTGGTGGAACTATGCGAGTCAAGCAGGATATCTGCTTGGTCGATTAAGGGCAAGACCATTACCTTGTAAACTAGCAGGAGTACATTTTTTGGTACTTTGTTTTTTAATCTTGAGAACTGCCAACTCTTATAACTCAACATTTTGGTTAATTTGGCAATATGGTTGTTAAATTTTAGAGTGGCATCAATTTCAGTACCTAAGTACTTGTATGTTTCGACATCCTCAAGAACCTCGCTGTTTAATGTTATCTGATGTTCGGGTAACACCGCCAGGTCCTGAGCCACCCACCTCGATCTGAGCAAAGGCCGCGGGAAAATGGTCTGTATTTTTGATTTTCCCAAGTTAAGAGAAATTCTATTTGTTGTACACCACTCACCAAGATTATCAATGTCAGATTGCAGGTGCGAGGTCGTAACTTTAGTATCTGGTCCAGAAATGTAAATAATAGTATCATCGGCGAACATTTGTATCGTCGATTTTTTTATAACTCGAGGGAGGTCATTGATGTATAGATTAAAAAGTATAGGACCAAGTGTTGTGCCTTGCGGCACTCCACAGTTGATAACTTGGGGTGGTCATAATATATTGTTGGCAATGACCATTTGACTTCTGTTCGACAGGTAGTCTTCGAACCATTTTAGCTCTTTTCCTCCAACACCGTATTTTCCAAGTTTAGAAAGCAATCTTGAGTGGTTGACGGTATCGAAAGCCTTTCTCAGATCGAGGTAGGCAGCCCTCACAACATGGCCCTCATTGAGGGCACAATATACATTTGACAGGTACTCAACCAAAGCATCCTGCGTCAACTTGCCCGCTCTAAATCCAAACTGATACCTATACAGGAGATTATAGTCTTCTAGATAGGTAGTAAGTTGGTTGTGCATTACTTTTTCTAACACCTTTGCGGGCAGTTGAATGGTTGAAATAGGTCTATAGTTTCCTGGGTCAGTGACGACTCCCGCTTTAAACAAAGGCGTAACCCGAGCCTGTTTCCAGCAATTTGGGATAGATGAGAGCTCAAAAGTTTGATCAATAATTTTCTTAAAATATGGGGATAGTGTCTGTAGAGCTATTTTCAGCAACCATGCTGGTAGATCAGCAATGCCTGAGGATTTACTGGATGGTATACTTTTAATAATTTCTATCAGTTTTTCTGTGGTAACAGGTTGATATTTGAACTTATCGTAATTGTGTTCTAGTGCAATCAGTTCTTGATTATCTTGATCTATTGACTGCCGTGAAGGCTTCGGGATTTTCTGTGCCAGGTTATCACCAATAGCCGCAAAATATTCATTAAAAATTGTAGAAGTTTGTTTTGGATCAGGTGATTCTTGATCTATTACAAGTTTAATTTCGGGATCTTGCTTTGATTGCTTACTGTTGATAAGCGGAGCTAGATTTTTCCAAAATTTTTTTGGGTTTTGACTATTCAGTTCAATTTGCGTTTTTATATAGTTGTTTTTCAAGTTTCGTGCCTGATGATTTATTTTTTGGCGTAGGGCTTTGGCTTTGTCAAGTAAAATTGGGTTTTTCTGTTTATTTGCAGCCTTGAAAAGGCTGTCCCTTCGCTTCATCTGGGAAAATAAGTCACCAGTAATCCACTCTCGTCGAGCTTTGACATTTGTCAATGTTTTTAAGGGGCAAGTTCGGTCTACAATTTTCATAATTTGTTTCAGCATAATGCTCCAATTTTCATCGGGAGTGCTAAAAGTTAAGATATTTGCCCAGTCTAGGTTCAGTAGGTCAGTTTGGAATGAGTTTTGGTCAAAATGTGTATAGGACCTACATTTGAATGTTATTTTTCTAAAAGTTTCTTTCGGTTTTTTCATTACAATGTAGGTGGGTTTATGATCGCTGAGATTTATGTCAAAGACGCCACACTTACTAACTATGTTAGAGTTAGTAAATATGAGGTCAATTGTAGTGGAAGTGGAGCTGGTGACTCTAGTTGGTAGGCTAATTAGCTGCTTCATTGAAACATTGTGCTCGATTGAGAGTAGTTGGGTTCTTCCAATAGAGGGCTTAGAGTAGTCTATATTAAAGTCACCCACGATAAGTTTATCGTGATTGGTGGCGAGATTTTCAAGGGTTTCCTGGATTTTTTGTAATGCAATAGGTAAGTTACCAGAGGGCGGGCAGTAACAGTTACATATTGTTATTTCTTTGAATTGATTTAGTTTTACAATAATGGTTTGCAGTTCAATATCGATCGTATTTGTTTGGGAGTCGTCACCGGCCACAGTTACTTCATATTTCTCCAATACATAAGCTGCAAGACCTCCTCCAGTCTTTTTGTCAGTTCTCCTATCTGACCTATAGAGTTTAAACCCCGGGATATTAACAAGTTCATCATAAATTTTATCGTTTAACCATGTTTCGGTTAGACAGATAACGTCAGGCTTAAGTTTGGTTACTAAGGTTTCGAGTTCACTTACTTTATTACTTAGACTTCTTATATTCAGGGATATCAGTTTGAATCCCTTCCATGTTCTAAATGTTGCGGTATCATCGAGCGATAATATTTCATTTACAGTATTAGCTTGGGCAGTGCTCGTAATAGGAAGCAGCTAATAGGGACGCTGCCATATGGGTAAATTTGCTTTAATTAATATACACTACGGTACAACAGGGATAGGTGTTTTCAAATTTTTATCTGTCAAAAATATCAGTTCAAGGACACCTCCAGCATCAATATGCGTAGAACAACTTAATACTAGTACATCAAAGTACAGAGGACTTGATATCGTACACCATTACTGGGTATAACGTGGCAGATAATAATATATAATAAAGTTATAATAGAGTTATCAGGCGCCATATAATACAGCCAGTTTTGGGACATCATTTGCACTCCGGTATGTGGAAGAAATATTTAAATGCAATTATAATTATCAACATAATCATGGTATGGTCAGCTGTTTTGACAATGCGGGGTATACAGTATACAGTATACATATCTACTTCAGTACAGTGTAAGACACATCTGGTACAGATTATAATCTGACATCTGATATCGAAATATCAGAATATCAGTATCAGGTTATGACGGCACGAGATCGGTACAGTACAAGTTTATAAAATCGTACTTTTAGTTACATTACAAGTCAAGGACGCTTCTAGCATCAGACTAGGTAATTCAGTTTAGTTATTTGAGTATCAGTATGGAGTGGATATCAGAATATCGGTGAATCCAATAATTGCCAACCGTAACTATAATATGCTGATTATATACTTTAATATTATTTCATAAAGGAATGGAGTGCTAAATCTCATGTACCTAGTCTTTTCAAATTTATTGGATTAAATCATAAATTGAAAGGGGCATATTTGCACAGAAAAACACTGTTTTCAGAGTTTAATTCCTAAAATATTGATTTTAGGTACATAAAAGTATATATGGCATGGATCGTCATGGAGGGACAAATGCAGCTGGAGGGTTAAAATCTCACTAATTCATAAATCCACTAAGTTACAGTGTGGTAAAGCTGGAAAAAGGCATTGGGCCCATTTGTTGGAACTGCTCAAGTACATAAAAGAGATAAACCACTGTTCAACAGGGGTAAAAAACAGAAAATAACGTTTTGTTTAACTATGCCTCATGGACGAACATGGTTAAGTGAATCCAAAAAGCCAATAAAAAGATGTTACCAGCTTAGTTTTCTCTTCAGGGAGCCCTGAAATCTATGCCTCTCACTTTCCTATTCTCGCCTCTCATCTTAAAATGCAGAGGTGAGATGGCAGCCGTGGGCTTCCATACTTCTATAAATAAATCATACACAGCCCGCGCATGTGCCATGGCCCCTAATTAGTGTTAACAGGCAACATGCTCAGCTAAGCATGGCTACAGCTCCCACCTTAGCATCTACTGCTGAAAATGCAATAAAAAGAAGTCAAGGGGATTCCTATTTAAATGAACTAAACTGTCATATAAATAGCATTTACTCTTAATCTCCTGATTAACACATGAATTAACAACTCCCTCTCTTTTTAACTCTCCTTCCCTCTCCTGTCTCCCTCTCTCCTCTCCCTCTCTCTAACCTCTCTATCCATCTCCCTCTCCATCTCTTTTTTTGCTCCGTTGTGCTCTCTCCTGGCTCTCCCACCTCTCCCACCACTCTCTCCTTACTCTCCCTTCTCTGTGTGCTCATCCTAAACTTGGGTTACTCTACCCTCTCTCCCTCTAACTTTACTACTAGAGGAGAGCAAAATACAGGAAAGTGTTGACTAATAGAGAGGGTCACCAGTTCTAATGTATATCCTTTCCACATGAGTGCTCATCCTGAACTTTGTTCTATAATAAGGGCTACCATAAATCTGTCACAATCAACCATTAACATCATCGCTCCACTTCCCATAGCATACAGTGAAGGTGAAATTAGTGTTACCACCTGCCACTAGATGTTGTAGTGCAGTGGGTATTATACAGCCAGTATTATACGATTTGTGTTATTTGGAAAAGTTTCTATTGTTGTGTGTGGGAGTTAGTTAAAGGCCTGCTTGTGTGAGATAATGTTAGCTATATCATGTGTCAAAATAAAAACATCTGAATATTGGGATAGTTTTAATACCAAAGCCTCTACTGTTTCCTTCTAACAGATGTAGATTGACGATGGTGACCCAGAAATCAGTCAGCTGTACATACATACAGTAGAGACACCTAGGGGGAATAATGTGTGATAAATGACAGTATTGGTATCAATCAATATAATTATTCTATTCCATCTCATGCACTGGGAAGAACATACCACATGATTGGTCCAACATGATGGCATACAATAATATAGTAAGAGTACACTCAAAATGGGGGACAAGTTTTGAGCCGCTAAAACGTCTACTACCATATTTTGGTAGTGACTTTCTTGAATTTCACTCTCCAGGATTGTTGGTGATACTGTTATATTGAATATAATATATAATTATATTGAACTGAATTTTCAACCTCATGTATGTATTAAATTGGGCTTATTTTAGGGGATTGGTAAAGCCAAATTCTACATTTTCTGGCAATTTCCTTCATCTAAACTTAAAGCAAAGTCACCCCTCAATAAGACTCCACTATATTATTTGCTCAAAATAGGTACAGATTTTATTACCTGACCATTGTGAGTAATGGGATAGTACTGCTGGGAGACACGGAACATAAACTTGTTGTCCCACATGGGTATTGATCCACATCAATCCCTCTTATTCTGTTGGCTCTAATCACAGGTGTAATCTGGTGTTGACCATATTTCTGATTGAGTAGATATATGGCTGCAAGGTTAGTGTTTCCTAAAATGAAGGTTTGAGTATTAACCTCAAGCCTATCAATTGAAGTCATCTGTATGGGTAGTCATCAAGGCATGAAGATATTCAGGGTCAACACACTGATAGGGAGAGAATGAATACAATTTACTCTTTATTGTATTTTTTTCTGGAAACATTTAATGCTATTTTTTGTCTGCCTTGTCGAGTCTCTCTTTCCAAGGGAAGGGGGTATGGGCATATTTCTTTACTAACGAATAAAAGAGGCCAGTCAAGGTTTTACCTAGGTCCATGTTAGCTTAGTATTATATGTGAACTAGGTATGTCTAAGAGTCCATTTTGTCAGTTAGAAAGTTATAAATGAAATATGATATAATATTATGAAATACATGTATACATGGTATCATGCCTGAGCTGCATTGTTTGTGTGGTATGGGGCGCCAAGTGTCAACTTCACAGTTTCATTGATTACTAACCTTTTTTCGTTAACAAAATGGTCATTTAAGAACAAAATTGTAATTTTGTAGATTTACAAATGAATTCTGTCAATGAAATAACTATTCTGTTCATTCAGCAATAAATTTTGTGCAGTTGCAAAGTAGATTTCGTCTACGAAATGGATTTTGTGCAGTTGCAAAGTAGATTTCATCTACAAAATGGATTTTGTGCAATGCCAAAGTCATATTTGTCTACAAAATGGATTTAGTGAAGTCCCAAAGTCAATTATGTCTACGAAATGAATTTTGTGCAGTTGCAAAGTCAATTTTGTCTACGAAATGAATTTTGTGATGTCTCAAAGTCAATTTCGTCTACAAAATGAAAATTGTGCAGAAAGATCCATCAGCACAGCAAAGAATAAGAGAGTTTGGACTCTGGAAATCATCAGTGTTCCATAAATATGAAGATGACTTTACAACTTGTCCGGTGTTCAGAGCACAAGAATCTAATCTATTACTCTTGGCTAATCTATTTTTTACCAAATACTCTTACTTCATCACAGATGTTGTGAAGAATATATTTCTCTGACTTATAATTATCACGATTCTTATAATTATGACATCGCCTATCATTTTATTCACAAGTTGAAATAAAAGTATCTCCACACATTTACTGAGTGTTTTCTGTTGCGTAATGGTGGGGTCATGGTACATGGCCGGTCATTGCGCACAGTCAACAACCACTCTCTCTCTTAACTACCTCTTACATAAGTTGCTGGTATATAAGCTGGCCCGAAACACCTTCTTATTCACTCTATCGATGGTCAAAAGCTCCCCACCCACCCTCACCTTCTAGTACTAGCTATGGTTTTTACAAAACCCCTCGACAAAGGGCTTCTATTTTTTACCAAAGACTCTTACTTCATCACAGATGTTGACAAAGAATATATTTCTCTGACTTATAATTATCACGATTCTTATAATTATGACATTGCCTATCATTTTATTCACAAGTTGAAATAAAAGTATCTCCACACATTTACTGAGTGTTTTCAGTTGCGTAATGTGTCGATAATCTGATTTTTATTTTTCCCGATCAATTTGCCTCTTAGCTTTATACTTCGATTTTTATTGCTCAGCTTTTCAGGTAAACTCTTGTTGCTGCCTTAGGATCCAAAGGCAAATGCAACAAGTTCCATGCAATTTCATAGATTATATAGCCCTACCGTCGGCTCTTGGTGTCTTTGTAAGCCTCACATAAC
Source organism: Sthenelais limicola (assembly GCA_942159475.1). Classification (NCBI taxonomy): domain Eukaryota; kingdom Metazoa; phylum Annelida; class Polychaeta; order Phyllodocida; family Sigalionidae; genus Sthenelais; species Sthenelais limicola. The sequence continues at coordinate 15,274,496 of OW804101.1, forward strand.
AGGCCGTTCATGTCAGTTTGAGAATCCAGGCGAGATATCTGTAACACATCCCTTTTTGTAATGTGTGTTCAAATTGATGGTTTGGCCTGACTTCCCTTGACAAAATATAGTTTGGCTCAAGTAAACCACAGTAAGGTTGTTGTGGTGGCTCCCCCGAGTAAACAATCGCTCCGCCTCCTTCTTGTTCACAACGTCGTGCATCAAATCATCTATCACCGAAACAGCGGGGTTTGAGTTTTTAGCATAGCTCATCAAATCATTTGGCAGTCCCTGCACAAATTCGCGATCGGCATGTCGTTTAATCCCACTTGCCAAATGCCGTAAAAGTAAAGCACTTTCTGCGGAGGCTCACTAAACATGGACGAACTGTGCTTCAAAAGCCTTTTTACGAAAAAAGACTTTCCAGATCCGGTCGACCCACTCACACAGATCGTCGTCGGAGTCTGGAAACACGCCTCAGCTACTTCTACAGTCTTCATCTTCTCCTTCTCGCGGTAAATCTATTTTCAGCAGATGACTGTGGTCTTTTCTTATAGCTTCCCACAGTGAACCCAAAAGGTTGTTGCCCATGTGGTGTTTCGAGTTGACGAAGCGAGCAATCTTTTCATTGAACCTGCACGACCATGTGCGCTTGTTCAACTGGCAGTACACCAACGGCGACCGACTCCTCCTCTGAAGAAGAAATGCTCTCACTTCTTTGTTCGTCTTCAGTTTTAGTAGGCAAATGTCTCGCATTACTTTGCTCATTTCCTCGTACCACTTGCTTTTCACCTTCAGGCCCTTTGACAGTCCTCCGCCTGTGTGCAATAATACAGGATCTCTTTGTATCTTTCAGAGTCGCGGTGAAACATGCTAATCACATAGGAATACAGATGCTCTGTATTCGAAAACACGTTCTCTCCCCACTGTAAAGTGCACGGGTATTCCAACGAGAGGGGTTCCTCTTTGTCAAACCAGCAAACGTCCGACCAACTCCAAGGACTGAACACCAAGTCCTCCAAAGATTCACAGCACAGCGGGATTCCTGAGTTTTCAACACATAGGCGTAAAGGTCGAACACATTCTCTAACAACCTTTTGCTAATGCCTTTCGAGCTAAATTTGAATTTGTTGCCGCTCTTCAAAATGTATGTTATACTCACCAGACAAATCATCTCCTCGCCTTCGGCCTCCAGTTTAACCCATTCAGGCTGCGTATTGTTTACAGCATTCCCACGTGTGTGGCCGCGTATTGCCTTTCGTAGGTAGCATAGTGCGTAAAAGCACTCCCACGCACAGGACGAGTAATGCGATAAAGCACTCCGTGGGAAAGGAGGCGTATTGCCAAAAAGCATCATAATAACAATGTCATTCAATGGCGTTATTGGCCGTCCTTAATAACATGACGTTATTAGAATGTGCGTCATCCACAGAACAGTGGATTTGCTGATGCGTTGTCATGGCGTGACGTGTATATTTCACTCAGGACGTCATCAATTGATGAGCCTTTTCCCATGCTTGGTCATTAAGCATAATGCAACGTTGGCGGCGCTGTCCTGAATGGGTTAAAGGCAACCTGGTCTCTTTTCGCGTGCTGCTTGCAGCACTCTCGCGGAAATTACACAGGGTCCAAATCATCTGAGCAGCGATTGTAAATTTCACTAAAAAACCGTTCCTTCAGCTGCGGATGGACCGATTCTTTCAGTGTGTTCATGCCTATCGAAAAGTACAGCGCATCAGTATCCATCTCAGTCATCGCAAACGCCTCTCTCTCCAAGTAGCGATCGATGCACTCGTAGTAGAATTCCATCATCCTTTTCTTGGCGTACTGCAAGATGAAGAAACCCAATATGGGCAGGTCCAATACAATCTTGCGCTTTGCCAGTTCCACCTCAAAGTAGTTCTGACCCAGTTCAGTCATTTTCTTGTACAAAGGACTGTTCACTTTCATCATCACCTTGTTCTTGTCGTTGGAATAAATAACCAATTTGTGCTTCTGTTTATTTTGAATCAGGCCTCCAGGCACTGTTCCCCAGGAGTTTCATAGTATCTGCCACTATGGCCTGAGAAGGGTCACTGTCTCCCTCCAATCGAGCCTCCATCACTTTGTTGACAAATTCTTTGAAGCATGCTTCCTTGCAGAATTCCACCACTTGGTAAATATGCATCACTGGAAAGGGACTTCGGTGGTGCAAAATAATGGACAGATCTCTTCAAAGTACCTCTTTGCCGACTGATCTATCTCGATGTCCACTTCGACAAGACCGAAGATTTTCTCGGCTCACACAGCCTCTAGAATTTCATCCTCGCTCACTTTCCCGAGGTGCTTCCAATAAAAGAAAGGCAGGTAACTTTTTGTAAAGGCCTCAAAGGTCTTGTTGCATCGCATTTCCCGTCGAATCGCACACTCCCAGTAGTTTCGCACCTCATAGCCCCAGTCTTGTAACAAAGCCTCGCGATCTTCTGTGCATTTCAACCTTTTTACTCTTTTTTTTTCGTCCATTTTCCCCTTCATGCAGGAATGCCCGTGAAAGTAGCATCCCGCCACCTTGACGACCAATGTCTTGCCGTTCCCCATTTTCTTGCGCGAAATGCCATCCACCGAAAAGGACCCGACTCTGACTTCCTTGCCGTAGTTGCACATGTGCTTAATCTCCAAAGACGGATCTTGGAAGTTTAGCCAATCCATCCAGGCATACATCAGCAAGTGCCTCTGAATCTTCTCGGGCTTGAAACCGTACTCTCTCTCTCGCCGAATGTAAAACCCTGTAGGCATGTCTTGACCGATCGCATACAAATACAAAGCATTGCAATTCAGACCGATGATTTTCTTTACAACCGAATCCGATCCCGGTCTCAATGCAGTTTCGCCAGCGATCTGCCTTTGGTTGAAAATTATCGACGGACCTCCAATGATATTTTTGTTGATCACTGCATACAGGTCTCTATGCTCCAGCAGAATCTTGCAAAAGAAACTACTGTGCTTGTTGCCTGCATTGTGCAGCATCCTTTGTGCGCTTCCGGGGCAACTGATCAACGTTTTAAAAACGTTGATTCCTTTGCTGTTATAAAATTGCTGTAGCTTCTCGGTCGCCGGACAAAAAGGCAATGGATTGTTGTTGTTGTTGTGTTGTAGTACACCAGATAGTCGCGCAGCGTTTCATCCCCTTGTCTTTCCACTCTTTCTCCATGTTAATTCCGACATCTTCCAGCTCTTTGAAAATGGTCTTGGCAGGCGAGTACACGCCGGCGCAAAGCTCCAATTTCGTCTTGGCCAAGCAACACAAGCGATGCCGTGTCAAGTGGCTTTTGTGATCAAATATCCACTGACATGTTTCGCACGCAAACTTTTTGGCAAAGCTTTTGAATTTGGAAATGTAGCTCAGGTGATCCTCGTGAAGGTTCAAATACAGCACAGAGTTGAAATTTTTATGGGATTAATACCTCACGATCACAGCCTCATTCGGCTGTAAAACGTACACCTGCAAACACACGCTAAAACACAGCTCAAAATCAGGAAACTCCATCAGCAAGCCCTTGTACTCCCCAGGCTCTAGGGGCAGACCCACATTCAACACGGTTTCATTGTACTGACGCCAGTCCTGATACAACCTTTCGGCATACATATCCAAATTTTCCAGGTCAGCGCCCATGTGCAAAGCCAAAGCTCTAAACAAACACAGTTTGTCTCTAATCGGATGTCTCAAGGCGGGTTTCATATCCAAAGCATTGAAGCTCTTTCTATTCCTAAGGTAATCCGAACAAAGCCCGCTTCCCAACGGCAAATTGGTCAGCGTAACAAAGTAGTTCACATTCCACACCATAACAGGTCTCCATCTGGAATTAGGCCTCATCTGCCGAATGGCCTCATCAATGTCCAAATCCGCTAGCCGCTGCTTCAACTTGGCAAAGTCATTTCGCTTCGAAATGTACATAGGCTCATCAAACAATGAGGCGTTTGAATAGGGAACAAAATACCGATATTCCCCCGTTTCGCCGTGTCTCAATAAGATTCCCAATGACACATCAATTTTGAAAGTCACTGGACATTCCATTTGCTCTTCAAACACGTCAGGTGTCAAATCGTTCACAGGAAAGTTAAACACAACTGATAGATCCCCTCTGGTATGAACAGCACTTGTAACTCCTAGATCGGTGAGAAGCCTTGTGGCGAATCGCGTCCTCTTTTGATACAGGCATGCGCTGACAAAAGGTGCAGGGCTTCAGTCGATGTTTGCAAATGGCTTTGTGGCGAGAGCAATTGAACCTCCTCTTGAACACCTTCTTTTCCTAACAACAAAACAACAAAATTTAGGACCATACTTTATACTATATAATATATATATGGTCAACTTTTCCCTACCTTTGGTCCCTCTACGCCTCATATCTCAGTGTAATATTCATTGACATTAAAACAAATGATACTGACAGATTCCTCTTGGCATCAGAATTCCTCTGATATATACATTATTATAGGGCTGGTGGATCTTTGATGTGTTAAAACCCTTTAAAATCGATATTTTCATAGAAAAATGTCAATGACTAAACATTTGGGACTTGGTGATTCAGAAATTTACATCAATTTGTGTTTTTTATATCTGATTAATTTGGTTCAGTCACCAGGTTCAAATTTCAATGCATTTTAGTAACCCAAGTTACTTTTCAACAAAATAATACCACAAACAAAATTAAAAAGGTTTTTTTTTCGTTTTTACGTCGCACATGTTGCTCACTTTCATGCAATGAACTTGTGGTATGACTCAAGAATAAAACTCACTTGATATACATATAACACAACCCCTAATATTTGATACCTAATAAGTCCAAATAGGACCGTTCGTAAGGATGTTATGCCTGTTTAAAACAGTTCAATAGGAAAATGGCTAATTATGTATGTTTTTACATCGCCACATTGATTAGTTGTGCTTTTCAATCCTATGATAAAAGATCATTTTAAACTAATATGAATATGTTGGGCAACCAATTCTTTTGTTGTGTATGCAATTTAAATGGTCTGAACAGATATGTCTTTTGTGTAGAAGGGGAAAACACCTGTTTTTACGTTGCACATTGTACGTTTTTACGTCGCCCGTTTTTATGTCGCACATCACATTTGCTTGATAGAGGCAAAACAATTTAAGATAGAAAGTTGTAAGATGTACCAGAGGAATCACAATGATATCAGCTTTCTGCTAATATAAAATCATCCATATCCCTTAAATGGACTGATCAGAAATGTCCTGTGCATAAAGAGGAAAAACACTCAAATTTATGTTGCACGTTTTTACGTCGCACGTTTTTACGTCGCAACATTTGGTTGATATAGGCAAAGCGAAATGAGATATAAAGTTGTAACATATACCAAAAAAACCACAACATTGTCAGCTTTCTGCTAATATATAATCATCTAGATCCCTTGAATGGTCTTAACAGAAATATGAAAAGTTTGCAATGTTTCTGGAAGGAATATTACCAGTAAAGTAACTAAATATACTCCATACAAATGCCTTTGAAACGCAAGGATACAATATCCCGAAAGTTGTTACATGGATTCATCTGACTATGAGTGCTAGACTCACTAAAAACCAGAACGTTTTAATGAAGAGATCCTAAGAAAAAAACACTTTGAAAAATATCAATTTTTCAACTTGTGACTCATTTTCCTGAAACACATCACATTTAAATATTTAAAATGAACGTTTTCGGCCATAGATTCCTAGATAATTGGCTCTGGATGTCATTTATTTCAGGACTATATAGAGGAGAATATGAGTTTTTAGGAAGTATTATCCAGAAACTCCTTTTATTTAATTTAAATTTCATTTTTTCTCATTTCCATCACAGAAAATGAGGATTTTTGAGAGAATAGCTCTATAGCGTTTTTACGACACCCATATTTTTAACCTGGTTTAGAAAATGGAAATATAATCCCTGGCAGAAATAACACTTGAATCTTCAAGGTAAGGTGATAACAAATGTATCTGAGTCGTTTTTTCTTATATCTCTTGGTTATGAAGAGAACAGTGGTAGAGGAAAAAAGGTAATGTCTGAATAAACCTAGTACCATAAATAAATGAATAAACCTAAGTCCCTGTACCATAAATTGCCAAATAAATGTTGAATTGCACCTATTTTCTAAATAAATTGCTTAATCAAACCAAAACTAATTTCCCATTGCCAAAATGCCTAGAATATAATGTCATGTGATGTGCGCCGTAAAAACATAGGAAATCCTAACCCAGTCATTGATTTTATGTAGAAAAAAAATATTTGATCAATTTAGTAGCAAATTTAGATTTAAAAAGTTCCATCACTCTACTCAAAATGCCCCAACTATGGAAAAGAATAAAGGAATTTATTTTTGTACATTAGTTGCAGGCTACTGGGCCCATTTCGTAGGAATGGACCATATATATATATATATATATATATATATATATATATATATACTTTAAATATACTTTATATACACACTAATTTACACACTTTATATACAATAGGCAACAGCAATTTGATTAAATTACTTCAATCGCATTGATAATCATCTCTTCCTCCTGTACCCTCTCGTCCTTTATTCCATGATTTGGCCGTGAGCGTACAATATAATCGATATACTTGCCGCTCACAAGGTGGACAATATAAATTCCCTGTATTGTACAGTGACGTCACGACCGTTCGAAACTATGCAGACAACACAGTTTGATGAAATTAAAGCAAATAAAGTTGTTTTAAGTTAAGAATCATGGAATAAAAGCAAGAATAGCACAGTATCGCGTCTTCGGAGGCCTATATTCTCCTCGTATGGCCGAAAAACAACTCGGCCTACGGCCTCGTTGTTTTCGGCCATACTCGGAGAATATAGCCCCCCTCATACGCGATACTATGCTATTCTTGCTATAGTACCATCTGTACATTCTCAGTATTCTCTTCCTCCTCCTCCTCCTCCTCCTCTTCCTCTTCCTCCTCTGTCGGGCGACCACGACACATGCCTAATCTATGCATGCTTGCGGATTTCGTCCCTATCTCTACTAACACTCCACAACTAGGACACAGCTCCTGAAATTTAAAAAAAAAATATATATATTCCACGTCTTATTACTTACAAATTTTATATATTGTTATATTTTTCAGATTACCTACTCACTCAATATCCATCACTTCTTCTTTGGGCTCCTGAACAACCTCCGGCACAAAGTCTCCACATGAAGATACAGGGCTATATGCTACGCCGTTAATCACCTGCTCCAAACTGTAGCTCACTTTCTATGAATATAAAAACTTTATTTCCATTTCAAACTTTTTTTTTCAAATTCACTCAAATTCATAGCCTCTGTCTAATTGAAAATAAAAATCTAAAAAAAAATCTGACTAGTCATTGTATTCCAAGCGAAAATATATACATCTTGACTCAAATTCAAACTATCCAATTCTGCCAGGTCCAAATCGTCTATAATTTCCTATTCAAAAAAATAACTAGTATATTCAAAAGCATTCGAAAGCATTTAATAGTATACAAAAGTATACAATTTCGAAACAATTATAGACCACTTCAACAATTGATCCTACCTCTAAAGACACCTCGTCCACCGTAGGTTGCTGGGGTTGCTGAGGTTGCTGAGGTTGCTGGGGTTGCCGGGGTTGCTGGGGTTGCTGGGGTTGCTGGGGTTGCTGGGGTTGCTGGGGTTGCTGGGGTTCCTTCTCCACTGCAGGCTCCTCCTCCTCCTCCTCCTCCTCTACCACAGGGCCTGTCAGTAGTTCCTCTAACTCTCTCCCTAAGTCAGCTAAAGCCGGGGCTGCCTTGTCTGGCTCTGTACCTACCCCTGAAAACCTCGCTGCACGGTCAACACAGCATTCTCTAACTGAAAAAAACACATCCAATAATCGTTGTGTGTGTAAATTTGTAATTCCAAACTAATTCCAATTTGACCCAATGCTGCACTTATGGTCTGGAGATACTCCATTTGAGCCCTAACATAGGGGCTGTCTGTCATCCCATGCTCCAGGGCCCAAAAGTAAAGACCTAAATCACTGGTGAAATCTAAAACTTGATCCATTCTTTGTCAAAATTTGTAATAATGATCAACAAAAAAGGCGCAATTTTTAATTTATAACCATGCGCTGCTAGCAGTACTGCTACCAGCGCCCTCCCTCAGGTCAACGCAGCATCCTTATATAAAGATAAACCCTCGATCTAATCATACCTAACTATCTCAAGTATGGCTAAAACCAGCAGCCGCAGCCAATGCTATAGACAATGCAAAAGGGCCGAAAGGAAAAAAACAGCAGAAAACAACCCAGCTCAAACGCTTGAAATACTTCAACTATTCCTACAGCAAAATAACGCACAATTCAAAATTTGCACCCAAACCCAGCACTATGCTTCTGCACAAAACTGGCATACCATGGCTCATCTACAATTTCTATTCATTAGAAAAGAAGTCTCCTTCATCGGGGAAAAACGTCTTCTCACAGAAAAACTCTACCGACAAACCAAAGATTTGTTCATCCCAGCTTTACTCTTTAATCCATCTTTCTAGCTTGCAATGCTAAAGTACCAACTTGAATTAATATTCATTGGCTCTGACCAGTAGACAAAGCCACTACATACATTTATGATGTATGTCTCTTTGCTATATTTACCTAAATGTGTTTGTATTTGTATGTTCTATGTGTATGTATATTATCTAGTCTAGATCATTTTCTAAATTCAGGGGTACTTGGAAGACCAGTACACATTACTGAAAATGCTCCTTTTTCCATCCCTTCATATTAAACCTCTAGTCCACACTTATATTTACATTGTAGATGTCTTATGGAAATATAAAAATCTATTATTATTATTATTATTATAAAACCTATTTGGAATATACCTCCTTCACTCAAGAGTGCCGATTCTCTTCAGCCATTATATTCACCACAAAGCTAAAAGTAAGCACCAAAACCATTACTTTCAACACCGTACAAGTTCTACCCCTTCACACAGAGTCCAATACATGCTCTCACAGCAGATTTATGATTATGTACAACCAAAACTACCAATTGTACCCGGATAACTTCATAACATATCAACCAATGCACATACACTGGCGAAACGAAATACGCAACAAAGGACCCATCTCCTGCTACTGTGGGAAACAAATCCCACTAAACCAAACCAATTTTGGAATGGAACATCACCAAAAATGCTGTAAGGACCAGGATTTAAACCATATCTTCATCGGTCTCCAAGATGCCTACCTCAACAAATACGCCATCTGCATAAGATGCCACTGCTGTGACATAGACAAGTCAAAACTAAATTTTTATGTCCCCCCAGGGGCGTCGCTGCCGGGGGGGACGGAGGGGACATGTCCCCCCACTTTTGGTGGGAGCTTAAAAAGGTCCAAGCCAGAGGCTCTAAAAATATTCCTCCCAAAATAAGGTCCAAGGCCCACTGAATAATATTCATTCTATAGTCTTATAATATTTAGTAGGCCTACAAACTACAAAAGGTCCAAGATCCAAGGCTGTAGAATTTTATTTTAATCTAAAAGGTGTATGCTTCATTTGCATCAGAAAATCTCATTACAAATACACATTTTAAGGATGCTTTAGTGTTATTAAAACAAATTACGCTATTACACAGGCAGCGCACAATACAAAGACAAACAAGTGTGTCTTTTCTTTTCTTATTTTCCCTTATATTTATAGCTTTAAATGTATTAGGCCTTAAATGAAATAATAAAAACACATATTACATAATCATTCGCTATACATAATCAGCCAATCAGGAATCTAGATTGCATTTATTGACATGGTACCTTAGCAACCCATCTTACAAAATATTCATATACCCCCTGCAAGTTTCACTGTAAATCATTCCCTGACGAAGTATCAACTTAGATCCGAAATGTAGGAATCACATGACCATTGTATCACAAGTTTGAATACAACTTAAAGGTCAAACAATCAGCTGACTCATAGATTTGATGTCTATTGACTACTATTAATAAAAAAATCCAAAAATGCGTAAATTAGAAACCCTAAAGTGTCTTGAAAATAGCAATTTTCTCAAATTTGAATTGAGAGGCACTGGTACGACCACTTGATCGGGCACTGGTCTGGTCCTCAATCAAGATGCTGATGTAAAACAACTCATAATTCAATATTTATATACTCATCTTATTGATCTCCCACCGATGTCTGTATCTATAATTAGCAGTGATTTCATAATATGTATGTCACACTGTGGTCAGTTCTGATGAAACAGGCTCAATTTTCAGCTCAATATTATCACCAGTCATAGGGTCATACAGTACTCCAAATAATTACATTTTCTGTTTGAAATTATACCTCTATCTGTTGGCTATGTACCCTGAGAAAAATACATGTTCTGAAAATATTTTGTGTTCCTCAAATTCAATTTTTCTCATGGGTATTTTTTCCCATTGTGTTCCAATGCCCTTTTAATAAGCCCATATAATCTAATCATTGTTTATATGTCCAACGTATTCCCATCTGGTTCACTTTAAACATGTTTCAATTGTCCTAGTCATAGACATTTTTAGAAAGATCTCCAAAGTGCCAGAACACAATGATAATACATTAGCACTATTTGTTGCATTCCAACGCCCAGGAAAAACCTTACTAAAACATGAAATATATATCTCAATAAAATATAGAGAAAGGATCATTTTTGCACAGAATTTTCATCCATATACTTAGTGTAGCAGCTATTTTAAATGGTACAATATTAAACAGAAATTTACAACTTTTATTCATTTCACTTTCAATATTATATCCAAGGGTGTTAGAATGCAACACAAGGCAATTTAGGCTTTTCTTCATTTTGTCTGCTCCAGGAAGGATTAATTCTCGATGTGGACTTTAGAACATCTGTAGAATCGATGATGTGAAGGAATAGGAGTTTCAATGAATCTAAAATTGTACCCCCAATAGCCCTAAGTGACCCCATTTTGAGAGAATCGACCATAACTATAATCTAATAGCAAAATCTGAATCTCTATTAAAAAAAGTGGCTTTGGATTCACTTAACCACGTTCTTCCATGAGGCAAATTTTAAATAAAATGTTATAATTCCTATTTTTTCTGCTGAACAGTCTGTTTATACCTTTAATATCCATAATACAAATTTTCCACTGTCAGTCTTAGAAATCAGGAGGGGCATACAGATTTTATGCATATCAACTCTGTGAAGTTATTTTTAATAGAAGTAATACAATTCTTTAAAAAATATACAATGCAAGACCAATTTTTCTTATTACAGTTTGGTCTATAATAACCGAATTGTTATTAAAAACTAGGAAGAATGTTATTATACATAAAATATTTAGGGGAGCTCATTTCAATGGGTGGGAAGAACCCAACATCAGGTCAGAATTTGTTGGAATATATTTTTCCGGAATTAACAGAGCCAGTGTGATATAATTCTTGTTTAACTTTGCTTTGTCCAAGCCCCACAAATTGGAAAAAAGCTAACTTAAAAAAACTTAAACAATTGGGAGAGCCTGTTTTCAAGTCTACTATTATGTACCTTTCCTTGCATTAATAAAATTTCTTATATCATAGGTCAGATATTTTTTGAAATTTTCTCAAACTTCTATGATGTGTAACGATTCTACTATACTATATGAACATTTCCAACGAGCTCCGGGTAGCTCCAGATCCGGACACCTCTGGGTAGTACCTCCGGACGCCACTAGGAGTCTACATTTCAACTCATTATGATATTTATACTTTGTATTACTTGATTAATTTATTATTAATTAACCATTCATATTATTCCATCCGGATTTTAACCATGATGGTTATCACATATTTCTCTATTTATGTACAAGCTTGTACTTGTTTCATCATTATATTTATTTAATTATTCCTGATTTGTATTGCAAACATAGTCTGTTCTTGTGTTGAATATTATTGATATATCCAATGTATTTGTTCACTAATCGGGTTGAGGAGCAAGGTCTTCAACCCAACACACAAGGAGGAATAAAGAGAACATATGAAAAAAGTATTTCACTCTTGATGTTATAGCTCGGAGCCGCTTTTGAAACATAGAATATTTCAACCCTTGGTCCTTTGGAACTTTAATCTAATCTGGCCACTATAGTTCCTTTCCTCCCATCTCCTGCTATCGATATTGGTAATATATTTCATCTCGCAGAAGTAAACCTATATGATCAAGAAACATTATTATTTAAATATCGATTAACATTAAGCCCGGAGAAGAAACACAGATGTGCAACGATGGCCATTCATACACTGGAAAGAACATAGGCAAGAATCGCAACAGATGTATATTTAATGATCGTTGTACCTCTTTCTGGTTCTAGTTAATGATTTGTAACAAAATACTTGAATGTCTTGAAATGAGTAATCAAAGAAAATGAACCAACACTATTATAATCCATCAGTGTTTTACATAAGATAATGGCATCTTTGAAATAATGTTTAGACTTGAAAAATGATTCATGTTGTTTTACACTTCATACATGATTATGGGAAAAAGGTCCAAGATACCAAAATATGTCCCCCCCCCCACTTGGAAATTGCCAGCGACGCCCCTGCCCCCTCGCATAAGAGCAGATCTATAATCCAGGCATCCAAATCTATAGACCATACAATCCTATTACCTCATGAAAGTTCATACAGATACAATAAAATAGGATATCATATGACAAACAGATCTATACAACCAGGACTTGGCCCGGAAACTATAGACCTTACAGCTCAAAAAAAGTCTGCTTTTTGGTGTCAGGCCGTGTCTGGCTCTAAATAATAGGCATTAGTCAGGTGTTGACCTTATTTCTGCTATAGTTAGTACACAGCTGCATGATTGATTAGTTTTTTTATAAAGTGGAAGTTTGCGTATTAACCTCAAGTCTATAGATTGAAGTCGTCAGTTTGTAGTAATCAGGGCATAAAGATATTCATGGCACACACAAATGTAAAGGGCTTTATGGGAGAGAATGAATACAATTTGCTATTCATTGTACATTTTCCCTGAAACCATGTAATGCTATTTTTGTCCTGCCTTGCCTGAGCCTCTGTTTCCAAGGGAAGGGGATATGGGCATATTTATTTCTAAAGTTGCTAGCCAATGATAGAGGTCAGTCAAGGTTTAAGGGTCCACGTCAGCTTAGTGATGTATGTAAACTTTCTGGGAATCAGAGTCAATTTCGTCAGCTAGAAAGTTCTAAACGAAATGTAATATAATATTATAAAATACATGTCAATCGTTGGGCATAAATGAGGATTTAAATCAGAAGTAAATAAAAAATTGTCAATATAATTATATGTACTTGATAAGTCTAGACATAAGGGCAATAATGCTTTTTATTGTAAGGCAGGGAATAAGAAACGTAAGGATGGAAAAACAAAATATTCTGCTTTATATTCAAGGCTCACAGAAGACGGGCGTCACCTATCAGACAGTGTGAAAGAAGAATATGCTACACAAATAGCCAAGGCTGATTATGAAAATTAACACATTGAAGGAGCATCCCAACTGGGAATTATGCTTTTCATCTGGCTTAAAACTGAGTCGTTTCATGGAATGTCTCAATAATTTCAGTATGAATGAAAATCATGATTTCAATATCTAAGATTCTTTAGATCTTTTGTTGAATAAGAAACTGCTATAATAGATAAAGGAGGATGAAAAAACTTAAACATAATGAATTAATTCAACCTCTCTACATGTGAATTGTAATGAAGATTCTTAGGTCAGTTTGTGTTGAGAATAGTATTGTAGGGTGTAATACCCAATGCAGCGAATATCTGATGAAACGTTTGTTACAAATTAAGATAGAGCTGTTGTATTTGAATATACAGTCAGAATTATATAGGATGACTTCCCATAATTGAGCAGGGAAAGCTTCCCTAAATTATCTTTGCCCCCAATGTGGAATTCACTGGTCTGGAACTGTATAGGAATAGACTAGAACTAGGTCTCTCATGCCAATTTCACTTGACATATGATGTATCTACAGGCGGCAGGATGGGGGAGTAAATGGGTTGGAGGGGGCACACTCACAACCTAGGCTTGTTCCTTGCCATGATAAATTAACTCTTTAATTAATTGTATGAAACAAGGACAATTTACAATGCTACAGTTGTCTTCCATATTTGTTCCTACCAGATGAACCACTTAGCATTATACCCTAAATTATTGAAATACATCAAACTATTATACTTATTTGTCATCAATAAGGTGTAAGTCTATATAGATTTCAGTTTTGATAAAGATTTCATTTTTAACAAATACAAATCAAGGACTTGGTTATGTCTAGTGTGGTAAGGGTGACTACGCTCTGATGACTGCTCTGGCTGAGTATAAAACTTAGTATAGTTTGCACCAGCCGTGAGTATGGTTGATTATTTACTTTCCTCTCTCTCTCTCTCTCGCTATCTTTTTCTTTGTCTTTTCTCTCCATTCCATTGAATTCAAATTTCATAAACTCATCTGTGTGGTCTGTCGCTCTCTGTGTCTATCTTTGTGTGTTATTTATATTAGATAGCTAAATTCCCTTTGACCTAAGCAGGCATGTACATGTACATGGATATTTCAAGAACACCAAGAGCAATTAGGTTTGATAGAGATTGGAGGTATGGAGGTGAGGGTTGGTGGTGGGTTGGGGGACGTATTTGACTATTTTTCCCCTGTTATCCCGGTATGGTGGAGGCTATTCAAGTGATGGTAAGATTTGCTGAGGATATTTCCCCCTGATAGACAACACAACATTATCCATAAAGACCAGAGAACTATAGATAATTAGTTTGAAATATATTTTAAACTGATTATTTTGTTTGTTATCATAATTGATCCTTTTATTTCTGTTGGCACAAAACAATATGGTCAGCTAGTGTTGACCTTATTTCTGATAGAGTAAGTGTAAAGTTGTAAGGTTAGTGGGTTTTAACACTAAATAGTGAAGGTTTGAGTATCAACTTAAGGCTTTCAATTGAAGTCATCTGTTTGTAGTCATCAGGGCATGAAGATATTCATGGCAAACACAAAAGAGGGCTTTATGGGAGAGAATGACTACAACTTGCTATGGATTGTACATTTCCCTAAAATCATTTAATGCTCATTTTCTCCTGCCTTGCCTGAGCATTCCTGTCTAAGGGAAGGGGGTATGGACATATTTCTTTACTAACCAATGAAAGAGGTCAGTCAAGGTTTTACCTAGGTCCATGTCAGCTTAGTATAAGAACAATGTATGAATCAGAGTCAATTTCAAAGACCTTACAAAAACTGTTTCCTTGACTCTAATGTGTTAATATTTGTGGATGGGCCTCACACATATTTGAGCTGACACTAATGACCCCATCTCATGTTTGTTTTTCATCAATATATCAAATGGAAAATCCAGAGAAGAGAAGATAAGTTCTACTTCTCAATATTATTCTCAATCTTAAGGCGGCAAGATAGCGAGGGTTTGGGTATGGGGAGAGAGGGGTGGGGAAAGAGGTTTTAAGTGGAAGACAAAGAGAGAGAGAGAGGTACTGGAGGAGGAAGTGCAGTGCAGGTGGCATTGGTGAGGATAGCGGTGTTGATCCTTGCGCAAAACTGGGTCGGTAACATTGTCTTTCCGGCTTTTATCTATCATTTAATCATGCCAAGTTATACATTACCGGAAAATAAATGGCCCAAGCTTCCATTTGGCATAAAGTATTTTCATGTACAATAGTTATCCTAGGCATGAGAGAAGAAAGTAATATAGATATATATATATTTCAAATCTGCAAGGATTTCATCATTAAAGGCAAACGCTACTATCTAGTGGAAAATGAAAATAAATGTCATTTTTCTGAAACTTTGGTATTTGATTCTTGAAGTGTTTCTGGTCATAAAGATGGAAAAAAATCAATGGGTCGCCGTGCTCATTTTTGAATTACAGTGCTTTAAAATTTGGTATCTCAAAAGAACCAATGAGGACCAAAAGGGGGCTCATTTTGTAGTACCTCAACTTGATAGTTCATATTTGCTATTTATATTCACTCAATGTAAGTATAGTTAACAGTTTTGGAGAGAGTATTATTTGGCCAATAATTCTAGGCCTCTTTTTCCCTGTACATGACTCTGTGCTAGGATTTCCCTTCTATCAATGTTGTTTTCATTCTGTGATAGATAGAAGGCCATATCTAAAATGTATTTATCTCTACTAGCATGTAAAGGTGAAATATTAGTTTTTGGTGTTCCTGGATTACATTTCATATTTAGATTTATTGAAGATTATTTGATAAGCCAAATTTTGTTGCGATTTTGTGTAGTTTTGGTAACAGAGCTTTGGGCTCATAAATGAAATCACAGTCTATATTTGGAAGGATGGCCATTTTGTATAGGTTGTGTTTGGCTTTTTGTGTTAAAGAGTCTCTGGCATTGAATAAAAGTCTAATTTTAGAGGTAACTAGTTTCAGAGTCTTATTGATATGTGGTTTTAAAGTGAGGAGGTCATCTAAAGTTAAACCAAGAAACTTATATTCTTGTACTGAAAACAACCTAGAGGCACCAAGGGTCAGGTTATAGTTTGATTTGATTAATTTTAATTTGGATTTGGATTTTGAAGCGTAGGTAAGTGAGGAAGTCATGGTGCTACACTTAGAGGCATTTAGGGATAGTTTGCCTGAATGAATGCCGGCATGTACCACCTATAAATCGGGGAAAACAGTAGGAAGTCTATTCATGCTTGTTGAATGGAGTGGCCCATTCGGAAGCTGTACTGTTTTTTATTGAATAAGTTATTATTTTAGAAATATTTAGTGAGTTGTTGTTGAACTGCTTTATCCAGGATCTTGGCTGGCAAGGTGATACTTGGAACGGGTCTATAATTGTTGCAGCTCAACCAACTGCCTGCTTTGAATAGTGGGGTTACTCGCTCAAACTTAAAAGGTCCAGGTACCTTACTCCATGGTGTATCACATTACATTTGTATGTAGAAGCGTGTGGTACATAGCGTGATGTACATTGTTTTGTACCACATGGGTGGGGCCTATTGATGTGCAAAATAAACTCATTTGATTGGTTTCTGTCCACCTGAACACACTCAGGCAATGCCCCTAACAACAGTGATAGGTTAATGATCCTGATGATTATGAACATGAAAGTCATCAACAAAAAGAAATTAGAAGCCTTTATACAATGTATTGCATCATTGCTGGCATCAGTGAAGGAAGAATGGCCAAAAACTTTGTAAGTAAATAAAGGACTTTTGTTATAATTTCTGATTTTTTTAACACCACCATCACATTGACCCTTGACAATTTTTTTCAAAATAACACACTCCCCTTTCGGCTAGTGTGCCATGCGAAAAGAAACGTCTTGGGTCAATGTTACGGTGGATATGACAGTAGGGGTAACCCAGGGAAACTTGGTAGGGCCCCTAATGTTCATTATTTTTGTGAATGAACTGCCCAACTCTATTGCGGGCTTAGATAATGCTTCATGTATTAGAATGTCCATCTATGCGGATGACACTGCTGTCACAACAACTGGTACTGATCTTGAACACTGTCTTACACAGTCACAACTATCATGTAACATGATTGTAGACTGGATGAATAAGAACAATCTAGCTTTAAATGCAAAAAAATGTCAACTCCAGGTATTCGGTACTAGACACAAGCTAAAGCAATTAATTTTGTAGGCATGAGCATGATCTATGTGAATGGCCAGGCCCTGGAAATGTCTAAAAATCTTAGGTATTTGGGCTTCAATTTGGATGGTCTGCTAAATTTTAATTCGCATTTTGAAATCATGAAAAGAAATTTGCAGGTTAGAGTTAGTCAACTAGCTCGCCTAAGGAACTTTATAAATAAAGATATCCATCCCTGATTTTGAAGTCACATATCCTATCATTGACTGAATACGGGCTCCTGTTTCATGGCATGACTAATGCCGGTATTATAAGAAAGGTACAGGGAGTACTAAATAGAGGTATTCGGGTAGTCTTCAAAAATGATGGTAGGCCTTTGTTGGAAATGTATGAAAATGTAAGTATAAATTTGATCCTTCAAAGAGGACATATTTCTCTACTAGGGCTAATGCACAGATTTGTTAAAGAAGAAAAGCTTATAGCTGTAATGCCATGCAATACCAGGCTTGCAGATGGAATTAATTTAACAAATGAAATACCCACCTCAGAAACATTTAGAAACTGTCCTGTTATCCAAGGGCCTCGCCTCTAGAATCGACTACCCCCAGATGTTAAAAATAAAGAATGGTATACTGAAAAGATTCCTTAAAGGAAATCCGGAGTGGTTAGAAGTTTAAGATCCGACAGAAAGGGTGTTATGTACCTGCCAATATATAAGTACTAGTTTATTCTGGAACACATATTATGCTGATGTGATAGATAACTATAATCGGTGCATTACTTGTGTGATTGTAAAATTGTTATATTTGCGAACTTACTCTGTCCTTTTGTTTTTAAAATTTTCAAGAGGCCAAAAATAGGTAGAAATAGAAATTAATCAAATTATTATAATTGGGAGTTCAGATGTAAGTGATGATGAGTGACCTCTACTTTTGTTCTTTGTTTCCGATATAATTTATCCTTGATGTATTGTCTTTTTTTTCCTTTTTTGAAATGAGAAATACCACATTGTTGGAATGTTTGAGAAATAAATTTATTGAAAAAAAATGGAATCCTTTCGGCCAAAACAACTGCTTGTGCGGTTCTGTCAGATTACCTAACAATAGTGAGATATTTACAATGTGATTCAATTGATCAGTTGATTTGAAATTGATTTCAAACGGTGAATGGAAGAGATTCTATTCCTGACTTCTTAGAGGCATTGATATGAGTGATGAATTTCCTGGGGAGAAAGCTTGCAGAAATTGGTTTGTGTGTATTTGGGTTGGTGCTATTTTCTGTACTGAGAGTATTTTTGTCAGATGGGGGGATTTTTCCAGCAAGACTTGTACCTATGTTAAGAAAGAAGTTATTAAACTCATCTGGCATGGTAGATGTTTTTAATATCTGTCCATCTTTTTCTATGTTTATGGTGTTGTTCTTTGTACTTTTCCTGGGTTTATTATATCCCTTAACACTTCCCAGTACTTTTATTTATCCTTCTCATGAAGTTCTAGGTTTTGTCTAATAAATGTTGCTTTCACTGCTCTGTATTTGCAGTTAGCTAGTCTTCTCGTAAGTTAAGCATTCTGCCAGGTGTCTGGATTCTTATCTAATTTTGCAGTCCAAAACTCTTTCATTCATTATTTGAATGAGGTTGTCACTTATCCATTTGGGTTTAGGCCTGACATTTTTTAATTCCTTTACTGGACATGTTCTCAAGATATTGATATTACTTCATAAAGTTTCCCAGCATTGTCCCGCATCTGGGTTATTAAAAAAAGACCTCCAGTTTAATTTTGGGGGGATTATGCTTCGTATCTTTTGGTCTTGGTGTTTTATGTTCCTAGCCCAGAAAGTATTTCTATTATATATATATTGTATGCTTTCTTCCTAACCAGGAATATAGGGAAGTGATCTGATTATCTGGTTCATGTCTGTTATCTATTTATACCAAAAATAGCATTTTCAGGGCAAAAAATGTGGCCGTCTTGGAAAATGGCGGCCATCTTCAAATTTCAAATGGCTCAGGAATAAAAACATTGCTTTGACATTGGTTAAATAGTATGATTCAATCTCAAGATCATTCAAAACGGGTGGTTTTATACAATTTATGGCAAAAATAGCATTTTCAGGGAAAAAAAGGCCATCATCTTGGAATATTTTTTTTTTTAATGATTTAATTTATTCTTGGGTACCGACTCCCCTTTCCGGGGTTTGTTCTGTCGGGCCAAGATGAACATCTGTGCTTATTTACAATATACAGGTGTGTACATGACACTCACTATGCCACTTTGTATGTAGTGTTAGTGAGAGTATCTGAGTTTTGCTTTTTTGTAATAGAAGTAAGAATACCTGTAACACATAGATAAAAACTAGAATGGTGTTTGTGATAACTAACATAATTCAGAGTCACTTTGGTTACGCTTTGCCACTTTTATACCTAGTGTTAGCGTATAGTTTTTCTGCTTGATAAAGAGACATGTACATCAGATTTTACTGTTCACTTTGCCACTTTTAGTTGAGTGTTAGTGATAACCTTTGCATGATCTGATAATTCTAATTACCTACAAGAGAAAATTACCTACAAGAGAAAATTATATGGTGGACATCTTGAAATTTCAAATGCCCTGGAAAACAAATACGGCTTCTAAATTATCAAAAAGATGTGATTCAATGTTAAGATCATTCAAATCGGACTATTCTAGCCAAGTCTACAGCAAAATTAGTATTTTCAAGCCTCAAATTGTGGCCATGTTAAAAAAATGGGCCCTTTTTTAATTCTTTTTAATTTTTTAAAAAAATTACCCCCTGAGGAACGTTTGTGCCAAATCTGAGGCTTGCATCATCATTTGAACAATTACCCTGAAAAATCCACTTCAACCCCACCATAGACAAACAGGTATTTGGTATCCTACTTCCGGTTCCGGTAAAAGGTACTGATGCGCCACCTAGCGGAAATGCATACTGCTATTACCCCATTACAAAACATTTTAATTTTAGGTCTTTGTTGGTCTTTGAAGATTCTCCTCTGAAGACATTCTGTATAATCAGAAAAACTTTCCATATTTCTTACAAAGTCATATGCTATACTACAAGGTGAACTCATTTTGTGATAACCCATCCAATGAGGGCTTTCTCTTTATGCTGTATTCTTTGCATAATATTATAGTAAGTGGCGTTGTTGAAATGTTTTCATGGGCTTGATTTGAATTGTGTCAAGTTTTTTTCTTTTTGATTGGCATCCTTTCATCAGTTCTACCTTGACACATTATTTCAAAGAGGCTTTCCCTTTGGCTTAATGTACAATTTGGGAGAAAATGCAACAATCTTGGTCATTGCTACTGATAAACCAGGATATCCACTATATGTAAACTTGTTCCGTAAAGTTGCCCTTTAAATACTCCAGTTACCAGTAAGTAACCAGTTGTTTTAAGGTTTACCTAAGCCTAATTATAAATCAATACTGACAATAGAAACAATGAAAATAAATGTACAATCAACGCCAAACTATTCACGAAAATCAGGGACCCACAAACCATGCACAAATCAAAATATTCAATAAAAATGGCAATAATTCTATATAAATCAATTCAAACGATAAAAATAAATGTACAAATATACTCAAAACTTCACTGAAGTGAGCAGGAATGAACAGGAGGCTCATCAAGATCATAAGCGCTTTTCATTTGGCCACAAAAACAGGAAAAAATAATAATTTAGGGTCCAAACAAAAATTTAGGTTCCCGACAATCGGGACATGATATACTGACATGACTTCATGTCAAACTTGGTCGAGGTATTGTTTATCAATAAGGTATTATTTATTGTTTGACTTCCATATTTGTTCCTACCAGATGACCCACTCAGCATTATACCCTAAACTATTGAAATACATCAAAGAGTAACACTATTTGTCACCAATAAGGAGTAAGTTTAGATAGATTCCAGTGTTATAATTTCATTTTTAACAAATACAAATCAAGGACTTGGTTATGTCTAATGCAGGAAGGGTCACTACGCTCCGATGACTCTGCTGTGGCTCAGTATTGCACTCAGTGCAGTTTGGACCAGCTGTGAGTATGGTTGATTCTTTACTTTCCTTCCTGTCTCTCCCTCACTCTCTCTTTCTTTGTCTTGTCTCTCTATCCCATTGTATTCAATATTCATGAATTCATCTTTGTGGTCTGTCTCTCTCTTTCAGTGTCTGTCTGTGTGTGTTATTTGTATTAGATAGCAAAGTTCCCTTTGTCCTAAGGAGGCATGTACCTGTTCATGTACATGGATATTGCCAGACCAGACCACCAAGAGCAATTGGGGCATTACGTCTGATGGAACTTGGAGGTATGGAGGTGAGGGTTGGTGGGCGAGTGGGGGACGTATTTGATACTTTATTCTCTATTAAT
The DNA here is from genome assembly GCA_942159475.1 of Sthenelais limicola. NCBI lineage: Eukaryota > Metazoa > Annelida > Polychaeta > Phyllodocida > Sigalionidae > Sthenelais > Sthenelais limicola. Next base: position 15,296,459 of record OW804101.1, read on the forward strand.
CTCAGTACGTTGGAGGTTATTTAAGAGATTGTGAGAGTTGCTGAGGATATTACCCCCTGATAGACAATACAACATTATCCATAAAGACCAGAGTACTAAAGATAATAATTGTTTGAAATATATTTTAAACTGATTATTTTGTTTGTTATCCAAATTGATCCTTTTATTTCTGTCGAAGGGAAGGGGGCTTGCTGTTGGGGATTGGCCGAAGTACTTAATGGATGTAACTTCACTCTTTTAGCTCAGTGAAATTTGTCATATCCAGAGCATTCTTTAAGGAAATACTCTTTCCCAGTTGTGGGAGCAAATACTGACAGCATGCCTAATACATCTTGATATAGTGAATGAATTTTTCAGCTGCCATGATTTCTCTTACTTCCTTTTATTGATGAATGAAGCATTAAGAAAAGCCTGAATACGAAATAAAATAAAATAATGATCCTTTAAAGACTTGGATCATGGATATAGCAACAATGTACAAGGTTTGGCACCTCAGAATAGTCTAGCTAGCTGTTACAGAAATACTTTAATGGTTAACTTACTTTTCCAATGTTTTTGAACGATGAAGACTGTCAGGAGTTTTGTGATTGATCTTTCCATTAATTTCCATCATTGCCTTCATCCATAGTGGTTACCCTGCCTTCAGTGGGTTATTAGGGTGAAAATTATCAATTCTTACTCACAGCAACACATGGATAATGTCTTGCTCTCATTTCTGAATATGTATGTGCCAAATGATGCCCACCCAACATTAAATCCTTGCCCAACCTTTACTGCTCAGACATGCTGTGACCGTTTTTTTGTATATTTTACTTTTTAATTCCATAAGTATTAAAAGATTAACTATACCCATGTGCCTTGTTGCCCCCAACAAATAACTTGGCATTTAGGGATAGTTTGCCTGAATGATTGCCGGTGTCATGACGAAAAATGACCCCCATCGAAAAGTGACCCATGGGTCGATTTTCGGCAAACAAAAAGTGACCCATCTCATCGAAAATTGACACCCTCTTCATTTCAAACTTAAAGTTCTCAAATGATTTATTGCCATGTCTGATATTGTATGTAGGTGTGCGTGCGGGTGTGGGTACAGGTATATATGTGTTGGTGTGGTTGAAAGTTTGGGGTACATACCATCGAAAATTGACCCTCCTTGCAATGATATTCTGCCATATACATGATGTATACATATTTTATGCATACCATCGAAAATTGACCCCCTACTACAATTAAATCATTGCATCATACCGTGGTATAATAGTATTCCGTCATAACTTATATTATTTCCTTCAATTCTGAGCCAAACAATAAATACTATATGAATTCCCTCTGTTTTTGCCTTTATGATGCCCACATAATTTCTACCATAATCTTGTACCGTATCTAACATAGACGCTTGATAGTTTAAAATCTAATAGAAATAATCTGGATACTATATACCTGAACGTTTGCCACAACACAGCACAGCACATAACATAGGTTATCACTCATCCATTTGGGTTTAGTCCTGAGATTTCTAAATTCCTTCACTGGACACATTTTCTCCCAATATTGTATGATATTACTTCATACAATTTTCCAGCATTGCCCTGCATCTGGGTAATTCAAAAAAGACTCCCAGTTTAATTTTTTTTAAATTTTTTTTTAGGATTTGGCTCAGTATTTTTTGGTTGTGGTGTTTTGTGTTCCTAGCCCCAAAAGTCTTTGTATTATATGTATTATGTGCTTTCTTCCTGACCAGGAATACAGGGAAGTGGTCTGATAGGTTTATGTCTACTACACCAGCTGCCATTACATGAGAGGAGTTGGTATAGAAATGGTCAATAGCTGTTTCTGACTTGAGTGTTGACCTGGGTGTCTTTTTTATGTATTGTGTTAAGGAAAAGTTCAATGAAGCCAGAGTTTGAGGTTTTGATTATGTCTTAGTCAAGATTAAAAAGTCCCATCACTACTTTGTACTAGCATCTGTGAAAAGGGCGTCTACACTCAAAAACATGATAGTCCAAGCATTTTCAAACAGTGTGAATTGAAAAATACATAATCATAGGGAAAAACTGGGCTGTCTTCTAACAGGGGCTGCAAAGCAGTGTACATCTAGTTCCCGGGTCTCAACACACCAGTTAGGCATTCAATCAATTAGTCAACCAACATAATCAGTTAGTCAGTCATTCAATCGATCAAGCAAATCAAACCTGATTTCTGTCTTGGTCAGCCAAAGAGTGCATCCGTTGGGTCCGAAACATCCTTATCTCTTCAAATTAGTTCAAAGGAGAGATTCTGTAAGTGTGTATTCAATTTAGATTTATCTTTGAGTACCCTAATTTGGCAGGGAGATCCAGATGACTTTAATCCTACTGAACAGATTCTTCTGGATACACTCTTTGGCTTTGGTTATGTAACATACATGTGCACTCATATGGAGGTCCTCAGTACACATGTACTCACCACCTGTTTCTCCACTCCACCCAGACACTCACAGTACATGGAAAGCCTCCCCTCTGTCCATGCCTCTCTCCCCTACCGCCCCGTTCCCCACTTAATCAATCAATTTAGCTTACCGAAGCTGCAGCAGTGGACACATTATGCACTACCATCATACAGGCTGTAGACTCTAACGCCGATGGAAAAGTAAGTCTCAATCAATTAGCAAGGTAAGTACAATATATAGGGGGAATGTGAAAACTTATGGACCAAGACTTTACATTCTTCACGCCTTGACACTTGTATTGAATAAATAAATACAGTACATAGTGTAGCCCCCGCCTGCCCCTGTGCATTGCGCTTGCCCGTTCAGTAGAGCCTCCTGTTCAGATGGTCGCTTGGCCTCCTCATTCCAATGTAAATCTGGAGAACCTCTAGTAGCCCTAATCCGAATTAAGTGCCGGTCTTAATCAGATAGATCTATCTCATGGTAGTATGGGAAATATGGGTACATTTAGTATAGTATACAAACAAGTAGCAGTTGATAATTTAGTGTTCTATTACTGTTTTTCCGTTTTAAAGTATTCAAAATTTTATGTCAGCTTAATTCAATTATGTTCCGTTTCCAAGGGAAATGTTTGCAGATTTCAGTTATATGTAACCCATGGTCAAGTGCCAATTATTTTAATGTATAAGAATATAATATCCTGACTTATTTATTTGGCACTTTTATTGGAGGTTATATGGTAATCAGACAGACAGGGTGGACAGAGGTATTGCATAACACAGCCATGGAGCTGGAGCAGAGAAGTAGTAGGGGTAAGTGGCATGTGATTGCTTGGGGAGTTTTGAGAAAGATGCAACACCAGATGCTTAGTGAAATAATCAGAGATTTGATCTTAAGCCACACACCTGCTTCTGATGTATCTGAGATTAACACCAACTGCAAGCCCTCCATAGATCAGATTCTAATTCTAGGCAGCTGAGTCTATACATATTACACATATACATACGATTATAGGAATTTATAATAATTAAAGCAATATAAGAAAATATAAAATGATCTAGACTCTTCGCAACAACTGCTTTTGAAAAAAAGCTTCCTTCAGCAGAATAATTACCCACAGAACTGTCGCACCTGTCATCATGGGTCCAATGTAAATAAGTCTACAGCAACGACACTTTTCTCCCTGTTTGCCCTATGATTGTGCTCATCTGTGTATTCTAGCTACGATAATGATAATCTGAAGACATTCTCCTCACAACTTTGGCCGGAATCAATACATCATTACTGCATATAAAAAAGATATAAGGAGATTTAGACATATCGAAGGACCTTTCAGGATTCGTACTGACCTCCATTGTCGCTATAAACATAGGGGGTATGCAAACTTGATAGAATAGCCAAAACAGCCTCATTTTAAAACCTGGTCAGGTGTACCATTAAAACAGTTCTGCGTGACTTATTAGTACTGGAAGCATAGACTTTTTTAAGTCACACATGATGGATGAAATTGCTACAAAATGTATAATTCACCTTCACCAATCCTCTCTAATAACGCAGAATTAAACCAAAAATAATGTCCGGTAAACATTTTCATAACATGGTCGGATGGGTTTAAACAAAGGAGCCGGAGGCTATTTTTCACTAAATTCACTCGTAAGCCATGGACATTTGATGAAGAGTACCCCAGCATATTTGGTATCCTCAGAAAGCTGCGAATATTGCCTTTTCATAAACTCAGATTTGAGCTATTTTGATCGAGTTCGCAGCTGGGGGTAGTTTGGTTAGATTATTCAAATAGGTTTAGCTTGCTATTTTTTCTTATTATTCCATCCAGTGAAAAAGTCATTTGTCATATTGTCATAGCCATGATTCAGGCTGAATGGTTGAATTTCTATATTTTATATTGATATTAATTACTAGTTTCTCCTACAACCCTTAGTGTTGCTTATAAAAATCTAAATTTTAAATCTAAAAACTTTTAATTTTACCACGTATTCAATGCCGACAGACACAGTTTAAGAATTCTAGTGGGTATATGCTTTATACCCGATGCCTTATAATTTCCCATCCTTTTTAGTGCCATTTCTACAGTAATGCGATAGATTTGGTGGAAAGTGAATTTATTTTCCTCTACTAATGGACCCTCTTTCACAATTGTTTTAATAGAATCATTCACCTTTGTTTCAAATTTACTTGCCAATTTAGGTCCTATCCCCACAAAACAATCATTGATTTTATCTGCCGCATCTTTTCCCCCTTATTTCTGGTTATTTGTTATCTGACATTATCGGTTTCAATATTTCCCATAGTTTGTGTGGGTCTTTATTGTTTTCAATAATCTTTGCTCGCATAGATTTATTTTTGGCATTCTTTATAGCCATATTTACCATGCATCTTGACTTTGAGGCCTTCAGCCAGTCCTCTTTGTTTCCTGTATGTTTTGCCTATTTATAAGCTTTGTCCCTGATTTTACCTATTGTTACAATGTCATTATCATAACACACTGGCAATTTCTTAACAGTTTTGAATTCCTTCAAAGGGTAAATTTTTAATCAAGAATTATCTAATCCCTCAGTAGTGGGTCACAAAAAGTTATGATAGACAGGAGTGGCACACAGCCTACAACTTATGTTTCTTTCCCCTTTACTGACATATGTTCCTGTGCAGTACAGAGGCGAGTGCACCAGCCACACTTACCCTCTCAGGGTACTCATATAATGCTGGCCCTTAGTAGTTGTAGTAGTGGCCACTGTCCTTGCTGTGGTCCTCCATGGGGTGTGAGATGCTGTAGTAGTGCAGCACCTCCACCCCAAGTGCACCCATGTGAGGGTTCACCCACTCATTCATGCCATTTATGATGGGGTTGAACATATCTTGCGGACGTCCTTATTGCCTCCCTCACCTGCATCACCCTCATATCCAGTATTGCACTTATACCTCATGTCACTGGTCACCACTTTACCAAAAAGCTCCCCGATACTCACAGTGACTAGGCCATGCTGTACATAGAGCACATACCTGTATGTGTACTTGAAGCTGGAGGCTTTCTCCCTGATTTACCCAGTAAATACCCAGTTACCTGGTTTACCCAGTAAAGATTGTTAGAGAGGTTCATCTACCCAGAAATGGGATTGCATAACCTAAATGATGTTTTGAAGGAGAAAGGGGTGGTTATATTGTCTCTTAATGTAAGACAAAAATAATTTGAGAGTTTGTTACTACTACCACATCCTCCTGGAATAATGTGCTTGTAAATATGTTCCACAGCTGCGCATATTGAACAAATTGAAGTTATTGAATTTGATTGAATTGAAAAATCTTTTATTTGTCAGAATATAGTAACATTTACATTGAAAATGACAAATTGGTTGACAGACTTCTGGTATTATCCCAGTTGTTCCAGTTGTTCCCATGTTTTTGAAGATGTACACTTGTCCTCAGATGTTGGACTTGTGGCTTTCCTTTTCCGAAGATTGTAAGGTGCCTCCACCTGCATAGGCTGCACAGGGTCTACTGGCAGTGCAGGCTGAGGTTGCAGTATATCCACAGGTGGCTGAACATGATTCACAAGCAGTGGAACTGGTTTGCACTTGTGCAGCGTCCCTGACATCATCCTGATTAACTGGAATCTGAGGCAAAAGGAAGACCAGTTTAGATTTGGCCAGTTTGCCTTGTGTCCATGTCCCCCAAGTTTCTCTCATTGCAACTTGCTCAAGAGATGATATGTGGATGGTAGTGACTAGAATTATCAATTGCAATTGCTTATTCTCACAAATATATTCATCTGGCCGGAAAATAAATCTAGAGTCAATAGGGAAGCATTGGTGGCATTTATCTGGGCGAGGGTCATAGGGAAATGGCCTTTCTTTTTCAGGTTTCAGGTTTCAGGTTTCAGGTGGTTAATGAACATATAAAATGGAATTACTTCAAAAAGTTTAAGTGGATCACCAGGGGTATATCTCTGATGCCAATCCTTGAGAAATGTTTGATTATCTTCAGGGAAAACCTTACCAAGTGCTATTAACTTAGAGAGTGTAGCATTCTTCAAGGAGCTGTCCAATTTTGTATTGACCTCTTGTTAGATCCTAAGGACTTGCTCATATTCTGCATTACTTGTTTCTGTGAAAATGGTGTCTATCTCTGGGTTTGTCTGGTAGTGAATGGGTAAAGGCTTTGATCTTGGATGTGGTTTGGCTCCGTAAGCCATATGTAGCTGTTATTGGAACATATTGGTTATAATCCACTGTTGCATATTTTTCAACAAAGGGTGTATAATTTGACAGCTAGATCAAGGACAGTGGTCTCATGTTTGGATGATCCCATATTTTGTAGTGAAATTGGGACCAATGTTTCCAATAGTTATGCAGAAGATGACGGCAAGATATCGGAACAGCAGCATCCCATTGATATGTTTTCTTAGGAAACCCATGATGAGTCTTCCCACTTGCTATCAAATCCGGAAAGCGAAGGTGAAAAGTTAGATTCCTGAGAGCTCAACTCTTATTTATTATATATACTCATTGGCATTGGGAAAACATGTATGTTATAGCGAAAGTTGTATATCTTGGGTCCATATCTCACTTTGTATATGAGCAATTCCACCAAATTGTCATCATTTGGCCATCCGGGGCTAAAAATTTCTAATTTTTTTAAATTGCTTCTATTGAATTATTTGTTTCTGTACATAAACTAGACATATTGCTGCTAACATAGACAACATTGGGAATGTTAATGATGATTATTGTAGTCAGGGTAGCTTGGGAAATACTGTAACTTGAACTCTAATGATAAGGGCACAGGACAATGAGAATTTAAATCAGAAATGAATGAAATATAATGCACATAATGTTTTAAAACTATTGTGCACTTTATAGGACATGACATGACGGTGATAACACTTTTTAGTTTGTGAAAATATTTCAACTAGAAGAAAAGTTATAGCCAAATAACCATTTGAGTAATGGTAATGATAATGGCAGTGGCAAGTATGACAGTTCATTGACCCTGTGCCTTTATACACACATATGGCCCGTTATATTTATGATATATGCAACAATATATACTATTGATTCCCCCTTGACTTGAATACTTTTATTGGTTTTTCATGAAGATAAATGTGCGTTCTGTTTGGGTATTTAGAGGCAATGTTTTAGGGATAAGTTCTCATTATAAAGAGATAGGTTTGCATATGTCCCAACAACACATGTCACTGTCACGCTGACACATATATATATATATATATATATATATATATATATATATATATATAAGTATTTTTATTTCTTCTTATACAATAGGCGTGGTCTTAGTTAGGGAATCGCTATGGGCCCAGGGAGGCCAGCGCAATGCAGCATGGGAGATTTTAGCAGGAAGGTAGGCCACTTCAATGGCTTGTTTACTTCCGCCCCATAGCTCTAAGTAGGGGCTGGGGGTACTCATCTTTTAATTTTGATTTAACTGGAGAAATATAGCTTATATCACCACCAAACGAAAGGATATTGAAGAGAAAACTATGCATTTTAATTGTGCTGTCACTGGATGTCATGCCTGCTCCAGGAAAATCAATAAATTGGATAAGTATCCATGGATGGCAGGCATCGAATTCTTCTCCTTTCCACACAAGACAAAGAAAACAAGGGAGAGAAAGATTTGGACAGATTTGATTAGGCGCAAAGACTTTACACCAAGTAAGGCCACTAAAGTCTGTTCAAAACATTTCAAGGATGGGCGTCCAACAGCTGAGAACCCACATCCAACATTATTTCCATACAACAATTATGGGAAACAAAAACCAGAACGACCTCTGCCCTTTGCCAAACGCGCGTCGGTGGTAGCGGCGCATGAGGCCCGTGGTGGACCAGGGGAACATGCCACACTCATCAACGGAGTAGGGGTCAAGGGTCGCGGTAGGAAGAGAAAAGCTGATACCCTTCTATCCCCCTCAACATCCCGGTCTTTACTTGTCATCACAGGAGATCGTATAGACGTTGGAAATGAAGTTGAAATCAATTTCACTGTCAAGTCAAAGTGTAGGAAAACAGAAGTATCTCTCAATGGTGAGTATCATTTATTTAGATTTAGATACGGTAGTGGTGTTACAGAATGCTTCATATTGTTATTGTTATATGTTCACATGATTCCATAAACTAAGAACAAATATTTATAACAGTAGCAGATAATTTGTTACCAATTTTTATTTATATAAACTTTTCATATACTGGGTACAACACACAGACAAAACATTTGATAATGACGATAGAAATGAAATATATAATTTTATAATTTCGCTTATCATCACTATAACAACAGGTTGTCTTTACATTATTTTACAGGGATCACTGATACCATTGCTCCTGCCATTCGAGACCATGAATACTCATTCAACCAATGTCAAGCAAGTTTTCCAGAAAGGAAGGACGCAGCCTGTCAAACTGACATTGAAGGGGTTGATTTGGATGTACTGGAGGATGAAAATGAAAGGTTGAGGGAAAAGTTGAATAACAAAGATCAACTCCTGGCAGAACTTTTCTATGAGAAAACAACACAGGACGATGCACATATACAGAAATATTATGGTCTTCCAACTAAAAAGACCTTCAATGGTATGTTGATAATTTCTTGCCATCTATTATTAACTTTTTATTCCAGCGTTAATTTATAACATATAAATAAGAGTTGTATGCATCGTAATTGACCAGAATTTTTCTCACCATTATTAGTCAGAATTTATGTAAAAGATTAAGGCGTTATGCATTTATTAAGAAAATTCATTACACCGTTATTATTTCAGGTATCTTTACCGTTGTGAGTTCCAAGGTTGACAACATGAAATACTGGTCAGGGAAGCACAGTGCCAAAACCAAGAAATATGAAACTGATGGCAAGAGGAGACCGGGACCCAAGCGAAAGTTAGCCCCAAAGCTAGAGTTTGCACTTACACTTCTTAAACTAAGATTGGGACTTGTGAATTTTTTGCTTGCTGATTTATTTGGTGTCTCTAGAACGAGGGTATCACAAATCTTCATTACATGGATCAGCTACCTCAATCAACTAATAACAGGTCCTCTACTTTCTTGGCCAAGCAGGGCTTATGTCGACAAATACATGCCAAAGTGTTTTAAACAGATTTATCCAAAGACGAGGGTCATCATAGACTGTAGTGAATTTTATATACAGTGTCCAGGTAAACCCAGTACTCAACACAGCACATACTCCCAGTACAAATCGCACAACACATACAAGATATTATTTGGTATTGATCCAAATGGTGCGTTCACATTTGTCAGTGACATGTGGTCAGGAAATGTATCAGACAAATACATAACAAGGGAGAGTGGTTTGATTGAGATGTTGGAGGATGGTGATGAAGTAATGGCAGATCGAGGGTTTCAAATAGAGGATCTTCTGTTACCAAAAGCAAAATTGGTAGCACCCCCATTCACCAGAAAATGCCAATATGGTAAACAAAAACGACTCAATGTAAATGAAATTCGAACTACAAGAAAAATTGCTAATCTCAGAATTCATGTTGAAAGGGCAATTCAAAGAATCAAAACCTTCCGTTTTTTCAGTGGAGACTCTGATGTGAAATGTAAAGGGACAATGAATCAAGCAGTTAGAGTCGCTGCAGCTTTCTGCAATATGAAAAACCCTTTAGTGAAATGAAATTGTAGTATCATGTTAATCTGACAACAGGGCAGGTAAGATGAACTGAGAGTAAACCTTTTCACACTTTGCTTTTAGTTCTCCCCAGTGCTCCTTTGAGAATTTAACTTTCACACATGAAATACCTCGATCAGTAAATAGAACCAAATCACCACTTTGACAACCAGCAATAGCCATTTCTGCTTGCATTTGATGATACCATTTAGATGATTTCTTGAGGCACATTTGCCCGTCCGAATCTACATACACTTCATACTTTCCACCTCTAGCAATGTCAATCGGATGCTTCTCACGATGACTGTAGGAGCACTTTATTTCTATAATAGAACTCCCACAACAAGTGCATGAAATAATGCCATCGGGAGAGGCACCTATATAGGGTGTAATTTTATCAATGAGTAGTCCAGTCTCTCTTATGACAAGTTTTGAATGTCCTTCCCTCTCCTTCATATCACTGTACAATGTTCTGGCAACTGGTTCGAAATCTTTTCCATATTTGATGCTTGGTACCTGGAGATTCCGTAATGTATTTCCTAAAACTTGGCGGACCAAATAATTATCAGGACGATTTGACATCTTGAAGCCCCATACAGATCCCATCATACTACCTGTAATACGACCACGTCTATGGTCCAACCATTCCTGTGTGCCTTGAGGAATTGAGGCTATTTTTTCGAGATGGGCAGGGAGCATTTCTTTTAATTTGTGTGTGAACATTTCAATGCTAAGGGAATCTGGTGTATCCTTGAATTCTCCAATTATGTCCTCAATGAAAGGTGCTTCCATCTCAGGTGTGTCAGTGAAACCCTCTGGAGGTGTCATAATCTTTAAAGCCACAGCATTTGGAGTATATTTTTTCAAGAGTAAAAATATTTGATCGTTTATATTGTCTTTATCTTGAATATTGTGAGATTTCAGAGGTACAAATTGTAATGGTGATGGTTCAACTAGAGGTGTATCTGTTTTCCTCCGAAAGTCTAATTCTGTGATTGGCATAGGTTTGGATTCTTTTCTTGAATGCCTCCATTCACATAAAACATCAGTTCCAACTAGTGTATGTCTGTCTAGATGACGATCCGAAAAATCCACAGTTGCAAACAACAAGGCCACAACATGTTTGCATGTACCATCATCACTGCAAAGAAAATAAATTATGAATTAATGCAGGAAATATTTCAAGATTAATTTTTCACATATTTTTGTTATATACAAATTAATTTCATGTGCGATTTGACAATTATATAATAGTATAATAGTCTTGATACTATTCCCGAAAGAATACTGTAATGAATCAAATACTGAAAGTAAAATGTAATGAATCAATATTTTGTTATTAAACTGCATGATTAAAGAATCACCGTCTTTGTTGTTGCTTGAAAATACGGTAGCTATGATTTAGATATATCTGTTGTAATTTGTCTGGCGTCTATACAATATACCTTCTAAAAAAATAAATGCTGTATACTTACGCTGCCACACAGGTGCATCCAGCTGATGTTATTTCTGCAGTCTTTTCCTTTAATAGTATCCAAACTTGGTAGGGTTCAGCTCCTTGTTGTTGTTCACGCACACATGTACCTTTTACATATAACATGCTATTGTTAGGGACTACCCCTATCATCACTTTTAAAATATGGAAATCTTTAAATAACTTATGTCCATCATCCTCTTTATATCTCCTCAGCCTTTCATCCGACCATGAACAGGTTGTTCTTAGATATATGAGCAAATCTGTCATTGAGATTGAGGGTAAATTGACCAGATTATTTGTATATTTTATACTGGAGGAGTGGGGGGATGGTGCCTGTTTCCCATCCACATATGTCCGAGTTAAAAGACTGGCTTCCCTGTCATCTTCCTCTAAAGGACTGTAGAACTTTGATCCACTATTTACCAAATCAACTAGCTCTGCTTTCTTGTACCCAGAACTAGTTATACCACGTTCTTTTAAGAGTTTTCGTAACTTAGGAACTGTCATCTTTGATGGATCCATTGTACACAGACCATGCGTTAACACCACGGCACATGCACTCACTGAAGCCCGGTAAAGTCCAGCGACCCAGCCCGACCTTATGGGGTGCCTGATTCTTCCCATGCGTGGTGAGTCAGTCACCACGCACTGGGGAGATTAACTGACACCAGCTTCCGTTGCCATGTGGCCTCCCTTCCTGCTCCTAATCACTACCAAAACACCCTCGCCAAGCCCAAATCCCGTAACTCGGTATACTTCTATTACATCAATGGTTTGAAGAAATGGGTCCTCAAGTCAAAACAATTTTTGGTCTTCCCATGAGGCCATGGCATATTACAACATAACTAGTTACTTTTAACAATTTGCATTTGGGTAATAATTCCCTTATTCATTTGTTGTGTTATATTAAGTGACTTAGATCATAATGTGTTTTGTCACATAACATAGTATCTTCCCCCTTATACTAGGTGGGCTCGTAGAATTAACATTTTTACAATTGGGTCATATAAGGATAAAGACATTCTTACTTACGCTTGTGTAATTCAACACTATTCTCTTGCTCGTTCTATTTTTGCTTTTGCTTATTTCATTACTTTGGTTACGTGTCTGATATATGTATACATTCATTGTGTGGCACGTTTACACTCAAATTGTGGTCTATTAAACCTTTATATTGGTTCATGGAGTTTTATTAAAACTTGTGTAGTGTACCAATAATATTATTGTAATAATATTATTATTATTATTCCACCTGTATAACTCCTTATTTTCTTAGCTACCCCAAATATACTGAGAAAGAAGTCACATATCCAGAATTAGTTACAACGATTCCCACAGAATGTTGATATTATGTACATACAATTATGAGGTATTTCTGGTTTCAAAACTTTATACATTTTTTAGTAAGGTGGTTAAATCCAGTGTTTACTCTTCTTCTAAATCATTCATGACATACTCATACTTCAAGAATCTTTTAAATTCCTTAATAGTTAACATATTCTGGGGCCCTGGGTCCAACTCGTTCCAAAGATACGGTACCATGGTTATGAAAGATCTGCCTATTTGGTCTGTTTTGGGGGTGACTGTTTTCAGTTTCTTGCCCCTTGCTAAGGACCTCAGGTTTATCTTTCTGTTATCAATGTTCACTTCGTTTTGTGCCATGTTAAATCCCCATTCTAGTAGATGGGCATTTCTTCTGGCCTCCATCCCAGGTAATTTTAAGTCTGACTGTGCCTGGTCAGTGTTCTCCCGTTTACCTTTTCTTTTTATTATTCTGATTGCCATATTTTGCACAGTCTGTACTTTTTTCAAATCGGTCTTTGTCCCTCCATTATAAATCATGTCCCCAAATTCAAGTAGTGGCCTAATGGCCACTTTATAAATATTCAGTAGGGTAGAATCGTTAGCTGATTGTCTTAGTTGTGCCAGTTTTCTTACTTTGTCTTTGGCTGATCTGATTCGTATATCTATATGTTGTTTAAAACTCAGTTTCCTGTCAATAGTTAGACCTAAATATTTATATGTATCTGTGAAGTTGATTTCGTTTTCACCTATATATAGTTTATATTGGTTATAATCCGGCTTCACTCTTCTTCTATCTATAATCATAGCTTTGGTTTTTCTGGTATTTAGAGAAATTTTATTCTCTCTACACCATACATCCATTCTATGAAGGTCTTCTTGCAGGTTTATGTTTGCTTGTGTTAGGTTCTTGTCTGAATTATAAATTACGGTATCATCAGCAAAGAGTATGATTTTTGAGTTTTTTACCCATTTATGTAAGTCGTTCATATATATTTGGAACAAGAGTGGACCCAGGGCAGTTCCCTGAGGGACACCACATACCACCTTTTGGACATCAGAGCTTATGTTATTCACACATACTGTCTGTTCTCTTTCCCTTAGGTAATCCTGGAACCAGTTTACTGTTTTATTCCCTATTCCTATATATTCTAGCTTATTTATGATTCTATTATGATCAACCGTATCAAAAGCTTTTTTTAGATCTATGTAGGTTAATGTAGTACCAATATTATCATTCAGATTGAAATATATATCCGAAAATAGTTCAAAGTGGGCATCATGTATAGATAAACCCTTTCTAAATCCAAATTGGTGTTGATACAGTAGATCATGCGTTTCTAGGTAGGTGTACAGCTGTTTATGTACACATTTTTCAAGTATTTTCCCTGGGAGGGTAATAACTGATATCGGTCTGTAGTTACTAGGGTCTAGCTTAGAGCCCTCTTTATGAATTGGGGTAATTATAGCCTTTTTGAAAAATTTTGGTATTTTACCAGTCTCAATAGACAGGTTATATATATAAGTAATTTGCCTAACAAGGGATAAGAATACAGGCTTTAGTATTTTTGTTGGTGTATGTGGTATCCCTGAGGCCTTATGCGGACTAGTCTTCCAAATTAGCTCTACAATGTCTTTTTCCTTGATAGGTACCAGCTCAAATTCTGGAACCTCTACACTTCGTTTACCATATCCATTTTTGCTTAATTCTAACAGTTCATTAATCTCCTCGTTTTCTTCCTCCCTATTTGGAGGTACAATTTTTTGTGCAAGATTCTTGCCGATATTAGAAAAGAAATTATTGAAGATATCAGGGACCTCCTCTTCGTGTGCCAGATTCCCATCCTCAAGTTTAGTTTGAATTTTCAAGTGATTTTTAGCCTTGTCAGGGGCTATTATTGGGTTAACTATTTCCCAAAACTTTTTGGGATCATTTCTATTTAGATTAATCTGTGTCCTTAAATATTCGTTTTTCATCTTTAATATATCCGAATTCATTTTGTTTCTGGCCATTTTTGGTTATTCCAATCTTCTGTATTATTAGTTTTCTTTGCTTTTGCAAAGAGTTTGTCCCTGGTCCTTGACTGTTTTAACAGTTCTTTAGAATACCATGGGGGCCTTGATTTTACTTCTTTGAGTTTTGTAATCGGACACATTCTATTTAGAAAGTGGTTTATTTTTGAGTAGAGTAGTTCCCAACATATATCTACATCTCTATTCTCGTAAAGTTCTGTCCAGTCCTCATTAATTAATATTTCTCTCAAAATTCTTTCATCATAGTGGGTTTTATCTCTGGCCTCGAATGTAGCTCCCTGATACCTTGTTCTCATCTTTTTAATGTTTATAAATACAGGCAAATGGTCACTTATGTTATACTCAATTGCTCCTGTACTCTCAATATTTTTACAGTTACATAGTACTTGATCTAATAAAGTGGCTGATTTTTTCGTAGTGCGCGTGTTACATTTTATGACTTGCACTAGATTGTGTTGAACCAACAAGTTATGTAACTCCCCTAGTTTGGACGACCTGCTGGCTTTCGCCATTTCATTGTAATCACAATTTAGGTCTCCCATAAAAATTATTTCTTTTGATTTGTCTATTTTTTCTAAGATTTCTTTCAGGTGAAAGGTACAGTTTTCCAGTTTGCCATTTGGGGGCCTGTATATGTTTGCACATATCATACTTTTTGAACCTCCTTTGACAATAGAAACTAGGTGGATTTCTACATCCGTGTTTGAAACATTTAGATCTTGATATAAATTGTCATCTACATTAATATTGTCTTGAACATACATTATCAAGCCACCTCCTTTTTTCTTCTGGGCTCTGTCATATCTAAATATTTGATATCCTGGTATTGATATCTGGTAATTGTTAATTTTATCATTCAACCAGGTTTCCTGTAGTGACATAATACTCGGTGTCACTTTTAACATAAAAGAGTTTACACTCATAATTTTAGGTCTAAGGCTTCTTATGTTCCATGAGAAGATTGAGATTCCTTTTTTCTTTCTAAAGTCATCTAATTTAATTGGGTTATCCATGCCACGAGTAAAAGTTTTCTTTTTAAGAATATATCCTAATACCCTTGGGCTGGTTAGAGAGGATATGATTACGTTTACCTCTTAAATTACAATGTAACAAACTTAACATTATATTTATACGACGGCTACTCATTACAGTCCTGTGAATTCTATACATATAATTCTATTTTATGGCTTATTTGACTAACTATGATATCATACTAAAATCTATGACGGTATTAACAAGAGTCCTTTTAGAGCATAAGTCTTGTTACTTCGCTCTACCCTATTCTCCCCTTCCAGCTCCTTCAGTAATCACCTCTCTACCTTTCTGAACGTTCAGTAGAAATGTTCATTAAAGGTGACTTATCATCCGGTTTAGATTAAGGTTGACATTGGGCTATAAGTATATACGGGACTTTACTTTTACCATTCACAACACTTTAATATAATATTTCATTTTCATTCATTTCCCATTCTATAATAATAAAATATCTGAATAAATAAATAAATAAATAATCTAACTATGGCTTTTTACCAGGCTCACCTAATATGAACAACTCCAGTTCTAATCCCTGAAGTAACCGACCGTATTCCCAGCGTTCTTTAGAAATGCCCAGGTTAGTAGGTTACCACAGGGTCAGAAATTATTCGCTGCATTTATCAGAGTTGGACTTTTCCTAAAAATTCCATCATTAATATTTTGATATTTTCTTCCTCTTTTCCCCACCTTTAAAGAATCCTCTACCTGTTTGTCCGAGCGTTCCATAGAAATGCCCAGTCTGGAGAATTAATGTCCAGGTGGAGTCAATGGATTACACAACATAGGAATTTTTAGTTTGTTATATATTGGATTTTAACCTCACATTATTGAAGTGGACCCTACCCCTCTTTGATATGGCCTAACGTATTATCTCCTCAGTAGGTATCTTATTAGTATGAAAATGTTTATCACAAATCCGTGATTTGTACGTATAATAGAACCCATTGTTATTCGTGTCCTTCTTCAGTCCAAGTATTTTATAGATTTCTAATTATTGGGCTTTTATAGGTCACCTATTTATTAAGTCTGTGGAGAGTATATTATTGTCTTACTTGGTCTTGGCTTTCCGATGTCGAACTATTTACCTTTTTAGGTGACTTCAGTTTATGTGACTTCAGTTTATATATGGCTTCTTTCTTCTTATGCTTTACTTGATGGTATAATGAGTTTCTACAGGGGACATCACCCCCCTACCCCCTCCAAGCTTCCTTCACACCAACATTCTATAGAAACGTTGTTGCTCTGGAATACTTTTAGAGGAGGCAGGGGGGGTAATTCCTGCAAATGTTCTGTCTAATAAATTAATATTTAATACTACTGGATTTTGTTATATGCTTTCACTATTTGGGAGACGTATTCTTCTTTCATCTCCTCCTTGAGGTGACATCCGTCATCAAGTTTATTGTAAAAGGCCGTGTACTTTGTCACACCACTTTTCCTCTTCTTTTTCCCTGCTTGACATCTGTGTATCATCTGGGATACATATGGAGTGGGTGATCGTTCTTGTGCGTTACTTCTTTTGGCCAGATTACTAAATAGAATTACTCTATCGTTGATCTCTTTCTGGATATCACTATAGTGGCATTGTCTTGGGTTAATAATCCCTTTACTTCTAGCCATTTTTATGTTATAACGTCTGATATCAATACCCGTCATTGTTGCTAAGGAGATTATGGGTTCGTACCCTTGTACGATGGCCGCACCCTTCAGATCTTGGATGGCCGAACTCATGATGTTCCTTAAATCGTCTTCACATTCCGCTGATGATGTGTGACGGAGTTTTACCTGTTCTCCAGGGTCTTGTTTGTTCCTGACCGTTATATTGCAGATCCCTGCTATTATGAAAATCACTCTGGGTCTATGGAGGTTTACGATATGTTTTGCTTCGTTGGTTAATCTTTCTATCGTCGCTCCTCCCATCGATACAAGCCTTAGGTTCACCCCAGGAAGTTTAGCTCTCAACCTTCTCGCCAGGTCCCTTCCCCGCGAGTCCATCAACAGAAGTAGGTCCATAATACATTCGGCGTGAGATATTTCCTATATTATTGAAAGCCTGTCCCTAACCTTCTTCAGTATCGAACCAAATATGTTTTGCCCCGTCACATCTCTGATGTTTACCGTGCTCCGGGCGCCATTTTGGATCGTCACTAGGGGGTGACGTATTCCAGCTCCCCATTTAGATGATGTCGTAAGTTCATAAAAGTCCAAATCCTTCCATTCTACCAACTGCTGCTTTAGGTTTTCATTCTGTTGAAACTTTTGAAATACCATATCTTCAAGAAGTTTTCTTTCCCCTCTTTTCCAGTTTCCATTGTCGTTGTCGTTAAATTCTACACTTCCGCCCCAGGCCTTAGCAACTGCCGGGTTGTTTACCGTTGCTATAGCCTCCGCCATTGCCGCATCCCCAGCCGCGTAGGCTTTTGTGGCTTGAAAACAATGCTCGACGGAGCGATAAATCCTATGATCGAACTCAAAACTAGCAGGATAGAAGTTAGAAAGTGGACTATGAATCCCTTTAAAACCAATCCCTTTATCTCCAACCTTTACATGAAAAATATCTTCCGGTTGGCAGCCTTTTGGTAGTTGGTCAAGATCGTGTACCGTAAAAGAACCGTCATCGGTTTTTACATGGTTGGCGACAAGTTTGGATTCGATTCCATTCAATTCCATAAGCTTCTGGGTGTTTTCTAGTAACATAAAGTGATATCCATTATTCTTTTTACTGAATTTGTTAAGCCAGAATTTCCTATGGTTTTCGTTCTCTCTTATTTTGTGACAGGCTTTGACTATTGACATCTTTGTTTCTATTGTGTCCGTCTCAACATAAACCCCTCTCCGTCTACCTAACTTTGGTTTTCCTATTCTGTAAATAGCTGTGATGTTTTCTTCTTTAATATTCATATCTGCTATTTGGAAGATATCCAATATTTTCTCCTTTAGTCTTTCATTTTTGTCGTTCAATCTCACCATAGCATTTAGTTGTTCCTGAGATTTCAAGCTATTTTTTTCCCAGTCCTCCTCAGTTCCCTCTACTATTAGAAACTTATCGGTGCTTTTCTCCGATCTGCTTTTGGCATTGGACTTTTTCCTACCATTCATTTGGGGTTTACTTTTCCCACTTTTCTTTTTATCTTTTTCCTCTAGTAATGTGTCAGAGTTATTCTCTACGAATGCTTTCTCTTCCACTACTTTGACTTTGAGACTTTCTTCATATTTATATTCCTTGAATCTTCTTATCTCATCTTCCAGATCCTTCATTCTACGATTGTATTCTAGCATAGTGTCAGATTTTTCTCCAATAATTTCTTCGAAACTATTACCTATCTTTCTTGTTTCTCTCTCGATTTGACCAAAAAGATCTTCAAATCTGTTTTCTAGCTGAATCACTCCCTCATTAAATTTGCTTACTTTCTCCTCAAGTTTAATGTCACCAACCTGATTAAACGGCATAGTTTGAGTTACCGTTGAGGCCATCCCCGATTTGGGCATCTCCCTTTGGTCGACCGTTATTTCCGGGGCCGTCCATTCGAAGGTGTCCATTTCGGCACAGTCCAAAGTCCAGATTGAGTTTTCGATTATGTTCTCAAACATTAGTGACTCGCAGACTTCGTCCATTTGTTGTAAGCTCCTATCCGCTGTGTTTAGTGCTTTATCAAGTGTTGAGCTGATCTCTGCGATACAAATTTCAATCTTCTTGATATTTTCGGACGTTTCTGCCTGTGGGAATGGCTCCGACGTTCCTCCCACGCTTACCGTCCGCTTATTCTCGGTCTCCATCGCTTATATCTTCTGTTATTCTGACTTTTGGAAGCTCTTCTTTTCCCTAGTTATTCCTTGTCAGCTTATTTCGGACTTGAGTAACTTTTTTTGTTATCTCCTGTAAATTTACCTAACCATCAGGTATATTTAGGTTTTCGTGGTCAGACGTCCATGTCTAGCCGCCTAGACGTCTTCCCGCCTTCTTCACCCTACCGTCCTATCCATAGGAAAATAGTGGTAAATGATAGTCTTTAGCCTTTGCAGACACATATATAGGGCCTATCCCTCCAAAATTATTGTTCTATGCATTAATAAAAGAAAGGAAATGTTCTATAATTACCCCAATGTGAATGCCTCAAAATTCCATATGTGACAATACAATAGACATATAGGCTCTATGATTTTATGGTATTTTATTGCAGACATAGGCCTATTACTTTTCATGAATTGCACATGTCGACCAAAGCACATGGCTTGCGAGAAATATGGGGAGGAGAGGTCCACATTAATTTAATATAGGTTGTTTACTCCCTTGACCTTTGACCTTTTTTTGTTAACCCCACTTGTTCACTCAATTTTGGGCAATGTGCATCCTCACTCGGAACCAGGCAATGGTGTATTACAGGGGCGTCGCTGGCAATTTCCAAGTGGGGGGGACATATTTTGGTATCTTGGACCTTTTTCCCATAATCATGTATGAAGTGTAAAACAACATGAATCATTTTTCAAGTCTAAACATTATTTCAAAGATGCCATTATCTTATGTAAAACACTGATGGATTATAATAGTGTCGGTTCATTTTCTTTGATTACTCATTTCAAGACATTCAAGTATTTTGTTACAAATCATTAACTGGAACCAGAAAGAGGTACAACGAACATTAAATATACATCTGTTGCGATTCTTGCCTATGTTCTTTCCAGTGTATGAATGGCCATCGTTGCACATCTGTGTTTCTTCTCCGGGCTTAATGTTAATCGATATTTAAATGATAATGTTTCGTGATCATATAGGTTTACTTCTGCAAGATGAAATATATTACCAATATTAATAGCAGGAGATGGGAGGAAAGGAACTATAGTGGCCGGAATAAATTAAAGTTCCAAAGGACCAAGGGTTGAAATATTCTATGTTTCAAAAGCGGCTCCGAGCTATAACATCAAGAGTGAAATACTTCTTTCATATGTTCTCTTTATTCCTCCTTGTGTGTTGGGTTGAAGACCTTGCTCCTCAACCCGATTAGTGAACAAATACATTGGATATATCAATAATATTCAACACAAGAACAGACTATGTTTGTAATACAAATCAGGAATAATTAAATAAATATAATGATGGAACAAGTACAAACTTGTACATAAATAGAGAAATATGTGATAACCATCATGGTTAAAATCCGGATGGAATAATATGAATGGTTAATTAATAATAAATTAATCAAGTAATACAAAGTATAAATATCATAATGAGTTGAAATGTAGACTCCTAGTGGCGTCCGGAGGTACTACCCAGAGGTGGCCGGATCCGGAGGTGTCCGGATCTGGAGCTACCCGGAGCTGATATGATATAAGAAATTTTATTAATGCAAGGAAAGGTACATAATAGTAGACTTGAAAACAGGCTCTCGTAATTGTTTAAGTTTTTTTTTTGTTGTTTTTACAAAAGACTTTATTTACTGTAAACTGCCGTCTGGGCTTCTACAATTCTAAAGACATATGTGGATAATATGGTAGTTAGGAAGAATAAAATTTCAGCCTTTCAGCAACTCAATATATTCTGTGATACCTTCGGCTACACGCCGCCATATTTTTTTTTCCTCCCCATTATTTTTCTTAAAATCGAAGGCATATATAACAACATTACATCTCATACGAAGTTCATACATTGTGGCCAAGATGTCAATGTTACCTTTGGCAAACAACTTCTGTCTATATATAAATGATTTTACCTGGAGAATAATCCAGTTTATTATTTTGGAACTTAAATTCGTGACATCGATTCCAAAAATAATCTCAATGGGTCTTATGACTATATATCTTCCTTTTCGATTAAATATCATTTTACCACTGTTATCTGTATTTAAATAGCCACATTCATAGATCCACTTAAGGATGTTTTGCCATAGCTCTTTTGTTCTCTTGCATGTTACTAAAAAGTGAATTAAATCATCTTTTTTCTTACAGTAGGAGCATGTGTCAGTTTTTATCACATCAATTTGTTTCAAATATACATTGCAAGTTAGCACGCCATGCAAGATTTTGTACTGAAATACATGAATTCTTGCCTCCGTAGAGACCCTATAAGGCATGGAGAAAATATCATTCCACCGGATCTTATCATATTCTTCTTTAGACAATTCTAGCCTTTGTTGCCATTTCTGTAATTTCTGCCATTTTGGTTTCAATTTGGTTAGCAACTGATCATAAACACTCTTTGCTGTACATTCGACAATGTTTAACTCCTTTCCTGCGATTTCAAAGATCACAGAGTTTCTTAGAGTATAATTTCTTTCCCTTTTTATACAATTAATCCATTCTTTCGGAATTGCTTTCTTTAACATTTGTCTAGAAAAACATGAGGGTCTAAATTCGAAATTGGATGCTAGTTCATTTGTTGACATCATACTACCATTTTCATTGAAAATATCTCCAATGACAGTAATTCCCTTTTGCTTCCACTCTGACCAATACAACATCTGGCCTTTATCTTTTATATATCTATTAGCCCAGATTCTTTCTCCAAGAATTTGTTCGATGCTTTCTGGCTTTAGTTTAAAATAATATTTATTCCATATTTCGAATAGTTCTTTGTAGAATTTATTAATCGCGATTGTAGGTTTGAATCTACACAAGAATATCTCGTCTATATCTCTTTGGTGAAAAGCTTCTAAGACTTTAAACCACGATTTATTTCTATTCAAAAGAATTCTTCTAACCCACATTATTCTATTTGTTTGATATATTTCTCTGATTAGTCTGAGATAATTGTTTAAGTTTTTTTAAGTTAGCTTTTTTCCAATTTGTGGGGCTTGGACAAAGCAAAGTTAAACAAGAATTATATCACACTGGCTCTGTTAATTCCGGAAAAATATATTCCAACAAACTCTGACCTGATGTTGGGTTCTTCCCACCCATTGAAATGAGCTCCCCTAAATATTTTATGTATAATAACATTCTTCCTAGTTTTTAATAACAATTCAATTATTATAGACCAAACTGTAATGAGAAAAATTGGTCTTGCATTGTATTTTTTTTAAAGAATTGTATTACTTCTATTAAAAATAACTTCACAGAGTTGATATGCATAAAATCTGTATGCACCTCCTGATTTCTAAGACTGACAGTGGAAAATTTGTATTATGGATATTAAAGGTATAAACAGACTGTTCAGCAGAAAAAATAGGAATTATAACATTTTATTTAAAATTTGCCTCATGGAAGAACGTGGTTAAGTGAATCCAAAGCCACTTTTTTTTAATAGAGATTCAGATTTTACTATTAGACTATAGTTATGGTCGATTCTCTCAAAATGGGGTCACTTAGGGCTATTGGGGGTACAATTTTAGATTCATTGAAACTCCTATTCCTTCACATCATCGATTCTACAGATGTTCTAAAGTCCACATCGAAAATTGGAAACACTAATCTTAAAATCCTTCCTGGAGCAGACAAAATGAAGAAAAGCCTAAATTGCCTTGTGTTGCATTCTAACGCCCTTGGATATAATATTGAAAGTGAAATGAATAAAAGTTGTAAATTTCTGTTTAATATTGTACCATTTAAAATAGCTGCTACACTAAGTATATGGATGAAAATTCTGTGCAAAAATGATCCTTTCTCTATATTTTATTGAGATATATATTTCATGTTTTAGTAAGGTTTTTCCTGGGCGTTGGAATGCAACAAATAGTGCTAATGTATTATCATTGTGTTCTGGCACTTTGGAGATCTTTCTAAAAATGTCTATGACTAGGACAATTGAAACATGTTTAAAGTGAACCAGATGGGAATACGTTGGACATATAAACAATGATTAGATTATATGGGCTTATTAAAAGGGCATTGGAACACAATGGGAAAAAATACCCATGAGAAAAATTGAATTTGAGGAACACAAAATATTTTCAGAACATGTATTTTTCTCAGGGTACATAGCCAACAGATAGAGGTATAATTTCAAACAGAAAATGTAATTATTTGGAGTACTGTATGACCCTATGACTGGTGATAATATTCTCCCGAAAATTGAGCCTGTTTCATCAGAACTGACCACAGTGTGACACACATATTATGAAATCACTGCTAATTATAGATACAGACAAGAGTATATAAATATTGAATTATGAGTTGTTTTACATCAGCATCTTGATTGAGGACCAGACCAGTGCCAGATCAAGTGGTCGTACCAGTGCCTCTCAATTCAAATTTGAGAAAATTGCTATTTTCAAGACACCTTAGGGTTTCTAATTTACGCATTTTTGGATTTTTTTATTAATAGTAGTCAATAGACATCAAATCTATGAGTCAGCTGATTGTTTGACCTTTAAGTTGTATTCAAACTTGTGATACAATGGTCGTGTGATTCCTACATTTCGGATCTAAGTTGATACTTCGTCAGGGAATGATTTACAGTGAAACTTGCAGAGGGTATATGAATATTTTGTAAGATGGGTTGCTAAGGTACCATGTCAATAAATGCAATCTAGATTCCTAATTGGCTGATTATGTATAGCAAATGATTATGTAATATGTGTTTTTATTATTTCATTTAAGGCCTAATACATTTAAAGCTATAAATATAAGGGAAAATAAGAAAAGAAAAGACACACTTGTTTGTCTTTGTATTGTGCGCTGCCTGTGTAATAGCGTAATTTGTTTTGATAACACTAAAGCATCCTTAAAATGTGTATTTGTAATGAGATTTTCTGATGCAAATGAAGCATACACCTTTTAGATTAAAATAAAATTCTACAGCCTTGGATCTTGGACCTTTTGTAGTTTGTAGGCCTACTAAATATTAGAAGACTATAGAATGAATATTATTCAGTGGGCCTTGGACCTTATTTTGGGAGGAATTTTTTTAGAGCCTCTGGCTTGGACCTTTTTAAGCTCCCACCAAAAGTGGGGGGGACATGTCCCCCCCGTCCCCCCCCGGCAGCGACGCCCCTGGCCTGTATTGCATGATGAGTAGTATGGTGATATACAGTGCTTACTCTGGATATTCTAGAATCGATGGTAAAGCTAGTTCAGAGAACGAAGGTGGATGATTACTAAGTTTGTTACGTATGTGGGTAATTAGCCCACTAATGAAGATGGTAAGAGGAGTTGTCAGTACAAGGTAAGAGCCAATGCAGAAAAGGTCAAAAGCCAGAGGATTTATTTCAATGAACCCAACATGTTTTGTAATTTGGGATCTTTAATGATGGTCAGATGTATATCATGTTCTCAATCTTTTCTGCAGTACTGAGATGAATATACATTTTTACCATAAATGGTGACCCTGTAAAATGTCTTAGGTCATACATTCAACCGGCTTAGGATTGAGAGACCTAATAATGAGACATTTCTTATGTCACCTTTATGTGCTTTTAGCATTATGAATCAAATTACTAACTGCATTAAAAAAAACGTCATGGCATTATTAATATGAATGTTTTTGTTTCTGACTATATCATATAATTATATGGTCTAGAGAATGTCACAATTTATTTACATTGGTTTTTTTTTGGTCATATCTAAAGAAATATGACATATAATGATACACGATGGGCCATGTACTTCTAGGGCTTCAAATGACCCTCAATAAAATCACCACTATTTTGTTGGTTAGGAAAAAAATCATTATAATTCTTGCACCTAATTAATGCCATTGGTTTGGAAAATATGAGTGAGCAAAGTATATTTGCAAATTTTTAAAACATTTATTTTGCCCATCCTGGATTTTTCTTTGCTGACCTTGGACCTAGAACCTACTACAAGCATCTTAAAAAAAATCAAAACATGGCTCTCAGAATTGTATAAGGTAAAAGTAATAAGCATTTGGACGTTGTTTCTTTACACCAGGGTACAACATTATTGCCATTAGTCCTTCATAGGGAAATGAGAATGTACATTTTTACATCTTAAAACCAGGGAGAACAATGTCTTTAACTTGAGGTCAGTGGACAAATTCTCGAAAAAATGCCAGATTTTGGGATCTTGTGAGACTGAGTCACAGTTAAGTCGCAAAAGATGGATTTTAAGATATCACATTGTAAAAGATGAGAAGGGCTTCTATTAAATACTTCCGTATAAATATTGTATTGGCCTTAAACTGAATAAAAAAAATAAAAAAATATTTTGTAATATATGTAACAAAGTTAGCGTGGATATCTTGAATGTACAGTCTTGGAGTTTGGTTCATCTAGTCATGCCATTAGTAGCATTAGTAGTTCATTAGTGCCCCCTCAAATCAGAACATTCTAAGGAGCGATTCTTTCTGTAGATAAAGCACTTTTAAAAATGTCAATTTTCTGACGTGTGACTCGTTTTCCTGTGACACATCACATATACTTTAAAATCAAATCTATCTGTTTAAATCTAGTGTTATTAATTTTAGCGGGTGCATTAGCATGGTGCCAATTGACTGATATTCACAGTACCACGCCTATAGGCTTATAAAGGCCTACACTAGGTGGCGCATTGATTCTAAGTAGGCGAACTATAATCCTTGTATTATTAGAGAGGCTATGCCTATGATTTGTTTTTGTCCGATGATATGGTTTGAATCATGAGTGAAGTTAATTCCACATAAAAAGATAAATTTCATAATAGTATCTTAAATTAGGATAGAGAAATGGTGTAGAAAAAGAATGTTAGTATTATTTTATACAGACTTCTAATATGAAATACATGATGAAAAACTGTTGAGCGCGGGGATTAGAACTGTATTATTCATATATTCGCAAATTAACAGTATAGCCTACACTGAATTGTATTACATATGAGCATCATTTCTCCCAAAACGTATGGCTATACAAACAAATCGGGAAATGAGAATGATTACAAATTCGAACTTGGCTGGAGCATTTGAAAAATCATGTTTAAGATAAATTCTTATATCAAAATTATATTTTATAGTGTTGTATATTTCTTTCTTTATTTCTTTTCAACTGTGACTCGTCAAATATTATCAGCACACTTTAGAGTGGGGGAGTTATATATGCAGCCTATAAATAAGCTCTTCAGATGCAGACAAAGCTAGTATTCTTAGCCTATAGATAGCTTAAATAAAAAGCCAAAGGAGCTACTTTGTATATGCTAGGCAGAACGTTATTTGACTCCAGTTTTGTTGTGGGTTTTGATGCACTGTCAGGAAAGGATGGGAGCAAATTATATGTTATCTATAAGTTTCATCAGAATGAATAATGAAATGCTATTGAGCAAGTGGTTCCTGCTTCTGTTGAATTGAGAAATTTCCCGTCAATATCAGGTTGTACCAAAATAATTAATTGACAATAAAGACACCTAGATATAGTTCAATATAATTATAGGCAGAAATTGGTAACAAATATCCTCTAATTCCATTATTTATGTATTTATCATATATTATACGCAACATTTTATGTAAAATAAAATAAATAGGTGTATTTAAATCATTTGTATGGTTCACAAACGATCTGATTTTTGTTGAAAAAAATATGTTGGCAAAAATTCCGCCTGATTCTACCTTTATATAGTACACTCTCCCGCGCACCGTACCCGCGCGATACGGAGCGGCAAGTACTTTCGTCTTCAGTGTGACGATTTTTGTCTACCGAGCACCGCGAACGCTACTGGTGAACTGTGGTGACGAAATTGCCTGAACTTCTGATACGAAAAACGGTCATTTGAATCACGGAGACGAAATATGATACACTCTCCCGCCCGCCGTACCCGCGCAATACGGAGCGACCAATTTTTTCGTCTTCATTGAGACGTTGTTTGTCTACAGAGCACCGCGAATGCTACTGGTGAACTGTGGTGACGAAATTGCACGAACTTCTGAGACGAAAAGCGGTCATTTGAATAACGGAGACGAAATTTGATATGCTCTGTATTCGCGCTGCGTTTTTCGTATTGATTGGGAACAGCATATTGTATGATGGCGACGGCAAGGCGACCTTGAAATCCATTCATGCATGAAGCAGTCTATAGCTATGCCTTGTGTGCTACTATGTGTGCGCGAAATAGCCACTATGAAGCTAGTGCCACTCCAAGATTTGAATCTCAATGAAGAGCACTACAATGTAACTGCTCTTCATTGAGATTGCCTATATTATAGGCGATGGAACTATTCCTGAGATGTCATAGAAACAACACTATATCCATGGTAAGTCACATATACAAATTGCATAACTTATGTCGAATTCTAGAGTTATATATTTGACTCTACCTAAATATAAGGTATAATCTAAGACCCTCTCTGGTCACTGCAGAGTGCAGCATACATAATAACATTTGTTAATCTTTTTTATATTGTCTACTTCATGTGGACATGTCTGGGAATCTCCATTATTTATCATCAATAATTCTTGTTCAATTCCATTTTAGTTTCATCTCTTAGAACAAGAGCAAGAAACGGTTATACAGAAGCCAAAGTTTGTGGGATGTTCGGGGCATGACTGGTGGTCATGCCGGTGTAGCAGGTCTAATGTACCCCCCATCAGGTGTACCCCCCGGTATAACTAGCCTAGGTCTAATGTACCGGGGGTACATTTGACCTAGGTCCAATATACCCCGGGGGTACTTTAGACCTAGGTTGGATATACCTCCTCCAGTTTCAATGTACCCCCAGGGGGTATATTAGACCTAGGTCAAATGTACCCCCACCAGGTTCAAAATACCCCTAAAGGGGAAACTAAACCTAGGTCTAATATACCCCCAGTATGTGTTACCAATCTGAAACATTAATTCTTTTAATTATGACAAAAAAAGTAATAATGAATAACGTAAAAAATGAATACAGTACAGGCCTGATAGACAGAACTGGAAAGATTTAAGTTGGTTTGTTTTTTATTTGCAATAAGCTTCCATGGTCATTGAGTTACAATGATATATTCAGAATTACAATAAATTTCATTATAAGACCCTCAAAGTAATCTTTAATTCATTTCCCATAAGCATTAAACATGAGCTTCTCTCCTAATATGTTCTTTTAGAATTGTTGGTGTAAGATTATCAATGAAACAAAGGGGGGTAATTTAAACCTAGAGGGGGTCATTTAAACCTATGGTCTAAATTACCGGGGGGTATATTAGATGAGGGGGGTAATTTAGAACTGTTACACCGGGTCAATCGTGCCCGCTCTCCCCTACTAACAAACACTCCACCTATAAATAACTCTCCAAAAGCTACGGCTCTGTGCCCACCTCTCTCTTCACTTGGTCGCACAAACCAAAGTTATAGATATACATGTATATGTGTATAACTCAGCGCAAACACAGCAACACCTATATTTTCACACGTTTCTAAGCTGTCAACCGTATATAGGCTTATGCACATACTGTATTGAACTATTGTCAAGTGCCTGGGCCGACGCGGTTTTGGGATGAAGCGTCTGGGTACCTACTGTTATATATAGAGAGATATTTAATATTGAATTACTAAGTTAATTGTTTTGAAATACAACAAACATTGATGTGTTTAATTTGATGTACCTGTACTTCTCTCTTTGCAGAAGCTGGCACAAGGAAGAAATACATCAGAAAGAAATGATGCACCAAAATAATGAAATGATGTGTTTGAAGGGAAGAATACATTCGTCCTCTTCAAAGTCAATAAATGAATAAACAAATAAATATTTAAGCAGTATTTTCGTGGGCCAGTACAGGCCTCCACTATGGGACGAAATACCTAATCACGAATCGCCGATACGAAAAACGCTGCGCCAATCGCCGATACGAAAAACGCTGCGCGAATACGCTGAGACGAAAAATATCGTATCAAAAGTGGGGACAAGAAATTCGTATCCAATTTCGTATCGCGCGAATACGGTGACGCGCACAGTGTATGCTCCGTATTCGCGCTGCGTTTTTCGTATTGAGTTTTGGATGCGTGATAGGAGAAGTTCATTGAAAATTATTAATCTTTAAGAATTGTTTCTATTGATTTATTCTTTTTCGTATATTAACTACACATATTGCTGATATTGTAGACGAAATTGGGAATGTTAATGATGAATATTGTAGTCAGGGTAGCTGGATAGATTCTGTGATTAGGCCTACCCATACGGTCTTCCAACAAATATCCGCACGCTTAACAGCCTAAGTGCGGCTGCTCGGCCACGTCCAGGCCAAAATTTGTTAATACATTTCTGAATGTCTCATGTCAATTTTATCAGCTTTTTGCAAGCTATGTGTGTCGCACGTTAAGGGGACCGTGTCACCCATGATATAGCAGCCGTGTCGCGTGTCAATCGTTTCGAATTTTACCCATATATGTACCCATATCATAAGCTCTTGACTGAAAGCCAAGCCCAGAAGACGTAGGCGTCACCTGCGCTTCAAATCGGCGACTGGCCGCACTGCTTTCTTACTAAGATTTCTCACCTTTAAATTATGTAATGCTGATGTGTGAATCATAAAAATATATGAACAATAACGTTCACTACAACCAACGTCTGTAGGCCTACTGAACTAGTAGCATTCCAACCTATTTCTCTCTTTGAACAATATAAATGTGATACGGTAGTCCCTAACATTAATTAAGATAGGCCCTACTATAATCTTCTCATAAACAATTATGCGATGAGATAGGCCTATTAACCTGTTAAACACTAAAAATTAATAGTATTATACCATACTACTAAAATATTCATATTTAAGTCTCATTATGCATAAATAAATGCTATGTCCATATAATATATAGGCCTATAGGTTGATTCTCAATAGTTATAGCTGTAAAATAATAAACAAAAAAATAATGATTAAATGAATAACCATCATAAACCAACAGAATATCAACCAATATCATTAACCAATGAGGGTCAAGTAGGTCATGTGATAGCCGTGCCTGACCTGTTGACCTGGCGAGCATGGTGTTACCTAACATGTTGCCCTGTATTAAGTAACATGATATATATGTTCTATATAGAACATATGGATATATGACCCATTCTCACAAAATGGGATCAACCCCCCCCCTCTTTTACACTTGATGCTGAGAGTGGTTACTACTTTGTTATATATTATCAAAAACACTTCTATTCCATAGAACTGCTCAGGTTCTATCTTGCCATATATAGTTTTGCATACTTTCTGTTAATATTTTAATATATTTTTCATGGAAAACCGTCTCATTTCGTTATTTTTCACATATTGTTTTTACAGATAACCTAGAATCACCAATCCTATTAAAAATCCTAATCATCTAGTACTAATTTCAATACTTAAAAGACTAGTATTTAAAACAGTGTAAATTACATGGTGAAAAAGAGATAATACTGAAATCATTTAAAAATAAAAATATATTTAACATTTGGTTATGGTAAAATAAAGATTGTCTTTCCATAGCCCAAATATGCTAGGTTACTATATAAAAAATAAAAAGGATTAACTGTTATATTATGCTATGGGCACAAACCTTGAACTATTCTTTGTTCTGAACAAAAACAAATTCATGGAAAAATATAATACCCTTGATATGTGATGATGAAACAATTTGAAAGCGTGGTGTGTACATATATGTAGTGAACCGCAGATTCGTGGGCATGAGTTTACGAAATTCCGGAAAGAATCACGAATACGAGGAGATTCGTTTGAACCTGGTTTATTTCCCAAAGGTATACAGTTACAAAGGTATTGTCACTGAAGCAAGGGTGCTTAATTTGAACAACAGAAGTATCTCGGTCCGTGGTGCGGCTCGAGTCCGTAGTGTTAAGCGAAGCCTGGATCCCCTTGCGGAGGTAGTAGTATCCTCCGCCTACCGTCTGTCGGAGGGTGTCTGCAATGTCGTCTGCACGTGGTGAATGTCGCCCCCTGACGGAACTGGCCGGAACTGGTGGTAGTTGTCTCCGGCTCCGGTAGAAGTGCCCCCGCTGTCGTAGCCTGGTTGGTGTTCAGCGATAGTCGACAGCCTCGCTGTATTCCGGGTGGCGGACCCACTACATATACAATTGCACAAATTGCACAATATACAACTCCAATAAGCCTTCGTCATGCCTTATAAACTGTCCTGGTTGTGAGAGGGAACACCTCAAACCTTGTGGGAAAACGATATGTGTTCATACCAAAAAGGCTATTGCATATTGTAAATCGAATGCGATTGATGCTACAGAATTTCTTGACCATCTTGATGATATTCCTGATGATGACTTGGACTTGTCTGCTCAATCTGCTTCTAAGCCTAAAACTGTTGATGAATCCATGGCGGATCTTATTAAGGCTCAGCAGATTCAGTTTGGTGTACAAAATAAGCGAATGCAAGATATGATGTCCATCCTAGGTCTTTTGGTCAAGAAAATGCCGGCGCCTACCAATGTTTTTGCCACTGTTACATGAAGATTGGGTATCTATTAGACTTAGATCTATTGTATACTACAAAGAGAATAAATGAGAAGGTGTAAAGGGTATGATCCGAAGATCTAGAATGTATATTTATTGTAGTCTAAAATACAGGTAGGTGCTTGGTCCATGTGGCTATTGTTGATTGGAGGAATATTGAAGTAGGTAAAGGTGCTACCTGAGTTCTTACATGCTATCGTATATATTGCAATAAATTCCTGGGTACTGGTGCTTTATGGAAATTAGTCATAGTTCTAGCTTACCATCGTAATTCTAATAAGTAATAATTAATGATAATTATGATCATAAAGTGGTTACCCATTGTTACGTCATCATTACGTAACATGATGTAACACACACACACCCCCCCCCCTCTGACAGCTCTGCGACTCAACTGAGGAGCGAGCTGAGAGTGGGAGTGACGGGGATCTTTTTTTTTTTTTTTTTTTTTTTTCTTTTTTTTTTTGCAAAAAATGTGGTACCCAACTTTTGTGTGTACTGAGTTATAATTCCTTAAAGTAGCAGCTCTGTCAGGGAACACCTTCATCTAATTAAGTATAATTATTTTCAAAAAAATAACGTTTTTCCAAAATGATATCATTCTTCATGGTATTGTAATTGGTAGATCTCACTCCAGATGTCTAATTCACTCAATATTCACGCGTGCATATCTCATTGTCCGGTTTGAGTCCATATCTTCCACAGATGTTTCATAGGTCCTGTGTGAAACTGTTACCTTGTGCTTACTAGGTTATGTTATACGCATATATTAAAGAAACACACTACTTGTCCTAAGGGTATATATATATAGATATTCAGAATATGACTTATATAAGAGTTCGAGCAATTTGGGTGTTGTTAATACTACATGTCTCTTCTGACGCTCAAACATTCCACAGATATATTGTCGTTGTTCAAAAAGTCCTGGATCTTTACCCAACCTCAGTTGGCGGGGTCCTTTTTGCACTTTTAAGTTCACTATAAAAGGTATCAGTCCTTTGCTTTTGATCGTATACTCATTCTTGATACACCGTGATATACCACTTGTTGTTACTGGTGGCATTTTATGTCCTTCTAATCATCGATTTCATCCAACGATCCACCCCTGCCATTCCCAAATTGGAGGGAATCATAAGTGGGTGGCTGGACATATGGTCGAGGGTCAATGTCGTCCGAGAAAGGTGGAGTTCTTGGCCTTATAACTCTCACACTTCCCTCGGCGCGTCGTCGTTGCACAATCCTGTCTGCAATTCTGCGATAGTATTCTTCTCTATCGCTCTCTGTCACATGGGCGGTATTCATTATGGTCGCAATTGTTGCTGTAGTTCTGGCCCTACGCCTTCTTGCTGTCAGTGTGGCCGGGTCGGTGGTATAGTCATTACTCGCTATTCTCCTCGATTTCCGTAATACGCGTGCTCCCATCTCCGATGCACGGGCTATTTCAGATGGTAATACACAAAATATAAAAAGGTTTCATGAGAAGCAGTTCAATGAATCATTTTTGTCAGTATTAGTTCTCAAGATCAACTTATTCTTAAACCAATTAGTATTTAATAACTTCCTCTGCAATCTTGCTAGTTGTTCTTAGTCTTGGCAATTGTTAACTTTATAATAACAATTATTATTCTGACGTTTGGTGTTGTGCTTTCTGAATTGCTCTTCCTCTCAAAATTCTACAGATGATACACTCTGTGTCGACCATCGACCGTCGTCCTACATTCACAGTCCGGTGTCCTACAAGAAAATATCACCATTCACCAATACAAGGTTGCTTTTCAGACCAAATTTTAGAACAATTCTTTAAATTTCATTCAAAAATCTTTTTAGTTTTTTCTATTCTAGTATTTTAATAGTATTTTATTTGTTCATCGACGATTCTGTCTTCTTTTGAATCCTTTCTGACCTTCTTGTTGCGCTTTACCACCGAGAATTGTTAGTTGGACTGTTTCGCGCCAGCTGGCGCCACCATCCAATACTCACTTTTCCCTTCTGACTAATCCTTCCTTACCAGGCTGCCTTGTGCCTATCTATTACCACTCTTTATTTCGCGCTCTAGAGCCTTGCGTATTTTCTAGATCATGGTACACATCTATTCCTAATCTTATGTTCTTATTCTCTACTCATTGTATTATATTTTCTTATTATTAGCATGTTCATCTTTTTGTCTAAACAACATAATAACTTATACTCCTTGTAACGTGGACCATATTATTTATATCTTGGTATAAATGTTTATGTGAGAAGAACATTCTTTTCCTTCTATAATTATTACGCTTGTGCATGCAAAGAACTTATTCGTTGCACTCACATTCTGCTACGTGATGCGTCCATACCTTTTCTCCATGGGACGTTGATGGGCGATCCCCTGGAGGGCATAATGACCAAGACATAAAATGCCTCTATATCTCTGGCAACCGCCTTCTCGAGGACCTCCTTGTGACGAAAGCTCACTTTAAGGCTGGTTGGTAGATCTATCTCCTTTCTTATGTCATTGACAGAGATGACCAGCGGTGCTGACCAGCGCATAATCAGCTTCATGGATGCGCAACATCTCTGACTGGATACCCTTTGTATCGTGAGCCGTGGTGCTGGGGTCTTGCATGTTATGCCCGATGGCTCATATGGGATCTGTGCAAGATGGATCGTTGACACGATTCCCTCTGCGTGGATTCTAAGCAAAACCCATGGGGCGGAGTCATCCTGCCCCAAAGCTAGGCACCTTTTACAGCACCAGAACTTTGGGATGCGTGCCCAAATTTCTTTTCGGAATTTCCAGATTAACTTAATAAGCTGCCAGATCAGAAATGCAGCTATTATATATAAAAACATCCTATAGCTGGCTATTCCATCTGACTCATGGTGCAGGGGTTCTGGCTCACTTTGGTCTGAATATGGGGCCAAGTTTTCATAGCCCAGATCGATATCAGGGACCTTTGGCTTACTGAGATTAATTTTTATTGCCCTTGCAACCCCCGTCCATGCAAATATCGTCGCCAACCTATGGATCCTGTATAGAAGAAAGAGAGACAATGCCAATGATGTGAGACTAATAATAAGTGAGGTTGTTATTGTGGTGGGGTGTGTTGACATTTTCCCCATAGCCACCTTCATCTTTTGCCACCTGTCGTTTTCTATCTTATCTATCTTCAATAACTCTTTTGCTAAATGTATTGAATGTATCCCTTTTTGCACAACATGATGTGGAATATGGGTCAATTTTCTGCCCATTTCTTCTGATGATGGCAAATTTATTTTTACCAGAGATCCATGTACCGTGGCCCCTGTAAGGTTGTAGAATGGCACTTGAAATGCCGCTATTATTGCTAGGTTAAAGCCCGATCTTACAGCTATGTTTGTCTGCTCATGTATTCTACAGTTGTTTCTTGGGGAATTGAGGAATACATTACCTATGTGCAACGCACAAGAGCACGGGACATTGACAATGGCTAACAAACTCATTTCTATCGCTACATTAGCTTTGTGTTGGCACACTAGTAGTGCCGGCTTATTCTGCCCTACTATTAGATGATCAATTTGATCGAGCGTCAAATGAAAATAAGGAATCCTTTCTGACAAATATACTGTAAAATTACATAGAATGTGTACTACGTTAGGTAAGTCTTTTAATAAGGCTGTGAAACATGATAGGGCCACGTCATGTGTCCCTGGCGGTGGTTCAAAACAAGCGATACTTGTCTTATATTGAATGCATTTCGAGAAGGCATGTTCATCTATTTCCAAATAGGAATTATGATATTTTGACTCTGCTAAAATATGTGGTGGACTCTGAGTTAACTCTGTGTACCCCATTAGTGCTTTGGTATTCGTATGAATTGGTATTCCAAAGATGATAGGCGTGTATGCTAGATACTCCCTATGCGAGAACGTCAACACAACCGCCAAGTGAATGTACAGTGTATCGTTAGTAAAGTAGAATTGTTTTACTACATTATTCATTGACAGAGATTCCTCTAGCACTTCTGAATCTGGGTGGCTTTTTCTCAATGTCTCACTAAACTTTCCAAGTAGTGATGAAAGTTCATCTGGTGATATCAAGGAGGATGGCATTCTTTTTCGTCTTAACATTTCTAACCCCGACAGAATGGTATCCGCTGAGTCAATGTATTGGATTAAAGAGATCATATTTAGGGATGCTTCATGCAACATTGAATGCAACCCTATGTTTTCAGTCATATTTGTTACCAAATCAGCGAACACGTTATTAATATTTATGGCAAACGTTTTCATCTCTGTAGAATAATTCTTAAAAATGTCAGTTACTTCATTAACATGTATATCAGAATATTTATATAAATCTTTTATCTGCTGTGCTAGGGCCAGTGTGACTTGCCATGGGCCTGACCCACACTTTGAATTGTGTCGTCTGCTCTAGGGAATGTGTGTACCTCGTCAATTATAAATTTATTTATCAGCCTATAGTCTATAACCAACCTGAATTGTCTTTTACCATCCGCTGATGGTGGCTTTTGAACCAAAAATGCAGGTGCTGTATACTCTATTGTCTCATCGCAATGTTCAATAATACCTTGTCGCTCCTGCTCATCCAATATAACTTTCATTTCCCTGGCCATTTCAGGATTCAACCTATACGGTTGTCTCACCACTGGTTCAAATCCAGGCTTCAACGTGATTTTGTGTTCATATTGTGTCGTTACCCCTAGTCTCTTATCTTTGCCTACAAACACTTCTCTGTTTCTTTCTAATAATTCTATTAGTCCATCCCTTTGATCTTTCGTTAAACTCGTTCCCAATTGAAATTCTGGCTTGCTCACCTTTGTGTTTGTACACCCTGGTTCCATATCATTTCCTTCCAAACTATTTATGTCTGCCATGTTTATGAATTCATCTTCACTTGTGATGGCATAGATTCCTAATATTGACCCCTTTTGGATCGTTATTGTGGCTTCTGCCCCATTAAATATTGTTAGTGGGACATGATTCTGTTTAAAAGGTCTTACTAGTGCATGTTTCACTAAAAAGGAAACAGGTCTGTCACGTTCTAAATTTTCTGTTATTCCTATTGTTTGTGATAAATCCATGTGGGATGTTACTATTCCCGTGGTTGTTAATTCTGATTTGGGCGGGACGAGAAAGGTTTTTATTGCCCTAACTGGATATACCATGGTTTTCCTGTCCTCAAAAGCTACTCTAGCCTTATGGGCGCGTAAGAAATCAACTCCTAATATCACAGGCCTGTCTAACTTTGGTAATACAAGAAATGCCTGTGTGAATTTTATGTCTGCTATCCAAAATTGGATTTGTACTCTTCGGGGGCCGACCTTTCCGCGCCAATCCCTTACCGCGCCCAGACTGAACCGCGCACAACCCCTACCGCGACCAACCACTTCCGCGAACAAGCGTTGCGCACTTGCCTTCCACAAGGCACCCCAACCTTCCCGTGACGTCTAGACCGAGGCAGGGCCTCCTAGCTCCCGCCCACAGGCGTCGGGAGCAGGGTGCATACTGCGTCAGATTGTTGATATTTTTTGGGAGGAAAACATATTTCAACAATGCTATGCGTACCGGACGGGAATCAAACCTACGATCTTTCAATGTGTAGATAAATTATTTAAAAACTTGAATGTAAATGTCAACAAGGAAGGAATATCGCACAGATGTGTTTAAGTTAATTTGCAATACTCTTAATAATGGGTAGACAAGCTATAGGATCAACATGAAGTTAGCCATAAACCATTTTATAAGCATAAGTACATTTATACTTATTTTTATTCTAGGTTTAAAGAGGCACGGTATAGTGACATAATACAGACTTCCCCAGACATTTTTGCATTGCAAATCAACTAATGGATTATTAGAAATATATTTTTTCAAATTATTCGGTAGCCAGGGTCATGATATGAAATTTGAATAAACATGTAACACTGATTTGACATCATTTTCTAGATTTTCTTTAATGTTTACGCAATAAAACATCCTTATTGTTATCCCCTGTTAGTTGAAATATTAATGCCAGATATTTAAGTGGGGTATTTCTGATGTATTTTCCATCAGGAAACCTGATAGAATTGATTAAAATACCTCCAGACCAAGATTTGTCATTAAAATGCAAAGATCTATTTCATAGTCATATATCGACCAATTGGTGGAATTATGTGCTTTACTGATTACAAGAAACTTCATATGAAGAAGTGATTCAATTATCTTATAGAAAAGCTCATAGAATTTTCGGGAAAGTGAAAATAATTATGAAGAAATTGAACATAATTGCAACCTAAGAGACCAAGGTAGACTGGAGGTTGATGGATGGATGTTTGAATGTCTAATATATACATAAATAGGATCCACCCATTTGGAATGTTTGTATTAGACACAACACTGGGGATGGATTTTAGAGATTTGTTAATACTCTTTAATATTCCTTTTTATGCGGTTATTATCTTTTGCTAAAACGCCTAATGTGCGAGGCTCTTTAAAGTCTTTTATTTATAATAAT
The DNA here is from genome assembly GCA_942159475.1 of Sthenelais limicola. Lineage (NCBI taxonomy): Eukaryota > Metazoa > Annelida > Polychaeta > Phyllodocida > Sigalionidae > Sthenelais > Sthenelais limicola. Next base: position 15,335,149 of record OW804101.1, read on the forward strand.
TTGTATCATACTATATATATGGACCTAGTACCCGTCCTCCGAACGGTCACCCTCTCTCCCCACACATCCCCCTCTCCCTCTTTTCCCTCCCCCTCTTCTCTGACTCTCATACCTATTTTTCTCTCCAAACCCCATCTCTAATTTCACACAACCGTATCCCACCCCTCTTCCTCATGCTCCCCCTCCCCGCCTTCTCTCCCTCCCCTCTCTCCCTTCCCCTACATCCTCGCTCTCCTCTCTTTCCCCACTCTTCTTTCCCTCCCCCTTTGCTATTCCCACACTCTCTTCTTCATTCTCCCACTCCTCTGCATGTGGACCAGATTTTCAGAAAATGTACAATTCAAATTCAAATTCACCGATCCTCTCAAATAACCCAAATTTCAGACGAAAATAATATAAAGTTCAAAATACAGTTCAACCTAACCAAACAGTCACAACATACTTCACATGAGGTCTCAACTATAATTTTGAGATTATATTAACCTATTTTCACCCATTATAACTTCAAATGCTTTATTCCAATACACCCTGTGATATCCCTTATCTCCTATATCTATTATTTTAACTATTTATGTATGACAGAAGAGGTAGATCTCATTTCCAGCAGAGGATATACTTATGTCACAAACTAAACGAAACATATTTCTACAAATACTGCTATTGTGGTGTTATTGGGTTTCACTAGAGTTTATCTCTAGGTGCTGTCTGCTGTGGGTTAGTTTGGCCAATCTACCCCAGTGGGCAGTACTGGTCCGCAGTGACTTTTTAGTCTATGTATTAACTTTTACCTGTTGCATTTTACATATAACAGCAGTCCAGCTGTTGTTGCCAGAGTAACGGCAACCTGGGTTAACCTTATTTTGCTAATGGTTATGAATGTTCTTGTTCTTGTAACTAGTATCTTGTTACTCTTATATTGGCTTGTACCATGTTTACTTAAACCTGCATGTTGCCTCAGACACCTGTGGTCAAGGGTCACCTAGCTGGCTAGGAGGCCCGAGATCCTCGGACTGAGGTAGGATTGTGTAAACTGACGCTCAGCTTGCAATTCCTCACGAGAATAAAACCCTTTGCGAACAGGTAGTGACTGCCTTTTGTTCCATTTGTTTTATACATCGGTAAGGTTAAGGGATACGAACCTGCGAGATCACTACAATTGGTGCCGTGACCAAACTTAACCAACCGGTTTTGTTAGCACTGAAGTGCTGAGTTCACTTGCTTGGACCTATTGCCATTCTTCATATATCCTTGAGATATAAGTATGCCAAACTTTGTGGTCCTGCAAGATTGCCTCTTCAGAGAAGAATCAAGATTTGCCTGGATTTTTCAATGCTGAAAAATCCTTGCATTGGCCCCTCTTGTGAATCTGGAATCTCGGATTTCAGATTCAGAATCTCTGATGGAATTTCTGATGGAATCTCTGATGGATTTCTGATGAATTTCTGATGGATTTCTGACGGATTTCTGGCGGAATTCCAGACGGATTTCGGACAGAATTTCGGACGGATTTTCGGACGGATTTTCGGATTCATGGAATTTCGGATTTCGGAATTTCGGATTTCGGAAAATCCTGTCCCAAGGGTGCAGGGCTTCAGGTATGAAGGAGCAATGGGATCAGAACTCACCTTTAGGTGTCAGTTACTGGCGTAGGAAGCTAATTTTGCCCCGAAGCTGGCAATAATTAGGAACTGGGATCCGAAGGATTCATGGAGTGGTTTTGGACAATACTCTATGTACTCTGTGCCTAAGAATTTTTCTTAGGGGCTTAATCGACCAGGAGAAAGCTGCTTGGGTGAAGCTAAAACAGCCGTTTGACCTTCTCCATGCTATTCTCTGGGCCGAAGTATGGGAAGTTGTAGTTTGGACTTAGTTCCTGCTGCTGCTCTACAAGCCGCCTTCATGGGTCCGAAGGCTGTAGTTATTCCATTGGAAATAGCTGCAGCCGAAGCTTCCCAGTTGAAGAGACGCAGAAATGCGAACGCCAAAGAAAAGGCCATGGTTCAGGTCAGCCAGGCGCTAGCTTTGCAAGATTCTGACGATGATGATCAGTCCGAAGAACTTGGCAATGCAGTAGTGCAAGCTGTCCAGGCCTGGCATGGAAAGAATGAAAAGACTGGTTCCTCTGCTCGGCAGGTGATGACAACTGCTGAAGTAAAGGGGTAAAGAACCTGGCAGGTTCAGAAGTGCTACTTCTGTAGTGAGGAGGGACATTTCGCCTCGACTTGTCCCAAGAAAGTAGCTCTCCTTGAACTCTTGAAGAAGGCAGATGCTTCTAATGAGAAGCCTGCTACTTCGGGAAACTAGGTTCGGCTCCTGAAGAAAGCGATACGGGAGCCTCGGACAACACGCTTCTTAGTACCACAGTCCGCGAGGATCTTGGTAGTAGTCTAGAAACTGGGAAATCAGCCCAGGCACCGGTGTGTAAGATAGGGTTAAAGCTTAGCGACAAGAAGCTACCCGATCTGATAGCTGGAGGTCCTAGGCCGTTGCCAGACGGTGATTTTCTCTCTGAAAAGATTCAGGGATGCTCGGACAAGAGCCCTGGCGTGCGTTGGGGACAGGCCGAGTACCAAGCTGAGTCAGGTCAGGTTGTCTTGGTAGAAAAAGGCCAAGAGAAGTCTGCTCGGATTCAGAAAGTTTCTGTTCAACAGCTGGAAACTCTGGAGATCCCTTCTAAATTACTGGTGAGGGAGAGATGGTATGCCCCTGTAGGCATAGGTGGGAAGAGTGGTTATTTCTTGGTAGATCCAGGCGCAACGACGAGTTTGATTACCAAGGATTTCTACGAATCCCTTCCACATGCGCCGCCTATGATTTCGGTGCGTATGGCGTGCTCGATGGGTAATGGAACGCCTATAACTGCATATGGGAGCGTGCTCTGTCCATATGAAGTGTCGGGTCGGACTTACATGATGACATGTCTGGTAGTCAGCGGTCTGAAGGGCCCTGAAGACGGGATATTAGGTGCAGATTTTTACTATGTGCACCGTTGTTGTTTGGATTGGTCAGGAGTGTTTTATTTGGAAAACTTCGGACATTCTGCTGTATGTAAACAGTGGAAAAAGAAGTCCGAAGGTGAAGAATTTTCCTCTATAAAGACCATGACTGTGAGCGAAGTAGATACTGGAATAGCTGTGACACTTAGGAAAGCGGTGATCATGGAGCCCAAATCTATTACACTTGCAGAATTGGACTTTGATAGTGGCTCAGACGCATCGGATGCTTGGATGTTCGAGCCAGACCAAGGATTGCTAGAAGACTTCGCCTTAGGGAGCCTGAATACATATGTTTCAGGTGGAGGTTCAACCGCTTTGGTAGCCTTCAGCAATCCGTCCGATCGCCCAATGAAAATTGGCAAATGGAGAGTGGTGGGCAGATTAAGTAGAGTTACTCTTGTGGCAGAGGATTCCGCTTTGTCTGAGGATGACGGTAGCAATATTATCAGAGAGGCAATCATTAATTCTATACAGGTTACAGAATCGCCTGTGGCGGATGATGATCTGATAGCTCCCGACATCTTGGTACCACCGAGTGCAGAGTGCCCGCTGAAAAAGCTGGTCAATGATTCGGATTTGTCCGAGAAAAACGAGAAGAACGTTGCTCTGTCTTTGCTGGAAGAATTCCGAGATTGTTTCTCTCTTCCGGGTGGCAAAGCCCTTGGTTGTACTGATAAAGTTCGCCATGTGATAGACACTGGAGATGCTTGTCCGATCAAACAAGCATACCGGCGTATTCCTGTGGCGAAGAGAGACAAGGCGGAGGCAGAGATTTGGAAAATGTACAGAGAGGGCCGAATTGAACATAGCAGTAGCCCCTGGGGTGCTCCTATTGTCATGGTGGCCAAGAAAGATGGCACACAGCGTTTTTGCGTTGACTATCGTCAGCTAAACTCTGTCACTATAAAGGATAGCTTTCCACTACCTCGGATCGATGAGTGCATAGAATCACTTGGTGGTAACCAGTGGTTCTGTACTTTAGATCTTGAAAGTGGGTACTGGCAGGTGGCGATGGATGAAGATAGCAAGTCGAAGACTGCATTCTTATCCAGTGTAGGGTTATTTCAATTCAAGGTTATGGCCTTCGGATTGTGTAATGCCCCCGCTACCTTCCAACGCATGATGGATCAGATGTTGGATGGCCTTCGTTGGAAATCATGTCTGGTCTATCTGGATGATATCGTGGTTTTTGGGAAAACTCTTGAAGAGTGCCTAGATAACCTGAGACTCGTCCTTGAGCGTATACAGGATTATGGTCTTCGTTTGAAACCCAAGAAATGTGAATTTTTCCGCCAGAAAGTGGAATACTTGGGTCGGATTGTGTCAGGCCAAGGCATTCAGGTGGATCCGAAGAAGATCCCAGGAAGTCGAGGACTGGCCAATCGCTAATAATGCAAGGGATGTAAGGCAATTCATCGGATTTGCCTCCTTATACCGAGACTTCATGGAAGATTTTGGTAAATTGGGGATTCCTTTGCAAGGAATTGTAACCGCGGCAGGCAAGGATAAACGATATACTAAACCTATAGAGTGGACTCCTCGTTGCCAAGATGCACTTGATACATGCAAAGACTTGCTGATCTCTGCACCTATTCTGTGATATCCCTGTCCGAAATACAAAACGTCTTCGGTGGCTACGGATTTCGGCGGGTGGGTTCATCATAGATACGGATGCAAGTAGCTTTGGCAAGGCTGGGATTATGTCCCAGGTTCAAGATGGAAAAGAAATGGTTCTAAGTTTTGCAAGCAATAGACTCTCGAAGCCACAGAGAAACTATTGTGCAACGAAACGTGAGCTACTCGCTGTCTTAACCTTCCTACAGAGGTTTCAACATTACTTACTGGGTAATAAGAGCTTCTTTGTTTGGACAAATCACGCCTCTTTGCGTTGGTCACTCAATTTCAAGGATCCGACCAATATGTTAGCCCGCTGGCTACTCACCTTACAGGAATTTGGGCTGGATCAGAGCATGATATTGCATCGGGCAGGGAAGCAGCATGATAATGCTGATGCGCTGTCTCGTTTACCTACCAGAAAATGTGGAAGACCAGACTGCCTAGATTGTGGTGCGCATGATGCTGTTATTGCCACTAACGAAGTTTCCTTAGGGACTCAGCGGAACGTGTTGCAAGAAGCTCAGCAAGCCGACCCACTTGTAAAAAGGTTGCTGAAAATGTTGGATGGAACTGTGCCGATTCCTAGCAGAGAACATCTTGCTGGTGAGTCTAATGAGTTTCGGACATTTGTCAGACATCTTGGTAGTATGAAGGTCAGAGATGGTGTGCTATGTCTGGGGTGGACAAGACTAGCCACCGGAAAGAAATACTGGAGGAAAATTGTCCCTGTTTCCATGAGGAAAGAGATCTTCCAGGGCATACATGGTGCCAAAACTGCGGGTCATTTCGGAACCTTCAAGAATGTCTGGTCAGCAAAGATGAGATATTTTTGGCCTGGTATGAGTTATGATCTGAGGCGGTGGGTACGAGCTTGCCCGGAATGTAATATGAGGAAGACTAGAGGTGGTGGTGGGATTTCTTACCTTAAGAAAGAAAAACATGGTGGTAGATGGAACCGAATATCGTTGGATATTCTAGGGCCTCTTCGGAGTACCCCTAGAGGCAACAGCTATATTATGGTTGTAGTAGACCATTTCTCTAAATGGGCCGAAGCCTACCCCATGGCCGATCACACCGCTGAAAGCTGTGCAGAAGTTCTTTTTCGAGAATGGATCTTGAGATTCGGATGTCCTGTGTCGTTGCAGACAGATGGAGCTCCTGAATTTCGGTCTCAACTCTTGAGATGTCTACTTGACATGCTGGGAATCGAGAAGCTAATTACCCTCCCATACAGGCCTATGAGTAATGGGCAGTCCGAGAGGCTTAATAGAGTTCTTGTGGAACAGCTATCTTGTATGACTGATTCGGACGAAGTAGATTGGGATATGCTGACCCCTTGCATTGCTCATGCATACAGAGGGACAGTACATGCCGCTACTTTATGCACACCTAACTCAGTAGTCTTCGGAGAAGAGTTGGTAACGCCCATGGACATAGTTCATGGAGTTGAAAGAGGAAGTCTTGATTTCCCTTGCAAGGTTGCTTTTGTTGAGAACCTGAAACAGTGGATGAGAAAGGGACACCAGTACGTGCGGGATAATCTCGGAATATCTGCGGTTCACCAGATTAGGGATTATAACAAACGTTCTAGGCCCCCCAGTTTTGAGGCGGGGGAGGTGGTGTACCGATTCTGTCCCCCCAAAGCGAATAAGAAGCTCGGACCCAAGTGGGACGGGCCTTATAAAATCAGAAGGTTCATAGGAGGTACCACCTGTGAACTGGAGACAGCCGAAGGTCTAATGCGATACCATATCGACTACCTGAAGCCGGCTTTCGATGAAAATGGGCCGATTCAAGCGGTTAACTTGGATCGGGCTCCAGAATTCCGAAGGCAGGAACAGGCTGGTATGGAAATCTTTAGACTAGAGGCTGGGAGAGTGGTGCCAGGGAAAGATTGTCCTAAGAAGGTAGAGAAAGAGAAGATTACTGTAGGCGTCAAGCCGAGAGGTAGACCTAGGAAGATCCGAAAGGGTAGTTCCAAGGAAACCTCCAGTAAATCTCTGCCTCTAAAGAAAAGAGGGGGTAGACAAGGGAAATCTGTTGCCAAACCTGACAGTTCCTTAGCAGACTCGGGACTTACGGCTACCCCGCCTGGGCTTTTGGGTCCAGGAAAGGCTTTATCATATGAGAAGTCTAAGGTAGCTACGGTCTGTCCGAAGAAGCGCGGGAGGCCAAAGGTTCGCACAGATACATCCGACCAGCCGGTGGCGCCCCCGGTCGTTTTGAATAGGAAGCGCGGAAGGCCTAGGAAACAGCTGGTCCAAGCTGCTCCTGTACCTCCAGTGCAGCCGAAGAAACGACCAGGTAGACCAAGGAAAGGAGCTGTGGTTAATGCAAAACCACCAGATCCTTCTTCTCCTGGCATAGCAAGGGCTAAACGTGTACGAAAGGCCCCAGTTCGGTTGCAAATGAGCTAACTATGGTACTGGACCGAGGGTAGGAATCTCCGAACTGATTTCTACCCAAACTAAAAAATCACACAACGAGAAGTCAGACGGGTGGTGGACCGAACTGAGAGCCGCCCTGTCCCCTATTGATAAGCAGTAAAAATGGACTTTATTCAGTTAATTCCATTTGTGACTGGGAGACGAACATGAGTCTCGGAAAGTACTTAACCTTGCCCTGGGTACCGCTTGTATGTTAAACTGGAAATCCAAAACGTCTTCAGTGGCCACGGACTTCAGTGTAAGCATCGGAATCTATTTATGGATGAATAGAGTGTTGCCTACGCCTGGGGTGGGTTTTGAGGAAATCAGGGAATGATTACACCTCTGCATCGTCTCAGCAGAGACCCGAATAGCTGAGTGGGAACACGCGCCCAAGGCTATTTTCAGGCTCAGAAGGTGAGCGCGGGAAGAAAATTGGCGCTGCAGTAGTGCGGCGACTGAATGCAACTCTGGCGTTGCAGTGGTTAAATACGCTGGTGTTTTACCGTTTCAGTCAGTCTACTTCCTGCTTCCGCGAAGCAAAGCACCGAGACTACCTCTTAGAAAGAGAACACTGCAGTAAGTTTTATCAAGTGATGATCCTTGTGAAATATATTGCCCTGTGTTTGTAGTCCCTTTGCTCGAGTAGTCAAGTTGCATGAATGCTGTGGGTCGTATATTAACTGTGTTTGGGGCACGTTGATAATGCGCGGGCTGGCGTGGGACCTATAGCGGCCATGTTGTTTTCGCCATTGGGGTAGGAATGAATGAACGTTGCTATCCGAAGGTGTTAAACTAAACTTGAACAGCGTATCCGCTGCTGATATACCAATAAACGTTCAGTCTTTGTGTTTTGGAAGTAATCAACCAACTCACTGTGCCTCAAGCGTGGGTATATTCATGTAGTGAAGGTTTGGATTTCTCGATACCACTACGCTCTATGTGTGTAGTAGCTGTCAGCCACAGCCGAAGCGTGTCCGAGAGGAGTCCGAACGTCCATCTGCAGCAAATAACAGGTATTTCCTGTACTTATTTCTACCCATACCATCATTATACTTTCAGGTACCGATTGAATAGTGATGTCGACTTCAGGAGAATTCGAGAATATGACCGAGGACCAGTTGGCTGATTCCCTCAACGCCAAGCTGTCCGAGTCTGATCTAGAGATGGATCTGGACGGTTCGGACTGCGAGGTATTGTCGGACGAGGAGGCTAAGGTCTTGGAAGGGTCTCGGATCCTTGTAGGCATGGGTCAGGCTGACGCAGGTGGCTCTGGGACCGGCACCGTAACTTGCTGGGGCGCAATTATGGAGGCCGAGGATGCTAGGAAAGCAGCTGCTGAAGAGGATGCGGCGATGGTGACAGACATGGCTGAGGTTGAGTCCGAGACTCCCGAAGCTAAGTCTGTACCTTCGGCTGGTACCTCTAAGCAGAAGCCTAGATCCCCCAGAAAGCAAGACAAGCCGAGGATGAAGGATGGAGAGATGGACGAGTCCCCGCGGACTCTATCTCCAGATCCTGCTGATTCTTCGGCGGCGGCGACTGAGGAGCTCATGGGTTCACCGGCCAAGAGCACCCGGTCTTCTGCCCGTCAAGTACGCAAACCCCGGAGTTCGGACCCCAAGTCGAACTCGAAAGGCAAGGCACCTGCCCCAGCGACTGGAACTACTAAGTTGAAGTTCCGGAAGCTGAAAAAGGTCCATGTGTGGGCAGGTCAGAAAGTTCCCTGGGTGGAAGGCCGACCTCTCTCCCTGCCAAACCAGTTGAGGAAGCTCAAACCTTGCCTTCTTCAGGCTTGGGCGAGACTCTTGGTTTGACCGTGGTGTCCAGTCGAGCTGGTGGGACGTTGGAGGTTAACGACCAACAAATCCATTTCCTCACCAATCTCCTGGACCAGATGAAGTCCCAACGTGAGCCACCCCAGCCTCAGAGAACTGTGGCTTCGGCTACGTTGGGCCGGGCGCCTCCCGAGCAAGGTATGTTTGGCAGTATGTTCGATACTCCGGACAGACCTTCTGCAAAGGACTCGCCCGATGGAAAGAAAGACGACGACGGCAAGGATGACTGAACGGAGGAAACGTATGGACGCTGATGACTGGACCGCCCTTCGACCCGATTTGACCACCTCGGATACTCTTCGGATGCCCTGGATCCTTGGATACAGAACCTTGGTGTGAGGCGCCGAAATCTGAAACCAAGTCTACAATATGAATGTGAATTCCTTTTTCAAAATAATTAATTTCTGTTAACCAGAAAATTGTTTGTTTGCAAGGTAGTGAGGACACAATATGCTCCTGCTTGTCGAACGCGAAGAGGTTTTTCATAAAATTTTTCTTACTTCAAAGAATGTTCATTTTAATTAGGACACAGTATGCTCCTATATGTCGCAAGAAGTTTTCATAAGATTTATTTATTGTTCATAGTAGAGAGGACACCTTATGCTCCTACATGTAGATGTTTCAACTTTTTAATACCCTGTCGAGTTTTAAAAACGTATTTTTCAAACTCTTAAAAGAAAAGAGGGGGTATTGTGGTGTTATTGGGTTTCACTAGAGTTTATCTCTAGGTGCTGTCTGCTGTGGGTTAGTTTGGCCAATCTACCCCAGTGGGCAGTACTGGTCCGCAGTGACTTTTTAGTCTATGTATTAACTTTTACCTGTTGCATTTTACATATAACAGCAGTCCAGCTGTTGTTGCCAGAGTAACGGCAACCTGGGTTAACCTTATTTTGCTAATGGTTATGAATGTTCTTGTTCTTGTAACTAGTATCTTGTTACTCTTATATTGGCTTGTACCATGTTTACTTAAACCTGCATGTTGCCTCAGACACCTGTGGTCAAGGGTCACCTAGCTGGCTAGGAGGCCCGAGATCCTCAGACTGAGGTAGGATTGTGTAAACTGACGCTCAGCTTGCAATTCCTCACGAGAATAAAACCCTTTGCGAACAGGTAGTGACTGCCTTTTGTTCCATTTGTTTTATACATCGGTAAGGTTAAGGGATACGAACCTGCGAGATCACTACACTATTATATTAAAATGGTATTTAGTTTATGCAGTCCACATGATACAGGCGTGGACAAAGTTTGCATCCAAGTACAAAATATGGACTGAAACCCATCCGCCAGACCTTTTGGAACTGTAGGGTCTAATAATTTAGGAGGATATACTTATGTCACAAATAGGCATTTTGAAGAATATTTGCCCTTAGAATGCATTAATTGAGTATATTTAAAAAAAATGAATGTCCTCCCATTATGAGAGGTTGAAAGGCGACCAGGAAATATGTAATTTAATTCTTAATATGTTAATGCCTAATCTGAGGAGTTGATTTGATGATGGTGACGTAAGTGTAGCAAAAAAGTTGGAAAATGGGGTTATAAAACTTAAGCTGTTCTCACAGGACGAATTTTCAAGTTATGCATTGAATTTTTGTTCATGATGAAGAGAATTAATATGTGTGACTCAATATTAGTAAGGTTTTTCCGGTATGTGCTTAAAAAATAATAACTTAAAAATGGCCTTTTTAGAAAGGATATACTTACGTCACAAAATAGGATTTTAAAAGTTAGAAAAATGTGGAAGGCCACGGGGAGTAGTTTTGGGATAATTTATAAACAGTTTTTGGCAATTTTAGATACTTAATATCAATTTGAAAATTCAAGTCATATTGTCGTTAATAGTCCTGGAATACATACAAAAATGCAAAACAGCACACATGAAAAAACTGACCCAGGTACATGAAGCTGTATGTATTTCCTCTGTAATTTCTTTGTAAGAACCTTATAAAAAGAGCTATATTATTCTGACATTGTGAGATATGATTTTAAGATTAAATTCGTTCAAGCATCTGTTAATTCCTACTTTTAGATACACAATCAACGAATCTGTGTTTCTCAAATGTTCAACTGTAAAGATCAGTAGAGGGTATTGAATTCAGTTGCCCCTAGCAACGGCACTTTTTAAAGCATGTGGGGGACTTGAAACATACAGGTACATTTGGAGAAAATGTGGGTCTAAATTAAACAAAAAGATTTATTCAAATCGGTGCATTCTGAGTGGAGCTTTGAAGGGGAATTAGAACCATTCTCTCTGGCAGTCAGAGTCAAAACCCTGGCAAATGGTGAGTGTTGATCAGCCAGAAATACCGCATGCAAGCTTTGGCTCCCGGCCGACGGCCGACATGCCCCGTCACATAGACGATTGTCATTTCAATAATGAAAGGTGTTTTTTGCCAGGTTTACACAGGCGGACAGCGCTCTGAGGGACACAGTAACATATATAGGCGCTTAATGGGTAGTGAGGCCTGGTCGCGGTGGGGTCAAGCCACCCAGGCCCATCAAGCGCGCAGTGGTAAGGTGGGCGCGAAGAGGACGTCGCGGTAAGGGATTGGCGCGACAAGGTATAGGACCGTACTCTTCTAAAACAATGATACACTGCTCCATCAGCGACAAACATTTTTACATTACATTTTCTTATCGAGCATGGATGTTTTACTGTTCTAAGTTTCTTAAAAAAAGATGCGCTCATGCATGACTGGGTTGCCCCTGTGTCGACAAGAGCTGGGAGATTTAATTTTCTTACTGAAATTTGGATGCAACCGTTATATATATTGGCTTCAAGTGATATTTTCCTACCTTCCCCATTGACTGCCTTCAAGGTCACGGCACAGTTATGGTCATCGTATTTCCTTCCCTCGTCACACTCAAACAGATAACTTGGTATTATTGTCCCATCATCAAAATTCTTTGTTTCACCCAGTGTGGCTTCTGTATTACTGTGGCCGTCGCCCTCACGGTCACAGCCTATCCGTTTAAATCATGTGCTTGTTCTACTCCTTCCTCATTCCTGCTGTAATATGGAGTTAGATCTCGTTGTCTATTGTATGGCGAAGCTGGTCTTCTCTCCCCCTGATCATTATGAGGGCCCGTTTGTTTACCCCCATACGGTGACTTGGACCTCCTTCTATCATGATATGTACCTCTGTCATCATATAATGGTCTTGTGTCCCGGTCATATTGCATTCGGTTATACCTGTGTGGCGACCTAGACTCTCTTCTCTCGTATCCATAATCCTGTCTGTAACCATCTCTCCTATTGTCCTCTCGCTCTCGATCTTCGTAGCGTTGATTATTGGGTGACCTCCCTCTTGTTCCATATCTGCTTGGCGATCTTGGATTGGAGTACTGATTTGAGTATTGGGCTGACCTATATCTATCATCATGATATCGCTCCCTGCTATCTGCCCTTCTGTCCCTTGTGTCATATACACCACGATGGTACCTGTCCCTGCTATATGACCTGTTCCGTCCTTCTTCACGTCGTCCAGCATCATTTCTCTTATCCTGATATCCCCTATTGTCATATCGTGGCCTCTCTCTACTCTGTGGCCTGTCATATCCTCTCGAATTAGATCTGTTGCGGCCACCATAATCTCTTCTATCATCAAATGAAACATTTCTTCTTTCCCTGAATTCTTGTCGTCCTCTCTCTTGTCTTGGTGTTTTTGCATTATCATCCCCCGGTGTATATATTACTGATATTGCTTCTTCTATCGACTGTTGTTTAATTGGCTTATCTGTTCTCATCATCACCTCATGTTTTGCAGCCGCTCTTGAGGCCTGTTCCAATGTCTCCGGAAATTCGGCTGCCACGCGTTCTGCGAGTTCTGGTCGTAAATTCGTTGTATAAAACCGTATCTGCATATCTGTGGGGATATTGGCCTTTGCTAACAGGACCAACATGTCATTATCATAGTCTTTTACCCTCTCTGACACTCCCTGCTTCCTGTGTGAATAGTCTTTCATTACCTCTTCTAGGGGTAATTCTCTAAATTTTCTCAGAAAAGCCTTTTTCACACTGTTATAACTGTCACACATTCCTGGTTCACACATCAGTTGTTGATAGAACGTTTTCGCTCTGTCTGTTAGATAATGCCCTAATGTTGTTATTACCAGTGCATTGTCGTCTGCTATTGGCTCTGTGAAAGCTTCAAAATCCATGAAAAACTCTGTCACTGGTCTTTGAGCAGTGGGTGCACTGAATGGTTTTGGTGCTTTCCTATATTGTCTGGACAAGGCCCCCGTCGTGTGGGCCCTGCTATCTCCCGCTTGTCTTCTCATCGATATGTCTAAAAAAGCATTTTGATCCAATCTCATCTCCTTCAATTCATTTACCAATGCTTTCCAGTCTTGTCTCATATCCATGACTTGTGTGTAGGTTGGGGGAGGTACTGGTATGTAACCTTCTCTTGTGCCCTGTGTGTTATATTGTGCTTGTTGTTGATGCTGTCGAGGGGCTTCATTGGGTGGTGGTCCTCGAGGCTGCGGCGGCCGTCTCTGGGGCCCCTCCTGCGGCCGCTGTCGGTAGCCCTGCTGCGGTTGCATGTTCACCTGCCGCTCGGCCGGCCGCCTGTATCTCCTATTCTCCATTGGAGGGTCCTCTTGTCGTTCCCGCCTCACTGCGGGAGGTGATGGCACCTGTTGTTGTATTATATTTTCTTGCCACTGTTCTTGATTTCCCTGATCGTGTTGGTTCTGAATGTTCTCCTGATAGTTATTCCCTTGTTGCCCCCTTGGTGTGTGATGATTGTTAACTTGTCTCACATGAATTATTTCTCTCGGTCCTTCTTCCGGAAATTCTACTCGCTGGTCCTCCTGTCTGTTGTATTGAATAGGTTGATGTTGGTGGTTTAGAGGTTCATTCTGGGTTACTTGTTCCTGTGGGTCGGGAGGGATATTTGGTAGCAGATTGTGTTGAATATTTTGTTGTATAAATGCCTGCCAATCAGCTTCTGTTATCGGCATAGGTGTTTGGAATACCTCCTGGTCCCCTGGGGTTTGGGCTACTGTTCTTCTCCTTCCTAAAATAGGCCTTATCCCCTGTATAGGAGTTTCATTCGTATCCACTGTACCTGGGGGTCTCCCTAAGTATAGTCGGGGGATTCTATTATCATTTATTATTAATTGTTGTCGTCCCTGTCCAGGTTCTATCCTCATCACATCCTGCACGGGAGAGTTGCGTTGTAACTCTTGCGGCTGGGCCACACCTATTTGAATTCTGTCAGGCGTGTCTGGTGGTTGGCCCCTATTCTGTTGTTGCCCAGGGGCTTGATTGGGGGGTACCGGTGCGGCTTCTGGTATTACTTCTGGCCGCTCCCGCATTGGCATCTGCTCCTGTTGCCTACCTGCACCCCCTTGGTCCTCTTCTGGTAAATTGTTTTGTTCATTATGTATTATATTTTCCCCTGGCACATTCTGGTGGATTTCCTCTCTGACATCATTTATAATATTTTCCCCTGGTAAATTCTGTTGGTTAATATCTCTGATATTTTCTTCTGGTAAATTCTGTCGAATGTTGGGCACTATATTAACAGGTTCTTCATATACATTTTCCTGTTGTTCTTCTCCCCTTTCACCTCCTTCTTCAAAATCCAATACAGTTCTAACCTGATCTGGTTCTGGATTTCTCATTCTTGTGACTTCATTAATCGCTTTCCTTTCTCTTCTGGTTGTCCTCTGAGGGATTCTGGCCAGTCGTTCTACTGAATCCAACAATCTATCGAACAATGCTCTATTCTTCTCCTTTTCTTTTCCTGCCATTTTTCTTGATTAAATCCGTTTCTTAAAGGTATTGGGGACTAGCTCCTAGATACTCTAGGATGAGCCGGGTTCTACTCCACCAGTGTTACATGAAGATTGGGTATCTATTAGACTTAGATCTATTGTATACTACAAAGAGAATAAATGAGAAGGTGGAAAGGGTATATGATCCGAAGATCTAGAATGTATATTTATTGTAGTCTAAAATACATCGTTACCATCGTAATTCTAATAAGTAATAATTAATGATAATTATGATCATAAAGTGGTTACCCATTGTTACGTCATCATTACGTAACATGATGTAACACCACCAAATCTGACACCACTTCTAATCCCTACTCCGAGTCCCGGATTGCGGCCTCGGACCTCCTCAGTGCCCCTTTCACCAATGCTCTCTCTCAATTGTCCACTGCTTTGGATCCGGCTCAAAAGGCCAAACAGTTAGGTAACTATCTACGACCTGAATTTTATGCACAAAGTATTGATAAAGGAGTGAGTGTGAAACATATGGACCACACAGAATTGTTTATAGTGATTTTTGGTATAGCCAATGCAGGGAACTGCTCAAGCGTGGTGATGATGTAGTTGGTTATGTAAACCACATGACCTATGTTGCCAAACACGCCCATTTGAATACATATAAAGATTCAGCCCTGGTCCTCTATGATAGAGAGCTTGTTAACTGTATCATTGAAGGGGAGTTGTGTAATGATCTAATAGAAGAAGACTAACGAACGTCTGATCTTCATGAGAAGAACGAAGCAATTGTTTAATGATCTACAATAGTACAGGCTCCTCCTGGGTTACATGCATATGTAATGAGTGGGCAGAGCCCTTTCATAATATCCATGGCATAGCATGTATAAGTAGACTTGCACAGTCCTAGCTAGTTAAGTATAATTAGCGGTTTTAAGTAATGAGATAATAGGTGATAATTATTAATTAATATAAATATAATGAGGTTACACAATGTTACGTAATGTTACATAACACTGCCCCCCCCCCCGCCCTCAATCAGATACAAAGTATCGAATGAGGGTGTACCCTAAAAACTTAAAAGACAATTTTTATGAATTTTTGAAAAATTAAAAATATTAGGAATTAATAATTTTGAATAGCAGTGCTAGCTGTTACCTAGTTATCCATACCAAGCCATATGCACGGTTACATTGTGTGCAAAAGATATTAATACATAAAATAAAACACACAATTTAATGATCATTTTGCAAACATTTTCAACAAATTCATAAAGATTTAAAACGTCATTATGAATGTGTAACATCTGAAACTCATAACGTGAAATAACTTCTAATACTAGGGTCATTTTACCCTGAAAAATCTGAAACAATATCATTCAAATACAATTGCAACTTGTTTCAGCTGAATATCCAATACAATAGTAAAGGATAATCCTTTACAGCTGACAAGATAAAAAACACCGCAGGTGTTAACGCTATGTAAAAATAAATGTCAATGCTACACTTCCAGTGGTATGGTCCAAACTGAAAATCTAACTTACCAAGCAAACGTGACACCTTTGAGTGGACCAGTGCAACATAGAATCATGTTTTACACATTAGGATTCCTATGTTAAACTACCAATAGTCTGGTCCAAACGAGAGGGCGTAATCGCTTATAATAATCTTAGCCGCTTTGGCAAAGATCTGCCTCTACCTTCAAGGCTCATAATAAAGATGTTTTCCATGCTAAAATGCCAATAGGGCGGTTCAATCAGTAAATACAGATGGCGCCACCGTCGAATCGGTTTTGGACCGCACACATTGCTAAGTATATATAGTGGGCAATTTGCGCAGCTAGCCATTGGACTTGGACCGGACCAGAGCTATTCAACCTACAAGACTTCCTCATTTCACCATTTCATCTATACTTCCTCACCTGACAAACACACAGCAAGAAGTGGTGCTACCTTATTACGAGGTCGGAAGCGCACCCGTTGGCAACACTAGGAACAAGCTGCCTATGTCGAGCCCGAGAAACCAATTCGTCGTCAGCTAGCCATTCGGATCGCCGGCGCAGAGCTGAACACATCATCCTACAAAGGGCTACTACAAGTTTCGGCGAAGAGATTGTTATATTCAAGCGTTTATCTACATATACATAGGCAAAAGACCCATTGCCTGAATAAGAGAATTAGTTATATTCCGCAAGAGTACTTGTATATTCTGTACCTCTACCTTCCATTCCTAGTCCCACAGCTTACCAATATTTTAAATCAAAAGCTGTTTTTATCCTAAGAAAAAAATATTCATTAACATATTTACTTATCTCCTTTTCCTAAATACCCGGAGATAATTAAATCAGAATACTCCCGCAAGGCTTGATATGCAATCAACCAAGTCCCTGCTGTTGGTTACATAACAGGTCGACCCCTATCCCTTCCTACACAAACAAGGATATTGGTTCACCCCGTCGCTAGGTCCGATTTGTCAATTGTATAACAACCTCATTCGTCTCACTGTACGTCCGTGCAGTAAGGCACTTAATAACATACCATTTATAAGTACATATGAATACAATATAAACCTTTTGCAACTCAAAAAGTCCAATGTTTTAAACTAAAACTAAAAATGAACGTATAGACCTAGTATTACTAACGTATAGGATAGGCCTTTGTCGCATCCATCCTATAACCCTCTTGGTTACATAAACACTTTTCTAGTCGATCTAGGTCTGGATATGATTGTTATTCCAGGAAGCATCGACTAACTACACATTCTAATATTAAACTAGCCGGTTAAGGCTTCAAGAAGAGGTGTAATTCTATATTTGGCGAGTGGCCAAACCTCTTTATGTCGAGAAAAATACATTATCTCGTTTAAACTGAACTATTCTAACTTACAAATAAGCTCAACAACTGACTGTTTTCTTTTATATAAATGAAACAGCTGACTCCCTTAAGAGTGTATACTCAAGTGAAACATCCCCTGTCGATGTGGTAATGGCTCTCACATGTAGCCACCCGCATCGTATCCATCAAGGGGGGTATCTGATTACATCAACAGTCTGTCGGTGCCTGCTATAATCGCTATATAGACAAAATTGACTGGTGGGCTTGTGGGAGGTGGTTATCTCCCGCGGGCGTAGCAATATCGTAAGGGGTGCGTAGCACCCCGACGATTTGCGTAGCCCAAGGGAGATAACCACCTCCCACAAGCCCACCAGTCAATTTTGTATTTATTATACCTCCATAAAAATATATCTAAAAAAGAATCGAACCGATTAACTAAATAAAAACATTAGAAAAAGCCTCGTACTGTAGCCTCACGAGCTGACAGCTACGATGCGGTCAGGCTTCCTTGTTTACTTCCGGTTGAGTGGGGAATATATCAATGCGCGCTTGAGCAAGGAGAGTGATGCGGTGGAATGTATTACGCAACAAGAAATAGTCCCATGTTTTTCTCGTTTTTCTCTTAAATTCTGCGAATATTTAGATTTAAAGTATTAAATACGATCTAATTTTTCATAATAATCGACGTTACTTTCATGATTTACCAAAGAATTCAGATTAAATATCGATTTTTTACTAACTGCGCATGTTGTTTTCATGCGAGCGTGCCGGCCGGCATTTTCAGTTTGGATTACATATCGAGAGGATGACACAAGAAATCAAGTAAGTTTAACAGAACAAAATGGCTTTTATTTAAACCTTTCTACTTATTGATATTATAGTTGATATGTACATTGACGTTTCCATGTATCTGAGCTCCATAGAACATGGCTGACATGGTTTTCGTGGGATCTAGTTTAGGGACCATTGCAAAGGGACCCTGGGCGCTATCCGAAGCAATGGCGGACATATTCTCAGTTTCAACAGGGAGGGAGATTTCCACCGAAATAGGAGCTTCGGGCCTTGGCTTTTTAGCAGCAGAAGATCCCCCAGTGAGAAGGTCCGACATCTTTCTCTGTTTCTCCATGCTAGCGATGCTGTAGTTATTTATTGAGTTGATGTTCTTATGTCCAGTCAGCTGGGCGATTTCGGTCGGGGGTATCCCATTGTCGGCAAGGGTTTGCATTGTTTTCTTCCGAAGCGAATGATTTGTCAACTTTAAATCTGATCCAAGCGGTTCTGTGATTTCCTTGACGATTTTATTGAGGTAATTCTTCCCCATAGCTTTGCAAATGTACCATATAGGATCACTAGGCTTCACATCTCTCTTAACACACAAATAAAATGGTGAGTCAGCTCGTACCATCTCCACTGGCCTCTTTTCGGCGAATTTTCTGTACAGAACGACAGGACATCTCTGAGAATCCTCGATGGCGAAAATTTTCTGATTAAATACTCTGCTGGTACTAGAAGAACTTTCTGCTTTCCTCGTCTTGGTTAATCGCTCTGTAAATTCGATGTATTCGGTACCATCGTCGGTTGTTTTAACAGAAATATCTCCCCAGCACATTGAGCGAGGCTCTGTGCAGCCACGAAGGCCCAACGCTGAAGTAAAAATAAAAAATATCGTATTCTGCAATTGAACAGGGTTATCTCCCCCCAGCTGCCCAATGTCCCAAAGCTTGTCTGTTAGGTCTACAGTGATGGTATCTGCTCGGTTGGGTCGATTTCCTAAGCCCTCTCCTTTTAATTCCTTACGTCGAGCAGCTAATGTTTTCCTGGTTAGTTCGAATATCTCAGATTTATGAATATCTATCCCGTAGTTTTGCTCCGAGAGATGTCTGAAATAAATTTAAATACATAAATATTTTGCATATAACCATGATTTTCATTTTTTAGGCAACAAAAATTCTCCCGGCACCCCATGGCCTATGAAGCCGTCAACAAAAGCGATCGGCGATCGGTCTCCTTAGCGAGCCTCGGGAGGATCACCGAGTCGGAGGTCAAGAAGGTATTTATTTTTGTATTCTATCATTTAATAAATAATAAACCTAGGATAAAATTACCTGCTTATGCCTCGATATAGGGCTGTCAGGCTATCTGGCTGATATGAAGATCCATCCACCTTATTAGCTGTCATTAGGAATTTCGCCATGTAGATGTTTAGGCGTTCTGGCTCGATGTTGGTAATACTAGTCAAGTCGGGGACCTTGCTGCCTCTGAGAT
This sequence comes from Sthenelais limicola, assembly GCA_942159475.1. Lineage (NCBI taxonomy): Eukaryota > Metazoa > Annelida > Polychaeta > Phyllodocida > Sigalionidae > Sthenelais > Sthenelais limicola. The sequence goes on from OW804101.1 coordinate 15,354,863, forward strand.
ACTCCTCGAATCGTTTGACTGACTGCAAAACAATATGAGAATATTATAAATATTGGTTTGATTTTATCATTTAAATGCTCAGCAAATCCTATTCAAAATTATGACTTCGTTCAGGTATATGTGAATATTTTTGACAACTTACTCTTCTCGTCGCTCTAATCGTGTTGATGTTTCTACTTTCGGAGATATATTTTTCCACCTCCCTAGCGTTTTCATTTATTTCTTCCTGTATTTCACCTTGATTTAATATGAATCTTTCGATTTCTTCGTCTATAGGCACCTCAGGCTCAGTAGCCTGTACGAGCAACTCTGTGGGCACCGCTGCGTTAATTATTGTCTGCTCGACTTGGTCGACTTGCTGGACTTGCTCATCTTCCCAACTGTTATCCAGGAAATCGTTGATAACATCTTCTGGTACGAATATGTACTCCTGGTCATCTTGCTCTTCGGCGATTTCTTTCAAAGTGAATGAAATAAGGTCAGCCACGATTTCCTTGTAACACAAATCAAAAACTTCTGCCGACACGTCCATTTTGAGTTTGGAGGAGGAGCTCAGTGAAGCATTCTGTGACGTCATATGTATTACCGAACTATTTTCACCGCTGGGTCTACTTTATTTAGAAATAAATGAGTGATTCAACACCTTCCATCTTCGATATTGATATTTTTAGAGTTGCTTATTAGTGTCATTAATATTTTATCATTACATACGATGTATTAAGAGTTTTTTTCCCGTGAAAATAATTATTTAAATAGAGAAAATAAGGATGCGAACATGGGCCTATTTTTTCAACAAAAATTCCGCCAGGGGGCAATATGATATGTAAATACCGCCCAGAGGGTAATACGGTTTTCCAATGCTGTAGCCTATGGCGTACCATACCATCCCTCCCAGAGGTATAATAAATACCCATATGCCACTGTCGTGTGGTGCTGGGTAAACAAACCATTAGGATACTTGAAGTGTTATCCCTTAATCTCAACTTCTAAGACATAAGTAGTCTTCTAACATAACCGCATGTTATGTCTATTTAGCAAATGTACACGATAAATCACACAACTACCCAGAGTGCTGATTAAACATTCACTCTCTCAAATAAACAGAATTGATGATACTACTAATCTAAGGCTGTAGCTGCTTATCCAATCCTGTTAAAAACAACACAAGTCATATCTGATCAACAAAAACACACATATTCAAATCAATACAAGTGAAACAATTATCGATTAAATGTCAGACAATAACGCTTGTCTGTTGCTTGAAATTCTTTAAAATTATCAACCGAATTCCGAAGAACTCATGAAAAAAAATTATTTGAAAAAATGTCTTTCTTCTCATTCGAGAGAGTAAGAGTCAATGTCTTTTTAAAGAAGATATCATCACAATTCAGCCTGACAGTGGGGGCGATCCACTTGTCACTGAATTATAAAAAAAAAATGTCAATGTTCTTGTTCGTATTTATAAACTATGTAAAGCACCTCTAAGGTGATCTAGCCATATTTGTGGCATGAGGGACGATCAGCATTTCTTCTTCTTGGTTGTTTTCCCTCGCCGATAAATACGTCGCCGTGCTCCTGTAAGAAAGCATCGACCACATACCAATGACAGGTTGCATAATACTTTGGGTGAATTTAAATAATCATTTTTAAAATTTCTCAGTTCTTCTGTGCCAATATTTCCCATAACGTCTGCATATCAGAAAGTAAATACAAACATAAATCAAATAGAGAAGAGCAAAAAAAAAAAATATTTTTAAAAACAAAACACATCTTTCAATACGAGCATAGAAGATAACAAATACTATTACTTTAGTCCATACTCCTGAAGACATATAGACTCACATGTTAACGTTGGACACGTTGGGGTCTTTTATCCAAGGGATTTGGCAAGATCTGTTCTTGGATGCCACCACCAGGACGTACATGGTCTCGGCTGCAGGAATCATGATGGCTGCCAGATCGTGCCTGTATCTTTGATCCACCTTGACCTTGGTTGGGAGCAAGATCTGTTTGGTTGCTCTGTGGATCTCCAATGACAGAGCAGCCTTCCAACGGAGATCCAACGCCAGAGTGCAACAGCAACACCAACTGACATGAGCTTTCCCCAATCTTAGGGGTTGGGCTGGAGAATATCCTACGATGGAATTTACTTCGAATGGGATTTGCATGAGCCATGTGGATACCAGGTTATCATCAGAACGCAATCTTAAGGTTATCCAAGAAGCCAACTCATCGTCCACACTCTTAGTACACCTTCTGTACATAAAGCATTTAGGAATATAATTGCAAATACATCTTCTGTTCCTCCAGAGGTAAAGCAATATCTTGAACGCAATCACTGCTGCTACGATTTTAAGAATCGCTTGGGTGGGGTTTCAAGGCTCATAGGGCTGTAAATCTTGCTTGATGGGTTGTGGGGTTGGGATCTCAAAACCCAAGTTTATGTCCTCGAACACTGGAGCTGATAAGTTAAGCCTAAAGGCTTGTATAGGCCTGACAAACGTGCAAATAATTGCTAGTTTGTGGATCCTATAAAATAAATAAAGTGAAAATATCGTCACAAAAAGACTGAGGATCAATGCTATGTTTATAGTGGCTGGATGAGTCGACATGGTACTCACTGACTTCTGCAGGATTTCCCACCGATCATTTGCTAATTTATCAGCCACTAATAACTCGTTAGCTAGTCTTTCCATGTTAATTCCTGACTCTATTACTGAGGGTGGTAAATTTGATAATGCTGCATGCATATCTTGGGGTGTGGGTAAATTTATATGAATTCTCGACCCGTGTTTAGTTTCTCCTGTCAGATTTTTAAAGGGAATTTTGAAAATTGCTGCAATAGCTAAATTAAATCCGGATTCGACGAAAAAATTGGTTTGATTCCAAGTAATACATCCGTCCCTAGGTGCGGAGATTACTAATGAACCACTAATTAAAGCACAGTCGCAAGGGACCTTGACTATGGCCAACAGACTCATAGCCACCCTTGTTTTGGGACGTCTGTGGCAAGCTAGTGTTGCCTTGGTCGTACAACCAACCAGTAAATGTTGAATTTTATTCGTAGTCAGGTAAAAAAAATGGGGTAGACTGGGTCAGATATGTGTAAAACACACATAGTCTAGCAATTTCTGATGCTTTATCTTTAAAAATTGCCGAATAACATGTTTCTTTTTCCTTTAGGATATGAGTTGGGGGTGTAAAGCACGCCACCGAGTTACTTAAATGGATACATGGCTCGAATGAATACAATTCCATTTCAAAATAAATTCCTTGAAGAGGACATTTAGCCAAAACATGGGGCATGCTACTTTCTAGCATCGTGTATCCCGTAGAATCATTCGAGCTACTATGGATTGGTATACCAAATTTTAAGGGTTGATATGCTATGCAGTCATCATCGTTATAGGAGATTATTATAGGAACCGTAATCAATAAAGAATTATTTTTGAAAGAAAATCGCTCTACCCTACTGTAGGAGGTGTCCAATGAATCGTCCAAAATCCTCATCTTAGGAGATTTGGCCCCGCAACTTGGTCGATAAGGGCCTTAATAATTCCCTTAGACCTCCCAAGGGAAGAAAAACGTCTGGCAAAACGCCATGCTTCAGATTATCTAATCCTTTCAATAGTGTTCGAGCTGTATCTATATATTTGATCAATACTAACAGATTCAAAGTGGCTTCATGCAGCATTGCATGTTATGCCATCCCATACGGGAAAGATGGCCCAGTGACCAGGTCTAAGGGGACACCCAATGAACAGTTAATGCACATGCAATGACTAGTGGAAAAATTTCACATGTAAATGAGGCTAATCCACAGGTCCTTTTATGGGCACATGGGCCAGGTCCTCCATTGCACACACATGGGACAGGTTCTTTAATGCACACACATGGGACAGGTTCTTTAATGCACACACATGGGACAGGTCCTTAATGCACACACATGGGCCAGGTCACATGACCTTCAATGTTTCACATGTGTTTAGAGAAGCTTTCCTTTGTCTAACCTTATTTTACTTGCATGCTTAATAAGATGATATTTGTAAGCCATAAACATACTCCCAGCCTTAATCCAATCCTTGAGAATGTTCTGTCTGCTATGATATATTGTGCAATTTACTGAGTGAGAACACCAGTCCATCTGAAAGCACTAAGGTAGCAACACTCTCAACCTGAGCCATTTCCTACTTCCATATCACTTCTGTAACTGTCACTTGTGCCTCGTTATCCTCTGCCTTAATTGTCACTCAGGCTTGACCTTTAAATGTCATTCAAATAAAGTGAGCAGCAGAAAACTGTAATAATCCAAACTGAGTCAGTTCATAGTCTCTAAGTCTTATGATGTTATTCATTCAACTGCCAACTGCCAACTGTTTGAAATGGTAGTCTGACCTATATGTATAACCAACTTCCCCTTCCTGTTTGACCCACTGGCACTGGTAAATCCACATCTAATGAGCATGTTATAGAATTTTATTTATAGAAGTTCAACATGAAGTCCTACCAATGCACATACACTGGCCAGGTTATGAAATTTGCATATGTTGATGCTGTTGAAGGGTTCTCAATGAACACTTAATGCACACATGGAATGGGCAGGGAAAACCTGGGCATTATGTCTGCATTATATCTGCATTACATGTAGATTAACTTTTCATTTCTGTATGGGATCGTATTAGTGTAAATCCTGGGCATTGATGGTGTTTCACATAAGTATAAACATTAGAATGAAATAAATCAAGCCTCAAAACGACACTTACCAGATGATAAGATTGAACATGCTGATGAATCGTTGTGCCTGTTGTGAAGCAGCTCACGTATCAGTGAAAAATTATACGATCGGCCCAACTCTCCCCGATGGTTTGAGTCACTGCTAAGGAAGGACTTGATTTTGGTTGGTCATATTGTGATGACCACCTCAAGCCTAAAATAATCTTGACCAATAGCAACTTAGGACCCTGGAACTACTCTTCCTGAGGAAGACATTCCATTCCATATATAGGTAGGGGGGCGTGTACTAGGAGCCGTCATGCCACCATCACTCAGCATCGTTTTGCATAATACGATTGCATCGTTCCCATCCTACTGGACTTGCATAATAATGCCGCCTGTCTGACTCAAAATAGATACCATCTGTTCAACCCACAGAAACCCTGGATCCTGGTAATTCGCATTAGGATTTATCCTGTTGACCAGAATTATTTCTTTAATCTTCCTTGCTTTTCTGTAGTAATTTGATGAAATTATTGTCAATCGCACTGGATTTCTTAATAAATTGCACATGCACTGGCCTTTTTACCTCCACCCCAGTCTCCAAATTCCTGATCTTCACAGTGTATGGGGAGGGGAATCCACACACGACGAACGGTCCAGCAAATTGTTGCTGCAATTTCTTTGCTGTATTTGGTCTTAACAATCGATGTACCTTAGCGTATACTATCGATCCGACGTCCAGTGTGTGGGGCTTGGCTTTTGTATCATGTTTCTCCTTCATTTTCCTTTCTCTCTCTTTTCTGCATTTATTTGCAATCTCAGCCGCTTCAGCCTTCATTTTCATTATTTTCAATAACTGGTCAATTACTGGATGTCATTTTGCAGTTGAGCCTCAGAAGGAATAATTGGATTTTTGCCGAATGCGAGGAGATAAGGCGATATGCCTGGGGTGTAATGATCAGATGCATTCAGAGCAAATTGGATATTAGGTAAAAATAAATCCCAATTTGTCTGATTTTTATTCACCATCGTTCTCAAACACCCAATAATCGATTGATTTTGGCGTTCGACTTCTCCTTTTGAGCGGCTTAAACAGGGCAAACCATGTACTTGTTCGCTCCTTAAGATCTTAGGGACACCGACATATGCGATTACATATTTGTGGAATTCTGCAGCAACTCTCTCTGCTGTAATCGCTGGTGTCGGCCATATAAAGCAAAACTTTGAAAAATGATCAGTCACCACCTGTATATAACAATTGTTCCTCTGAGTTCGTGGGAGAGGACCCATTGCATCAATCATCAAAGTTGAAAAAGGTTTGAGAGTCATCTCTCTGATCTTCACAGGCATTTTATTCTGGTGTTTAACGCTTTTAGATTTCAGACACTTATGGCATGATGTAATATGACTCTTTGTATCTCTGGCCATCGAATTCCAAAAGAATCTGGCCTGGAGCAAAGAGAGTGTCTTTGCATAGCCGACATGTGCGTTAATTGAATTGCCATGTACATAATTGATCAAGGGGGCCTGTAATGTCTGTGGAATTACAACTTGAAAGGAATTTGCCATCTGAGTGATTTTAGTTCTCTAAGGTAATATAATCTGCAAAGTATTTCATCTTGAATGAAGAACATATCTTGTGTTGTCAGAATTAGCCTAGTCAACTCATGACTCTTTGGCAGTTGTTTTCCTTCAATGTAATCCGACATTAGTTTACAAAACAAATCATCCCCCTGTGCTTGCTGTAATTTCATCTTATCTTACGGTAACTGGATGTTGTGTTTACTCACCGATTTATCACCAGGATTTAGTGGACCCATCCTGTTTTTGCAAGCATTCTTCCCTGGTCTATCAACAGGCCTTGCCTTTGTTTTTCTAGCCTTCCGGATTCCGCTCCCTCCAGTTATACAAGCTGGTCCAGGAACTTTATCCTTAGTATTTATCTTTGGATTGTTGATGGAGGTACCCAAACTAACATCATCTGATTGCATTGCACGTGTTTGAGCTCTTGTGTGCACTGGAGCTATTAAAATTTCCTTCACAGTGTTTACTGCAGGCTCATCATTATGCAATTCTCCACGAAATCCAGGAAGTCCTGGAATTTGTGTATCTTCATTACCCAATGCCTGTACATGTCCACATTTCTTGAGTATTTTCCTACTCTTGTAGAGCATGATGGGGTTGTTTTCACAGGGATCCTCTTGTTTATACATCTTAATGGCCTGAATGGGGTTAAATGTCACAGTTTTCTTCATCTCAACATGTGGGACTGCTGGGATGGTCGGATCATATGTTCTTCTCGATAAAACATCAGGGATGATGTACAATTTTCCCTTAATATATTTCACCGAAAAGTCAAATTGTCCAAAGAAATCAAGCCATCTGAACAATCTACCAGTCAAATCCTTTTTTGTGTTTTTCGCAGTAAGGGCTGCATGATCGGTAAGAATTGTAAAATGCTTAGACATGACATAATGCCTAAACTTGCCTAGGGCGAATCGAATACCTGCCAACTCTTTCTCTGTGGCACTGTATTTCTGTTCTGCTGGGGTTAATCCTCTTCCAGCAAACGCAATTGGCCTCAAATTCCCATGTATATCAGCCTGAGATATGCAGGCTCCAAGACTTTGATTACTGGCATCTGAAGCTAAAATGAACTCTTTGGAATAATCTGGATATACTAATACCGCATCTTCCAGAATTGCATTTCGTATCTTATAAAAAGCATTTTCTGCTACAGACGACCATACAAATTTAACCTTTGCCTTGGTTAACATATACAGAGGTTTCATTATCTGACTAAAATTAGGAATAAATACCCTATAATGATTAGCTAGCCCCGAAAAAGAACGTACCTGTTTCACCGTTTTTGGAGTTGGAAACGACCGCAATGCGTCCAGTTTTGCTGGGTCAGGATGTATTCCATCCTTGTCGACGACAAAACCTAAAAAGAGAACTCTAGTGAGCCCAAAGGAACACTTCTCCTTTTTAAATTTGATATTTGCTTTATCAAAAGCTGTAAATACATTCTTGATATCTTGAATGTGAGAATCCCAATGTAGGTGATGCGATCACCACATCATCTACATAATAGAATGCGTTTGGGACTGCTCTTAACACTTGTTCTATCAAGGAATGGAAAGCTTTTGGAGAAGTTTTCAGTCCTATTGGCATGACTTTGTATCTATATACTCCTAGGGGTGAATTAACCGCTGTAATATATCATTTTTCCTTCTTTAATCCCACTTGATGAAATCCAGCGAATGCATCTAAGCGAGAGAAAAATCGCCCCTGTGTCTGCCCGACAGCTTCAATCGTGTCGTCAGCACGTGGAAAAGGCCTAATTTCGTCATTGATAGATCAATTTATTTGCCCATAATCTATCACGAGTAGTCACGCTCTTTTACCATCTGCTGTCATTGGTTTTTGTACCAAAAAACAAGGTGAACTAAATTCCACAGGATCTACAGATTTTTTTATTAAATTTTGATCTACCTGATCCTTTAGAATTCCAGCCATAACCTTGGTCATGACTGGGTTCATGGGGTATGGCTGCCTCATCATGGGACTAAAATCTGGCTTCAAGTCAATGTCATTCGTATTCGTATTCGTATTCGTATTCCGTCGTCAACCCTAGTTTTTTATCCTTACAGACAAAAGAATTTTCATGCTCATGCAATAGACCTAACAATTCCTTTTTCTTCGTCGGTCTGAAAATCAACTATCTTATGTTTGTTTTCACATGATTCCGCGACCAATTCGTTCAAATTTTCCACCTCTTTGGGGAAATAAAATTCGTCATCCTTTGCCAAGGTATAGATACCTAAAATCGTTCCTCTTTCTATTGTCGTGGCAGCTTTAGAAGCATTAAAAATAGTGATAGGCACCTTATTTTCCCCAAAAGGTTTAACCAAAGCATGTTTTACAAGGAAAGAAACTGGCCTCTGTCGCTGCAAATTCCCTGTTACCCCTATTGAGTTCAACATATCCTCATAAGAAGTAATTGCCGGGACAGTGGTATATTCAATCCCTGGAGCTATCACCAACCTTCATGAAGCTCTGATAGGGAACACCTGTTGTTTCTGTCCCGATTTGAAACTAATCTTAGCTCTAAACTTTTGTAAGAAATCAACACCCAATATCATGCTTCTGCTTAAGCCTGGAAGTACAATAAACCTATGTGTAAACTGATGGCCCTTTATCATGAAATTCAATTCGATTTTCTTATAACAATGATGTGCGCCTCCATCTGCAACAATTATTTTAATATTACAGCGTAAAATCTTACCATTTGGTATTTTACCTCTGATTTTTCTGAAAAATGCAGAACTAACACAAGAAATAGTGGCACCTGTATCAACAAGAACTGGCATATTCAAATCTTTCACCTCAATTTCTATGCAACCTTTATCAATTGGAGCATTGACCGAAACTCTCTCACCTTTGTTTTTGGCTTTCCTCAGCTTCAGCACGGCCTGGCAATTGTCATCATCCTTGTCTGTATTGGTAGTAGAAATAATGTTTTTCTTGGTACCAGCAAACTTGCCAATTCTAATTCTGGATATTCTGTCCTTTTCTTTTACCGATTCACTAGGAGAAACACATCCTTGTTCCTTGGAAATGTCCATGGGATCGCTTATTTTGTCAACTAATTCATGAATGCTGGGTCAGTCGCCCTCCCAGACACAGCCTATTCGTTTAAATCACCACTCTCCTTAGAGGATGATCTATGGGGAGTGACATCTCTCCATTTGGAATCACCATGATTTGGTGATTTGGAATGATGCTTCGTTCCCTTTTTCTCAAAAGATACAGATTTGTCCTTGCTGTTACTTCTGAAATTTTTCTTTTTTCCTTTTTGTAGTACTTTTTCTCATCGCCACTTTTCTCCCTGCTGGAGCTCCTATTGCTATAATTGCTATGGCGACTGGAATATCTCTCTCTGCTACTATCATAGTAGTCAGAACTATCATATTCTTTACATTTGGACTTGTACTTATGAGGCTTTTCTTTCCTTTTTCTCTTCTTTTTTCCTAGCCTCTTTGTATTTGTCGGCCCTAGATCTGTGATACTGTTCCCTCTTACGACCACCATCCTCACTATACCGCTGACGCTTTCTTCCCAGATGATCCTACTCAGAGAATCAATGACTTTCATTTCATCGGTGGATGTCGTTCCCAGCTGAAGTGTTTAATGTAAATGGACCTAGACCCCCTGTGATAGCTAATACTCCCCTGTACGTACAGCAACAAATTCCACCTAGAAGAGATCCGTATCAGAATTGGTGGGATATGGATAATCGGCAGGGAGGACAGATAGGGGAGGTGCAGGCAAATCAACACGGTTTGCCTTCCCCAGATCCTCAATATAATGTGCAAAATGGTGGAAATGTTGGAGGGAAAGAACAATTTTACACTCCTTATCAATATGCCCAACCTCAGGGCAATTTCCAGCAATATAATGAAAATGTTCAGCAGCCACGACAGAATATTGTTCATCAGCAAGTACAAAACAATATTCAACATCAGCCTCAAAACATTGTTCAACAGCCACGACAGAATGATGTTCCAGATCCAGATATTAATGTTCACCAGGCTCCTCAGCAACCGAACATTAATCAACGGAATCAAAGTGGACATCAAAGGCAGGGTAGGGGAAGAAACACCCCTCCACACAAGATACTTCTGAACAGCCGTATTTGGACACTAGATTATGCATTGGTGTCACATGTGCGCCTTTCATTTTCACCGAAATCAGTTGATTGGTGGTGAGGGCTATGGCCAGACGTGGTTATCCTAGGGTTAATGCTTACCTGGACGACTATATTATTATTGGCCGCACCTTTAAGGAATGCCTTGAGATTCAATCTGTCCTTTTGAATTTGCTTAGTTCGCTTGGATTCTGCATATCTTGGAAGAAGTGCCAGAACTTTTTCTCAACATGTGATTCATCAATAATATGTCATAGTCGTGATAATTCACAGATCAAGTTGGATGATGACTTTAGAGAAGATGTTGAATGGTGAAGAGGTTTGCTGGCTTCTTTAATGAATCAGCTGCAATTGTGATCTAGTGCGACGTGTGTTTATTCAGATGCTAGTTCCAATGGTTACAGTGCTATCTGATTGGGTGACTGGTGCGCTGGATACTTCAATTCATCTTCTCATGGCCACTGGAGGAATGTTAACATTCCCCTGTTGGACAATTCTGATAATAATGTGAACATGTGGGAACTAGTTGCTCTCTGGGAGGGAGACTCTGGGAGACTTAGGAATTCTCACATCCTCTGCTACTCTGATAACAGCCAGGCGGTTGTCATGATTAATAAAGGGCTTAGTTGTAATGGAACTTGCATGGCCATTCTCAGATCCATCTTCTGGTTGTGTGTGGTGCATAATGTGTTCATTTTTGCTCGTCATATTCCTCGTGACACAAATTTCCTGCCTGATATGTTGTTGCATGTTAACTCAAGCAACTCATTACACTCAGTTGCTGACCATTCATATCTCTGTTGCAGTGGGCATTTCAGGCCCGGAGCAAGAAGTGGCTGTTAATCTGGGTCATGCCTGGTCAGCAAATACCATTTGGACCAGGAACACACAATGGAGGAAATTTTTTAACTTTTGTGATCTGTTGGGCGCCTTGCCTGTCCCTGCGGATGCTGCTACGGTTATATGGTTCGTCGTGTGGCTATCTAGATCCTACAAGTTTGTGTCAATCAATAATTTCCTATCAGCTGTCACAAATCTCCAGAAGTTCTACGGCCATGATATTAATTACCAAGATATGTTCCTTATTAAATTAATCCTCTCGGGTTTGAAGCACCAGCTGTGCTGTTCGGAGTCCCCCAAGTTGATTCTGACCCCTGATTATTTGGGTGCTATCTATGACAAACTTGAGAAGAATGACTATAATATGGCATGTTGGACTGCTGTCATGTTGAGTTTTCGATCGCTGCTACGCAAGTCGAATCTTGTGCCTGACCCTAATTTTTCTCATATATTGAAGAGAAGTGATGTTGAATGGACAGACTTAGGCCTGGTCATACATGTGTCATCTTCTAAGATGATCCAACATGGAGCTTTTGATACCGATTCATAGAGTGGATGATCCTGCTTTGTCTGTGGTGTCTTTGTTTGTTTTAAGATTTTTATTCAGCAAGACATTATGCAGAGTATGCACTATTCACAGAAAGGCTGATTTAAATGCGATAGAAAAAGTTAGAAAAATTCATAGAAAAATACAGTTACCAATTTAGACATAACTTATACAGGAATAATAGAGTATACATTTGTCACCAAATTACATGGTAATTCAATAACAATAAAAGTGTAGTGGTATTGGTTTACTTCCTCTCCGAAGCACCAGCTGGAGCTACCACTGTGTGCTATTTCTCTGTGTCATATTACTGAGATTAGAAGTCACGCGTATTTCTATCTCCTATTTCTCTCTGGCAGCATTTTACAGTGTTATTGTCTAACCTTAATGTATAAAGGACTGTGGCCTTAGTGCCCAAGTAACTGTAAAGTATTTCAAATCTTTTATTAATTAGTACTGATGTCCATGTACTCCGAGACACCATGTGGTACTGTGTACCAGGATTGGTGTACAGGTCCGAGAACCAGCTTCGGACAGGTCTTGCTTACCTCTTGAGTCTGAATAAACAGAGAACGGTGTAGGAAATCACTCTTTTGTCTTATTCTTTGCTAAAAGAACTGGGTTGTAGTGAAGAACACTACAATTGGTGCCGTGATCCAGTTTTAGCCTCAATTGGAAAGTTTTTGGTGGTTTTTCCTCGGAATAACCCTGTTGTCCCTTTATTGGGAATTGGAAGCCTTCCTCGGAAGTGCTATGGCGGACGGTATTGATGCTGCTGCCCAGGCTGGTCCTGGGCTTGATAATGTTGCCCCTTTGAGGTTTCCAAACCCTGGAGGCATTACCTCTCCGAGGCTTCCGAGCCCGAGAGGCGCTGCTCCACCGAGGCCTCCGAGCCCGAAAGTCATTGTTCCACCTAGGCTTCCTGATCCTAGAGTTGGTATCCGACCGGCGAATCCTAGGCCTGGATTCTCGTTGGATAACCCCACCTGGGGACAATACAGAGGTGGCGATGCGAGCTTGTTGGATGCAGATCCTGTGGATCTGGTTAATGAGATTCGAGCTTTGAAACTCAAAAATCAGAATTTGAAGACTTCTTATTCTGATGAACAGACTCGTTGTCATGAATTTGCAACTGAGATGAGGCAACTTGTGATTCAAAATCGCGAGTTGCATGAATGTTTGGACACTGTGTCTAAATCAGCGACAGATACCACTAAAAATTTGATGATAGAAAATGAAAAGCTACGTAATGAAGTAGCTAGAGTGGATGATTTGTCGGCCGATTATAACAGAGTTCAGATGGCAAATCTCGGCTCGGATGTTGATAGTCAACGGGCTACTAGCATTACTAGTGAGGATCTCATTCCCCAGGTCCAAGGGATGTTTGATGCTGCACGTGCTGCGGTAGTAGAGGCGGAAAAGGCCGGAGAATCACAAGGTGCTGGTGCGTCTTATGTGTTAGGAACTCCTAAACCGTTGGAGCCTGAGAAGAAGGTGACAATCCGAGACCCTGTACCTCGGATTCCAACCTCGTCTCCGCAGTCAGAAGGAGTGGGTTTGCTAAGCCATACCCCTCCTACGGGTTTAGCTGGTGCTGGCGCGCCTTCTAGTATTAAGCGCCCTAAAGGGGAGAGTATTTATGCTAGGGATAAGGTGTCCGACAGCACCTATACGGCTAAGCCAGGCGTGTGGACAGAAGGCCCTACCATGGCTGCTTCACAAACTCTAGTCAAATACACTAGAAAGCCTTTAAATGTAAAGGACAGATCCTTGGTGCAAGGTTTGCACTATGAAGGATCGGATGATTGTGATTTGGATGTTTTTGAGTACACTCACTTCGAGGAGGTAGAAACAATCGGTCCTAAACCCCCAGTCATGAGATTGTGGGATGGGAAAGATCCTTGGAGAGTGTACTTGGGAGAAATGCAAGTTGTGGCCGAGGCGCACAACTGGTCTGAAGCTCAATTTCTAAGGCAACTTAGATGTGGGGCTAGAAAGCAACTAGCTGATATGGGTGGTCTACCTACGGGTATTACCCTCACTCAATTTGTGGCCCACATGGACGCAAATTTTGGAGATCACTCTCGGGTGAAACGACAATCCGAGTTTTACTCTTGTCGTCAGACACCCAGGCAAACTAGCAGACAGTTTGCCAATGAAGTTGCTAGGCGGGGAAGGTATGCCTTTGGCACAGGTATTGATAATACCTTGAGAACCCTGTCACTGAGAATAAATTTGGGTGGCCTAAGTAACCAAGAGGAGGCTACCTGGGTACGTTTTAAGCAGCCCTTTGATCTGTTGGAAGCAGCTCACTACTCCGAAGTGTGGGAGAGCTGTACGTTGGAAACGAATTCTCTTGTTTCCATTCAGGCCGGTTCAGTGCAGCCAGCATTGCCAGCACTTGGTAGCCTTCCAAAGGCTAGGATTAGGGCCATCACTCAGGCTACAGATGTAGCTCAAGCTGAGAGCATTCCCGAGGACTCTGGGTCCGAGGAACTGCAGGAAGTTTTTGTGCAGGCAGTCCAGGCCTGGAGTGATGGTAGGAAGAAACCTTCCTCGGGTGCAACTGGTACTGATAAATCCAAGGCTCCTGGGCCTAGGAAATTTGTCAGAACCATGCCCAAGACGTGTCACTTGTGCGAGCAAGACGGACATTTCTTGGCGAAATGCCCTAGGAAGTTAGAGTTGCTCGGACTCTTGAAGCAGGCTGAGGCCTCAATAGGCAAGCCGGCTTCGGGAAATGCCGACAGACCCTCATAAAGAGCGAGGTGGGGGTCGGGAATAAGTCGCTTCCAAGTACTACAGTCCGAAGGGAGTCTGTGAGTAGCATAGGGACTGAGGGTCAGGCCCAGGCACTGGGAAGTATGTCGGATACGCTCTCAGTAGAGCAAAGCCTTCAGAAAGCCAGAGATTGCGCATCGTTGCCGGACGGTAAAACCTCTCCAGGGGGTAATGGTCCCCTGGAGGATTCAGATGTGAGATGGGGTCAGTCTGGATTTCATGCTGAGGAAGGTCAGATTTTACTGGTGGGAAATCAGATTCCTAGAACTTCTGCCCAGATTCAGAAAGTTTCCGTGCACTTGCATAAAACTTTGGAGATTCCAACTAATGAAATATTGGTTCGGGAGAGATGGTACGCCCCAGTAGGATTAGGTGGAGGTCATGGACATTTCTTGGTAGACCCAGGTGCTACAACTTCCCTGGTCACTAAGGGTTTCTATGATTCCCTTCCAAATGCACCACCTTTGGTTTCGGTACATATGGTGTGTTCAACTGGAACGGGTACACCTATAATCACTTATGGAAGTGTGCTTTGCCCCATGATAATGGGTGGACGGACATACATGATTACATGTTTGGTCGTAAGTGGTCTTAAAGGACCCGAGGACGGCATTCTTGGAGCTGATTTTTATTGGGTCCATCGATGTAGTCTTGACTGGTCAGGATTGTTCTACTTAGAAAACCGAGGACATTCAGTGGAATGTAGGTTATGGAAAAGACCCCCTGAGTACAACGTAAAAGAATCCTCTGTGAACACTATAGATGTAAGTGAGAACGATGGGGACTGGGCGGTGAAACTTCGGAAAGCAGTTGTCATCCTCCCGAAATCCGTTACTCTTGCTGAATTAGATGTTTGCAGTGACTCAGACACATCAACTGGTTTGATGTTCGAGCCAGACCAGGGATTGCTGAAGGACTATTCTTTGGGGAGCTTGAACACTTATGTGTCAGGTGACGGGAAACCGGCCTTGGTAGCCTTTTGCAATCCGTCCGAAAACCCAGTAAGGTTGAAGAAGGGTATGGTGGTAGGGAAAGTGAATAAAGTGACTTTATTGACACCACATTTAGATGATCCCGAACAGGAGGAGGATCCGAGGATCCGAGAGGCGATAATTAACTCTATTCAGGTATTGGAGTCCCCAATTGCTGATGATGATTTGATTTGTCCCGAGATTCCTGTACCACCAAGTCCAGTATGTCCGCTGACTAAGTTGATAGGTGATTCACACCTAACTGAGGCCCGTGATAAAGAGAAAGCTCTGACACTTCTGCAGGATTTTGAGACTTGTTTTTCCTTGCCAGGGAATAAACTCGGATGCACACATAAGGTTTGTCATGTGATAAACACAGGGGATGCTAATCCGATCAAGCTCCCTTATAGACGAATACCTGTGTTCAAACGGGACAAGGCTGAAGAAGAGATCTGGAAGATGTACAGAGAAGGTAGAATCGAACATAGCAGTAGCCCTTGGGGAGCACCTATTGTTATGGTCGCAAAAAAAGATGGCACTCAGAGGTTTTGTTTCGACTATCGTCAGCTGAATTCTGTGACGATTAAGGACAGCTTTCCACTCCCGAGGATCGATGAGTGTTTAGAGGCATTGGGTGGCAACCAATGGTTCTGTACTCTTGATCTGGAAAGTGGGTATTGGCAGGTTGCTATGGACGAGGACAGTAAAGAGAAAACTGCTTTCTTGTCTAGCGTGGGATTATTCCAGTTCAAAGTGATGAGCTTTGGATTGTGTAATGCCCCTGCCACATTCCAGCGTATGATGGACCAGATGTTGGATGGTCTCCGCTGGAAGTCGTGCTTGGTATACTTGGACGATGTGGTGGTTTTCGGAAAAACTTTTGATGAGTGTCTGAATAACCTCTGATTAGTCCTGGAAAGAATCCGAGAGTATGGCCTTAAGCTTAAGCCCAAGAAGTGTGAACTTTTCCGCCGACATGTGGAATACTTGGGCAGGATTGTGTCCAATAGCGGAATCTGTGCAAACCCAGAGAAGGTGCAGAAAGTCCGAGATTGGCCAATCCCGAAAAACGCAAAGGAGATTCGGCAATTCCTAGGTTTTGCTTCCTATTATCGGGAATTTCAGCCGGATTTTGGTTCTATCGTAATTCCTTTGCAGAAGGTGGTGACCGAGGCAGGGAGGGAGAAGCGCTATACTAAACCTATAGTGTGGAACTCTGACTGTGATAAAGCTTTCTCAAAGGTGAAAGATTTACTGACTACTGCACCAGTGTTGGGTTATCCGAGAACAAAAGGGGATTTTATTCTTGATACTGATGCCAGTGGTTTTGGCATGGCCGGAATCCTGTCGCAGATACAAGATGGGAAGGAAGTAGTTCTTGGATATGCTAGCAATGGTTTCACTCGTCCGCAGAGGAACTATTGTGCAACTAAACGGGAGCTGCTTGCAGTACTTACGTATCTGAATAAATTCCGACATTATCTGCTTGGTAATAGGAATTTTTGTGTCAGAACAGACCATGCCTCTTTGAGATGGTTGCTGAATTTTAGAGATCCTACTGACATGCTCGCCCGATGGCTAACTACCATCCAGGAGTATGGGTTAGATCAGTCTATGATTTTGCATCGTGCGGGGAAAAAGCATGAAAATGCCGATGCCCTTTCGAGGTTGCCCACTAGAAAATGTGCTAGGCTAGATTGTCCGGATTGTGGGTCTCATGATGCTGTCGTTGCAGAAATGGATGCACAGCAGATTGTTTCCCTCGGAGCTTTAGAAAATACCATTCAGAAAGCACAACAAGACGACCCAATCATTTCTCGGGTGATTGCATTGGTTAATGGAACGGAATCTGTTCTTAGCAAGGAAAATCTTGCTGGTGAATGTGATGAGTTCAGGAACTATGTACATCACCTAGGGAGTCTGTCAATGGTAGATGGTATTCTGTGTCTGGAATGGACCAGGCGGGGTACCAAGAAGTTGTATGTTCGGAAGGTGATTCCTACATCATTGAGGAGTGAGATATTTGCAGGCTTGCATGGTCCGAAGACCTCAGGTCATTTTGGTGTATTTAAGGTGTCCTGGTCGGCCAAGATGAAGTATTATTGGCCCGGGATGAAATACGACCTGACTAGGTGGATTAAGGCTTGTCCTGAATGTGCAATGCGAAAGACCCGAGGAGGGGGAGGAATCTCTCTTCTCAAGAAGGAGAAACATGGTGAGAGGTGGAACCGGATATCTTTGGATATTCTAGGGCCGTTTCGGACGACCCCTAGAGGAAACAATTATGTCATGGTAGTAGCAGATCATTTTTCTAAGTGGTCTGAAGCCTATCCCATGCCAGATCACACAGCTGAGCGTTGTGCTGAGGTGCTCTTTAGGGAGTGGATTTTGCGGTTTGGCTGCCCTGTTTCTTTGCAGACTGATGGCGCACCCGAATTCCGTTCTGTACTAGTAAAGAGTTTGCTGGAGATGTTGGGGATTGAGAAATTAATCACCCTTCCCTACAGACCCCAATCAAATGGCCAATCAGAGAGATTTAATCGCGTCCTTGTGGAGCAGCTCTCTTGCTTGACTGACTACGATGGCGATGATTGGGATTTGTTGGTTCCCTGTATTGCTCATGCGTACAGAGGAACGGTACAGGCCAGTACCTTGTGCACTCCGAATGCAGTTGTATTTGGAACTGAACTGGTGACTCCATTGGACATTGTTCATGGTGTGTCACCCGGTGGTTTGGATTTTCCCTGTAGGGTTGCTTTTGTTGAAAATCTCAAGCAATGGATGAGGAAGGGTCACCAATTCGTTAGAAAGAATCTCGGAGTTTCTGCTGTTCATCAGAAAAGAGATTTTGACAAACGAAGTAATCCGAAATCATTTAAGGTGGGGGACATTGTTTACCGATTTTGTCCTCCCAAGGCCGGTAAGAAGGTTGGTCCAAAATGGGACGGCCCTTACAATGTCAGACGGTTCATAGGGGGTACCACTTATGAGCTAGAGACATCCGAAGGTCTTTTGAGATATCATGTAGATTATCTCAAGGCTGCTTTTGACGAAAATGGTCCGAGGCAAGTCATTAACTTGCATCGGGCTGATGAATTTCGTAAGCAAGAGAAAGCAGGCCGTGATATTTTGAGACTGAAAGATGGTAAGGTCCTGGCTGGGAAAGAATGCCCAGCGCAGAAGGAAAGAGACAAGGTTACCATAGGTGTGAAGCCTAGAGGTAGACCTAAGGGTATAGCTGGTAAGAAAAAGAAAAATGCTAAGCGCCCAGCTGTTCCTCCAATTATTGATTCCCCTATTGTGAGGCGAAAACCTGGCAGGCCAAAGAAATTATCAGCTCAGGCTGATAATGTTGTCCTGCCTGTAGGCAAGAGGGGGCCAGGTAGACCAAAAGGTGTGTCAGTTGTTACTGCTACACCCCGGGTACCTGACCCTGTGAAAAGGAAACCTGGCCGTCCTAAGAAATTAGTTGTGAAGACAATTTCGGACGATTCAGGCCCTGGAAAGAAGAGGGGGAGGGGGTTGAGGAAAATTCCTCAGGCTGGTAAAAACCCTATTCCAACTGCTACATGAACTTTGCGTTCTCGCACTGTTCAAGTTCGAGTGTAAGGTGGACCCGAATTGGTATCATTGAGGGAAATTTTCGAGCTGGTTTGCCTCAAACACAATAAAAGTACACAACAAGAAGTCGAGGAGTGGAAAACCGAATTTATCCACTCTGAAGCCCATTCGACAATTTAGATTTATTTCTATTATTGCCCGAGAGGACGATCTGAGATTTTGGAAACATCTGATTTGACTGCGAGGAGTGCTTGTATCTAGGTTGGCCTGTTTTAAGTTATGGTAACTTGGGGCCAGCTGGAGGGTCAGAATCTATTTAGAAAGTAAATAGAGTGTTGCACAAAAGCCTGGTACGATGATCACTTGAATCTAAAATTAGCTAGCTCTGTACATGTCTCATACAGAGGATCAGAACAGCCGGTCAAGCATGATCCGAGCTGTAGTAGGCTCCGATACCAAACTGGTTACTAGTCACCAGCGGAGCGCGGGAACTCGGGTGGCGCTGCACGCAGCGGTGGCGTGCTTACACACTAGCTGTCTCATCGGGTAGACACCGCATGTTGCACCCTTTTCACTTGACTTCCTGACTCGAGAGAGAACGGTCATACAACGAGAAAGAAAACTCTAGAGTAAGTTCCCTTGATCCCAGAACTGCTTGAAAAGTCTATTGAAATGTGAATACCGTTCTAACTTAAGGTTGTGGGAAGCATGAGCCCTGCATTTATTGTAGTTTTTCTATAAAACATAGTTGAAGGTGGGCTAGGCCTCCGGTATGTGAAATGCAACGGCCATGACGGCTAGACAAGCAGAGTGTTGTTATGAGTCGGAATGCACCTCTGTATAAGCCTTTCTCAACCTGTGTGTACCTAGATGTACCGTGAGGAGTTTTGCTATGGGTATAAGCCACATCTTGACGAAGGTTGGTAAGAATGTTATGTTCGTAATACCTGTGACAGAGCTTCTTGGTCGGTTCGGGAGCTCGTTCGGGTGCCGCACCTCCCTGTATAGGCGTAGCACTACAGGCTGGTCCGGTGTCCGAGAATTCTCGGGCTATACCAGTAGCTTCTCGGATACTCTTTTCTGGA
The DNA here is from genome assembly GCA_942159475.1 of Sthenelais limicola. Taxonomy (NCBI): domain Eukaryota; kingdom Metazoa; phylum Annelida; class Polychaeta; order Phyllodocida; family Sigalionidae; genus Sthenelais; species Sthenelais limicola. Next base: position 15,375,074 of record OW804101.1, read on the forward strand.
CATTGTGATTTATAATGTGGATTTTTATTGCAGTTGCCAGTTTGTAGAAGATGTCTGGGAACGAACAACGCGAATCTGAGCCGCAGCTCGGACTGTCCGACTCGGAGGGTGAGGCGGTTTTGGACCAGGTGGCCGCTGAGGTCCTGCAAGGTGCAGACGACCTGATTGGACTGTCCAAAGAGGACGAGCCCAGTAGTCCGGGGGTAACCTCGGAAGAAGATATGGACTTTGAGGAAGTCCCGGAAAAGGCACTGTCTGAGGCTGAGGCTTCGGGTACCCCTGCCAAAGTTCCTCCACCGCCCCCTCCACCAGAGGTGAAGGAAGCTCCTCCTCGTAGGAGGTCTCCTCGGAAGGCTGTTAGCCCGAGGAAGTTGTCTCCACGAGATCGGACTGCTGCCTCCCTCTCTCCAAGGAGTGCACCCACCACTCGCTCTTTTTCCCTTTGTCCTGCCCGGAGTTCCAGGTTGCAGGAAAGAGGAAGAACTCGTGAGAAACATTCTTCTCAATCCGAGAAGAGCACCTCCGAGATCAGGGCCGCTAGCTGCAAACCTAGCTTGCCCTCTGTTGAACCTAGTAAGGCGGTTGTTTCCAGACGACCTTCCACTACTAGGTATGATTCCAGTGGTAGAATGCCTCCACCTTCTTCTTCCCTCAAAAAGATTCCGAGGAGAACGAAGAAAGCTACCAAGAGCCACGTACACAGAGCTGAAGCCCGCAGGATCCAGCTATCAGGCCGTGGCTCACTGGATACCCTTCGGCTGGAACTAGATAGAGTGTCCGAGATTGCTCCCCTGGACCCATCTAAAGATCCGAAGGAAGGTGAGATTCCCCTAGCAGAGGAATCTGACGATGAGGACACTGAGTTCTCGGACGATCTCATGTCAACTTATGAGACCGAGGTGTGGCCCAAGCTAGTGCAGAAGAAGGACATGACCGTGGGAAACCACACAAAGCTGAAGGGCGTGTCCAAGCTTTGGCAGGCTGGCTGGAGGTGCCCCTTCCTGGTATGCCGCCATGTAGGTATCAATGTTACTGGCATCAGATCCTACCGGACCAGGGAGCGGTTCTTCCGCCACCTCTGTGAGGAACACGCGCCTCTCATCCAAGTTTGGAAGTGTCCTTATAAGAACTGCACTCAGGCTTGTGACAGACGCGGTGAGTTGATTCCTCACCTCATGACTGGTGGAGAAACTCTCCACAACCAGTCTAGAAAGGATTCTGTTTCCAAGGCGGGCAGAGCTGAGTCCGAGATTAGGTCCAACTCATCTTTTTTGCGGATGGTTTACCTATCGGGCCAGCATATGTCAGCCATGAGGCAAAACACGAACGGTCGCCCGGATTCCCGTGACCAGAAGGGAACTGCTCCTTCTACCTCAAAGGAGACAAGCAGTTCCCAGAAAACGCAGAGCCGGAAACGCCCTGCGTCAGATAGTCATACTCCCTCACCAGCCTCCAAGCGTCAATCCAAGAAGGCTAGGATTTGGGAGGATGAACTCGTTGGTCAGCTACCCGAAGACACTAAGACCTTAGTAGCTGCCCAGGAGGCCATCATTAAGAAGGCCCTGAAGGACCTGACAGCTGCCTCCGAGACAGTGAATAAACAGGTGTTGGCCTCCATGGCTTCCCTGTCTGTTCCTCTGAGGCAAGTGGAGCTTGTGAAGCGTCAGGTTGCTGAATCTGCTCGTCTGCAGGAGTGGACGAAAACGCAGGAGCAGCTGATTAAACAGCTCCGAAAGGAGGGTGAGTCGAAGGACAAACGCATCCGAGATTTGATCGAGGCGAATGCTGTCCTCCAAGGCCTGCTGGACGACTCGGATAGAAGCGAGGGATGTCCTTCTGAGGGCTCTAGCCACCAGCAGTCGACGTCCTCGTCCCGGCAGCAGCATCAGTCTGATGTTGGCTCTGCTCCGATGCCTACTACCCCTTCTTCTGGCTCGCTGACGGTGGGTGGTGCTCCTCTGGAGATTGATCCCGCCCAAGCCATGATGTTAGCTGATCTCCTTAACAGAATGGCCCAGCCTCCTGCAACCCAAGCTGTGCCCCCGACACAGGCTGTGACGTCACCTGAGGACGCTATGGATGGCGCTGGCCGTCGTCTTTTCGAGGAGGAACCCGAGAAAGTACTACCCGACAAGCCATCAATGCCCATGGACTTTGATTCCTAGTGTGCCTGCGGACATTGTTTAAACTGTGAGGGTTACATGTATATACGAACACTTTTTCAATTCCTCCCTCGGACCTTTTCAGATTTTTCCGAATAGGAATGTTTCTCAGCAGAGAATTTATTTTTCTACATTGTATATACCTTGTTATGTCATACTGTGTCTTGAGGTTTCAGATTTTTATATTTTTCTACTCTTGTGATTTTTGATGTGTTGTTGGACAGAAGGTCTGCTACACTTTACCTTTCTATACGAAACAAGGTTTTCTACAAGAGTTTAACATATATTTTATACTTCGGATTTGTTCTCATATATAGATAGGACACCATATGCTCCTACTTGTACACTGCCTTTAACTTCGGACATGTTTTCGTATGTAGTGAGGACTCTATAAGCTCCTTTATGTACGATTCTTAACGTTTCCGATATGTTTTGTATGTAGAGAGGTCACTATATGCACCTATCTGTAACTGTATTTTATTATTTCCGAAGTTCGGATGTTTGTACTTTTATCAGTTTTTACCATTGAAACTGCTATTTTTATTACCCTTTTTGAAATTTTCCTCCTGTTCGGATTTTTCAATTTTGTTAAAAATCCTAAAAAAGGGAAACGGGTATTGTAGTGGTATTGGTTTACTTCCTCTCCGAAGCACCAGCTGGAGCTACCACTGTGTGCTATTTCTCTGTGTCATATTACTGAGATTAGAAGTCACGCGTATTTCTATCTCCTATTTCTCTCTGGCAGCATTTTACAGTGTTATTGTCTAACCTTAATGTATAAAGGACTGTGGCCTTAGTGCCCGTGTAACTGTAAAGTATTTCAAATCTTTTATTAATTAGTACTGATGTTCATGCACTCCGAGACACCATGTGGTACTGTGTACCTGGATTGGTGTACAGGTCCGAGAACCAGCTTCGGACAGGTCTTGCTTACCTCTTGAGTCTGAATAAACAGAGAACGGTGTAGGAAATCACTCTTTTGTCTTATTCTTTGCTAAAAGAACTGGGTTGTAGTGAAGAACACTACAAAAGTAAATTAAAAACACACACCCGGGACAGTGTCCTATGCACGACAGGCCAAGTATATTCAGAATCAATTTAAATTATAAAGATATACAAATTTCAGAGAAACCTATAGTCATTAAATAATATAATATAATAATATGCGAGAAACAAAGTTCAACTCGATGAGCAGGGAAGATACTTCATTACCACTGATAATTCAACGACAAGTGCTACCACCTGGTGGAGCTAACACAACCTGCTTCAAATTCAAGCATACCCAGTTCAACCTAGGTCTATGTATGCACATGCCGCCACCTGGTGGATATCAAAATTACTACAGGGTACAATCAGTGTAGTCAGTCATTTGCTAACATTAGCCTTTCGGGGATGGTCCATATATCACTATTCTCCTCAAATAATCTACGAATAAGTTGTTTTGATCTGGTTTTAAAAACATGATACTCAACAAGAGTTCTCATCTCCCTCAACAAGGAATTCCATAACCCCCCAATGGCACCAAAGAGGCTTTTTCTGATGGTTTCCTTATGCCAACATCTAATATGAACTTTGTGGGGGTCTCTAAGGTTGTAGTCTACCTCCGTTTGATTATTGAAGTCATAATATAACCAGAAGATATTTAAAAACCGTTGTAAACGCCTATATGATAAGGGGAGAAATTTAAAGTCTTAGTGGATGACAACATTTGTATTTCTATGTAACCAGTTCCTACCGTAGACACTTTGACAAATTCTCAAACAATTGTTTTGAATAATATGCAGTCTCTTTACATGCTTTTGGTTCGAAAGAGAAATTAGAATACTACCAAACTCTAATACAGGCAAAATATACGTTTTGTATATCAAAATTGCTATATCTTTGGTTATACAATGTCTGATCTTACAAAGCCTTCTATATAGCATGAATGACCTGGTACAGATAGAATTAATATAAGGAACGAGGTTTAAGTAATCGTCTAGGAGAAAACCTAGGTATCAAAAGTAACTATGTCGATCATGGCACCATCCATATAGATAACATACTGTCTATTATTCCTCTTTTTAGTACCTTTAAAGATTTTAGTTTAAGTACTTTTGTTTTTTTCGCATTTATCGTCAGGCCATTCTTCTCCACCCAATTTTTAAATATGTTAACATCATGCTGGATCGAGAACACATCTTGATCTGTGTTAATTTGATGGAGCAAAACATAATCATCTGCATACGTAATAATTCTTCCACTAAATTCTACCGAAGCTAAATCATTAATGTATAGAATAAACAAAATTGGCCCGAGGATGCTTCCTTGAGCCACACCTGCCGTCAACGTCATACAATCAGATAGGAGGTCCTCCATAATGATTTGCTGCTCTCGTCCCTTTGAGTATGAAGAGATTAAATTAAGAAGATTGCCTTTGACACCAAGCATTTCTAGTTTTGTAAGGAGTATATCAATATTAATAGAATTAAAAGCTTTAGAAAGATCGAAATAAGTTGCTGTGGTGTCCAGAGTTTTGTCTTTATTTTCGAGAACATAATTCATCAAGGAGAAAGTTGCACTTTCAATACTTCTACCTGGTAAACAACCATGCTGATGGGGAGAGAATAATTCAATGTTTGACAGATGGGGGGATAATTTCCCCACTAAGAGTCGCTCAAGAATTTTCCCAGTAATCGGCGAAATCGATATAGGCCTAAGATCGTTTATATGACGGGACAGACCCTTCTTGGGTATAAGTGTACAAATTGCCTTTTTCCAAATTTTGGGAAAAATTCCAACAACACGAATCTTATTTAGGAGTACAGTGAAGTTCCCGATACATGATATAAGGGCAAGTCTTAAAAAGGATGTTCATGCCAGCAATACCACTAGATTTACTAGGGTTGATTGCTCATACCAGCTTCAAAACCTCTTCAATTTTTATGTCCTCATTCCACTCTAGAGGCAGATAATCATTCGTTAAATCATCAATATACTCACTGGACGACTTAGGGCCAATAGAACAAAAAACAAGAATTCGCATAATTAGCCGCGTCTTTCCCAAGTAGAGTATTTCATTCTAAAGTGATAATTCTATCTACAGTATCACACCTTGATTTATTAACTCCATAAATGTTAGATATTTTTTCCCAGAACCTTTTTTCGCTTCTCAAATATCCAATACAAATATCACGAACAGCTTGTCTTCTCAGGGAGAGTAACCTAGACTTGATTCAAGCTCTTAGTTCTTCAGCACTTTGCCAGTCTTCAGGTCGATTTCTTGAAATGGCAGCTTTATAGGCTTTATTTTGTTCTCTTAACTAGTAATTTCAGGTCTCGATCATAAACATATATATCGTTCTGAATCGCCAAAAATTCTTCAAACATTTTTGGACAAATCAAATTAATATCATCCTCTAACCAGAAATTATCATTTATATTATGCATTACGATTTGCAATGTCCTCTAGTTTCATGTTCTTAGTTGATCTGGCTTCATAAACTTCAACACCAGGATTTGCTGTCTTATATTTCTTTAAAATCAGATATACAGGTAGATAGTCGCTAATATTTTCACAAATAGTACCAGAGTTCTTGACATACTTGCAGTTCGAGGCTATAAAATCAATTTGTGTATTGGATAATGATGTAATTCATGTTGATACATTTATATGTTGAATCAGCCCTTTAGCCTCAAGAATTGAAATGAATCTTTTGGGGGAAGTACCATTCTTACTCAGGTCAATGTTAACATTACCACCTATAATTTTATTGCTGAGAAGAGTTTGAGAATGGGGGACTATCAAGCTCACCAATAAGGCGGGAGAAGTGTGTAAAAAACTGATCCATAGATCCATTTGGGGGTCTATAAACAGAACTAAGTACAAGTGATTTGTGATTACCAGGCTGGATTTTACATGAAATAAACTCACAATCAGCTGATGAAACACAAAGATTTTCAAGCAGTTCACAAGTAAAGTTTTCTCTGTAATATGTAATCAGTCCACCACCTCTTTTCCCAGTCGATCTATCAAGTCTAAAAAATTTATACCCATTCACACGAATCATTGCGTCGGTAATGTCACTATTCAACCAACTTTCTCCAAAACTGACAATATCATATAAACCATTTAGATATTCCATTTTGATGTAGTCAAGTTTATGCAGCAAGCTACACACATTGAAAAAGATGACCTTCAAACCCTTGCTCATCGAGACCGTGACATTGCTGTCAGCCATTACATTCGACAGACCCCCAAAAAGTACGTCCCAAATAAAAACATAGAAAAATAAGAAGAAAACACCCACAGACCGTAACCATTGTCAGCCTGTAAGTAAATAGTATAAATTTGGGTATAATACAACTCTCAACATGGCATTTCAGACTCAAAAGGAAGACATACAAAGGTTTTTCTTACTTAATATCCCGTAGGAAATCCACTAAATATCCATGAGCCGCCATCTTGGTTCCGGCACGAAGAACCCACCGACACCAAGATGTCGGCCCAAGTATACAAGTTCAGTAAATTACATAGATAATCTTAAATCTGTACAAGATGTAAGGAAATAATAATAAGGAATCAAGAAAATTTATCGAGTGGATCAACACAGTCAAATCCTTCGATGATTTTGCCACATCTGTCTATATCACAAACCCATTCACGTTTACAAAATGGCCGCTCCCACTGTGTTGTCGCCAACATTCATATAGGTGTACAATGAAAATATGATTCATGAATTCGTAATTGACCATCAGACTTTAGTATTTCACCATTTACCAAGAATTACAAGATAATTCAGGCACTGATAGATAGTGTCGACTCATTTGATCAATTTTTTGAGAATCACATCCTTTACGACATTACGTACCCATTTATGATTACAAGATGGCTACCACAGACATAAACACGTGGAATTGCTACAAATCACAGGTGAAAAAAGCAAATTACCGACCAGGAAAAGCTTATTCAGAGCTCAAAAACTAGAAAAGTCATCATAAGACAATACTTTACTCTAATAGTCAGTTGAAACCTTCGACGGCTGAGTCGAACATGGCCGAAGTTTCACCCAAACTGTAGTCGAGTGGTTGTAATTGCCGCCTGGAACGGTTCGCCTCAGTTGATGACAAATCAATTCCTGATGCATCCATGTCTTCCCGATGTGCATGATTGCATCATGTGCATGATTTCTGACCTGGTTTTAACCTGGAACTTTTGACCTGATTCTGACCTGGTGCTTTACTAGTGGAAATCGTAAACAGTTGTGAGGCTCAAACTTGCTTTTACAATGCTCTATTGACCCGATTTATAAATGCAGTTTTTGATGCTCTCAACAATGCAATATTAACCATGTGTGTTTACTCCAGTTCTGTTACTCTCACTGATGCACTATTGACCAGGTGTAAAGATCGCAGTTATGATGCACTCAGTGAGGCACTTCCATTGCTCTGTACAAGAGGATTTTGCTTAGTTAAAGGTTTGAAGGGTTTCGATATTTCCAAACAATTTCAAGAGAGTTTAGGGCAAAGCATGTTGCCTTCTCTTTTGTATATGCATTGCTTTATTTTCCTCAATTCTACTATCCTGTTTGTAAGCCTAGCAGGGGCTAATGGTATTGTTCCAGGTGTATGTTGACTCTGCCTCACCCAAGCCACTATAGGATCAATCTATATGTACAATTATTAGGGTGTTTGATGACAGCGGTTTTTCAATATCAAACAGATAAATTACACAAATTAACTATAGAAGGATATCACATATAATATTGCTATGTACATGATGAGGAATATTTACAGTGATTAAATGCCACCTAAGACTTATTAACGGCGCATTTGTTGTTAAGAAAAATGTAAATACAACCCAGTTACATGTTGCGCCACCTGGTGAAAAACAAGTACCACAAGTACCACCTGGTGAGAACAAGTGGCGCAATGCTTATTCTATAGGGAGATGTAACTTCTTCTTTTACGTCTATTTCATTCAGGCCGATATTATATTGTACAATATATAAATTTGATATGGTACTGTATGTGCTGAGAATGATTGCCGGTATTATAGGGATTATAAACCCTGCTACAAAAGACTCTAGTTATCACATATGTGATGTGTCACAGAAAAATGAGTCTCAAGTCGCAGAAAATGATATTTTCCAAGTGATTTTGGAACCCTTTATCAGATTCTTTTATTTTGTGGGGTTTAGTGCTGCTACCAGCATGGAAAGGTGTGGAATATGTCAAGAATGTATATTGATGCATATCCGAATGTTATCAAAGAAATATGTTTAACTATAATAGGCTACTATTGAGAATTACGTCTAGCATGAAGGATCTCCTGGTAGAAAAAAGAGAAAACACTAAAGAGACCCGGCTTCAATCTGGTTATATTTTAAAAGTAAAAAAAACAATGAATGAAAAAATTTTAAAATGTCCACCCTACCAGGGACCCCTCTCGTGGAATAAACTTAATAATCGACTCAGAAATGGAAACTGGAACAACTTAAAAACATTCCTGAGAAATAATAATGATTGGATGTAGAAAAATCTGGTCGAGAAATGAATATCTTACTGTCAGGTGGAGAAATGCTCAATGAAATAAGCTATGTATCTCTGAAACCATGTTGCTTTTAACCGATCGTACTACATTATAATATGAACTCTATCTTGTACTGATGTGAGGAGCCCATCTATGAAAATTAATAAAAATGACTTGTATATATGGTTTGATTCAGGAACAAAAGTTCCAAAGGTATGTAAACCCAACAATATTATATGAACTATGTCGGTAAATCGAAACGTATTAATATTAAAACTTAAACTCTATGTAATGTCTAGCAAAACGATCCAATGTATATTATCGAATAAGAATCCTTTTTCCTAGAGTCTGTGAGAATATCCATGTAAATCATCGAAACCAGCTCAATAAAATGTCTTTAAAAAAATATATACTAGGGATTGGCCATTAAGACATATTGCGAACATTTCGTTCACAAATACACAATTTGTAGTGGGTCCGCCACCCGGAATACAGCGAGGCTGTCGACTATCGCCGAACACCAACCAAACTACGACAGCGGGGGCACTTCTACCAGCGCCGGAGACGACTACCACCAGTTCCGGCCAGTTCCGTCAGGGGGCGACATACGACCACCGTGCAGATGACACTGCAGACACCCTCCGATGGACGGTAGGCGGAGGATACTACTACCTCCGCAAGGGGATCCAGGCTTCGCTTAACACTACGGACTCGAGCCGCGCCGCGGACCGAGATACTTCTGTTGTTCAATTTAAGCACCCTTGCTTCAGTGACAATACCTTTGTAACTGTATACCTTTGGGAAATAAACCAGGTTCAAACGAATCTCCTCGTATTCGTGATTCTTTCCGGAATTTCGTAAACTTGTGCCCACGAATCTGCGGTTCACTACATTGGTGCCGTGAGCCTAGGGCCGAGTAGGGAAGTTCCCGAAAGGATCCCCGATGCTAAGAGTCAGACGATGACTCTTGGCGACGAGGAGGCAGCCAAGGCCGCGGCCAAGGCTGAAGCCGAGCAGCAAGCATGCGAGGCTCTCGCTCAGATGTTAACGAGACGTCAGGGCAATGCGCAAAATTTTGCGAATGACTCATTTGCTCAACTAGAGCAAGTAGTTGCACACATAGACAGTATGCGTGCCGACGGATTGATCGTCAATCCGGACACACAAAGATTGGTTGAGAAACTAGTAGCTATTGTGTTAGAGTTGCGCTCGTGTTACAACGAGAACGATCTTCGCAAGCTCGTAGAGCGGGCGGGTTTCAACGTCGAGACAGGCGAGGTTGATGGATCAGAGCTTTCCGACATTAAGCCGCCGGAAACCGTCAAAACCGCAGTCCCGCTGGGACAGAGCGACGACGCGAAGGTCATGATGGACCAGTTGACTATCGTTCTTTGTTCTTACGACAAGACGGGAAAACCACCAGGCGAAATCGCTGAAGGTGAAATTCGAGGAACACTCGACTTACTGTGGGTAATGCACGAACAACTTCCGTTGAAGCGTGTACAGCGGCTTTATCGTGGTCTACACGATAGTCAACTGGTCCAACATGCAGCTTGCCCCCAATATCTGATCGATATGTTGGATCGGAGATATCCTGCGATGCTGCCTCAAGGTAGCCCGGATCCGCGAGTGCAATTGCCTTCGCAAGATACGGACAGCACAGAAATGCGAGCCCCGCGCTTGCCTAGTACTCCGGCAGGATTCAAGACTGCAGGAAGAAGAGTCGACTTTGTAGATTTGTCTCCTTCGGACAATGGTCTCAACTACTCGTTGACTAATGTTTTGATTCCATTGTTGGATAACGACTTACAGCCCAAAAAGGGTTTGTCAGCTGGTCGCGAACCAGACTACCGTTCGACGGGACCAACGAGCACTACTAAGTGTAGGCGTTTGATGATGCCCGAAATGGAAGCTAGTGTTGTGTATAACGAGGACCGCCCTGCGGAAGTTCGTTTATACGGATCAACGGGCAAGGGAGAAAATCCCAAACCTAAAAATCTCAAACCTTTTCGCAATGGGGAGGATGGGGAAGAGTTTCTCGCATCCACGATAAACTATGCCGAACTTTGCGGTTGGCCGGAGGAAACGCTGATGCGCGAACTCATTATGGCGGCTTCACGACATGTGAACCAGTCTACTTGGGGAAATTCTAGGTCCCTAACATTAAGTGACATTGTGACGAGGCTTCGTGTCATCTTAGACACAAAGACCGAAGAGCAACGCCAGGAGGAATACCGCAGCCGTGTTCAACAGCCTGGCGAATCACTTCAACACTATGGTGAGGCTCTACTGACCTTGTGCAAACCTTGACCTTGTACGAGGGACAATACCTCGAACATATGAAGAAGGAGTCTATCCGAATCTTCTGCATGGGCTTAGAAGACAAATTTCTGGGCATGTGGGTGCAAACAAATCGCCCAAAGTCTATGCAAGATTGCGTAGATCTCGCAACAGATTTCGTGCGAGCAGGTGGCCCAGAAGCATATCAGCGGGTCTTGGGTTCCACGCCGGGACAGTCCTCTAAATTTAAAACTAGAGGATATAAGTTCTACGGACAGAGAAAGGACAAGGAGCGGAAAGCTTCTTATGCAGCTGCGGAAGCAGAGGCGCAGTCCGACTCTGACTCGTCAGCGGACGACAATTCGGGGGCGTCTACTGCGACCGAAGTCCCGGATTCTGATTCGGAATCGGAGTTAATAGCCTTTTTTTCGCGGCCTTCCAGGCTATGCGGAAGGACGTGCGAAAGGAAGACAGTAAAAAGTCTGACCGTAGCACGAAAAAGGCTTGGGATAAAACCAAGACTTTGTCCAAATCTTCCAAGAAGACAGTCACGAAAACTGACTATCGGAAGAAGGACACGAAAGCGACTCGTCCAGAGCCAGCCTGTTGGCTTTGTGGGAAAACTACCCATTTGCAAGCCAATTGTCATCACCTAAAGAAGTTTCGCGCTTTCATCGCGAAAGAAACGGTAGGCAGGTAGGCAGGCAGAACGGAACAAGGAGGAAACTGGGGTGATGGAGGGTGAGGACCCGACAAGGCCCGCAGACACGAAACCTTGGTCAAAGGAGTCGGTTAGTAGCGTTCGAGCCATCCCACCCGATCGTGGAATGTGTTTGGACGGTCGCTATACTGACGCTGGCACGGCGCTGCTCGCGGTTAGCTCTACCGTGGGTGGGGAACGCTGTGTTAAAAATTTGACTAGTTCTGCGTCCAGCAGTGATCTCTCTATTCCTATCGACGTGGTAGCGATAGTGGATAGATGGTATGTACCTGTCACGGTGGGTACTAGACGAGGAGAATTTTTATACGACACAGGTGCAACTACCTCACTAGTGTCTAAACAATTCTATGAATCGCTAGCTCGCAAGCCCGACCTGCTCGCTTCGCGGGTCCGGGTAAAACCACTTGCGGGTGGTACTCCAGAGACGATGGGGTATGCGGTCTTTGACTTTGAGATCGCAGGGCGTTTGTATCCGAACGCTTGTCTCGTAGTCAGTGGTCTAGGCGGCGGGGAGGAGGCCGTGCTGGGCCAAGACTTCATGTGGCGCTATGATACTAGCATGACGGGGCCTGGGAAGATGCTCCTGGAAGGAGGCAAGAATCAAGTATTCTGTCGACGGAAAGGAGCGATATCGACTGCATTCCTACGGGAGGATGTGCGGTTGGCCGCGTTCGAGGTGAAGGTCGCGTCTGTGGATGTGTCCCTACCCGAGAACAACGTGGGCTATATCATGGAGTCAGATGTAGGGTTACAGGTAGACGGTCTCATGGAGGGTTGCGATACATATGTATCGTCTGCTCACTGCCACGAGCTTCCTATTATGAACTCAATGGGACTTGCAATAGTCATGCCACGTGGGACGCCCGTGGCATCCGCTTATGAGGTAGCGGCAAACTTCACGGGTGACTATTCGCATCTGGCGTGTGCGAGAGCAGAGTCCGTGAACGGGTCCAGCACGGGGGCAAGCGAAAGCTGACCTCCGATAGCTGTTCAATTACTAGCATCCCTGAACTGGAATCTATCATAGAGGGCGCTGAAGTAGCGGATACTGAAACCTTGAAAAAGGTGCGCGAGTTGGTATACGCGAAAAAGCGGGTGTTCAGATTGCAAGGTGAACAATTGGGGTTTACGAACAGGGTTCTACACTCCATCAACACGGGTGACACTAAGCCTATAAAGTTACCTTTTCGTCGAGTTCCCTTGGCAAAACAGGAGGCTCTGGACTCCCAGGTCAGTAAGATGCTAGCGGAGGATAAGATCGAGGAAGGAAACGGCCCATGGGCCTTCCCCACGGTTCTTGTTCCGAAACCGGATGGTTCAACTAGGGTTTGCATTGATTTCAGGAGACTGAACAATGTGACACGAAAAGACTCGTACCCACTACCGCAGATAGACAACTGTCTAGACGCGCTTGGTGGCAATGCGTGGTTTTGTACCCTAGATCTGGAGAGTGGCTATTGGCAAATAGCTATGGATCCGGACAGTAAGGAGAAAACGGCTTTCACTACTTCCACGGGGTTATACCAGTTCAAGGTGATGCCGTTTGGTCTTTGCAACGCCCCGGCCACGTTTCAGAAAATGATGACGGAGGTTCTCCGGGGGCTTAATGGCAAGATCTGCGTCGTCTATCTAGACAATGTGATCATTTATGGTGCAACAATCCATGATGCTATTACGAACACGGGGTTAGTGTTTGATAGGTTGATGGCATACGGCCTTAAGTTGAAACCGAAGAAGTGTCGCCTCTTTCGTGAAGAGGTACAGTACCTGGGTCGCATCGTATCTAAGGAGGGGATACGGGCGGATCCGGAGAAGACGCGAGCGGTGGTAACTTGGCCTATTCCGTTGACAGTGAAGGATATCAGATCATTTCTGGGCTTCGCTTCATATTACCGTCAGTTCATTCTGAGTTTTAATGATCTCGTGCGGCCATTGCAGGAAACTGCAACAGCCGGACAAAAGGTACTATGGTATAAGCTTACTTGGAATAGTGAGCTCGATGATGCATTCGAGGCTACGAAGAAAGCCTTGCTGTCCACGTCCGTCTTGGCGTATCCACAAGCGTCTGGCCAGTTCATTCTGGATACGGATGCGAGTGGTACGGCCATGGGGGCGGTCCTATCGCAGGTTCAGGACGAGCAAGAGCGGGTGATCGCATATGCCAGTAATTCGCTCTCAAAATCGCAGAAAAACTACTGTACTACGTACAGAGAGCTGTTAGCGGTCATATATTATGTGCGGAAATTCAAACATTATTTATACGGCGCAGACTTCATAGTCCGTACGGACCACTCGTCTCTTACGTGGCTTATGACCTTCAAGGAACCAGAAAATATGCTGGCTCTTTGGTTGCTGGACTTACAGCAGTATGGGGTTACCAACAAAGGTGTTATTCAACACCGCCCGGGCAAGAAGCATGAAAATGCGGATGGCCTCTCTCATAGACCCTACAGTCGTTGTAAACGTACAGATTGCGATGATTGTGGAGCGCACGAAGCTGCTATAGCTAGTTTCGTGAGGGAGGGGACAGGCACGGACGACAATCTCATATCTGTAAACCAGACTATCCGTGAGCAACAGCGCACGGACGATACTATCAATCGTATCATGGGTTTTCTGGAAAACAACCGGGAACCCACGAATCTGACTAGTGAAAGTGATGAATTCAGAACAATCTGGAGTCACAAGACGGATTTGTGTTTAGAAGAAGGGGTACTCACGTTCAAGTGGAGAAAACCTTCGACTGGACATGTTTTCTCAAGGATATCACGGCCCGGCCTCAGCGGGACATTTTGGGCATGCCAGAACGAAAGACGCTTTGCGAAGAAGGTTCTTCTGGCCGGCTCAATCTGGGGACATAAAAAGATGGATTCAGTTATGCCCCGAGTGTAATGTGCGAAAAACACGAAAAGGTGTCAATAAATCGCCATTGCAAAAAGAGGTCACGGGAGAGAGGTTCAGTAGAATCTCGATGGATATCCTTAGTGGCTTTAAGACTAGCACGAGAGGAAATACTTGTGTATTGGTCATTGTGGATTACTTTTCAAAATGGTCAGAAGCATACTGCTTACCAAACCATAAGGCGGCGACGGTCGCCTGGACAGTATTTCGCAATTGGATCCTGCGGTTTGGCATGCCCAGAGCGATACAAACTGATGGGGGCCCCGAGTTTGATGGAGAATTATTCCGGGAATTCTGTAATCTCTACGACACGAAGAAACAGACAACTCTCCTGTATAGGCCACAGGCAAACGGGCAGGCAGAAAGGTTTAATCGTGTTCTCGTAGAACAGCTCTCGTGTTATGCGGATTATGGCGCGGATGATTGGGACACTTATATCCCATGCATCGCGGCGGCATATAATAATACGATTAACGCTAGTACGGGCTGCACTCCTCATTCCGTGGTTTTCGGAACGGAGGCATATACACCTGCGGATCTAATTCATGGTGTACCTCGAGATGGCTTGGACTTCCCCTCCGGCTCAGGTTTCATCGAGGATCTTCGTAAAAATTTACGGAAGTCGCACGAATATGTGCATCATACGTTGAAGAAAACGGCCATCGCTCAGAAACGCCATTTTCATTTGTCCGCAACAATCCGGTCATTTGAAGTGGGGGACTGGATATATCGATATTACCCACCAAAGGCGGCAAACAAATATGGTGCGAAGTGGGATGGTCCGTTTAAAATAACCCGTGCACTAGGAGGCAACTCCTATGTCGTAGATACCGCGGCCGGTGGTGTCAAGTGGAGTGGAGATCTTATGAAATCCGTTCTGGACCCTGATAAGAGGGGAGAGCTCCGCAAAACGACCGGGTTGGAACAAGCTCCTGAGTATAGGAGGCTTGTGGCTGCTGGTAGAGATGTGGTGTCGCTGGAGAAGGGCAGGGCTGTGGCCGGCCAAGAGCTCGCTAAGTCGTTAGAGAAAACACTTCTCCGGAAAGTTAATCTCGCGAACAGGCGTGGCCGACCACCTAAACACAAAAAGGGGTGTACGAAGGAGACCGTGTCCCCTCCAAAGCGACCAACTCCTCTACAGAACCAGCAGGACAAGGATAGGAAACCCTTAGTACCTAAGGCAGACAAGGCCGATAAGCTTGTACGACGGGGTTCGGAGGTGCCGAATCCCACGAGGCCGCCCGATGTCGCAACGCGAGGCATCGGCAAACGTGTCTCCAGGCGTCCGGTCAGGCTTGGGATCGGATAGCTCGGAACGGCCGTTAGAGCCTCTATTTCAAATGACGAACAAAAAGGTCTGTTAACCCGGTCGTGTCTGTCGAAGACATGGGTTAAGAAAAAAAGTACACAACGAGAAGTCATTTTGGTCAATACGCTAGGAGAGTGGACACCTCTGTAACGACCAACCCTATACGGCAATAGCTGTACGAAGCTGATAGGTTGAAACTGCTAGTATGGATCCATGATGTGGACAGTACCGATATCGGGCTGAAATCAACCATATTCGCTAACAGTAAGAAACCTGAAGCCAAGTATGTTTCCCTTATCATTTAAAAACTGCCATAGTACCTTGGAGCGGCCCGTCTAGGGCTGCAGATTAACATATTTAACACGAAGGTGTTAGTAACCGTGGTTAAAGACCACATACTTACATACGTACAACATTCGTATAGATCAACTATGCGGAAGTTATCCGGTTTACGGGTAAAAATATTTGTGGAGGCTGGACCCGACCAGGGCGCCACCTTCAGGCGATCTGTTGATCACATGACCTGATCTTAGAGCATCTGCCTCCGAGACAGTCAGTCAAGCCAGATGCGAGTTGGTGGCCACACGTAAGTGGCTCGCATCAACCGCATTTTTGGCTTTTACATAGAGCAAGGAGAAATTCAGTTCACTGTAAGTAGCAGCAAACGTTAACTTTCATTGTTGGACCATTGTCATATTGAAAATGAAAACATGTCATTATGTTACCATTGATGAATTACGATTGTTGAGATCTGGCCGCTTCCATATTGCGTGCTAAGACATTCCGCCATGTGCATCGAGAGAACAAGAGGAGGCTGGTGTCAATACCGACCATCTCAATGAACCTCTTTCCGATATGGGATTGGGTCGTTGGGAACTATCCTTGATGTTCACTAAATGTTGCCGTGGTAAAGCGATGAAATAGTAAATGGGAACTTTTGATTCCCGGGGAGGGCTGTTTCGTTGTTTAAATCTGATGGTTTCGATCGTCAACTCGAAAGCCGCCATGTGCGTAGAGGTGACCTTTCTGCACTGCCGGTGGTTTCGGTTGCTGATTTTCCTGTCGCCAGGTGGGGCGTATCTAGTTCAGTTTCGGGTTTTCGTACGGGCTCCGGCTATATCGTTAATAAAGAGGCCGGGCACGGATGGATACACGAATGCTACCGGATAACGCTTTTCACGAGTAGTGTCAGTCCCTATCGCGCCGGCGGCTCGTATGGCCGCCATACCACGCGAACTTTCGCGATTGGTGTCAACTACACAAACCGGTTGGACACGGCTCCTGGGAGTTCGCGAGCGATGTCAACACCTCGGGTGCGATTGAGTTGTTTCATTCGGATGGCCACCTATATAAGAGCCCCGAGACTAAGAGAGAGGTAATTAACTTCGGCAAACACTCGTGGTTTGCCGTACTCCTCTATCTCGGCGGACTACTGGTTAGGCCGTTCGTGTGTGAGATTTCATTGTGACCCGTGAATTGAGTGTTTCACTTTGTATTACAGGGTACGGACTATGAGTTCTGGGACGAGACGAGTCGGACAAGAAAAACAGATTGGGGACTGTCTCCGAGACGAGCCCCCTTCTACCGTCGGGTAGCCTTTCGCGGTCACGCTCCTTATGAGCGATGACAGCGAACACTCGGCCGCAGACTCCTTCGAGGAGACTGCAGCCAATCGCAAATGGCGTGTTCGTCGTGAGCGCGACCGCCGTCTCAAACGTGAGGTGGACGGTCCGTCAAGTCACTCGGATGACTCGGACGCGAGCCCGTTGGATGGCCTAAAAGACCCCGATGCGGCTGCCGGCAAGTACCGCCGGCACAAAGCTCTCAACGCCGCGGCGAAGAAGCTCAAGTGGGGAGATGGAAAGAAGCCGGTTCTTTCTCTACTCCCCGCAAACGAGCGAGAGCGAAAGGAGGCGGTCCGTGACCCATCGGAGGTCGATCGTTTCCCCGACTACCCGGAGTACCACAAAGCGGTCTCCGTGGAAGAGTACAAACGGTTCTTTGAAACCTGTACCAACCCCCGTAAGGTCTTATGAACGGCTGACCTAGCGTACTCGTTTGAAGCCGACCGTAAGCTTCAAATGGCTATGCTCCTCTACGAAGAGGGTTCGCGGTGCCCGTTCCTGCTCTGCAGAACGGAGGCGCTCGTCGGTAAGCCGCAGATATTTAAATCTCGGCTTCTCTTCACCAGACATCTGTGTGAGGTGCATACCCCTGTGACACCGGTTTGGCGGTGTCCGATTGGGTATTGTCCCGTAACCGGGGACCGTCGCTCCGACATCGTGGCCCACGGGTCAAAGGAGCCGCATAAGATGGCCCGTAAAAAGGCTGTCGACAAAATTATGCCGGCTCTTGAGCGCGCGGGCGTCTCGTATCTCCCACAGTGGGGATACAAAAGCACGCTCCACCTTGCCTCTGCAACCTCGGAAGCCATTCTGAGGAACGCGAAGGAGCAAGGCTTCACCTCCAAGTACCTGTTGGAAAAGGATATCACTAAGCCTAAACGAACGGGGAAGACGAAGAGGAAGAAGAAGGGTTCCGATAAGTCGGACAAATCGGACCGTTCCGATACGGAAAAGCGGCCCGAGAAACGTCCGAAACTCGTGCCCGCACCGATTCCCGACAGGAACGCCTGGCTAGACAGGTATAAAATTCCGTCCTCTAAGGAGAAGGAATTTCCCGCCTTGCCCGCGCCTACAGGACTTACGGTCCTGCAGAAGTCGCGTCGCCCCGCACCCGCAGCCGCGGAAGGTAGAGCACCTAGTGCCACCTCACCTGTGCCGGACCCTCAGCCGGGTCCGTCACGGCCTACGGCTGCCGCAAGGGCACCCCCACCCGAAGTCGATCGGGCGGGCATCGCCCGTACCCGAAAGGTGGTGGCTGATCGCGCAGCGGTCCTCCGGCTGGCTCTACAAGAGTCGTTGGAAGGCTTCTGTGTGGATATCGCAGAGACCTACAGGCCCCTCGATAACGTGGACCGTTTGGTTGATAGCCAAGCGGAAATCGCGCAGCTTATGGAGGACCTTAACAGGTCTCTCAATGAGCAGGAACTCCTGGTGGAGAGGGTAAACCTTCTCGACACGCAAGTCAAAGGACTTCGCGGGAGAACCAGGAGTCACATAGCCCGTTGCGCGGCCTATGCGACCCGCGTCTCCCCCGCCACCAAGGGTAGAGACGGCTCCTCCAGTGCAGAATCCGATTCTGCGACTGGAACAGAGGAAAATGGAGGTCCGCGAGAAGTTTAATCGAGCTTTGCACGTAGCACCGGCCGTTCCTCCGGGTTTCGCTCCGGGTGATCGTCAGACCACCAAACCTCTTTTCGGAGGTATAGGTCATGGCACTCCCACCCACACTCCAGCCCGCGCGCCCACACGCGTCGCGACTACGAAGGTGCCCCCGACCGCTGGGGCATCAGCGCTCGCTAACGTGACTCCTCTCTGTAGTACGGAAAAAGAGATGGAGGTAGACCCCCACGAGGGGTCAACTGCTCGAAAGGAGGAGGAAAAGGCGGCGGCACAGCGTTGTTTCGAGCAGGGTCGGGTCGAGGCAGAGCGGCTCCGTATCAAACGTGAGACGGCCCCAGCCGAGACGCGCCTGATCAAAGAGGCCTTGGAGAGGAAACTCCGTGAAGAGGAAACTCTGCGACAGGCGGAAGACCTACGACTCCAACAGGAGGAGGCTGCTCTACGGCAAGCCGAAGAGCAACGACTCCGACAGGAGGAGGCTGCTCTGCGGCAAGCGGAACAGCAACGACTCCAACAGGAGGAAGCCGCTCGTCAGCAACTACCTGAGATGGCCAAGCGGGAGGCTTTCGAGCAACTCCGTCTGCGAGACAAGGAGCAGTCAGCCCGCGACATGGCGTTCTTCCGCGAGGAAGACGAGAAGGAGGAAGCTGAACGTCAGCAGGCCAAGCTGGATTGGGAGATTCAAGAGCTCCGCGAGACAGAAAGTCGGCTGCGAGTTGAGGCTCTCAATTTGCGCCGGCCAGCCTTTCCACTATCCCATGGGATAGAACCTCCCTCCATCCAGATAGTGGACCCCGCGGGGATCCCTATGGACACTGGTGGCACGCTCATTGGCGTTACTGATTTAACTCGGCAACGTGAGAACCAGAGCGTGTGTACGGACACGGGAACAACCCCGCGGATGTCAGCAGCTATGTGGGGGCCTAACATGCTCCCGGGTAGCCAATCCGCGGAAGCGGAGGATTCGGCCGGAGTAACTCCGGCTGCTTCCTCCACGCCCCGTTCGTACAGGCCACCCCGAGGGGACGTCTCCTCGGCGACCAAGCGCCTCTCCTTTATAGAGGAGAAACCTTTGGTGGCACGGCCGGCACCGCCTCCGAGCGGTGAGGCCTCCCCAAAGTTGAAGGAGGCGCTACCTTCGATGGATACGTCCACAAAGGGTCCGTTGGCAAGTGTACCAGCGGCACCTCTTCCCGTCACCGCGCCCACGGGTACGAGTACTGAAGGGGTCGAGGGAAATGGTGACGTAATCGCGTTACCATGGCCTCGCACGGACGAGCGTACCAGCTCCGTGGACGGTCTGGCGACAGCAGGCTCGGGCTCTGACAAGTCGGTAGAAATATCGGACGGGGAAGAGCACAAGCTTCTGCAGGAGTCGGACTCCGATACGGCGTTGATATACGACGATCTGGGGCAAGAAGACAACATAGTTGTCGTCCCAGATCCGCGTTTCGACCCGTTCGATGAAGCCCTTATTGGCAATCTTTCGCTTCACGGCATCTCCAAAACGGAGGGGGAAGCTGAGGCGAAAGAGGCAGGTGAGTTTGTCTAGAACTCCCTCAATAGGGCTTGGGATCAGCACTGCGATCCCCCGAGGCGGCTGTCTTATGTGGGTTCATCTCACAGCGAGGGGGGGCTCTCCTCCTCGCAGGTGGTGGTTTTATCCGCAAGGCTAGTATGGTTCACTAGTCTCGCTTTTATTAATAAATCCACCTGAAGAAGACCACCAACACCAGGTCGAAACGTCGTGCCTCAAAGTACCCATATATGCCTGAATAAATTGCAAAAACTGAAGTTTGAGGTTGTGGTGTCTTTATTTATTTAATATTTTATTAATAAAGCTCGCGCATAAAAATTTGTTATGCTTCGAATGTACGCTTCCGGTTGTACCGCGCTGCGAGACCGGGACGGACAGGCATGTCCGGTGGCCTCTTTAGGCCTATGAAGGCTACGAACCTTGGGGGCGAGTGCAACCCTGGCTCTAGGATCCGTGCGGCGGAGTGGCATAACATTTGCCCCGCTCCACACGAGGATCTGGAGCCACGAGGATCTCCTTGGTGCCACGGCGGACCCTACATAACTAGTTATCATGGACCTCCTCAACTCCAACTAGTGAGGGGGCAGTGTAGTGGGTCCGCCACCCGGAATACAGCGAGGCTGTCGACTATCGCCGAACACCAACCAAACTACGACAGCGGGGGCACTTCTACCAGCGCCGGAGACGACTACCACCAGTTCCGGCCAGTTCTGTCAGGGGGCGACATACGACCGCCGTGCAGACGACACTGCAGACACCCTCCGACGGACGGTAGGCGGAGGATACTACTACCTCCACAAGGGGATCCAGGCTTCGCTTAACACTACGGACTCGAGCTGCGCCGCGGACCGAGATACTTCTGTTGTTCAAATTAAGCACCCTTGCTTCAGTGACAATACCTTTGTAACTGTATACCTTTGGGAAATAAACCAGGTTCAAACGAATCTCCTCGTATTTGTGATTCTTTCCGGAATTTCGTAAACTTGTGCCCACGAATCTGCGGTTCACTACAAATTCAATTTGTCTGAGCCCCAGAAATCCCATTATTTTCTCCATAACACATTGGTTGTAAAAAGTATACTACAATTAATTATCAATATAACATGTAGGTAGGCTTACAATAATCAATTAATTGTTAACTTTAAGATGCAAACGATTGAATGTTGATCTCCAATACCAAACATCAGGCTTTTATGAATACACTATCCTGCATAGCAGCAATGTCGCACATGAATACTTGGCAATGCCACATGTCGCTCACCCATACTCATGGGGGTGTGGCATCATTTTCACACTTTTGAAAGCTAAGGTGAAACCTCAATCTGAGCTAATAGTGTATTCAGAAATTGCCGCGATTGTAACAAAGGTGAGTCTTACTTAGGAACCCTATTAATAATAAAGAAAATATTAATAATTATTAGGGGGGGAAGAAGGTTTTTTCGTCAGAAAGTGCCACAAACGGGTGAAATAATAGATTTATAATAAACTTTAAAATTTATCTTTGAGACAGAGAGAGAAAGGGAGAAACTACAGAGTATGTATGAGCAGCGCAGAACAGGAAAGAGAGGGGGAGAGAGGAGAGACTGTACAGAGAGAGTAATGAAAGGGTGATAATCAATATTACTATAATATAGTTAGGTAGAGAGGCCGAACGAGAATGAGAGGAGGAGAGTGGAGGGGGAGAAAGAGAGAAAACGGGCAGAACAGGAAATAGAGAGGGAAGAGAGACAAAAAAGAAAGGGAGAAAATACGCTGGCAGAATGTGATGTGTCACAGAAAAACGAGTCTTAAATCGCAAGAAAATGTTACCTTGGATATCACATTATTTGAAAAGATGAGATCAAGCAGATTCCAACAATGCCAATTTTTTGGATGTTCATCCTGTGTTAAAATAATTTGACTGCATGCAGCATGTGCATTCCGACCTGATTTTGATACATAACTTTGATATGCATTTTGAAGAGCATCAGATGATGCACATTGCATCAGGTGCAAGACCAGGTGAAAAACTGCTTTTTTGAGAGGATTGCACTTCTGTGACTGGTCAGTGGCACTTTTGCATGCAATGAACAACGGGTTTGTATACCGACGTATCTCTACCAATTCTTCTGGCACGCAGATTGGCCCTTAACATTCGTTTGGAGGTTTTACTTGCCATAACAGGAGCCTTAACAGGAGTTTTGGACACACTTTCTTCACCAGCAACTTCCATGGGCTGGCCGAGTCTTCGTTAAGAGGAGCGAAGGTGTTCTTCACAACAGTCGGAGGAGTCTTAGAAGTACTTGCTTTGGGTGCAGGGACAGCATTGACTGGTGATTTAAAGCCATCCAAGTCAGTGTTGGGTCTGATTCTAGGACTAGGAGGAGCTCTTTTACACTTTAAGCTGCTGAAAGAGTTCATCTTCAAGGCATCACGGACCTCACCACAGACTTTCATAAGAATTTCACCGAGAACATTCTTCCCCTTCCATGAATCGTTATCGAGGGCATAATCCCCCAAATAACAGCCACAGCCCCAGTATGTGTTACTAGTAGCCTCGATGAGACGCACTGTGCCTGTCAATACAAGCTTCTCAGACATTTCCCTATTTTGGTCAAACTTGCAGCGAACAATGTCTGTCATGATGTCGTTTTGCATGTTTTTCCAGGATGGAAGTTCGGTGACCCTATCTGCAAAACCTTTAATTTCCCTCGGATCAGGGTTGTGGAGAATGGAAGCAGCTATAACCTTTTTCCCTTGCACGAGCATCTTTTTGTGTTGGTAAGCCTGCTCGGACAAGTTGTACATTTCTCCAATATAATGGAATTCGGCTGGAGCAAAATTACTAAGATATGCCCGTTCACTCTGGAAGGCTATACCATTTTTGACGGGCACAATCTTTACTTTCTCGCAGCTAAACCTTTCCTCCAGAGTATGTAACTGACAAGAGTTGTACATTTTCCCGTCAATGAAAACTTGATCCCCTTTGGGCCTGGTGTATTTCTCATCTGCTCCAGCACTGATCGCCAAACCTTTCCTCCAGAGTATGTAACTGACAAGAGTTGTACATTTTCCCGTCAATGAAAACTTGATCCCCTTTGGGCCTGGTGTATTTCTCATCTGCTCCAGCACTGATCGCCTGTTTGGCCATTAACCTCATCAGACTCTTTTTCTGACGCATCTCAACCGAGTCGTAGTCGTCAAAAACATTTTCTTACGGTTAGGCCAGTACTGGAGGGGAAAGGCTCTGTCATCTTCGAAGGGAGTGTTCAAATGCATCAGCTGGTCTTTCAAACTTTTGTAGATTAGCTTGATAACAATGGGGCTTGGACCTCTCCTGGAATTATTGGAACGTATTTCCCTGAAGGCCACATCCACAACTCCATTCCCAGCTTCAGGAGCTAGACCGTGTACAATATCATTGGCAAGGTAGAAGGTGTTTTCATCCTTCTCTAAGTGACAGTTTTCAAGAACTAAATACGAGTCACGATGTTGTTGTTTCAATATTTCAACCTCGTCTTTCAATTTATTCGACTGGAAGGCAAGATGGGCAGTGGAGCGAGCTTGGATATTTACCTTCTGTTCAACCTTCTGTTCAACTTACTAATTTTTGTTGCAGGTCATTTACTGTTGCTTTAAGGGTTAACTGATCCCTAAGTAGCTGGTTAATCAGTTTCACATGATCATTATGGCCGTCAGACAACTCGTCAACATGCTCAAACATGGCGTCCATATCGTCACTTAAGATCTGGCCTTGCTCTGCCAGTTTTCCAGCCATTTGTTCATACTTTAGATCGAACCCACATGATTTCTTAGAGTCATTCTCAACAATAGGCGATAGTTCATCACTTGTTCCTTTGCCCATACCTATACCAGGAGTACTACTGGCGTTGACCTTGGCGAAGCCAGTTTTCTCGGCGGCCAAGGCGACTGCCTGTATTTTCGCTCACCTCACGTAATCGAAGACACAAATTTGTAGAATTCTGATGAAATCTAAGGTTAAAAAATTCGTGACACCACAGAATTTTGAGCTTCTCAGTTATGTTGAGGTAACTCCGTAAAAACAGAATACACAGAAACCAGTTGAGAGCGTATAATCCAAATCCAAACTAGTGTAGCTGGAGCGGTAAGAGAAGGCGTCCGCCATATTCAAAATTTGCGCCAAAGCTGTTGGATAGCCATTTATTTCATTTCCCTGTGCCTGCATCTGCTGCACTCTTCATGAATCCTAGATCCCCATCTAAGCCTATCTCGTACCCAGAGATCTTGGCTTTCTTCAAGGAATGTGTGGCCCTTATTGGTTTCGACTCTTCTCTTGCTGGGATCCACTCTCTCAGACATAGTGGGGCATTGTACCTGCACTCATTGGGCGTACCCTTGGAAGATATACGCCTTATGGGTGATTGGAGAAGTCTTGCGGTTCTTACTTACCTGGTGTCTACCTATGACAGAAAGAATTCTGTAAAAAGTGTGGAGGCTAGAGATCTCTGTAAAAATAAGTCAGCTTTTGGTTGATATGTGTCTCTCCATGGACGGAGAAGTGCTTATGAACTGGCACGTGGTGAGAGTAAAACAATAATCGAGCTAAAAATATAACTAACTGGCATTGGCGACCGTCAAAGTCGCCGGCTATTTGCCGCAACTTCATTACCGTGTCCTTTCTGATTGGGGATATATGTTCTATATGGAACATATGGATATATATATGTTTAGAGAAGACTCCAGGTGGCGCCACCGACACTACATTTCCCCACTGCTGCCTCTACTCAGGCAGTCATCGTTCAGCTGCTGTTGTGAACAGAAGCTCAACTATCGATGGACTTACATATTCTTCTTTTTTTCTCTCTTTTTCTGTTTTGTTTAATAATAAAGGTGACTGTCAAAGTCGCCGGCTATTTGCCGCAACTTCATCACCGTGTCCTTTCTGATTGGGGATATATACATGAACATGATTATGAATATGCTTATACAGTTATGAATATTAATGATTATGCTAATTTATATTGATAATGATAGGTAATCTTAGGTAACCCAAATGAGGTAATAGGTTAACATAAAATGGGTGTGACATAATACCCCAGACTCCATAGAAGTAGTAGTATGAGGCGCATTTGAAAATGATAAAAAACAAAAGAAGAATGACCCAGTTCACAAGAAAATCCACCATCTTGGATTTTTTTATGTGATTCTGTAAGAAAATCCGCCATCTTGGATTTTTGTATGTCACTTTAAGAAATTTCCGCCATTTTGTCTAAAAATCATGAAGTTAAGTGCATGTGTACTAAGCTAAGTGCACGTGAACTCTTGATGGATTCTGTAAATGATTTATGATAATGGGTTTTTGACTAATAAATCATATGACTTCAAGAAAATCCACCATCTTGGATTTTTTTCATGGTATTTGTGCAGAGATAATGCTGCAGCATCCTATTTTCCTGCGGCATGGTCGTAAATCATTTAGGAATATTAGCTGTCATAAGCTGTCAATTTTATATAAATAGATGATTTATTGTGATGGGAAACCCCCTATATATTGCCATAGGAACCCAAATAAGAATAAAATGTAATAATATTGATTGATTATTGATTGTTGATTTTATTATTGTTTTTTCATGGGAGATTATTGATTATTGATCTTTATTATAATTGGTTGTTTTATATGGGAGAAATATAAAAAAAGGGTTCATAGGGGTTATTATATACATATTCATTTGATGGGGTGATCATCATTTAATAATTAGTGCTCGAACATTCATTATATATAAGCCAATTCCCCTAGCTTTGATGTATATATACACAAGAGGGCAGCACTGGTTTTGTTGGGAAATGTGTAGTTACTAAAATAATCACCAGCTGGCATTACAGTTGTGTTGTTGCTCCTCCCATCACCCTTCTCATCAAAATGGTGCGAGCGTCTTTGTGAGCTGCTCCTATCCTTGTATGGTAAATAGGGTGACCACACAGGCATTACTTTTTGAGTAATTGGACTTAATTCCCGTTTGTTCAATTATGAATCAATATAATTACATTATCTATGTATGATTCCATGAATGATATAGTCTTATGGCGTAATTAGGTAATTAGAGCAGTAAAATAAAATGTTGTTGTTGTTGTTGTTGGAACTTTTATTTGACTAATTAAGAAAATGACACTGTCGGCGGGTACTGATCTCCCTACATAGGGAGGATTTAAAGCCCTACCGTATTAATTTGTTTTAATAGTGCAAAGTTACAAAACACCCAAGGTCGACGACACTCGGGTGGGCTTTGCAGATGGTGGTGTATTTGATATCGAATTTTTTGTGCAAGAAGCACTGCGCGTAGGAAGGAGACAGCATACAGCAACATGCTGCACGCTCAGCTCAACTAAAACTGAATTTAATTAAATAATTGATGCTCAGTGTGGATGGAATATACTGAGCAAGTTTAGATGTATACATTATTGGATACTAGCATGTAGTGGGTTGAAGCGAGGAACATGAATACATACATATATGGTCCATTCCTACGAAATGGGCTCCGTGCCCTTTTCCCTACCTTTGGCCCCTCTATGCCTCATGTCTCAGTGTAATATTCATTGATATTAAAACAAATCATACTGACAGATTCCACTTGGCATGGGAATTCCTCTGATATATACATTACTAGAGGGCTGATGGATATTTTATGTGATAAAACCCTTTAAAATCAATATTTTCGTAGAAAAATTCCAATGATTAAACATTCAGCACTTTAGGGTTCAGAAATTTACATCATTTCATGTTTTTCATATCTGATTAATTTTGCCCAGTCACCAGGTTCTAATTTCAATGCATTTTAGTAACCCTACTTACTTGTTAACAAAATTATGGCACAAACAAAATTAGAAAGGTATTTTTTTTGTTTTTACATCGCACATGTTGCTCCCTTTCATGCAATGAACTTGTTGTATGACACAAGAATAAAAGTAATTTGATATATAAGCAAACCAATCTCTAACTTTTGATACCTAATGTGTCTCAATAGGACTGTTATTATGGATGTTATTCTTGTTTAAAAAAGTTCGATGGGAAAATGGCTAATTATGTCTGTTTTTACATCGCCACATGTAATGATTGTGCTTTTCCATCCTATTATAAAAACACATTTATAACTAATATGGATACATTGGGCAATTGATTCTCTTGTTGTCAGTGAAACATGAATGCTCTGAACAGATATGCCTTGTGCATAGAGAGTGAAAAGACCTGTTTTTACGTCGCACGCTGCACGTTTTACGTCGCACGTTTTTACGTCGCACGTCGCATTTGCTTAATAAAAGCAAAACTATCTGAGATAGAAAGTTGTGCTATGTACCAGACGAACCGCAATAATATCAGCTTTCTGCTGATATAAAATCATCCATATCCCTTGAATGGTCTAGACAGAAATGTCTTGTGCATAGAGTGGAAAAACACCCGATTTTAGGTCTCACGTTTTTACGTCGCACCTTTTTAGGTCGCAACATTGGCTTTATATAGGCAGAACTATTTAGGATAGAATGTTGTAACATATACCAAACAAACCGCAACAATGTCAGCTTTCTGTAGATATATAATCATCCAGATCCTTTAAATGGTCTGAACAGAAATATGCCTTTTGCATAGAGAGAGAAAACACCTGATTTTAGGTCGCACATTCTTACGTGGCACGTTTTTAGGTCGCAAAGTTTGCTTGATAGAGGCAAAACTATTTGAGATAGAAAATCGTAGCATATACCAAACAAACCGCAAGAATATCAGCTTTCGGCTGATGTAAAATGATCCTGATCCCTTAAATAGAAGCAAGGCTACTGCCAAATGAATAATATACATTTCTACTTTTTAAATGACCATTTATTGATTAAATAAATATAAATATTTAAAATAAGCGTTTTCGGCCATAGATTCCTAGATAATTGACTCCGGATGTCATTTATTTCAGGATTATATAGCGGAGAATATGGGCTTTTTGGAAATATTATCTGGAAAACTCTTATCTTTTACCTAAATTTCATTTTTTCTCATTTCCATCAATGAAAAGCAAGATTTTTCAGAAAATAGCTCTATAGTGTTTTTACGTCGCCCATATTGTCAACCTGGCGGGCGTTTCATAATTAACGCAGCGCTCGGTAAAAAACGGAACGCAGCGATGGTCTGGTAACGACCAAAATAGTGCGCGTTCGTTAGTCCCGTTTCATAAAGCCTGCGTTAACCATGCGTTAATAAAGGTGTCGTTCGTTAAGCTAACAACCAATTCAACAATACGCCATCTACCTATAGTGTGGGAACCAACTTAACCCAGCATATCTCTACCTTCACTACAAGAGACATACACTGTATCGTTTGTGACGACGCAACATTGGTAATTTGGCGACGGGAGGGAGAGGGGAGGGGGAGCATGATTTTCTAATCAAACTTGAATGTATAATCAAAAAAGTTTCTACCACTCTACCAAATGTTTACAAAACAAATGTAAAATATGGAAAACATTATCATGGATTTCTGACACATAGGCACCTGTCCATTATATCTAAGATCCATTACACTTGTGTAAAAGTATATTTTTGATTTATTATGTAGAACAGAGATAGTTCTCACATGCAAGGTTCCTATTTTGAAATAGCAAATAAGTCATTTTTCACTATCAAAATATGTTGTTTTGTTGTTTTCAATGAATTCTACAATAATTTTTAGCGTGGTAAGTATTTTCATGTTAAATGTTCTCAGTTCAATTTTCAATGATTGGTCATACAATTCACAGTTGATTATTGGTAATTAATGATATTTGAATGCATAAATAAACATAGTTGAGTATATAATCAATCACTAAAGTTCTGATTTTCTGGATTTCGAATATTATGTAATTATTCAGGGGCGGATCCAGAGCCCCCCCCCCCCCATGGTGCCCTTTTGCCCTCCCCATAAGTGCCTTTTTGTCCGCCCCTATGCACCCTTTTCTTTTACTTAGAAGTTGGTGGCGGGCCAAAGGGAAAATATTGTTAAAATACATGCACTAAAAATATATTTGGTATATTTGGATTTAGTAGTGGAGGAGTATTCACAACAATTTCATATACATCGGCAACACAATTTTCATGGCGGCAACACATTCCAGCCTAGTGGATGAGGGGCCCTGCAACAAATCTCAAGGCATATACAACAATTCCCAGAGAAATCGGCAACAAATGTGATCCTCTTCCACTTGCATTTTTGTTGCCGACATATAATGACGGGTGTTTTGTTGGCAACAAAAAATTCGTCGCAGCCGTTTTTTGCCGTTTTTCCCATAGTGTAGTCCCTGCATTCGAGGTATTTTTAACATCTGTGGCTGAACACGGTATACTTTTCTTTCCCTTGACCTTGCACCTAGCGCCATGTTTGTATAAATTATGACACAGCAAATTTCCAGTTAATGTATAGTGTTTGATTTCCGACCCAAAAAGTTACTAAATTGGCCGTTAAATGACTATTTTTCTTCCTGGCACTGAGATAAATTACTAAAGTTAATATTAATAACATTTGAGACGACACCCTTGCAACGATTATATTGATAATAAGTAAATGAAAAAATCCGCGCTATATTAACGCAACGATTTTTGCGTTGCGCTGATTAACCACAATAGTTGTTCATTAACGAGCGCTGTGCACAAATTTGTTGTTGCGTTAAAGCATTATGAAACGGAATACTGTTGTTAAGTCCAATAGCGCGCGCTGGTCTGGATTATGAAACGCCCGCCAGGTTTAGAAAATAGAAATATAACCCCTGACAGAATTAACACTTGAATCTACAAGGTAAGGTGACAACAAAGCTATCTAAGTCATTTTTTCTTATATCCCTTGCTTATGAAGAGATCAGTGGTAGATGAAAAAAGGTTATGTTTGAAAAAGCCTATAACTGAATAATGAAGCTGTGTTTAATTTTGGAATTCCTATATCAAAATAGGAGAGTTCTTGCACCATAAACTGCCAAACACATGTTGAATTGCCCCTATTTTCTAGATAAATTGCTTAATCCAACCAAAACAAATGTCCCATTGCCAAAATGCCAAGTATATAATGCTAATTTGATGTGCGACGTAAAAACATAGGAAATCCTAACCCAGTAATTGATTTTATATAGAATAAAAACTATTTGATCAATTTAGTAGCAAATTTAGATTTTAAAGGTTTCATTACTCAACTTTAAGTTCCCTAACTATGGAAAACTTTAAAGGAATTTTTTTTTGTACAATGGTTTCAGGCCACTGGGCCCATTTCGTAGGAATGGACCATATACATGAGGCAATGAAATTAAGAATGAGGAGGAGGAGGAGGAAGAGGCAGAGGTTTGTATAGTAATGAAGATGGGGCGACATAGGGGAGAGAGGACAAGTACTGAGGGAATTTTTTTATGTCATTGTCATTAAGGAATCACGTAATAAGCTAATATAAATAGTTTTGGTCAGTCCATATGGCTGTTGTTCTGGCAAGTTTCGAAAATTTCTTAGCTGTATCAGAGGATTGTAAGTTGGTTTCTAAAGAATTCCAATAGTAAGGGATTTTATAATATATGGATTTTCTGATTTGCTCAAGTCTGGGTAGTGGGCACTTGAACATGATCCTACCGGGTCGATGCAGTCTGGTTTGTCTACTTTTAACATCTAGATATCTGATATTAGACTTAAGCCTGAAAGCTTGCTGGAGGAGGTGCAGTCGCCGTCTTTCTCTTAGTGGAAGCAGGCTGAATTGTTGGTGGTAGTCGTTAACGTTTTGAAATCGATTAGTTCTAGTTATGATACGAAGGGCTCTATTTTGGAGGATTTGTAAAGAGGTCAGATTGGATTTAGCAGCGGAATCATAGAAAATATCGGATTGATCGAGTAGAGGGAGGATAGCAGTTTTGTAAATTTGTGCACTTAGATTGACATTCAGCCTGCTTCTTAGATGTTTAAAGAGCCACAACTTATGGGATACCTTTTTTCTGATATTGAGTATATGCTTCTTAAATGTTAAGGGACCATCGACGACCGTCCCCAAATACTTGTAATCATTAACCTCTTCTAGGTTTTTCGGGCCCAAAAGCAAGTTGTGTGTGTAGGAAGAGGACGACTGTCCCTTCCTCCAGTTGGACTCCTGAGAAGGCCTGTAGAATGTCATTGTTTTTGATTTGTCTTCATTTAATGAAATTTTGTTATTGCGACACCATAGCATAATATAATTTAGATCGAGTTGTAATTCTCTGGTAACAGTTTCAATGTCTTTGCCAATTTTGCATATGATGGTGTCGTCAGCAAATAGCTGTAAGTGGGAGTGTTTGGCGTGCTTATGGAGATCATTAATATAAATAGAAAATAAGATGGGTCCAAGGGTCGTTCCTTGTGGAACTCCACATGTTATTAATTGTTTGGAGGATGGTTTGTTATTAACTACTACGTATTGTTGCCGCCCATGGAGATAATTATTGAACCAAGCCAATTCATTTCCCATGACCCCAATTTGTTCAAGTTTTCTTAATAAAATTTGGTGATCGACAGTATCAAAGGCCTTTCTGAAGTCCAAAAATACAGTTCTGCAGGCTTGTTTACTATTTATAGCACCATATACCTCGTCCAAGAAAGACACGACAGCATCGCTGGTTGAAAAACCCGGTCTGAAGCCAAATTGCTTGGCGTAGAGTATATTATTGTTCTCGAGATGGGACATGAGTTTCTTTTGTATTACCTTCTCCAATACCTTAGCTGGGAGACAGATGCTGGTTATGGGTCGGTAATTACCAGGGTTTTTTGTATCACCGGCTTTGAAAAGAGGTGACACCTTGCCAAGCTTCCACTTCTCCGGAATTAGTCCTGTTGCCATTGACAATTCGATTAAATATTTAAATTGATCAATTAGGGTAAGTAGGATCTTTTTTAATAAAGGAGTTTTCAAATGGTTTAGTCCGGAGGATTTATATTGGGGTAGAGATCGAATCAATTGTCGTAAGTCATTTGTGGCCACTCCATCAAATATAAAGTCGGGGTAAATAGTGTTTTGGTTATCATTATTATTATAGGTGTTGGTTTCCAGTGGGGTTAAGGGAGTAATGCTGTCAGCCAGCTTCGAGCCTATGGTGGCAAAATAGTTGTTGAATTTGTCCGGGACCTCATTTGGGTCAATAGGTTGATCATTATCCTCGAGTAGGATATGCTCGGTGCCTATGATTTT
Source organism: Sthenelais limicola (assembly GCA_942159475.1). Classification (NCBI taxonomy): domain Eukaryota; kingdom Metazoa; phylum Annelida; class Polychaeta; order Phyllodocida; family Sigalionidae; genus Sthenelais; species Sthenelais limicola. Next base: position 15,407,900 of record OW804101.1, read on the forward strand.
ATCCGGGCTGATTAAGGGTTTAACTTTATTCCAGAACTTATGGGGGTTATCGGTACACTGCAGGAGGGAGTTTTTTATGAAGTCATTTTTTAAAGATTTGGCCATTTTGTTGACTCTCTTCCGAAGAAGCTTGGCTTGGTCGAATAAATCAGGTGACTTATATTTCTTGGCCATTTTAAAATATTTATCTCTTTGTTTCATGAGATTAAATATTTCTCCGTTGAGCCATTCGCACCGCGTGCATACATTTTTTAACTCTCTGACAGGACACATACGGTCAAGGATCCGAAAGATAAATGCCTCCATGTACTCCCAACAATTGTTGGGGTCACAGGAGGAGTAAAATTCTGTCCAGTTATGGTCTTTGAGTATTTGCAAGAAAATGTTTTCATTAAAGTTTGTATAACTCCTAGTCTCGAAAGACGTCTTAGTGAAAGAACTCTTTATCTTTTTTCTAATAATATAGATTGGATTATGATCAGAGATATTTAGATTTAAGACTCCAGATCTGAGTATGTGTTTGGAATTGGAATATATATGGTCGATGACAGTGGCTGTGGAGGTGGTGGATCGTGTAGGAGAGTCGATAAATTGGGTTAGCTGGAAATGTTGTGCCATTTTTAGTAATTCTCTGGCAGGAGCAGAGCCATTACCATAGTTAATATTTAGATCTCCAAGTAAGAAGATTTCGTGATTGGGTGATAGATTACTTAGTATGTCTTTAATTGATTCGATGGCTTCAGCGTACCGGCCGCTGGCATTAAGGATAACTTTTGTTTTGTGATTCTCTTCTTTAAGGAGAAGGACTTGTATTTCAAGATTTTGATTGCTGATATTAAGATTTTTCAGCTTATCAGAATCAATACTAATGGTGTCCTTAACATAAGCTGCCACTCCACCTCCACCGGCCTTGCCACTGGTCCTATCAAGCCGAAAGAGTTTATAGTTATTAATATTTAGTTGTGAGTTCAGTGTCCTGTCAGAGAGCCATGTTTCTCCCAACAGTAAGATGTCCACCCCAGACCTGAGCAACAGTGCCTCAACCTCCTCATAGTTCCTCGCTAGACTGCGTATATTGAGACTTAATATTTTAAAACCTTTGGTACATGCTAGTGAATGTAATTCTTGCGCTTAGTTATCATTAAACATGATACCAATTCGCAGTAGAGAAAGAAGATAGCGGGAAAAAGGAATAAGGAATAAAGTTAGAGAAGTATAAGCTCCAATTTTTAATATATGTCACATGGATGTGTGAGTAATGTGATGTACAATCAGGGGACTGTTGGTCCTAGACACACGGGTGACAGGTTAGGTTAATGAACAATATTATTGGAGAACTCAGTATCACTACTAGAAGTGGTAATGGTAATCTATAAATGTGGATTCACTTATATAATATAATCCGAAGATTGAAAGAGTTGTGTTAAGTGATACTATATGGTCCCTTAGTGGGAGGAGGAGGGGGGAAGGTTTATATAAGACAAGCTGATTTCAATGCTGTAATATATTGGAACATGAACAAGAACACCACACATATAAATGTAAATGTAAATATGAATATATACATACATACAGTGGGGAGAAGGGAGAAGGGATCTACAATCGACTGGCATTAGGATAGTCGCAACGTTCCAATTTTGTCTTAATTGTAATTAGAGCAAATAATGACCACAAATTTATATAAGACATAAGATATGAGTACTACACATATATACATATACGCACACACACACTCCACATACATAAGTGTGAATACACAAACATAAGCAATGGGGAGATATATTCATATACATACATATATATATGCCCAGCCTACAATGTCAGTGAATCAAATTGTATACGCACATAAACCATATGCCAACATATATACATACAGGAAGGAGCATAGTGAGACATAGGAATGAAAATGGGTGGTTTAAATAAATGAATAGAGTCAATAGAGTCGCACACTGGAGTTGTTGGATAGTAGCATTAATAGCGAAAGTCTGTTAAATTATAAGAGTCAGTTGAAAAGAAGGCAAGGTTCACCTGTAGGTTGTTTCAGTTCCTAGTAGAGTACTACGAGTTAGTTAAATTGAGAAAAGACAACCAACCTCGGGCGAAGTATGTGGGTAGGACTTCGCTATAGTCTGTTCATATATTGTTGATGGTAAAGGAGTGGACTGCAGTGGGTAGGAAAGTGGGAGAAGTCCAAGTGGCGGTGTAGGTAGTAATGAGGTATCCCGAAATTGGAGTAACCGAGACTGGACAGCATATAAAGGTAGAGAGTAGCCCGGTAGTGGTATAAGTGGAGGGTTCAGTAAGTGGGTCGGCTGGGCTACTTATGACAGCTAACCAAATCAAACCAAGGTATGTCCACGATCGACGACAGTGGACATGGGGTTTTGAGGTTAGGAACTGACACCTAGCCAGCTTTACCAGACATTCAGTCGTCTACAAACTTGGGTGATCTTCCAAGCCCAGTCATCAATGTTATTGGAAGATAGATGACAGCCATCTTCAGAAAGGCGGGAGTAGGCATTTCTGTGTTTTCCATTATCATTTGGGTGGATACATGCGTTGGTAAATGGTGTAGGTAGCTGCAAACACTCGTTCCTATTAAAGATCGCTTTATTAATAACATGTATGGTTTCGTTCAGACGAACTTGATCTGGATGGGGCTGCAACTGGGAGTTATATATAGCAAGGTCCATCCCCACAATGGGGCAGAAGATGACTTCAGTGGTTAGTGGGTAAACTGATTGCTCCATTTGTATCTGGATAGATTCCATATCTAGTAGATATGCCTCTAGAGAGTCGGCGACTGTGCTGTGAGCGAGAGAAACAAGCTTGGTTTTCTTGTCTTTTTGTCTTTTTGTCTTTTCTTTGTATGGCTATGCGGTTTGGAATTAAGTCTATATATATGCAAGATTCATGAGATAATGGGGGTATGGTGGGGAGGACACATATAACGCTCAACTTGTGAGAGTTGGGGCGACAGATCAGAAATGTCTTTGGCTGAATTGTTTCAAATACCCTTGGATTGGGTTTGAATGATACTCAGATATTGAAATTCATGAATGCAAATGAAAATAAAAGGTTAGATGCGGCATTCAACATTATTTCTCATGGCATTACAGTTCCTGGAGAGGATGATACACATCTTTTCTCACATGTAATAAGTCACATAATTGTTGCCGAAGATGAACTTTTATTATTAGAGGCATGATACGAGCAATTGGAAATAGACATTCAAGGTACATGTAGGTCTGATGTGGAGTACCTAAGGACATTCAAAATATAATCATTATAATATTGTATATTGTATCACAGATTGTTTTGGATGGATGTCTATTGGATTGCACCATGACTATATATATATAGTCTATATAGGAATTCCCAAGAACATTCATTCATATTCTTATAGTTGTAACAAGTACTTTGAAGAAGCGTCATATTGCATGTGGCCATATTTGTAATAAAAAAGATAAAAAAAACAAAAAAACAACAGCAGCCCAATGTCAATAGATGGATATGTGATAGCGTGTATAGAGTCAATTAGGACTGTGGATACATTATCATTGGCTCTATGGGCGATTGTTGAGATGGAACACATTATATATGTTAAAATAATATATTGAATATATTGGGTTTCTGAGTCTATCATTTGATTATATATGATTATTATTAAGGGTCAAAAGCAAGATGGCGCCCGTTTGTGTATAGCTAGGGTTTTTGAGGTCTCCTAGAGGGAGCTTTAAGAGGATTATAACTAGGGCGACCCTTGGAGACCTGTAACTATGTTACCTCCTATGTGACATGAATTTACATGATTTATACTGTATTAAGGGTATGTTCCTGAGAGTTGCCTGGAGGATACAAACAAACATTAGCAGGTATATAAGGGGTGGTGTGTGGAATGAGAAGGCATTCAGGTTATAACCAGTAGCTCTACCCATCTCTACACAACACTAGGCTTTTTGCCTATACCTTATTATACTTAGGATTCTCCAGGAAACTCTACAGGACTTGACCCTCATTGTTGGATACATAACTTTGAGCAATACAAGCAATCTTCAAAAACAACTAGAATCTGGAATTTGTGAGTGCTTTTCTTTCAACCTGTTTCTACCTGACTCATATCTACTGCTGTTGCCTCGCTATAGGCTATTACATAATATTGAACAATCGTCATACAGTAATTGCTGGAACATTAATATTCGCCATGATTATATAACTCTTATATCATCATATTTAATATTCATATAACCCTAGCCGCCAGCAACGAAGATCTATTCAGCTAGCTATCCCCTACATAAACTCTAAAAGTCGATCTAAGACATGTAGTAATTTATCATATACCTATAAATGCAGATAATAGCATATATGAACAGTAGTCTCGATGATACAAATGATGAAAGTTCATTTCTATTAATTAAGTTACGATGAGATTATCACATTAAGCTGCGTAATCTGATAGTGGATTAGATATCATGTAGAATTATTGATACATTGTAATAATGATGGATAAGAAACAATGCACTTGTGAACTGATTAGAGAAATGTGGATTGAACTTATTAAGAGAAAGGAAAGACTTGACTCACTTTCATTTGCACTAACTCAATCCAGGAGTATAGCTGAACGTCTGGTGGAGGAGAATACTATATTAAAATGCGACCTCAGGGAAGTGTTTGATAGGTGCAAGCAACTACAGACAATTAATGAGGACCTTTTGGAACAAAAGATGAACTTTGTTGCTAATGATGTAATGCGTAATTATGATTATCATCTTTCTCACTTCTATGGAGTATCCATTCCTTATCAATATGATGAGGTATGTGATGTATGTATCCAGTTCAATACAGTTACATCGATATGATTAAATACAATATCTGGAAATGCATACCTCTTTCTATGCTATTCATAGCTCTAACAGGAGGTCCCTTCTGCATCTAATTATATAACATTACAGTTCTATATACAATTTAAGTTATTTGTTTGGTAGATTTCGCTAAGTGAATTTGGCAACTCATCCGGTTGTTTGGGTGTCCATTTGCATTCTTACAAATACTCCTGGAGGCCCGTCCGGTCTGATGTATACTATATATTATATGTTATTATTATTTCACTTGTCTAGTATTTTTTCTAACATTTTTTCTAAAACTCAGCACGCACTGAGAATTATTGTATATACTTTGCAAAATGTCGTAGCTGAATAAAAATCTTAAAACAAACATGTTGCCTTACCGGGTGGTTTGACATGATTGCATTCTGACGAACACTGATCATGTCTACCTTTGATATGTTGTTCCATTATGTCAACATGGTCACTTTCAGACTGATGTATGTATTGACAGTTGGTAGAGTGAGTGGCCGAGTGGACGAACACTCTGGGCGTGGGCTGAATTGATTGCATTCTAACGAACACTTAATTGTGTCAGCCCACGTTTGTTCGATCATTACCAGTGGGGAAAGAGATCGAGCGGTCGAGGGGCGGAAATTGGTCTGATTTGGGTGTTATCCAAGGAGAGGGCACTAACATGCGTCCCATTTTGATCTTAGTGATTAATCTGATTTCTTTGACCTGGAGAGTAGGAATAAAATTCCTCTTCTAAGTAGGCTTTGAAATCACTAATTGTGAGGGAGGTTTTTCTCCCTTCAGGTGGTAATTTATTGTAGAGATAGGGGGCTTGTACATAAAATGATCTTTTTATTCTCTCAGATTTTGCCATTGGGACTTTGAGTAGTTTGCCACTTGCTAGGTTTCTCAAATTGAGTCACCTGCTGTCTGTAAAATTTTCATCGCAGCTCATTGTGAAGGCAGTTTGGACGAGGTCTGCTTCTCTCCTTTCTTCAAGAAACGGGATTTTTTTGTTCTATATGATATTCTTTTACATTATCAGTCGTTTTTAAATTATAGGCTATTCGAATAAACAAATTTTAGATTTTTAATATGCCTTTTTTGAGCTGGTATGTAAAAGATATCGCAAAAGTCAATCACTGGCCATACCATGGTGGTATATACCAGCATAGTGTTTGCAATGGACAGTTATTTCCTTATTTTGGAAGTGGCTTTTAGTCGTTTGGCAATTTGATCAATTTTTGTCTGAACATGCACGTTGAATGTCAGGGCCTGGTCTATTACCATTCCCAGATAGTGGTATTCTTTTTCATAATCTAGGGCAAGTAGGAAGGAGACATTTTTGTTTTGTTTTTATGGTTCCAAGGACGATGTCCATGACCTTACTTTTCTTTACGTTTATCGAGATTTTATTTCGCTTAGACCATTCATCGATCACGTACAGGTCTTTTTGCAGATCATTTTTGAGGGAGGTCTCATCTGTATGTGAGTGGTAAATCACCGTGTCATCAGGGAACCGTTGGACTTGTAATTCCTGGACGACACTGTGATGTGAAGAAGGACAATTAACAGAACAATGATTAATAGTGTAAAGTCTAAGCGTCTAAGAACAATGTTTAATAGTGTAAAGTATAAGCGTAGTGGACGCTGTGTGATGTTGTCAACTGATCTAAAGATTGAACGCAATGGAGGAAATCAGGTAGTGGCCAGAAAATTTGCGAAGCTATCACAGTCATTTGACTGACCATACACTGTTATGGACAAGGTGTGGAGGATAGGAATTACTACTCTTAGCATGCATATGTGCTTTGTCAGGAGGGAAAGTGTAACCCCTGAATGGGCAGTGGACTTTTGGGAGCATTACACAAATCATTTCCTTTTGAAGTTCCATATGCACTCCAAGGCATATATTATTCCAGAGAATATAATATTTTGCCATGAGTTTAGCAAAACACAGCCATTTGAAAAGGTTTACTTTTATCTCAGTGATATCAAGTCACCAATGAAAAAGATATACATTCCTTTCAGACCCTTATTACCAATATTTGCGGATGATGGCAGTACATGTGCCCATACACCATTTGCCATAATGTATGGACAACGCACAAATCCCTCAGCAGAAGCAATGTTTGCCTATCGTTAGACATGGAATGGAGCTATGTACTAGGGTGGCAACAGGACTAACAAGGGACAAAGGACCATGTTTAAGATGTGGTATTCATTTTGATTCAAACTGTGTGCTCGATGTACCTTGCCTTCCACCAATGTCCAAGAGAGAGTGTTATCCATTCTTAAAAAGTTTCACAAGGAAATACTGGAAGAGCTTTCGCTTGACTATATTGTCAGATCATCAATTATTGCCATACAATTGAAGTTATGAAAAACATATTAGAGCATTATTGATATTTTAGCCCAATTTTAACATTGAACTAGGTCATAGCAGGTGACCTTGACCTTGGATCAGAAAAGTAATGGCATAAATGGATTCCTCATCCCTGAAACCCCCTAGACACCAAATTCCAATGTTCAAATGTTGATTAAACGCCTCAAATTAAAACATACAGCTTTTTTCATTTTTTTTCATTTTTTTCCTAATTTTCACTAATAAATGCGAAATTAGACAATATTTGAAAAATATTTCAAACTGACAACAAGCAGATTCGGATTCTCCACGTCAATGCGGTCTAGAATCAATCATTTTCATGTAAACTTTCAGTAGTGGGTCACGAAACTGCATGATAGAGGGGCATGGCCCACGGCCTATCTAAGCCATTAAAGCATTAAAATACACATGTATAGGCCAGTCCATGTTAAATAAAATCAAGTGGAGCTATTATTGATTGATTGATGTTGTTTATTTCCAGATCATCAGTTACATAATTCCAAAGTATACAATAATGATATTATGACTGGAGGTAGGTACTCGCATCTATGCTAGCCATAAATGTTCCAGAGAGGCCTGTTATTTCTGAGCTAATTAAGGAAACCTTTTTATAATATAACCACCTTACAGTACTCTCTTAGTACATATATGGGTCAGATTTTCTGAAAATGCTAAATCTACAGTTCTACACATCTATCAAATTCTGCTAATTAAAGTGAAACGTGATAAATACTAGGTTTATCTATACATATTCTGTATTGTATTCATTCAATAAATCTGTTTGGTTATGCTGAAATGTATTTTGAACATGATTTTTGTCTGAAACAGATAAATCAATGTTCAAAATGGAAAAAAACAGGAAAATGACATATTGTTAAAACTTTGCCTCGTGAAAGAACAAGGTTATATATGTGAATCCAAAAAGCCAGTAAAAAAAATATGTCAACAGGTTAGTTTTCATTTCAGGGAACCCTGAAATTTATGCCTGTTCACTATAGAAGTCTATTAGAAAAGGACAATTTTGTTCATTTTTTCAGTATAAAAAAAGGAAAATAATTTGTTTTCCTAAATATCTCTATAGACATAGCTAACATATTGATTTACCCTTTCAAGCTATAAAAAACGGGGGTCACCAGCTTTTTAAAAAAAGTTATTTGACTGAATCCCCATCCACATGAGTTAAAAACAGAAATATTGAAGGTATTAAACGCTAAATAATATCTTTCAAAATATGTTATATATGCTGTTCTTTCATGCATGAGGGTAAATATGTATAATAGCTATATTTAGAAGAACTTTCAATAGAAAAATGTTATTCATCGGTCTGTAATCTTGGAATAACTGACGTTTCCATTTCCCCACATACTTCAATACTAATCTTTGCCGGTCCCTAAAATGAAAAAAAAAATATGGTGAGATCCTTTCTAAAGACAAAGTTTGAAAACATTATTGTTTTTCATGCAGTGCGTTATGACAGTGGTTTATCTCTAGTATGCCTCATCTCTTCTCATAAGTTTGAATTATTTGAGAATATTGCTGAAAATGAATTGTACATTTTCTGTCGATATCACCCTAAAACGTATTAATGTCATAACCAAAAACCTCAGCAGAAGGTTTATACATCTGCATGAATACTGTCTTAGACTTATTAGTAAGTGAGTTCCAATGGTCCAAGGCAAATAAGGAATTAGTATAACTTTTTTTCATGGGTGCCCTTACTCTTTTCTCCTTCATTAAATCTAAGACAAAATTACTGTCTTCTGCATATGTCTCATGTTTAATAATTACATCATAGTCTACATGGCAAGGGGCACATGCTTTAAAGTAGTCAATGTAGTGAATATTCTCATTGTAGGTTACAGTATGATTAGTCACAAAATTTATGAACATTTGGAACGGTATAGGTCTGCTTTCGTTGATATTAAATCTTTTGTAGAAAAACTTTGATGCAGGATGAACTTTACTGTATTGTCCATGGTAAAGTGACATAATGCGATGGATTGGGTGCCTCACTGTTACGAACTTCATGTAATTCTTTATGAAGTATTCCCTCTTTGCACTGGGGTAAGATGAAAGGTATTTCAACCCATACCTGTAATGAGAACGAGAAAATGAATAATAATAATGAATCCTTTTTTTGGTAAGTAAGTACATTTAAGCCTGGCTTCCACTGTCCCGCTACTTCTCCCACTACTACCCCCGCTTCTTTGGTCCCGCTACTTTTAGAAGCGGGAGCAAGTAGTGGGAAGAAGCCACTTCAATTCCAACACATTTGATTTGAAAAGGCTACTTCCCGTTAATTCCTGTTACTTCTAAAATAGGGCGACCAAACAATGAAAAGATCCCACACATATAGTAACTTGAACCAGAGAAACTATAGGCATGAAGAATCTAAGTGTAGTTTACTAAGTGTAGCCGCTTGTGCTATGTTGATTGTGAATATCATTTTGGCTAGTTTAGACTGTATTTTGAACTTAATTTCTGTCTTGAATTTGGGTTATTTGAGAAAATTGGTGAAGGTGAAATGTACATGTTCTGATGCAGTCACAAACAATGAGGGGATGCCACTGATATAATGACAACAAATGAAGGGTATCATTCAATAACACTAACCTTATTGTTCACATCAATATTGAGATACAAGATGAAATGATTGATAGGTGTCTGGTAGACTCAGTCATAAAAACCTTGGATAAACTCACGCTTTTAGCCTTTTAGCATCATGAGGATTTCCCTGGGCAGCAACATGAAGTCCGGCTATTTTGCTCATTCTCATCATCCACAATGCAGACCCTGTCTTGGCTATGAAACAGTATATCGCCTGATGTTTGTTGTCCACCAGCATGTGGGAATATAAATCTTCCATGAAAGCTTGGTCTCCTGATTGCCGAAGGGTTGCAGACATGTGAGAATTACAATATTTTTTTTCGTGTTTCCTCAAGCGGGCCTGTCGCATTATCTCAAAAAAACCTATAACCAACACCATGGTTGCCTACAGGTGCACCCATGCACAACGATGAGTTCACACCTTGCCCTCGCCACCTCACCCTGTCTTCACTGGATGGGTGACCAAGCTTACTCCCTTAAACTAGAATTGGTAGATCATAAACCCACTTTTGCCATTGGGCTGTAGAGCGCCCCATACAATAATCTCCAAATCGCTGTTTCTTGTATTAACTATCACTAGTAAAACACTGATATCAAAACATCTGACTGATTGGGGATAAAATCAATCCAGGACAACCATTGAAATAGATCATAGTCTGTGGTGAAATGGGCAAACCTAGTGCTTATTGACAGACAACTTTGCATCTCACGATCGCATATACATTGCCCTCTTTAATGCACAGCAGAATGTAAACAACATTTCTTGTCGAAGGGATTCACTACAAACGTTATGATTATAAAAGGAATATACTGTCCCTTGCAATTAGATAATCAGTCCATGCAACAAGTTAATCTTAAGTTAACAAGTTCATCTCTAGTTGGGATGGAATATGTTTTGTTTTAAGATTTTTATTCACTGACAACATTTTGCAAAATTGAAATACAATAACTCTCAGTATGCACTGAGTTTAATATACATAGCAAAAGAAGTTAGAAAAACAATAGCAAATACTTTGAGGATACAAATGATCTGCTTAGTCCAAAACTCATGTTGTATGGGAGAGAGAAAAATAAAGCAAGAAACCTATTTAACAATTATATTTTGGATATTCATTACAAACATGGACGAAAATGCTGTATAAGTATGAAAGAATTTAAAAACCTTTCACCCAGGCATGTGTCCATTTTCATGACAGACCAACTTATATCTCAAATTAGGCTGTAAAATCAAAATATTCAGAAAAAATCTCAACAGATAACAGAGACTTTTGACCCTGCGAGCATAGTCGTCAAGCAACAAAGAAATTGCAGGAAAGAATTTTTGCATGGCAAGGCAAAAAAACAGACAAAACACACAATTGGGTTAATACATCTGAAGTGAACCACTGATTTGTGGGCACGAGTTTATGAAAATCGGCAAAGAATCACAAAAACAAAAGGAATTTGTTTAAACTGCGTTTTATTACCCAAGGTATACACTTACAATTGTATTGTCTCTGAATTAGGGTGAAGTATCTCGGTCTGCGGTGCGGCTCGAGTCTGTGGTGTTTCGCGAAGACCGGATCCCCTTGTAGAGGTAGTAGTATCCTCCGCCTACTGCCCGTCGGAGGGTGTCTGCAGTGCTGTCGGCATGATGATGTTTGGAGCCCTCTGATGGAAGCGGACGGAACTGGTGGTCGTCTCCAGCTCCAGTAGAAGTGCCCCTGCTGTCTTAGCCTGGTTGTAGCTGTTGATGGACGGCAGTGTTGATGTTATGATGTATTCGGGGCGGACCCACTACACTGCCCCCTCACTAGTTGGAGTTGAGGAGGTCCACAAGAACTAGTTACGTAGGGTCCGCCGTGGCACCAAGGAGATCTCTTGAGCCCTAGACCTTTGTGTGCAGCGGGGCATAGGTTTTGCCACTCCACCACACAGATCCTAGAGCCAGGCCTTGCTCGCCCCCAGGGTCGCATGGGCACACCCACTAAAGCATAACAAGTTTCAGTGCAGGTGCTTTATTATTAAAAGCAAGATCGGTGAACGAAACCGATCTTACGGGTAAAAACCTCTATCGGCGAAGAAGAGTGTATCCACACCCCTCCCGCTGTTGAACCCACACAAGACTGCAGCCTCGAAGCATCACTCATGAAAGGTCTCAGAGAGACTCCCCTTCCTTATCCCTTGTCTCAGCTTCCGCCTTCGAAATGCTGTGCAGGGACATGGCCCTGATGAGAGCCTCGTCAAACGCATCAAAGCGTCTGGGGTCGGTGACCAGGAATCTTACATCACCCTGGTTTCAGAGTCTGATTCCTGCAGAAGGTCCTGTTCGGTTCAGTTGGCTATTTCACCAGACTTGTCGGAACTGGCCTCTACAGTAACTTTTTCCTCTGCGGGGTGATCACACTTTCCCGAGAAAGGGGGAGGCAAGGGGTGATCCTGTGCTCCATTCCCGGTACTCGAGAAATCAACTTTCCAATAATTTCTTCCAGATTTGGCCTAAAATCAATTGAAAGTTCCTGTACTAATGTATAAATTTGTTTCTACATAAAACGCCTATAAATAATGATATGAAAGACAAGTAAAAAAAGTTGCCATTTCCTTTATGCAGTGCCTTCAAAGCTCTAGAAAACAACAAAGCTGTAACAGAAATGTAGATCGATATTGAAAATGCACCACAACGTGGCTAGATGGTCTGAGTATTGACACATTTTTGGATCCCTTTAAAAACTCAAACACATACTTACTGAAGCCTAAGATGATTACAGCAGCCAGAGTAAATGCAATTTTGCCCATTGTACTTTTGGAATCTGAACTGGAAAATATAAAACATACCAACATCTAAATCTGAGTTCTTCAAAATTCATTCATTAATTGATTTAGCGTATTTGAGAATATAGCGTTTTGCAGAGATGAAGGAAACAATTTATAGAAGGGGTGGGGGGCTTACTTTGTCCCACAAAGTAAAATTTTATTGTCAATTATGGAATACAGTGAGAAGTTGTTTTGGGAATAGTTTACCTATGACACAAGGTGTAACATTGTATGTCATTGCAAGTAGCACAGTTTCACTCTGAGTAAGACAGTTGAGTTAGTATTCCAAATGTATATTGCAATTACCCTTTATAGGTGGCCTCCACTATCATTTGATAGAAATTTCTGGTATTTGGTATAAGGGGTTTGCAGGCAGTGCTATATTGAAGGCAAAATTTGCTACATTTTATACATAAACTAGTATGTATCTGTGAACTAACTAGATTCAACACATTGTAGAAAATATGCTAGCTTCCTGGGTGGAGCGCAAGACCAGGAGCAACTCTACCAGCGGAGGGGGCGTGTCCTGAGCTGCCCGCCAGGCATAAAACAACTTCGCTATTCTCCAAGGGAGAGCCAGGGTGCTACCTTGTTATGATAAACCTTATAAGGGAGGGTGTGTTAATGAGTGGTTAATGAGAGTGGGGGAGGGTCAGTATGATCCTTCCACGTTAAGTAATTATAAGGAATATTAAATTGAATAATAATGTTTGATTGTGTGATTGTGGTTTACATTGATAATTGGAAATTACCATAATTATATATTGCTGAACATACAATATACTTGAAACATATATTACTTTATAAAATATTATACAAGAATAAAGTGTTATTTAAATTAACACTGGTCATTCATGTTGAATATGACATTGATTTGACTCATTTAAATTCTTTCCATTGTTGGTCTTAACTCATAATCCATTCAAATAACATGAAACAGCAAACAGGTCCTAATATCTGGCCAATTACTGGTAATATAGATGTTCCTTAGAATAAGAATCCATGCATTCTTTCTAATCATTTTCTGTTTTTGAGCCTATAGTCTAGACATTTAGTGGCGAAAGATGTTAACTGCTTTTTAAGATTCGTCATGGAAATATCATATAAATCCATTCTTATATCCTTCTAATAATCATCTGTTAGAGATGCAGGCTTGCTATTGAACTATTTCAGGGTATGAAACAACCATCGTTAATTCATGTTTTAATTCATAAGAGGCCAATGATATAATCTAAAGCAATAACATGGAAAGCGCACTATCCTACACAGGGTTAAATTATAATAGTGATTAATCTGCATTGTGACAGCAACTTACCCAAGTCACACACATACTTTGAAGTGGGGGGATGTGGTCTACGGATCTTGTCCTCTGAAGGCCTGAAGGAAGATCAATTCCAAATGGGATGGGCTTTTCAAAGCATGCCAGTTCACATGGGAGCACCACATATGAACTGCAGACAGTTGATGAGATTGTGAGGTATCCTGCTGGTATCCTTATCCTCAGGCTGGAGAATGGAAAGGCCTGCAATGGGGAAGTGCACACACAACCCCCAGATCGAGTGCTTGGGGGATTATGATCTGATCCCCAAACCTAAACACAACGAGAAATCTGACTATAGGGATGCAAGATGGATGAATGCTTCCCTGTCCCCTATGGCATTTAGCATTTGTCCTTTATGTCCAGGAAGAACTGTTGTCTACTCTGTAGCAAGTACTTGATTTGATAGCTGAGTGTGGCTAGACCTAGGCTACCCTCTGACTTTTGGTAAGTCAGATCATGGTGCTGTTTTGCCATTGGTAATCTGGGAAAGTTATGGGGTGACAGTTCACTCATGTCACAGGGTGTAACAGTGAATGGGAAAGAACCAAACCTGCCCGAAGCTCTGAATGAAAGATCATTTGTGAAAATGTTTGACTTGGTGGGCATTTTCCATCAGTCTCAGCGGAAAACCAGAATATCCTGCAGTAGTTACAATGCTGTACGTGCTAGGGAGAGTAGTGAGTTATCCAGAATGTAAACGTGGACAGCCTTGCTGGAGTTGCACTGAGGTGATGTGAACTAAGGTGGTACTACGCTGGCCATGTGTACTGTTCATGTGTTGCATCCTTGTTCCTGAAGACTTCTGGATCTTGCTGAATGATGAGCTGTATTATAGTGGATGAGGAATAGACTGGTAGTGGAGATGCTACAATCGCTGCTTGAAGTATTGCTGTCCAGCCTGAGTGGTATCACAGATCAGAGTTGTAAATATGGAGCTAGAACCCTCCTGGAGGTTTAGCTTGAATAGTTGTCATTTTGATTGATAACTCCTGTGTATGATATTTGTGAATAGTTGTTCTGATTGCAAGTGTAGACGTAACTCATCATGTAGACCTAATGTTGTGTTGCATATTCACTGAACCAAAAAGCAGTTCCCTAATTTCTTTGTGCTACTGAATCACGTCGTAGTGATTGCCAACAGCAGTTGAAGTTTGGGGCCCAGATTGGATGGAGAAAGTCTCTCTCATCGGTGGAGATGACTCTCCAGGAAAGGAGGAATCAGCCTCAATGTGCTTGTTCTTGTGCTTGACAGGGATCATTGACAGTGTATGAGTAAGGCAGACAATAATTGTCTTTGCTGCTCCTACATGGAGAGATGTCCCTGATGAACGTAACCAAGTTCCTGCTGATGCCTGGAAACGCCCTTCGACCTGACCAATGATTGACGCTTTGCCCAGACTTATGGAAGGATGGACCTGATGTTGAACCCCAAACCTGCCCCTTGAAGCCCGGATAGTGGAACATGGACTGGATCATGGACTGGATCCAACGGTCAACATGAACCCTCTCTCATTGATGGAAACAAATGCTGATTACAAAACAGAATGTGCAGGAAAATGCTGACTCAGAACGTCCTTGGATAAGATGAAACAAAAAAATTCTTTTCTCAATCACGGTATTTAAAGACTCTGGAAGCTCCTTTATGTCCTGGAATCACTGGCTGAAGTAATTAACTTTCTGTGAGGTGGAATAAGTTTTCAACATTTGAACTTTTCCTAGTAAATTCTTTATAGAGATGTTGTGACCTAATCTTGATATATAGTGAGGACACCCAATGCTCCTGCCTGCATCTTTATTGCTGGTCTTGGTTCACGTTGAGATCTCTATATTTTATATCTTACCATTGATCTACTTTTATCGTGTATTGCCCTGGTGTTTTCTTCCCTAGCTTTGAAGATTTTTACCTGACGAGGTAAAAATCTTAGAAAAAAAGGGGGAGTATTGTAGTAGATTTAGAGTGGACACAGAGTTGTCATTAGTAACTCTATTCTACACCAGGTCGCCTACCTGTCCAGTGCTTGTAGTTTATAGCAACTCACTCTACTATTCAAAATGTTTCACCATTTATAGGGGAATATAATCGTACACCCTATACTACTGCGATGGATACGAGGCCAGAGTGACCAGCTTCACACCTGACCAATACCTGACCTACACCTGTCGCCATGTCCTGGTCAGTTAGTTATCTCCCCTCACCTCTCCCTCCTGATCTTAATCAGTACCCCCTCCCCTTCCCTTTGCAGACCTGCTGGTCATCTCCCTTCCCCTTCCTCCCACGAGATCAAAATCTAAGATAACTGTGACGTGGACATTGGCACATACTTTGGAGAATAGAAATAAGTTCATGAGTGTGTGGCAGGAAGAAAGGTGGTTAGGCCTCTGAGTTGGTAGTGGGCGGGGCAGATGCATTTCTGAATAAGACTTCAAATAAACCTTCAAACCCCAAAGTATAGGTCTGAATTTTACAGTATATCGTATTGGAACAAAATACCTTGATATCAATTTATTAATTTATTAACTAATCATAAACAATGTGTTAAGGTATGAATGGAAGAATAGCAAACAAACGTGTGGTCTTCGTGAGAAGAACTAAGCAACTGATTTAATGAACTAGAATCTGTACACATGTTCCTACAGGATGTGGGAAAGAGTAGGGGGCGGAGCCCTTACATAATACCTATGGCTTAGCATGAATAAGTAGACTTGCACAGTACTGGATAGCTAAGTATAATTAGCGATTTTAATAATGAGATATTATAATTAATAGGTGATAATTAGATAGATAATGAGGTTACACAATGTTACGTAATGTTACATAACACTGCCCCACCCCACCCTCGCCCTTAATCAGATACGAAGTATCGAATGAGGGTCTACCCTAAAAAAGGAATTTTTTAGGAATTTTTTAGGAATTTTTGAAATAAATAAAAAATAATAATTTTTGAATAGCTGTGCTGTTACCTAGTTATCCAAGCCAAGTCATATGCGCGGTTACAATGTGCACATATAGGTATTCTTAAAAACAAAAAATAGTAAAAAAAATAAAAAGAATACACAAATTAATATTTTGAAAACATGTTCAACAATTCCTTAAAATCAACGTCGTTATGAACATGTAACATACATTAATTAAGGTACAATAGTCTTCTGGTAAAGAATTATCTTGTCTGTACCGACACTTTTAAATGATTATTCAAACACAAGTGTTTCTTACTTCTGTTGGGTAATATTATGTAGAAGACAAATACTCAAGCAGAAGTCCAATTCGCAAAAACATAAATGATTAACATATATTATGCTAATAATAAAAACAATTCAATGGTAAATGCCATTTGTTCGGGATAAACGAGGAAGCATAATGCTTAATACTACAATAATCTCGTAATGCCAAACTGAATGTATATAAACACTAGGAAAAAATCTCAAGGCTAAAACGCCAGTGGTACGGTGCAAACAAAAGACATTTTCCCTTCGCAAAATATTTCTATGTTAAACTCCCAAAATAGGGCAGCCCAAACAGTAAATGCAGATGGCGCCACCGTCAAGTCTGTTTTGGACCGTACACATCGCCAAGTATAAGTAGCGGATAAATTGCGCATTAACCATTCGGATCGTCGCCGGTCTGCTGGACACATCGCGCACAGCGGCTATCTACGACTCTGAGAAGAGCTCTGTTATATTCCTTACCATTCTTCTCTAAACAGGCAATGTCCTATTGCTTTGAGCAAGAGTATCCGTATATTCAATACCCTTACCCTAAAAAAAAAATTTTTCCCAAGCTTAACACTCCTTACTGTTGTTTTAACAAATCTACTAAAAATACATCTCCTAAAGAGTGAATAAGAACTAAAATCAACAGTAATCAGTTGATAATCCCTCACCGTCTATACTACACGAGTAAGGTCCCTAGTAAGCTACTAGCCAGATTAGATTATCAACGTCGGCTGAGCTATACCCTGTACTGGGTTACATAATAATAGCCAGGGGTAGTATATAGGTCCACTATATATCTAGACCACTGAGGTTATGTGCCTCCTACGTAAACGAATACATGCGTCCACATGATGATCCCGAGGATCTGGTGAATAAAACAGTCCAAGTAACGCTAGATTCTTAACATATCATAGCCTTATTTTTCCTTTCTAAAAATATATAGAAACATTTTTCAAATACATTCAAATACATTCGTTTACATCCGGATCTCGACAAAGGCAAGGAATAACACCAATGCGGAATGTCTCTTTTGTTAGGTTTATTGCCACCCACGACCAGACTGCAAGTCTAACCAGACCCGGTTCAATCCCAGCATAGGAATGAACTGATCCACTCTAAGCCTCAGAGTGAATAACTACACCTTACAGACAGGAGCAAGGTCATACTTGTCCTCACATAGTAAAAGAGGTGTCGCACCAGGTGAACAATATCAGTAAACACAGTACATAAGAACAGGTCGTACAGGAATACAGTAAATGGTTATACACAATACACATTCTGCTGTAGTTGAATACAATATAAGATTCCTGCAAATGGGTGATAATGGTAAAACATATCTCTCTTGTAATTAGTACAAATCCGAAAGCTCAATCCGTGCTCAGTGAAGCGTTACGGAGACACGGAAATGTCAAGGACATTTGATCAATACACACTCTTGACGCGGAGGGCTATTTATAACCTCCGCTCCACTACAATACCCCCTCCATAACCATTGATGCCGCTCCCTTTTAATCCAGACTTTGACTACTTAAGCCCGCAAGGAGCCAAGGAGGAGCTGCTCAGGCAAAGCGTGGATATTGTCAGTAAAGAGTTGCAAAGAACACAGGCTGCTCTAAGAACAGCGGAAGATGATACCCTGAGGGCAGTTCAAGATATGAGAAGTGACTGGGAACGGACAAATGAAAAAATGTTGAAAGATGCCGAGGATAGATACGAGGCTAGAATAAACGTACTAAAATTAGCATGGGAGGATGGCACACGACGTAGAGTGAAAACTGCAGAAGTCGAAAACAGGGATATAATTATCACATTGCAGAATGACTGGAAAAATGCACAGCAAAATATGGAAAAGAAAGATCAGCAAAGGAACGAATTTGTGGTAAAAGAGAAAGAGAAACACATCAGGGAGCTGGAGGAGCTAAGAAGAGAGCTGGAAGAAGAAAGACGGGCAAGAGCTAGAGCGAATAGAAAAGAAGAAAGCGACCGGGAGGAGTGGGAGAGAGCGGAAATAGCAAGACAGGAAATAGAGGAGGAGAGAGAGGCTAGAAATAGAGAGTGGTGTGAGGAGATGGAAAAGGAAAACCAAATAAGGGAGACAAGGGCAAACTGGCTAGCATCGGAGATGGATAAGCTGAAATTAGAACATGAGAAGGAGAGTGCCCTATTTAGAGATGCGTCTGTGCGATACAAACAAGACCGGAAACACCTTACAGACATGGTCAGGAATCTAACAAACGTCGGAGGAGAGGAGCAGCCTAAAAATAGCATACCCCGAACACCTCACAGAGCAACCCAGCAACCAACAAAAATAGGGGCTAGTAGTACTAGTTGCTCCGTGGATTCCGGTGATATGACCGAGATGTATAGGCTACCTAATGTGCTCCCAACGTTTACCCCTGCGCAAACAGGAAGATGGTCGGATAAATCTAACGAAGGGGGAGGGGCAGCAATGAGACACTTCATTAGAGGGCCAGAAAATTTCTGCCACTCAACAGCAACCAGGAATGTGTCTGAATTCCTGACCGAATATGAAGATTATGCAAGTGCCTTGGGCATACCTGAGATGTACTCGCTTCAGGGGCTAGCAGGTAGATTGGAGGGATCAGCAAAAGCTTATTACCAACAGGTCGCATCAGTTGCAGCCAGAAAAAGGGGTACACTGTCATACTCGGATATTAAAAACAAATTCCTAACTAAGTTCCAGGAAATGCCATACAGTGAAGTAAAAGATGACTATTCGCGTCGACGGCAGGAGGCAGGTGAAAGTGTGGAAACCTATGCAGATGCTATGCTGGTATTGCTAGCAAGAACATCGCTGCATGAGGATGAGAAATTAAAGGCTTTCATAGCAGGTTTGAAGGACGGGTTGGTGGAGAGAGTCCTGACAGAAGCTCCTCGTACCTGTGAAGAAGCTAGAAGGGCAGCCAGAAAACATGAGCTGTCGGATGAACAAAACGAGAAGGCGCTGAGGCTTCACCTAGTGGGATCCACACAGTCAATGATAGCCTCCCTGGCAATGAAGGGTTATGATATTACTCCCAGTGATGTTAGCACACCTCCTAATCCCGCTAAACACCTAGCATTGGAAGACCGAGAATGGACTCCTAGAAGAGAAGAAGGGGAGAGACGCCAGGAAAGAGATAAGAATAAGAAGGCAGGCATTCGGACAACAAAAACAACTGGTGTGGTAAAAAACGGAGTGTATCGGCAGAATTTTCAGTAGGAGAGCCGGTTGGAATGTTGCCAGCCATACCGGCGGAAGGGAAGGACCAATCTGAAGATGATGAAAATAGGAGTTCAATTTCAATAAATGATAGTGACATAAGTATGAGGCAGGAGAAGGGAACTCAGGAGGTGCAGGAGATGGCCTTCCGGGAAAGAGAGGTGAAAAGAGCAGTAAGAAAGAGATGGAACCAGAAGAAGAGAAGATGGAAGTTACAGGATGAAAAAAGGGAAAAGCGTGAAAAGGATAGAGCAGCGCAGGAATTGAGACTTCAGACGAAAGAGGAAAAGGGATTAATCTCCTTAAGTAAAAAAAAAAGAGGTGACACAAGACAAGAGTGAAAATCAAAAAGAGGGCGAGGACCGTTCCTCGCGCCTGGTATTACAGGACAGTGACTAGGGTAGAGTGACAGTCCAGCTGGAAAACTGCAGAACAATTTGCACAGTTGGCTCGGCAAAGATTAGCTGCCTGGTGGACACTGGAGCTAGTATCAGTTGCATTTCGACTGATACATTGAACCAAGTAGTGCAGCAAAAAGGGGCACTGCTTCGCCGTGTACAGACATATCTGGTTATTTACACAGCCGATGGGGGGCGCCACAAGTCGAATGAAAGGGTGTTATTGTCTATTAACATTGGAAATGCTCACACTAACGCATGGTTTTATGTTGTGAAGGGTTTATCCCTTCAGTGTATCATAGGGGTCGATTTCTTGAAAGCAAGAAAGGCCAATATTGACTTCCAAATGCAAGACCCTGACCATTACACCGTTAGGTTGACTAAACCAAAAATAATACCTCCTAAATCCGAATTTACTTGTATGGCAGTGGTTTCAGCACATCAAAATTTAAATCATGCAGTGGGAGTAGTTGACAATTTGAAAAGATGTGTGCAGGTCCCATTTGCGGTCAAAAGAGCCCTCGTAAGGCCACAGCGGGGGGGGGGAACAATATACCTGTTACCTTATTTAACGCAGCAAACACGCCAATAAAATTGGGAAAGGGTTCTGTTTTGGCAGCGTTTTCAGTGGTCAATGAAAATGACTATGTGGCAACAGAGGTTTCCAGTCAATCGGAGCAGCCAATCGAGGAGGTAGGTAGCACGGCATGCAATCAGACTAGGATTGATTACACTCTAGGCGATAAGTTAACGGCGGGGCAGAAACTAAGTATGGCGAGTCTGCTGCAGCGTTACCGCGCGGTCTTCGCCACAAAAGATTCGCCGATCTCAACAACAGATATTTTCGCACATAAAATAGAACTGAAAGAGGATTACGTGTATCCTATTCGAAACCCATACCGTACCAACCCTCATATGACGAAGGTACTGGAGACAATGCTGGAGGAGCAGATGCGCTTAGGCATTATTGAACGAACGAATGGCGAGTCTGAGTTTGCTGCGCCATGCTTCCTGGTGGAAAAAGGGAAGGCAGCTGAAAAACAGGACAAGAAATATAGAATTGTCATAGACTACAGAAAAATTAATAAATGTATAAAGAACGAATGTAGGGTCTTCCCATCAGCAGATGAGACGTTGGAAAACGTCGGGGGACTGGGGGGAAGATTTTTCTCCAAGCTGGACTGCCATTCAGGATTTTTTCAGGTGCCCTTAAGGCCCGAAGACAAGCCTAAAACTAGTTTTGTCACGCCTAGAGGAGTGTATCAATACAGAGTTATGCCAATGGGACTGAAAACTTCGCCCAAAGCGTTTCATTCGGTAATTGAGAGCGTGCTGAGATATGTCTCAAATGCACTGCCCTACATGGATGATGTGATTATAGCATCACAGACATGGGAGGAACATTTGCGGCACGTGGAAGAGGTATTGCAGGCCTTCAAGGGGGCGAAACTTAAATTCAGGGCAGAAAAATGTAAAAGACGGGCTACAACCAGATCCGGAGAAGGTTTGTATAATACGTTCATACCCAATACCAAAAACTGTCAGGGAGATGAGGGCCTTTAACGGCCTGGCAAATTATTACAGGACATTTATTCCTGGGTTTGCAGACAAAATGGTCCCCTTGTACCAGCTAACCAAGAAACTTGGTAGAAGAGAGCGTTTTCAGTGGAATACAGAAGCGGATAGAGCTTTTCAAGCTGTGAAGCGATCAATGTGCGAGGATGTCGTTCTGAGGTACCCTGATTATGCTAAAGGGTTTACTATCTGGTGTGATGCAAGTAGAGTTGGTGTTGGCATCGTCCTCACACAGTTATATGATAATTGCTTCCATAGGCCGGTTGCGTTTGCAGGTAGAAGTCTGTCTTCAGCAGAACAAAATTTCTCTGCGACAGAGAAGGAGCTGGTGGCCGTCCGATATGGCTTGGAAAAGTTTAAGCACTACGTTCTGGGCAGCCACTTTGATGTATACACTGATCATGCGGCATTACTGGCCTTAAATGCTAAACAGGACCTTACAGGAAGAATGGAACGGTGGATCGACTGGTTCAGCAATTTTGATTTCACAATGAGGCACATCAAAGGAAAATGCAACATCACAGCCGATATTTTATCGAGAATGCCATATTTTGGGGATGGCATAACAGCTAGAGAGGAGCAGGGGGGACAACAGAGGCAGGTGAGGTTTAAAGCAGTAAATCACATCCGATTCTATGATGAGGATGAGGTACTGGAGGCATCACCCATCAGGAAATATAGAAGACCGTCGATCTTGAAAAATGGACGTCTCAGAAATAAAAGGCGGGACGAAACGGATGACACACCTATCATTCAGGTAAGTGCACCAGAGCAAGAGCCAGAGCAGGACGCGACGTCTGATAATTATGAAGATGACTTCACTCAAGCCGATGGCACAGTAGTGATGCACGTGGGCGCGCCAGGCGAGCAGGTAATGACTATGGTCACTAGGGATAACCCACCTGTGACGAGGAAAATGGCCCAGTGGCTTGAGGAGAGGAAACGTGCCAATGAAAATTCCGAGGAAGAAGAGAGTCAGCCTGATAGTCAAGAAACGCCAACGCTGGAGAGGGAAAGAGATGCTGGGGAGAGAGCACCAGATGAGACAGTCCTCATCCATAAAGGAGTCTCAAGAAGGAGAAAAACTCTGGGGGTCCCATCGCTGGTTGGTAAGTATCAGAGGGAGAGAAGAAAGGGAGTAAGAGCGCGTGAAGTGCAAATCACTGATACTGCGTTCTATGAAAAGCTTATCACAGAGTATGGGACTTTGGGGACGAGAGAAGTATTCGAGAAGGAGCAAATAACTGACGAATTTTGCAGCGATATGACAAACTACATAGAGAGAGAAAAGCTTCCTAAGGATAACACAAGAGCTAGAGGAATTTTATTACAACACGACTGCTTTTTGTTATCAGGTGGTATTTTGTACAGGGTGCCACCAAGAACGAGAAAGGCCCAGATAGAAGAGAGAGCGCAGTTAGTGGTCCCACAGTCAATGGTGGAGAAATTATTACATCAAATACATGACGTCAGTCTAGGCGCACATTTGGGTGTAAAGAAGATGCTTAGCATAGCTTCACCACGGTACTACTGGCCATCTATGGCTAGGGACATAAGCGAGTATATCGGGTCTTGTCAGAAGTGTTTGGAGGTAAAACCGAATCCTAACCCTATCAAGGTGCCAATGACTGTTAAGGAGCTGTCGCAGGTACCATGGGATGCTATCGAGATTGACACTATAGGCCCACTGCCTGAATCAGGCAGAGGCTATAAATATGTGCACACGGTCTGTGATGTGGCTACAAGGTTCTGTGTGGCTTGGCCAACAAAGGACATAAAATCTGAAACCTTGATACCTGAATTCTTTGAGCACGTAGTGGCTGTCTTGGGCGTGCCATGCACTCTTTTCAGCGATAACGGTTCTTCATTCACGAGCAAATTGTTCAGAAATTTCTGTACAGTAATGGGGATTAGGCAAGTCTTTGGATCAAGTTACTATCCTCAGACACAAGGTTTAATTGAAAAATTTAATCGTAGCCTTAAGACAGCCCTAAGAGCATACGTGGATAAGGATCAAAAGAATTGGTGTCATTTTGTGGCCCCAATTGTATTTGCGATGAACGCGTCGGATTCAAGCACGACAAACTACCCAGCTTATCTACTAATGTATGGAAGATTCCCACGACTTCCCCATGAGAATGTGTTGAAGGAATACGAGGGAGAAATGAGACCCCTTCTGGAGCAGCTGGGCAAGGTCGTGGAGAAACAAGAAGTCTATGGGGACCTGGCTCGGGAGGCATTACTAACGTCACAGGCAAAAATGAAGGAATATTATGATAGGCAGGCAAATGCACACAAGTTAAAATCAGGATCTTTGGTGTACATGAAGGTTAATCGCCTCCTCCAACCTGGCACTGCGTACAAGTTGCAGAAGAATTTCTGTGGCCCCTTTGTCATTTGTGCTAGACCCACAGGGTGCACAGCTAAACTGAGGAGGATGGATACTGGAGCGACATTGCCTAAGCCGGTGCATGTCTCTCATTTGAAGCCAGTCAGTGTAGCTAAAACCAGTCACTTTATGGAAAGGCTCTTGTCCCCTGACTTGGTACCAATGCACGAATACGAAGAGGAGGGCCCGTTAGATGAGAAGGGGTGGCAGGACATTACCTGCACGGAGGAGATAGGCCACAATTGGCCGGAAGATGAGAGAGAGGAAGAGCTATAACATAGGGATACACATTTAAATAGTAGAATAAATGAAATGAGTGTAGTACGTAATGCCTTGGCAAGGGCGCGTCGACAATATATAAGCATGAAGGGCCTGTGCGAACGCAGTGTTTACATTCTTAAACAGCTGTAGTGGTTATATGGCTGTAACCACGAGGCAAGTGGTGCGTGAGTAGCGACAGTGGTTTCATATGAAACTGGCTCTGGGGAGCAAATGGGGGCGGGCCGCGTCTGGTACAGGGAGTTATCTCGTAGAAATTGGGTTTAATCGGGGATGGATAAAAAGGGGGTTGGGTTGGAATTGAGAATGAGAAAAAGAGAATAAAATCTAACTAAACGGCTCCTGTTTGGACTCAGATTCGCGTTAGGCTAGTAAGAGGGCGGAGGACTGAGAAATTAATGTCATAGGCGACTAAGGAAGCTTTGCTTATCCGAGAAAAAGGGTAGAGGAGATTATCACTAAAGGTTCTCATGACAGTTAGAAAAGATATGATATGTAGTATGGATAAAAAGAAGGAAGAATGAGCGAGAGACGTGAGGCCAAAATATAATTACGTATCCATGAACAATAAGAAGTCTCGGGCGCAGCATATTTGATTTATGAAGGTTGTGTTTCAAGCAGGTAGATAGGTATAGTCAGAATTCGCAAGGGGGGAATGGGTAGGATATGAGGAGCACGTGGAAAGAGCAAAATAAGCTGCACCAATAAGTCAAGCTTGGGGTTAAATTATGAGGTAGAGCCAGAATGTGTCAGCTGCCCGGAAGATGGTAAGGAGGAGGAGCAATTACAAATAGGATGGGATGGAAGTTGCCAGAGAAAGGTGGCACGGAGAAGGAAGGCAGGGACTCTCACCGCCGTTCATATTAATGCAATGGATACGTTGAACAATGCGGCAAGGAGGGTGCAAGATATGTGCAACATAGAACGTTTAATAATCAGATTGGTGCGATTATTTATCACACATCCAGCTCGAAGATACGGAGAATGTCCCGACAGAAGGCTGGCAAACGAATGGTATCTGTGGCACATGTATTCGGATTTAAGATTGGCAAACGACAAGCTAAAAATCATTATGAATGTGTTCCCGCTAGCTAGAACAAGAAACCAGCAGCATAAGTATATCGCTCATGTGTTAATACCTCGGTTATTATCAAACATTTTGTCGTTGGAAGTGGAGAAAAAACGGGTGATATATGAACAATGTGATAGGACAATCCTCTATCAATATATAAGTGGCTTGACTTTCATCCCAGCAGATTTGATTCACATGATTTTTACAGAGGAGGTGGACATGTTCAACATTAAGGAGCTGTGTCCAAGCGCATGGGTGAAAGTGGAGGTAAGTGCAGTCACTTAGGGGTAGTAAGGGGGCGTTTGTGTCAGGAAATGGGTTGGGATATATTGTAAAACTGACTAGTGAAGGAAGCATTGGATACACATTGTCGGGAGGAAAATGTCTCGCCCTATAACTCGGGGAGAGAATGCAGAGGTTATAAAGGTGATACGATTGGCGCGGTTGTACATGCAGAGAGCGCACCTGAGATTTAGAGGAGCTAACGCTAGGAGGAGAATTGAGATGGAATCACATTTAAGGGATATATGGTGGGAAGCTTCTCGATTCTTGGCTAGAGAAATGCCAGATAGAATGGCAAGAAGAGCTGTTAATCATATGTGCTGGCAAGATCGATCACGGACACAGCAATACATATATCTATCCATGATGACGTGCTATTTCATCGGGACAATGTTAAGAATGCACCCATGTAACTACCATAGGGATATTATAATAAATTTATTGGCATGTAATACAGGAATGACAGTTATTGAATTGGGAAGATTGATGTGTGAACGGTGGAGTTGGACTAACAAAACACTGGAGGAGTGGATACCGGTATCAAGGGGTAGGTGAGATAGTGATATTACCATACTATGAATGAATGAGAATGCAGAGGTTATAAAGTGATACAGTAAACAATACAGTTAAAAATGTATATACAGTCAGTACGTTTCCACAACAAAAGGAGGATCCACGTAGAACTTGTGAAGGTCGGGTGAGATTAAAATAAACAGGAAGAGAGGAATGAGGAAGAGGCGACTTACCGGTAAGGTGATGGGTGTGAGGATCAGGCGGTGTCAGGTGCAGGGTAGGAAGGTGATAGGATAGATCTGGGATAAATATGGGTGTTTCTTGGATAAATAGATATACTACTAAAAAGGGATATATTATTAACAAACTAAAAAACTACTAGAACTAAATTAACTAATAACTATAAACATGCTGCCCGCTCGACTCTACCATAGGGCCCACCAGCGCCCAAAAGCCCTGGAGGCAAGAGCCACAGCCCTACAGCAAAGCCAACGGGCTGCCTTCAAAGCAAGCCCGTGCACCAACAGGTGGGCGAGGTCGCTCAACGACCAATGATCGCGTACAACGACCACCTCCTGGTCGTCTATAATAAGGTGTAATTCACGGGCTGGCATGGTTTCAGATTAGTCAAATTAAAAGAAATAAGAAGTATAGCTGAAGTTGAAAGCAAGGAAGGAGGCGCAACAGTGAGTAGAGTTGATCAAGTGACGAGAGCGTTGGAGTTTGGCTTAAAAATCGCCACCCCTAAATATGGTTATAACGAGACGCCAATTGGCTGAAAACAATTGATTGACGTAATGAAATGAATGAGTGGGAGGAACTGGGGGCGAGTCATTGCTAGGTCATAGGATCATGGGACACGTGACATTTTATAAGATAAGAGGCGCGCGGTCGGTGAGAAAGAAACTTTTGTAGAATCCATAAATTAGAAAAGCATATAATTGGAAGAGATTAGAGTAAAGAATAATTGATGAGTCATTGAAAAGACGCGGTATGACGGGGTGTGAAAATTACATTGTGAGCAGAAGATTCCTATCAAAAGGTGACAAGTTGACAAAAAACGCTGAGAATAATGGAAATTAGTGTCTGCATGATATGTGCTGTGCAGATATGGATACGTGGGAACGTGTGTGGTACAGGACCTGCGGTATGAGCAGGACTGATCGTCTGCTGATTTGAAATTCTATGTGTACGGGACAAAAGATATCACTATGTCAGCAGAAATCTCTCTAAAGTTGGGGAGACAAAATAACTATAGTCATGACAAAATGAAATGAGTATTAGAGGAGTCATGTAAAGATTGAGAGTTCTTGTGTCTAAAGGCTGCTTGAATATATGTGAATGACAAGGGTGTATCCAGGGACCGAATATATTGGTATGAGGAGCATGAAATAAATATAGCAGCATCCCCAGGTAACACACACCGTACCATATGAGATGTGCTCCATCAAAATGAGTCCCATGTCGGCCAAATCGATTTTGGAGTTAGCTATTGGATGGGTAAGCAGCAGGAAAGAGCTTTCCAATGATGTATAGAGCTTAATTTTAGGCCTATTGGGTATAATTCTATGGTTGCGGTGAGTATTTAAGGGACGCGGTTACTGGAGGAGCCGGAAACTGAGATACAGCCTGTTTAAGTTCGGCGAGTGACCTTCGGCGCGCCATCCTTGGTTACGGGCATTTGTTATCAAGCGATTTCTATGAAATTTTGGACACACTTTACTAACTGCCATAGCCATAACATATACCAAATTCAGTTCATTTACTTAGTAACTTATCATTTTATCGCGCGATGAAAATTGGGTGAAATTTGGGCAAAATACATTTCTAGGAGACTTTTGTGGGATTTATGTCTGACGCGTCGTCATGCAAAATGACCAGTTCATATGATTGGATTTTTCTCAGATTTGGGGCAGGTATTATAGACTAGTAGGGCCACAATATATAAAAAAATCAGTGCATTTCATTTAATATTTTTCATTTTATTACCCTGTTAACACGAGTATAATAATTCTGTACAAAATTCTTTGGTGCAGTGCTTGCAATATATACATGATAACACACCTATTCATTCTAACAAAACAAAATGTACAACAGTATTCACCAGTAATAAAATCAGTAATAAAATCAGTAATAAAATCAATAAAATAGCAGTCAGCCCCTACCCCTACCCCTACCCCTACCCCTCCCTGGCCGGCGTTGCTCAACATTTCCCCTCCCCCTCCCCCTACCTCTCTTTGCTGGAGGAGGTGCAACCTCCCCATCCGAAGAAGATTCTGAAGATTCCCTTACCCTGCCCCTTCCCCTTACTGTTCCTCTACCCCTACCCCTACCCCTACCCCTAGCTTGAGGTTCCTCTTGAGGTTCCTCCTCCTCCTCCTCCTCCTCAGAAGATTCATCACCACCTAATTCTAATGATTCATCAGAAGAAGATTCCCTCTCCCTTCCCCTTCCCCTTCCCCTTCCTCTACCCCTCCCTCTTCCTCTAGCCCTTCCACTTCCCCTCCCTCTACCTCTTACTGGGGCGACTGCAGGAGCCTGTACAATGTAGCCATCCCCCCCCCCTCCCTGGCCCTTCTTCAGGTACAGTTGGTTTGGGGCACATAATGTCTTTGGTTTCTTCGGTACAAAAATCACAAATAGAATTAAAAAGATACCACTGTCTGTATGCAGACAGTCCAGGAGAAGGTACAATGGGTGGGTTGTCCTGAGGGACATCACCCACATCAACAGTAAGCATTTTAAAAGTACCACTATCTTCAGGGCCTACAAATGGCCTGAAAGAAATAACACCAGGTTTGTCACTAGAAAATTCAAAATGATGATACCCTTTGATACCTGGAAAAGATTTGGAGAAAGGTGACAGGAATGCCTGCCAGTCGTACAATGGAACAAAAACAGTACCCCTTTCATCACCTACAAGTTGGGCCTGGTTGACCCCCCCTGGCGTACTGCTCTGCACACTGGCTTTTAATTGCTGAAGAGAAGAAACGTTGTCCCGACGAAATTGTTTTTTCAAGAGACCAAAGCACCAGTCGGGGGCAAACTTAGTGTGCCCAGTAATCAAAAAGTTAAGTGTAATAGACCTGTGCCTTCCAGTAAGGACACGCCACATCAAATAGGCCAAAACATACCGGTTCTTGTTCTGGCCACTACAATTGTCACAGTTAAGATCTAAATCTTTCTCCCCCAGACCATAGTTTTCAAAGTAATGATTCAGATAAGAAATAACTGCATTTGACCCCTTACTGGTGCAATGGCTCTCATCTATAAGGTAGTTAACTTGTCTAGGCATTCCTTCCATGCAAATACCGAACAGGCCTACCTTCCTCGGGGTGAGAAAATAAAGGGGACCTGGTTGCATCGGGTAAGAAGGTAAATGCACTTGTTGTGCAAAGTCAAAACTGAGATGTACTCGAATGTCACATGAGCAAGGGGCATGTTTGCCAAGGGGGGGTTCACCATTGTCTCTGTACGCTTCTTTTGCATCAGCACAAAATTTCTGATAAAGAGTTCTTTCGGCGGTTACACTGTCTAAATGTTTCTGCTGTTTCTTTAACTTGGCAGCTTTCACAACATCAGGTAAATTACTACTACAGGAAATGTCTCTGTTATTACGCTGGCACTCCCAGCAGAGGTCTGTCATGGGACGACTTGTGACTATTTTAGGAAGATACTTGCGCCATAAATGACCAAAAGTGGAGTAGGCAACAGCCCTATTGCCAGTCTCTTGCATGGCTTGTGTGTAAAGACGATGAACTTCAGCTTTTGTAGAACGGCAGGGGAGAATTAAGATGTCGTCTCTGTGGTGAGAAGATACTCTGCCTGGCAAGACAAGAGCATGTGTTTCGGCATAAGATGTGATGAAGTTGATAGTGTTCTTCAGGTCATCTATTGGCAAAGACCTCACAGCACGGTGACCACCACCCTGTCGTGAACGAGTGACCAGACCATCCTCAGCGAAGGATTTTAGCAAAACTGTCAGCAAGTTTTGGCTAATCCTAGAAGTGAAGGGAGAGAAAAGAAATAGAAAAAATAATTAATAATAATTTAATCGTTGACAAAGGAAGAAATTGAACATAATGCAGGATCTTAAAATGACAATACCAAAATATTGATTCTTAGCAAATAATCATGTTATTATGAATAGCTATCTAATGTTCAGTATTAATGGGCACCACAAGATTCATGATAACACTCACTTGTAAAGGAATTTAAAGGTAGCTTTGCAAATAGGCTTGTTATGCATCCTGTAGTGGCTCTTTGGGTGTCTTCTCTCTCCCTTCCACTGGCGCCCCTTCTTGGTTGGACTGCATCGATCACTGTTGTCAGTAACAGTATTGAAAACGCCAAAGAGTGCCATGTCGAGCTCATCTGAAACGACAGTATAACAATAATGTAAAAATGAATTTGTGACTGACTAATATCACCGACACCAATCTTAGTCTGAGTCCCTACAGTTATCCTACGTAATTAGTTATCCTATGTAATTGGGTAGGACGTGTCCTCATTATTTAACAAGCTACAGCTTAAAATACTGATTAAAATACTGAATGAGTATTATACAGGCATGTATGGGCAATGAGGCAATAGAGAAAAACATTATTTTGAAATTACCTCGATGGATTTGGTCATGTTCCGACCGATGAGAGATGCGCTGTTCCACAGTGAACTGGTCTATGCATGGCCCGCCGTTAAACAATCGGCAGTTACATCTGAAATGGACAAAATCCTAGATTTTAATTTGCCCATAATGACACAAACAAACAATGTATTTTTAACCCTACATTCCACACGAGACGAGTAAGGAATCTCAGACGTCCCAAGTAAATAGCTACTCCCCAGATCTCGAGGGCCTTAAACTCCCCACGCACGAACAACACCATGCGACTTAAAACATACACCAATTAAATTTTAGAACCTCTAAATATACCCACAAGGTATCTAGCACATATAACAGCATTGGATTATAGATTTGGAATGATTTCCAGGGATGTACATAGCATAGTTTTCAGATCGCGTCCCCCAGCATGTCAACACACACGATAGAAAAGATGGCTGCAGAGCACCAACACTTACCGAAACGTGGAGCACTTTTCCCGTTCCTTGTCCACGACTGCCTGCATGTGATCAATAATAAGAATAGGTTCTGATGCTTCCTCAACTTCTTCTTCGTTCGTCTCCGGAGTTTCAGGCTGATCAGGGACGTCTGGTTCTCCATCTGAGTCAGATTCCACCGTCTCTGTTTCCTCGTTGAACACAAAATACTCTTCGATGAGGTTACGCCATTCGGCAAATTGGCTCGAGCGATGCCATTAAGAGCTTCTGCGACGGTGGCCTCAGCTTCCATGTTTAAATAATAAACCTTGGTCCATTTAAAACTTTGTTGGAGAGTAAAACACGTCTTGTATCGTCTGGAATCGAGGAATAACTGGTCGCTTCGATTCAAATCCAAGACCACGCTAGAAGATGGCGTCAGCCGGAAGTTGATCTTTCGGAGCGGCTGGACCAATCACAGGGCTGTATCGACCCCTCGTGGGCTCCCTTGACGACCCTAGCAACCATTGTTTACGCCGAATGCACTTGGAGAGAGCTCTGTGATTGGTTTACTTACGCGGCGATTCAAAAGGGAAGAATCCCATTGGCTAGAGGAGATTCGCGGCTTTCCGAGGATACCAAATGTGCTGGGGTACCCTACGATCAAATGTCCACGGCGTATGAGTGAATTTAGTGAAAAATAGCCTTCGGCTCCTTTGTTTAAACCCATCCAACCATGTTAGGAAAATGTTTACCGGCCGTTATGAAGCGTAAATAATTGTTTTTGGTACAAAATATTTTCCAGTCTCAAAAAAAACATAATAAAGATTAATATTACGGGAAAATAAGTTTTCGACCGAAAAAGTCCTATACCACCTTTGGAGCCCTATATCTCAAAATGAAAGTTGCCGACATGGGACTCTTTTTGATGAATCGCCTCACATATATGACTGGCAGACGAGGGTGACCATGGCAACACGGTGACATAAACTCAGCCAGGTAGATAGAGGGAGGAGGGGGAAGGGACAACCAAATATACTGATGAATAAATTTAGTAACTAAAACAAGATGAGGGAGATGGACCACCTAGACCCTGGGCAAGGGGTTAAAAACAGATAATATTAACTGACGGGGGGCGCTGCCTGATGACTCCGGCAGACGCTTCTGAGACTTTGCTCGCTCTCTGGATTTGATAGCAATGATGGGGCATAGTAAGATAGATATCAGAAACGCATCGATCTTATGTATTAAATTATACTCGTTTTGGCTATTGCCCGCTTGTGTCCGGTATCCAGAGCAATTGCCTGAGCATCGTTTAAAAGTGGAATGGCATTTACTGGCTATATATGAAAAATGTGACAGACTCCTACGACCCCTGGGAGATAAGCCAGGAAAATTATACTCTAACAGGCGTTTGCGGATAATGAATGATAAGGACAGAATGAATGCAATCATGCATCAGGTCTATAGGATTTTGTATGTACTGCTCAATTTGTACTCAACAAACTATTTAAGAATGCGCTATTGGCAGAGAAAAAATCACAGAGATGCTGATATCAAGCGATTCATGGCGATGTCAGGTTTATCTAAAAGACAAGTTAAAAAATTGCTGGAGGAGTCGATTCATGTTGGGAAAGCGATTGATTGGATTGATGGAAAATGGGTGCTATATGCGGTGAGTAATATTTTCGTTCTTTGACTGTAGCGCCAATCTTCGAGGGATGGTAATGTGATACATTTGAATCAGATAGGGCGAGGGGTGACGTCACGAACTAGCCGGCAAAATGGTATGTGGGAGGAGTCGTATATTATTTAGTAATTCGAGAATTCTTGTGATTGAAGCACAGGGTAGAATGATGAAATGCAATGATTATTCTTGTAATCACCTCGACATTTAATGAAAGGGGACGCCTAACGATGATTGAGCGGGACAATACATGATACCGCACGGTCTTATCGCATAAAGGTGAAATGTTGTGAGTTGCAATGGATTTGACACGTCCGCAGATAACGCTCTCGAAACATATATTTCAAATAGAATGTATGAAGGTGTGATTTTCCCTGTAAATAGTTGGAAATGAATGAATCGAATGATTGTCCTTGGAAAACAAGTTTGTTTCAAGACGAGTGCAAATGTATGGAGACACATGTATGGGAAAATTAAAATCGAGTGATTCTATAAGAGGAACTTATGAAGATTGGGGTATTTAGGAACTCATGGCTAATGTATGGGCTGTCAGGCGGTGGTAGAAATCTCTGTCTCTGTTTCACGCCATGCAGGGTTAAAACGCAGATCGCACAAATGTTTTAATAATAAAACTTTAATGTAACTTTATCGCGACTGGATATTATAGAAGGGGGTTAGTTGGCCGTCTTTTGGTACGCTACTCCACTGGGAGTCTCATAGAAGTAATAATCTCTCTTGAGGTGCATGGTTGGGAGTAAATTGGTTGATTTGTGACATTTGTATTGTCAGCTCTCGCGTGGGTGCGTTGCTGAGGAATATCTATCTCATGTTTTCTAGCTTTGGGTTTGGAGATGAGTAATTGAGCGTCTGGGCAAAATTAAGAAATACATATCTGGCGAGACGGGTGTTGTAACAAACGTCACGTGCCCAGGAAGCGGGGGTCTGGAGACATGACAACTCATAACAATAATTATGGAGAAGCGCCAGGAGTTGGTAAATATGGGTAGTAAGGTTTGGAAGAAGGAGTTGTGAGGTAATAAAAGATAATGAGAAAAAGAGATAACAAAAACACGTAGATCTTGGAGGGGGGTCTGGAGGATTGGTGTCTGAAGTTGTGGTAAATCTCAACTTTGAGTGCGATGGAGTTGGAACGGAGAGAGATGTGCCGCCTGGAAAAAGCTAGATTAGGAGCAAACGAATTGAACATTTTGAAAGGTCAAAAGAAAAACATGGGAATCTTGCTGGTAAGGGCTACTAAATATTTTCTTACGAGCCCTGTGGACAGAGGTGGATCCACGCGTATATCTACTAGGGAGTGACTGGAAAGGGACACGTATATTTATATTTTAAAAGAGCGTTGCAGAATCTATGTTGAAAGCAGAGGTTGTCGGCCAATTGAGAGGCTCACAACAAAAGGAGGACGCACGAGGAGTATTTTTGAGGCCCAAAAAGCGATAACTGTGTCTGAAAAACTAACACAGTTGACAAAGGCGGTGGGAGAAATGTTATTAGACATTTTAGCTGTATACTGTGCTGAGGAGTTCAGATTGGAATGTGTAGAAGACAAGGGACGGCACAAATTGATTCCATATTTGCAGGAGCGCACAGGCCTGGCGAGGAAACTTGTTGTCGCTAACTTAAACTTGGATTTTAATTTTGCAAAGATTGGCGACGTGTTGCCAGAGGAATACCTACCAAACATGTTGATGAGAAAGGTGAGTTATTAGGGTCTCACAGGACCATGAATGAGGGGACATCCCCGTGTAACACATACTGTCTATATTTGTTATGGTCGATTAGTGAGCGTCTCCAGTTGCTAGGGGATTGGAAAAACAGGACTAGAATGGATAGGTGAGGATGGACCTAGGGTATATTAAGAATGTGGGGTGGGAGGGGGGACTATGGGTATATAGTGTGTTGTCACAGGAGTAGACCTGGTATAGCGAGGTTCGCGCCACGGTCCCTGCTAATAAGAGTAGTGAAAAAATGGATACGAGAAGAGGGAGTGAGATGATTAATGCGGAAATTATTAGAAGAACAGATAGGGCCGCCAGGATGGCAGCAATACTTAAACTTCCTCTGGTCAAGGCCAACTGGTTATTATTGGAAATTCGACGGTTCTATTTGCTGCCTCCCCATGAAAGATATCCGGAGTTTGAACCAATTAGAAGGTTGCAAAAGGAGACGCATATTGTTCGCTTGAGAAAAGCGGGATTTGATTTTTTAAGAGGCCTACGTTATGAGCCTATTCGGTCCTTGACGATTGATATCTCGCAGAGGCATACCCTTACGCCATTGAGAAGGCTACAGGATACGGTGTGCATTATCTCGGACTTACTCTATGAAATATTAAACATGTTTCGTCCAAAGATAAGAGGAATATTCCCAGAAAATCTGGACAGGCGGTGAAATTTCTGGACAAGCTAACAGAAATGTCTGAGGCAACTATTAGACATCACCTATCTCTGCCGGTAGATGTATATCAGATCGAGCTGAGAATGCCTTTGTGTTGGATGCCCGTGGGTATAAAGGTAAGTTTCAAACAATAAGAACCATAGATAGTTTAGGACAAAAGCTATGAAAAATACTAGCCTAACTACATAAATACTAGAACTATGTTATGGGAATTGGGACAGCTCTTAGGTATACACGCGTGGATTGGACAAGGGGGTTGTATGTTTCAGTTGTCGTGGTGAGTTAGATCCAGAGATGGCGGTTCTTGGAAGATCGTATGAGACCGTAGGTCAATATCTAAAATGATGATGGCTTATCGTGGGAGGTCTGGGTGCTAAGAGTTACAACCGTGTTTTACGGGTCTTATGATTGGTGGTGATTCAGGTATAGGGGGACATCAATAATCCCCTATGACAATGTGTATGATTGGGAAGATGGATGTGAGATGTATTGGGGTGTGGGTAATGGTTAGGTGTGAGAAGACGAGAACAAGGGTGTCTGGGTTGTCTCTGTGATGTACAGTATAGAGATCGAGGAAAATTGTAATATTGTCATAGGAAAGCGACTTAACCATGCGGCGGGGATGGAAACAAGAAAAATCTTGTGATATGATAAATTGGGGTTGGATTATGTGCTTGGAGTCTGTTAAGATACTA
Source organism: Sthenelais limicola (assembly GCA_942159475.1). Taxonomy (NCBI): domain Eukaryota; kingdom Metazoa; phylum Annelida; class Polychaeta; order Phyllodocida; family Sigalionidae; genus Sthenelais; species Sthenelais limicola. The sequence goes on from OW804101.1 coordinate 15,444,623, forward strand.
ATACACTTCCAAGGACTTGAGAATGGTGCGGCGTCATGTAAGACAATATGATGTTGATGGGAGAATCAGAATATTATGGCGGGGCTGGAACGTCTAAGAAGTGGAGCTTATGAGGCAAGGCAGTTGGATTATTAGACACAGCAATTGGGCTCAAGCAGTCAACACCCATAAGGAGCTTGCAAGCGGTTGGGGGGGTTGTTCTATAAATTGCAAGGCAGGCCTCGAGCGCGATTTGTGGCTAGGTGTCATTATGCAGTATTTCATCTAGTTGAGGCAGGTCATGAGCTGGGACATTCGTACCCTGACTTAAAATGGGGATGTATAGTATGCTTGAGGGGGAGGGAGGAAGGAGCAAGCCCAAATGGTCTTGGACTGGTCTAGTCTCAGATATAAGCTCAACACAGCCAGAGGGGGAGCATCACTTCGCTTTTGTACAGGGATCAGGAACGTACTTGCATATAGATAGGGAAAATACTAACTAGATTGCAGGATGTTCGTACTCGTGATAGGGTGAGTTTACTTTGAAGTATATTACTTTTGCATAGGCCAGTAGAAGGCCAGTGTGAATTTCGCAGTGTTAAGCCTTTGTCAATTTGGGCTAACTTCTTGTTTTTAGGGTCATCCTGTGCATGCAATATAGTTGCATGGCTACGACGGTCCTGAGACATAACTATGGAGTGGTGTTCGCTGATCGTGGTACACTTATAGCAGGGGTGGAAACTATAAGTTTAGGCTTCCGTTCTGAGCTGAATATTAGGCCTCCAGAGCCTGTCCAGATAATTAAGAGGAATTGGCCGGAAGGTTATCAGGTGGTAGGGGAATCTCTAGCAGGGTATATTAGGGAGCTGCATTCACGGGCGGAGAGGGAGTATGAGCGGGCAAATCACTTGAAAGAAATTTTGCAACGCCCTAAAAGAATGAGAAGAAATCCCTTCGCGCCGTTTGGGAAAATCGTGGCAAGTGTCCTAGATCTCCCAACTAACTCTGATTTAAGAAATGTAGAAAGACACATTATTCATAGGCTTGCACCAGGGATAATAAGAAACCCACACCTAAGAGACGAGGCTCTCATGAAATTGGTGGCCTATTCTAATATTATATTTAGGTTCCTAAGATCACATGTAAACGAATCAATAGACGCCATGGATGAATTAGAGGATAAATGGCTACGCTTTGCAAATAAGACGGCACAATTATCAGACATAATGCACGGGGAGGTAGAGTCGCAGGGAAAAATTCAACAACAGCTCCAAGGCTCCATTTTAGAGTGCCTTGCGATAAGAAATTACATTGAAGATATGACGGTAATGGGTGATATCTTAGAAACATTACGAGAAGGAAAAATACATGAGTCACTTGCCAAGGTATTTATGGAAAGTCAATGGGAAGACAGAGTGAGACAGGTACTGGGAGATAACAGCACTTTGAGAATTTTGGAGGATTATATCGACTGGAATACTAACGTTGGGGTGCAAATCGGGTCTAATAACACAATCAACATATTGGTGCCAATTTCCCTGGCAAATGACTCGGAGCCCCTTCAGTTATATGAAATGGAGGTATATGATACACCATTGCATGTGCACAGGGAATCACAAGATGGTTGCACACGATTGAGATCGGCCACACAACGCATGTTGGCCCGACGCAGGTCAGGGGAATTAATGGAGGTAGACGCCATTGAATTAATGCAATGTACTAAGAAGGAGAGCTATATATGTCCATTCACCTTCATAGATAATTCAGGGAAGGACGAGGACTGCATGATTGCTTTATTTAATGATCATAGTGCCCATATTCTTAAGTACTGCATGTTTGACATATACTTAGAGAAAAGGGCGCCGGACGTTGTCAAAAACGTGGCGGGATCAACATACTTGCTTATAAATAAGGGACCTGAGGGGTTAATGACATGCAAAAATGGTACAAGAAAGGTCAGTATCGTGGGGATCTCTGTGTTCGAGGTGTCTTGCGGATGCATCCTGCAAATAGACCACCATAGATTAGCACCAAAGGAACTAACGTGTAGGCAATTGAGCGGGGTGGAGGTTTCAGTAGCGCATGGCTTTAATCTAGCATTCGCAAGAAGTTTTGGTATACCGGTGGGGAACTTTTCGGGAGAAAGCCTCACTAACTTCTTAGTGCATTTAAATCTACCAACGGGTAAGGAGTTGGGGCAAATGCTAACAGCAATGTCCCCTCAACAGTTTGCAAAAGGAATGGAGGTTAATAAGGTTGTGAGAGAAATTAAGTATAACATGGAGCAAGAAGGAGAATGGCAGTATAAGGCATGGCAAGATCTAACAGATCTAACAGTAACGCCGCAGGTACCACTGATATTCTGGCTGATAGAAATGTTACATGTTGTAGTAACCATTTATCTTTGTTATAGAATTTTCAGAATGCTCGCAATTATTGGATCTATGAAAGGGGCGTTGGCAGGGAAGATCGGCTCAACCCTGGAACTATTTCCAGAGGATAGTTGGGGCAAGATCAATTGGGGGACACAAGACCCCGCCCTGGACTCAGATTCACTTACGGCAGGCGAATCTAGAGAATGGCCATCATATGGTACTATACTGGCAGGAGTCCTGGTAGTGTACCTGTTGGGCCAGCTGATACGGTGGGCCTGTAATAGGTGTGGATGTAATAGAGCCCGAGGCCATGACACGGCGGGACACACAATACTTAGCCTCCGTGTACAGGAGGGAGAGAAGCGGTATGCTCTTTTCCTGTGTAAACTAGTATATCCAGTGGAGGTGCTCAGATCGGCCACGCCGCCTGTCGTCACGGGAATGGTAGCAAAGAAGGTTTGCTGCTCGTTCCGAACCGTTGTTCGACTCAGGTGGCTTGGGGGCCTAGAGGTGGAAAATGCTGGGTCAGCGGAGACTGTTGAGTTGCCAGAGGAAATAGTATTCTGGTCACTTAGACCGGCAGAAAAGATCGAGCTTCTTAACTCCACTTCCAACAGCCGACTCCTGGTAGCCACTAATCTCCATGGAAATGAAGCAGCTGTTGGTTCAAAACTATAAAACGTAAGTAGGTAGTGTATTGCGCATGCAGAGGGACCTGCAACGTCTCCAAGTTGGTATCCTACAGATCCTTTGATTAGATAAAAATATCAACATCTTTAGTGGATATTGATTGATTTGGTGTTTATTGCATAATGCATGGCTGCCATATGCGGAACAAAAGCCCTTCTAAATTACCAAGAAGTAGAAATAATGCATGTGGATGGGTAAAAATCCATGATTATAGACCCAGAATCAATAATTGTAACCTCTCCCCAGTGATTACCATAAGTATGACTGAAAAAGAATGAATGAAAGGGTACATGAATCAGTATTGATAATAAAAAACTTGTGTATGGCCTGTCTAGGGATATATGCAGTGGCTAACATTCCCATACATAATCATTACAGGAGGAGAACGACCAAGGCCCGTCGGACCATATGGCCAGTGACACTCCTAGCGTGAATCGGTGAAAGGCAGATAACACTGAATTTCGGAGTGATTAGACAAGCAGACACCACGTGACGATATCCGGACGACAAGATATGCCATGTTGTCCGTTCGCCCCCACGTGGGCTCTCTCCATCCGGCAAACGGGGCGGTCCGTTTGGATAAAAGAAACTTTCCTTGTGATTGGTGACTACACCACAACGTGTTTTGCATACACGCCCGGCTAAGCAGACCTCGCGCCACTACTTCACCTCGCCTGATGCTGTACCCAAGTCTACATGTACTACTATATTCCCCTCGACGTGGCTTGAGTTATAACCTAATTTGATGATGTGACTCGGTTTGACTTAAATACCTTATCGGGTCCTCATGTTATATATTTATGCAATTGGTATCACCTCATGTTATATATTTATGCAATTGGTATCACCTCATGTTATATATTTATGCAATTTGTATCACCTCATGTTATATATTTATGCAATTGGTATCACCTCATGTTATATATTTATGCAATATCATTATCGCTGTTGTTTCTTTAATTTGCTTGTGATGTTTCGTTTCTATTTATAGCTTTGAGTGGTTTGTATATAGAGTCTCCTGGGGCAGTCATGGTGGGGCACTTACATATATAGGTCCGAAAGACCGCACCTATAAGTATTTTTTACCGAGTTTCCATTGGCTGCTCGTGAAACTATGTGGATAACTAGGTCAGGAATCCTAACGATTATAAAGGGAACGTCATTTCCGAATCAGGATCATACAATATGAAACCTTCATTGACGTACCCTGCCAGCCCCTATTGGTGAATGACTTAGGTCTAGGGTGTATGTTCTTGGCTGGATGTTATAAGCGTTGGGACAGTGGGTGTTCCTGCGGTGTGTGGTGGTTTGTGGGATTCCAGTAATTGAAAATGTATGGAGTATAGAGACAATACAACAAGATAATATAGCCAGAACATCAGTGAGCTGTGCTCCTTCGGTCCGCTCTCTACTCATAGCTATTTTTATCGCAAATAACCAAATGGTAGTTATATGGTGTTGTGGAAATACTCAGCATTCATATAGTAAATAAACAATATATACAGCATCTCAGCCTATTCATGCTGAGTGGGGGAGGGGGGAGGGAGAGGGGATAGCACACGCTTCACTTTTGCCGTAAAAACAAGAAAGGGTAATGATGACTGACCCACGATTGGGTGTAGTCCTTTATTATAATTAATCTTACAGGATGTGCAGGCCCATCTTAGGATGAAGTCTGCCATCTAGCCCGGCTGCGGGACTGCTGTCTGTTCATGTAATCACGCATTCTGGTGTCCACCACTGGTGGAGTCGTATGGCCGCATGAATCTCGGCACTGTTTTCCGGTGTCCACCACTGGAGGAGTTGTATTGCTGCATTAATCTCGGCACTGTTTTGTGTCAAACGTTGGGGGGCAATGGGATCGGAATAAATCAGTAATTAACTAAAAATGCATGAAATCTAGAACTTCCCCTTTTTCTTACAAAAGGCCGGAATGGGCTTCATCAGACAGCTCTTTATTTTTGAGTGGAAGAGGGGTAACGACAGGAGTACTCTCTCACATGGCCGTTGTTTAGGCACGCACCTAAGTGTGTCCATTATAATACAGTACTCCATATGCAATACAGTGTATCATGAGTAATTCTGCTAAAACCCAAGGACTACACACCCATCAAATCACCCCGAAATAGGATACCAATAAATTTGATTAAAGTGACCAACATAAGCAATTTTCATACATGTATGTTGTAAAACAAAAGGAAATGATACAGCATACAGGTTGGAAGCAATTAAAAACATAGGTACATTTACGCCCGATTTTACCCACACCACATAGTTACCACCACCTAGTTGTCAAGTTTGCAGGTTCTAAAATTCTGAGTCACAATGTCATTGGTGTTCCAGTTCAGTAAACCCTTTTCTTCATCAAGTAAGTGACTTGATGTGGCCCGTTTTTATACACGACCGCGTATGTGATCTTATTGTTAAGATGACGAAAAACATGTACCACAAGGAGCGAGAGAATGTATTGTATTCATGAGCTGCCATGTATCCTGGATTTTGCGTGCGCGTAAGCGATTCTAATTGTTAAATTGAAATTATTATGTGTATTCATTATTTATGACTATATTTATCGAGTGTCGGGATGGATAAGGAAAAATAATGTGAAAATTTTTTTTTAGGGATTTTCTTGCTTATCGAGTAAAAGGGTAGTGTAGTAACCGTGGTTAACACGAGAGGGCAGTGGGATGGGTAGTAGGGTAGGATATGTAACTTTGACTAAGGCATGCGCTAAGGGAATGGGAGGGACCAGAGGGAGGGAAGATATCATAGGATAAAGGGTCCACCAATGGGGATACCCGACACTCACCACCTGGGTATATATACGGGGAACACATATGTATAGAGAGGAGAGAGAGAATTATAAACACCTTGAGGAGTGGAGATATGTAGAGGGGCAAGGGAGTCGAGTCTAGGACAAGTCCCATAAGATACAACAGAAGCACTATGAGTAACAAGTAACATCCACTCTGGAGTCTAGGGAAGGAGTCCCATAAGATCTCATATGACTCGATATATATACTACCATGGGAAGGGATTATCAACCTAGCATCTATGTACAGGATAAGATACAATACACAAGTAGTGGCGTACTAAAACTCATCGTGTTGTGTTGTTCATACCGGAAACCTACAGCTACTATATACCACCATGACTCTCTATTCAATATCGCCTACCGTCTCTTAAAATACTGTACTGTATTGAACATCATGAGAAGCAATACCCAGAAGTCCGAGTATATTCAAATGCATACAAATACTAGCTAAATATATTCACCCTGGCCCGACGCACCGCCCAATAGCATAAAGATCCGAAGCTATGCGCACAACAATATTGTCATGTATGCCGACGACTGTGTAATATTAAATAGAGTTGTTATAGATCTGACCTGGAAGATGTTCGAATGATGTGCAAAAATGCAGATTTTTCGTGGGAAAAGAGAAACAAATGCTAGGGATTATATTGTATATAGTGACGGTCAAAGTATTGATATTGTGAAGAATTTCAGGTATCTCGGTTTCCTTTTGGATGATAGGTTGAATATGCTACCCTATGTAAACTCTGTCTGTTCGACAGCCATATTACTGTACAGGAGGCTGGCCAGAGTGAGATATTATGTGACTAAGGAAATATTGACCTTGATTTATAAAACATATATATATACTGCCAGTTCTGGAATACGGTAGCTTGTTATTTGATTTAGCGCCAAGAAATGAAACTAGGAGATTACAAATAGTCCAGAACAACTGTTTAAGGTTATGCCACGGTTATAGAAGGATGAGGGCCGAAAATAGAGTCAGAAATTTCTCAATGTGTTCTGGAGTTATGTCGGTTTAGATCACCCTTGTGAAAATCAATATAATCTGAGAGATAGATATTGAATCCCAATAGAAGATTGGAGGAAGGAATCAACTAGGATGAGCCTCTTTGTAAGGATCTTTAACTTTTGAAACAGCCTACCACAAAATTTAGTTGTAGCTGAATCAAAATCTTAAAACAAACATTAATCTGGGTGAGTTACCTTCTTTTTACCATTGAAGATTTGCATTTTTGTCTTTTGTTCATTTATAGTCAGACCATTATGACCAACTCAAGATCCAAAGGCGTTTACATCAAGCTGAATCTGCCTAAAATGGTCAAGCAACATATAAGAGTGAAGAAGGACACAGTCGTCTGCATACATAATCATCTTACTGGTATAATTCTGCTGACAAAGATCGTTAATGTAAATAACAAAGAAAAATTGCCCCAGGATACTTCCCTGCACCACGCCTGCACGCAACCTCCAACTGTCCGAGACAAAATTACCAAACCTAGTAACCTGCTCCCTGTCCATAGAATACCTCTTGATAAGATCAAGCAGTTGATTATTTATAGTTTAGAGCTTATGGCACACACTACTTTGGACATTAAAAAGTTTCATTCAAAGGTGACACTCTTCACATGCATATTGGGGAAAGGCCACCACCAACTTGCTGCTCTAACCTCTAGGTTGTGTATAGAAGGGTTCCTGGCCAATGCAAAATTTGATTTTCACTTCAAATTTGTGCAAAAGTTTCGTTCTTGGTATCAAATGAAAGCTTAGGGTCTAATAAACATTTTCGGTCCGAGTGTCCAGCCGTCATTTCACTAGCGGGGCCGTGAGAGGGCTTTTAACATAGGGGCCAGACCCCCCTTTCACTGGTTAAGTCAAATTAGTATAACTGTTAAAATAATAGTCCAATCTGAACATAACTAGTCTCATTAGATAGGGAATTGACAGACAAAAGCATTTTGGTAAATATTTTTTATCTAGGGGGGGTCATGAATGCCGAGAAATTTGGGGGATTACTTGGATTACTGTTGTTGTACTGGATATTCTTCTGAAGCGGCCCATTAGTTCTCAGGTTCAGAGAAAACAATGGAGGACTGGGAAGTAGTACTTAGCAATCCAAGAGCAACTAACAGTACAGTTATGGCTGGCTACTTATTCACCAGCACAAACAAATCATCTTCATGTTCATGAGGGCCCATCAAGAGCACAGGTTTGACCTTATCCTCCAAGATTTAGAGTGTCTTCCACCTGTCATTGAGGAGGACTTCGATGCTGAACACTGGGTTATCAATAGGAGTAATCATCGCTTTTCATCCCTACAATTGATCATGCACATAAGCAGGCAAATGAATGGGTAAAAGGAGTTGGAGGAGTGATTGGCATTACTGAGAACCCTAGATACCATGTTAGAATGTTGGATTCTGACAGGTTCTGAAATGAGTTGTCTGGTTGAACAATTCACTGAAATTCTACCAGGAATAACGGTCCAAGGAAAGTCATTCAATGAGTATTTTGAGAAGGTTGGATTCTGACAGGTTCTGAAATGAATTGTCTGGTTGAACAAGGAAAGGAACGTCATTGGATTCTGACAGGTTCTGAAATGAGTTGTCTGGTTGAACAATTCACTGAAATTCTATGCTCTAATTCACACCCTACCAGGAATAACGGTCCAAGGAAAGTCATTCAATGAGTATTTTGAGAAGGTTTTCTGCCCAAGGATATAACATGATCTGAAAAGGGCCTCAAGAGTAGATATTGTCTGGGATCACTATTGGGAAATGGCCATCAAAGGTAGAAAAGAGAATCTGGTACACTACAATGTGTGCCTGGAAGTGCCAAGGTGCTAGGAAATTAGCATGGCTTCTTGTGCAATGCAGACAACAAGAAGGAGTTGTTTCCATACCTGTCTGATAATCTGATGCAAGTAAAGTTCAAAGCTGACAAAGCAGTCAGTCTACATATCCTCAAATGAAGAAGTACTCAATATGGGGAATAGCCTTCCAATGGGTCATTGCAATCCTGATGAGGCAGACACTCATCTAACGGTACATATTCTTCATGCCGTCCAATATTTTTGGGGGCAAATGGTTTATGCTGGATACACAGACGTTGTTATTATCCTTCTGACTAATTTCTACCACATTATTGATGTGAGCCCAGCTGCCATAATCTGGACTTTGTTTAAAGAAAGTGCAAAAAGGCAAGTCTGAAGTGTACAGGTCTGTACAAGTGTCAATGTGTTGTATAAGTATTCATTATTCAGTCATACAGAGCAGAAACATCCTCATTACTATCAACAGGTCATTTGATAGTATAAAGGTGCTGAATTAATGCATCATATCTGATATGAATATTTTATCTGTAAATGTGCTTGCAGTGTATCTAACATCCTTTAACCTGTGAAGGTGGAATCAGCCCTCTCCTTGTAGGGATTGGGGGTCAATAACCTCCTAGCTTAGCAGCACATTCACATATATATATCTCCCCAGTACAAATGTTATCCCACTGTTATCTACCTATCTAAGACATAATGAATTATGTTTACATTAGATCATCATTTAAGCACTTCCATGAAATATTGATTCTATCATGGTTGAGTGAGCCCACCCAACCCCTAAGAGCCCACCCACCCCCTAAAATGGGAGAGGGGTCCCCCAATCTCAAGATCATTAGTACTTCAGACATCTGAAGATTGTGTCCTCTCTCAATTTCAAAGGTAATGACACCAACTATGTTAAAATCTGATTATTATTAGCGAAGTTATAGCTGTTTAAAACCAACTCTAATGCCCCCTCCTCCTTCCCCGTCCCCAAAGAAGTAGGTGGAAGTGTTTGGGTCCCCCTTATAGAGTTTTAATACATTCACATGAATAATATTATGTCTGCAGTACAGATTTAATCACACCAGACATGTTCAAATCAGAGTATTATTGCAGAAGTTATAGCAGTTTTAACATTTTCATGGTGTGTCCGGCCCCCTTCCCCAGATTCCGGGGCTCCACAACAGCCTTAGTTAAAAAATACTTACCAAAATGCCTTTGTCTTTTAATTCCGCATTTAATGACACTAGTTATGTTGAGATCAGACTATTATTTCAAAAGTTATAATAACTTCATTATACCAGTGAAAGGGGGGGGGTCCAGCCCCTATGTTAAAACCCTCCTCACGGCCCTGCTAATGGAATGACGGCTGGACACTTGGACCAAAAATGTTTGTTAGACCCTAAGCTTTCATTTGGTACCAAGACCAAGACGCAAACTTTTGCACAAACTTGAAGTGACTGCCCCTCCAGGCACCCTACTAGTATTTATGCCATTTCTTGAAAGAAGGAGAGAAGCGCATGTGTAAGAAATGGCTTTCAAACAGTCATTCAAAACTAAAACATTGAAAATAATAAACCAGAATTATGATCTAATATGGTAGTAATAAGAGAAAATTAATTAACCCTAAACACACAAATATTAAAAAGCATCTAGCACTCTTGTGGAATTCAGGCAATAATTCTTTCTTTGACTCCTCCTCGATAAAGGGCGCCTGAAACTTCAAAACCCCACTAAACAAAACCAACACTTAGGCCATTATTAGGCCTTATGCCCCAAGTCCTGTTTTTTCCTTGTTTTGGATTGAATTCTCTCCCTTCGAATCTATTTCTTTGATAGTCACTAGCCTATGTAGAGGATTTAAAAATGTGTCAAATATACTTGAAGCAAATATATATATATATGAAAGGAAATTCAGAAAAAAAGGAAAAAAGAATGAAGATTCTACTGTAGGCCTAGGCTACTGTATGTACAGAAATTTGAATTTGAAATAAGATGAACAAGTTAAGGCCCCTATCGATCAAACTCAAGCATGTAGCCTAAGACTTGTATATAAACCAAAATGTGTATGTTATATCAGAAGATATTTGGCACAATACAAAGTATATTGATGTGAGATTAAGAAAATCACAATCAAAGAAAAAACTCAGGTAGTCTTGTATTTTGTATTGGTAATTGTAAATAGGCCTATAGGCCTAATATTAAGTTAGAAATAGGTACTGGTAGCCTACAGTACATTTTCACTGTTGTAATCAAAAATGTATGTTCTAAGGCATAAGACCTATTGAAATAAAGGGTCTATCCTTGTTTTGTAACTGTTTTTAAGGAAATTGTTTTTTTTTTAAGGGAAATTGTGTTTTTTTTAAGGAAAACAATTTACAGCTGTCATGGATAAACTGTCACATACAAATGTAGTTCTTGGCAAAGGTATCCCTACATATGAAAATGGGGACTTGAACATGTTTTGAAGCATGCCAGACATTACAAACAATGGCACAGCAAAGGGTTTGGCATTTCTGATAAAGAGACAAGCAGGAGTTAAAAGTAGGGAATGGAAACAGTCAGATAATATATGCCAATCCTTCAAGCACCAGTGTATGAAATCAACACATTGAATACAGTCATCCATAGATGCTTGTATGTGTCTGAACAGTTGGGACAAAATTACACTGTATCAACAGTTGATCAGGCGCTGTTCTGCCCTTTAATGAAAACTAAAGGGCAGACCCCTGAATAGTCTAGGTGGGCTCCACATTGCATTGAACTTTCTCAAAGCTTTGGGGCTACACATAGACAGCAGTGGACTGGTTGAGTCATGGGTAGAGAGCGGGATTCCAGACAAAACATCAACTGAAACCATCCTTTCAGGCAAAGACTATAACCAAGCAATGCGGACCCGCAAGTTGACATATCAAGCAGTCTGCAGGATACTACTACCTAACTTCATCACCCATCTGTCAGAACAGGATACCTCTCTAGTCATAGAAATAAAAAATCCTTCATCCTCAGAAGATCTTATCATCCTTCTTCAAGATTCAAGCATTCAAGGTTATCTCTGGCAGTTTGCCAAAGAAAAAGCCAAGGATAATCCAAATTTCCTATACATCTGGCAGTATCTCAAGATTGTCAGTTCATTACTTTTACTGACAAGAAGCTACAGGGAGTGGATGGGGACTGGGATGTTCACCTGGATGTATTCAAGCAAATGGTTCCATTTTTAGGGAGATATGACCATACCAACTACTACAAGTGGAGCCCTGTATATATTGCAGAGATGAACCATCTATGTCAACCAATTCTCAGGGAGTTCCTGCAAGGCAATTTTGTCATCAAACGACCAGATAGAAGGTTCAATGAAGTGGATGCTGATTATGCACAAGAGTGGCTAAATAAGGTTGGGAAAACTGAGGGTGGCATAATTGAAATAACTAAGACATGCAGTGCCCTCAACAGGTGGGCACTGTCGTACAACTTGTGAACACACATTGCTCAAATGATATTGCATGTCTATGCCACAGGTGAAAAGGAAATCCTCCTAAATGAGAGTCAACTGAAAAAAACCCAACAGGATAATGCTGATGAGGACAAACTTGTTCAACAACTAGTTTACATGAAAGGCTTTGCCCAAACTGAACTGCTTCACAACATCGCAAGTAAAGACTTAGCAACTTCTGAAATTCCGCTGTCACTCCCATAAGTCCTAGAAGAAGAATAATCTCAGTTGGAGCACTTCCTGACAAAAAGCTTTATAGACAAATCAGAACCCTTCTATAGTCAAAAAACGTAACTGGCCATTCACTTTGTTGACCTGTATAAGGTGGAAAAGCAAGGTAGTTCAAAGGAAGAAACAGTCATACTAAAGACTCATACTAAAGATGTAATGCAGCGCATTGCAACATCATATGCAGCTGGCAGGGCAGTTGATCTTCCGAATGTCTTAAACTATTAAACTATAAACTGATGCCTGTACCCCTGTCCCTTGCCAAAGCAAATGGGATATTAAGGACTGGTGACAAATCAATTCTGATAGACAGCCTCCCACAGAACATCATCTGTCCAACCATTATCTCTATAGACTGTTTCGGATAGGGTGGAGTCACCATCAGTAAAATTCTGAACTAACTTGTAAGGTTAGAAAGTCCCCAAATCTATACTTATACATGGGGGAAGTCAAGTTTTTAAGACATCAGTAAGGTTGTTTTTCCTTACAGAAATGAATCAGGATTCTGCTTGTTAATGGCCAAGTGTTCTTGTTCCATATTGTGAAAATATTGTTGTAGTAGGTGTTGGGAGGCGCTGGACGAGTGATGTATTGGGGTACATTCGTCCACCGCCTGGGGCGCTAGGGTTCCACACTGTGAGTGGACGGGGACCTGGGGGGAGGGACTATAAATAGGGGTGGGAAACGGGGTAGGGGCAGTTGGTGCCCAGGCAGGGAACAGGATAGAGCTCCCCCAATTACTTTCAAGTTGAATAAACAGCAAGATCGCTACCTGTATTTCTTGACTTGGAGTCATTCCTGCGGAGATAGACGTTCACCGGCCCTGCTGGGCATATTCCCCAACCAACTTAAGTATTTAAAGCCACAGAGAGCCCTGGGTGGTGTGATCCCCACACCAGGAGGATAGAGCCTCTGCTATTTCCCCAAGTTCCCATGAAATATTAAGCTAAGAGCACCAATTTATTAACTAACTGATCAAGAAGAGCTGAGACGAGCCAAGACGAACCATGGCCGAACCTTGGATGAACCTTGGACGAACAAACTGACAAGATGGATCATGTTCTCTACTTCTTTATTTAATCGGTTTTCAGACACAATATTTGATGGCGACAACAATATATTAGCATATCACATCACTAAAAAATTGAAATATTTGATTAAATTCTATGTAAGAAGTAGTGTCTGAAGCATGATTGGGGAGTGCACCTGAGGTGCAAGTGATAGCCAGTGGATTGGGTTCCACTGGGACACTGGAAGACATGCACAGACAAGTCATTCCCACTAAAATGCGGAAATACCAACCAAATATTCCAATATTTTTCCATTTCTAAAACAGGGTATATGAGGGAAAATTACTATGAAAACACTAGATAAATCCAGGGTTCCCTCAATCTGTGGCATTGTGTGCAACAAACAGAAACCCTCATTGAAACGGACACCAACTTGGTAGTAAGCAGTTTGAACAATATATTTTATTCAGGTAGGTTCCCAGATATAATCATCCAGTTGAAGAATACATAGTAGAGAGTACATGAACAATACATATGGGATTTAGTTCAACAATATGGTTAGTTTTTTATAATATTCACTCATTGATGACAGTCAAGGATGGAGCATAGAAGTTTACTACAAGTAATACATTGAGATGTAACAGTTTGTAGTTATATGGTGGTCCGGTGTTAAGTCACCCGTGTAGTGAGGCCAATTGATGGCAGTACTGGTTCAAGATGGCCTTTTACCTATATTTACTTTTTACTTGTAGCGTTTATACAGAACAGTGAGTCAGCTGTTGTTGTCAAAGAGTAAGAAAACTTACTCTTGTCCATATGTATTCCTTGTATTTCTCTTGGTGCTTGGTAAACATCAACCAACTTTGGAATTTAAGCATTATTTCCCAATGCGTTTTGCACAAGTGGATACTATGTTCCAGATGGTCACGAGGGCCACAGGCCCAAAGAACCTGCTGTAACATAATACCTGAGAGCTTATAGAGCTTGGTTGACAAGAGAGACAAGCTGGATAATGGTTTTCAAGTGATTTCCTTTCAAACATGCATATTTGTATCATTTCCATGTTGTGTAATAATGTACTAAACATCCTGTCACTAAACTGTAAAAAGTTTTCTGTAATCATAACCAAACATCTGTATATCCTGCTTCAGATGTTCTAATAAATCTATTTTCAATTCTATACTGATGTTTTTGTAATATTCTGCACTAACATTTATACTTGAAAATGTTGGGTGTTGGTTATTATATCTCTCTGGATACATATCTCGGAGGATAGTCTGATGAAGAAATTCTGTATCTTCGGAGAGGGTTTCCATTTTACCTACAAAGTCATAGGATATAACACAAGGGGCACATGATTTGTAATAGGAACGCCAATGAGTATCATGAGGCACTTTTGCATACAGCATATAAGTAAGAAATTTCTCAAAACGGATCTCCTTTGAAATATTTGTATGCCTTTTGGTGGCATAAAATTCAATCATTCTTTTTCTGATTGGTGCCCATGTTTTTTCATCCATCAAACCTTCCAATTTCTCCCGGTATGCTGACACAATACGTGTTAATGGATGGCGAACAAAAAAGAATTTGAAATATGTGGATAAGATCTTCTTGCGCTCTTCCAGGGAATAAGAACTGAGTTTGCGTAGACCACTTCTGAAAGGATAAGATTTCCATACCATGAAATATGTTTTAAAAATACATGATCAAATCAGTTCAATCAATAGATGTAAAATACAATCTTTAATCTTCATATACATAGATTCCATCTTAAAGTCCCGCCTATGTCCGACCCAGTTCGCTGATTTGCCTGAGATTCAACACAAAGTTCAATCATTCAATCTTTGCCAATCATTTTAGATGATAGCTGTGGGGATATCAGATGAAATCCAAATCAATGATTGACATTAAATTTTGATCAATTAGGAACAACGATTTTAGCTTCTTGATTCTAACTTTGATGTTTAGTCCTATGTCTGATTCTCAGGATGTTGTTTCAACTTTGATGAGGAAATGCATTTTACTTATTGGAACTTGGAAAATTTCCAAAAAAAATGTTAATTTAACATTTTCAAAACATCCACAAGAAAATGAAATATAGACCAAATTAGCTCTATACCAGATGCATGCTCGAAAACCTTTTCTTTCACATATTGTAAAGAAATTAAAAGAAATAATTACGAACAAAACTGGCAGGCTGAAGATCAGTGATCAGGATGTCAATAGATTCTATTATAAAAAATATGATGGTAATAATAATAATACATGAAACGGTACAAACCTATATTGTTAAAAATATAATAATAATATATTTGAAAGGGTACACACGTATATTTTTCCTAATGGTACATATCTTTGCTTTTCAAAAGAAGAACAGAAGGACAAAAGTTGTGTCCACTTATTTATTGTGATTTTTTTATTAGAAAAACTTAATTTCAGCATGTTTTTGGCTTCAACATACTTTTATCATACTCATCACACATTTCTGCTGCACTACTGTACATTACCAAGTCTTCTTTGCCAATCTCTAATGCTTCTATTTTTGAATGCCCAAGTTGGGGTATTTACAAGCTTTAACAGAACCAAAAAGGATGAAAGGTTATCTCACCCTTTTTGACCGGGCTCAACTTTTGTGGCTGTACCATTCGTGCTCATCTTCATTAGTCGTTTCCGCCAGGTCTGACTACTAACTTTCTCTATCGGACAATACACCAGTTTGTACTTTTCACTCACTATCAGCCTTTCATATTGAATTTTTATTGGTGATTGAGTCTGCCCTGCACGGTACTGACTACAGGTCCTTTTGACTCTGGTCAGTCTTGCAGTTTGAATCATTGTCCACTCACTTGACACCTTTTTTGAGATTTTGTCTTGTGTCCTGCCAGCATTTACCAAATTGCATACTCTTTCTTGGCTGTTGCTGCTGTGGCCATAAGTCATGTAATCTGAAAAAGAAAAATCACGCCGATCTAGTCACCTTATTGACTAATAGATGTCTCAACAACAACAACAACATAGTTGTGATTGATGGTCATAATTAGAACAGAATGCTCACAATTTCTGTTTAAAAAAGGAATGAACTACATGATTATTAACCTTGAGAAGGAGGTATATAGTAACAGAAAAAGAAACACTGTTGTTGGTAAGTAGAGGTAACTAATACATACATGAACAAATAATGAAGAGGCCTACACCAATGGTAGCCCTCATAGTTGTTTTCATCGTTCTGCTCATATTCCTGGAAATTATACAAATGTGATGTATTAGAGAAAAAAGAGTCACCAGTCAAAACATGGATTTTGAGATATCATCATATTTAAAAAGATGAGATCAAGGAGCTTACAATGTTGGCAAACTTAACCTTGTGTTTGCCAACATTGTAATTCGCTTGGACATAGATAATAAGTTCTTCAATATTGTGTACACATGAAAAACAAGGTAACCATTTTTCTTGAGGGTCAATCACTAGTAAATTAGTTAAACATTCTGTTAAGGATTACCTCAGAAATGCATAGATATATCTAGTACGCAGTATTGGAATTTGGGACATATATAGCTACTACTAAAAACACTAGAACTGAAAAAAAGAACTGAAGAAATGAAAAAAATTCCTGCAAAGAGTTCTTGTGATAAAGACATTTGAGAAATACCATTTTTGCCACTTGCGACTCATTTTTCACACATACTCTCATCAATCATTCAATAAACATGTTTAATCCTAAATTGAATTAAGACATTGGTTCTGATGTGACTGCATTCATTGCATTTATAACTAAACTTGGGTTTTCAATGTGGAAAAATGTAGGGCTTTAGTGGGCACACTCTTCTGATATCAAAGGTCCTCAGTTGAACAAAGCCAATGATGTCAAGATTTAATGCTGAATAAAGATTATTCTAGACAGAATGTTCCAAAGATATAAGGTGTGTGCCCTTGGTTTTTGTTCTTTCCATTGAGTTGATGAGCCAGCGTTGCACGTCTGTGATCTTGCCTCCGGATAGCTTCTGGGCTTAAACACTACCATTATTCATTCCATGTGATCGTATAGGTTACTTCTGCGAGAATATGCTATGAATATATTATAAAATATAATAAGGATAGTGGAGGAAAGAACTAATCTTCAGAGTCAAAGGCATGGGGAGGAAAATATTCTTATAATATGTTTTAACATTGCTCCAAGTTAAATAAGAAAATAAAGAAAGTACATCTGCAATTCCAGCTTTATTCCTGCAATCCTTGAAGAGGTGGAGAGGTTTGTCTCCAACCTGACCATACAAAGGTCTGATAGCGACCTTATAATATCATTACACAATACATCAAGGTATTTGTACATAAATGAGGAATATATACATAAATACAATGAATGAACAAGTACAAAATCCATAATTAATTAGAGTAATATTTAACATAATGTTTGATGGAAGTAATACGCGCAAATATTTACTCAATATTAAGGAATAATTAGATCACTATAATAATTCTGGAACATCAGCTGCTCTGCACATGAAGACACCAAGTGGCCACCAGGAGAACTGCATGGATACCTCGGAGAATGCCGGAGAATGCCGGAGAATGCTGGAGAATGCCGGAGAATCCTGGAGAATCCTGGAGACAATTCCGGAGATTCCTAGAGGTTTCCTGGAGCTTCATAGAGTCATCACAAATACTTCACATGATGGTTACACTCCCCCCAACCAAGGGAAATAAAATTTTGCAAGGAGGCAGAACATATTCCATGAGTTGCGAAATTTTATTCATATAAATAACATCTTCATCCATTAAAAATCCAACAATAACAGTAATAGCTCCTAAATGAAGCTGTGTTAAGGATGCCTCCTTGGAGTGAGATTTGTAAAAATCTCAGAAATATGCTGCATAGGCAGCCGTCCATCTCCTGATTCTTTGTCAGTTGAAGCATTAGATTTTTCGATATGCTCCTTGTTCCAATTAATCCTGATTCTCTCAGGTCTTCTTTTTATGTCCCTTCATAAACTGCTTGGTTCTCCTATCACAAACTTCCTTCTCATCCTTTTGTTTTCCTTCTTGCATTATACCCTCTAGTTCTTAGCACATGGAGACATTGCCCGACAGATCCAGATCCAGAGGCCAGGTGTATAGCAGCAATGGGACTCTGCTTCCCATGATTCCATCTAGAATTCATCCAGGAATAATTTTATTTTGTTGGAAAACAAACATCTTATGCCCTGGAACTAGGGGACCTCGATCCTGAAACCCATCAAATAACTGCTCCACCGGTGCATGGAAGCACACTTTAGTCCATCATCATCATTCCTTCATAAATCAGGCCTTCCAAGTTTGTCCACATTCTGTGTGATAGGAGTCTAAGTTTCCTCCTCTGACTTACTAGTCGGTATCCTAGTAAATGATTGCCCCACTAGGGCATCAAGATACATACTATTTCATCATTCATTCACATCTCAATATGTTCATATTTTGTGTGGTAGCGACCCAAGTATTCTCCTGCAATGTCTTAATATCTGGCTTCCTCATGCATGTGAAAGAAGAATCGGTCTTAAATTTCTTGATATTTTGTTCCCTACTGGAGAGAAGGGTATCATTTAGAGTGATTTTCCTCAGTGCAGTCCTTAATTCTACAACTACCTGAGTCATAGACAAAATCAACACCATCAGTATCGTGAACAAAAGCAAACAACTCTCAGAGTGATATCATTTCACAGGTCCCAATACCCAAGCTTTTCCCAAGGCAGAAAAAGTCCTGATGTTCAATTTAGTATCCTATGCAACAATTGGAATAAAATCCCAGCACATATAGAATCCTGGAATCCCAGAATAGTTCTGATGTTATTATCACTCTTAGGACATAACTAAACCAATGATAGAATCATATTCTCAATGGGCCTGGTATCTATACCTCCTTGATTTTCTGAAAAGTATATATTTTTAGTCTAATATCAAACCAAAATTTGTATTCTTTCCTGATTTTGGTTGCTGTTGTGGTTCCTAGTCCATTCCATTGACCATCATTACGTGATTATCCCATCTGGAAGACTACAGATTGATTCCAGTCAAGCATAGAAACATACATGTCTCCTATCATCTTGATTCCATGTCCGAGTAGAAGAACATATCCTTTCCTAATCTCAAGGCCTGAGTCCATCAATGTTGATCACAAAGCAGAGTGATTCTTATTGCTCTCCTTTTCTTTTTTTTTTTTTTTTTTTTTAGATTTCTCTTCAACATTGTCCCCCCGTTCAGAGATAGGTGGTGATTCTTTGCCTTATAGACTCCGGGGGTCAAGTATTGATGTGATGTGTCACAAAATCAATCCACAGATCATTTCCGGGCCTTTCGAAACTCAATTATACTTGGTCCAATGAGATCATTGTCACATTTCCATCCTTTTTAGGACACATACCCAAGAAGATTCTGAATTGCTGAGTCCACTCCAGAGATGCAACTGACGTTGTTATTCAATGGTATATCCTGATGTTCCATCATCTCTTGTTTCTTCTATATGAGAAACAATTCCATTGCACCTAATATTTAGTACTGTCTTCTCTCCAGGAGAACAATCTTTCATCCATGATGAGGCTCCTCACCAGATGAATACAGATTCCACTGCTGTTTCCTCAATCCAACACCCTCACTGCTATCCTTCCTTCTGTCCTGTTCCGTTTTGTTTTGTTAAAGTCCTCCTATGAGGAATACTAACATATAATGTTAGAGAAAAATTAAAATCAACGAACAGATGTTTCTCTCACACCCTTCTCCCTGTGAGGCAATTAGCAATCTCCAAAGCCTCAAAAAGAGATTTTGACTACTGTGCATGCACATCAAGGGCAATTTTCACATCAAGTAATCCCTTGATGAATTATTGGACCAACACACAAGTGTGGAATCTATACTGTTCCCCAGGAAAAACCCAAATCATTAAAGATATGATTTGTACAGCAAAAGCATTCATATCCTCTCCTGGTAATTGTTTCATGATTTAAAAGGTATTTTCCCTATAATCCAGGGTTCCACCACCATAAATACGATAAAGAACTGTCACAAGATCTTCATAGACTCCATTGACAATATCAAAATCATTACTACACTGGCCGCTTCACCCATGCATTTTGAGAAAAGGACATGATTCCTTGGTTCCATTGACCAATTATTAGCAGAACTTCTGTTTTAGAACTGAACTAAATATTGGTATCATACCTTCCCATCAAAAGCAGGTGGCATGGAGCATTTAGGCTTCTCATACCAAGCAGGAGCTGAAGAAGAAACAGATCCCCTGTTTTAATCTGACATATATCCTGATCTTCTTCCTCCTCCTCCAGATCTAAACAAAGGCAGAGAAGCTCTTTTTCATGCAAAAGAGACATTTTTCTTCACATTACCATGACCACCAGGGGTACCAAATAGCGATGCAGTGTCCAATTGTTTCCACAGATCAGAATCTCTAACATCCTTGCAATCCGGCATGATAAATGAGGGATGAGGGCGGAGGGTATGAGGGAGAAGGGTGTGAGGTATGAGGGTAGAGGGTATGAGGGAGAAGGGTGTGAGGGATGAGGGCGGAGGGTATGAGGGAAAAGGGTGTGAGGGATGAGGGCAGAGGGTATGAGGGAGAAGGGTGTGAGGGATGAGGGCGGAGGGTATGAGGGAGAAGGGATGAGGGCGGAGGGTGGAGGGTATGAGGGAGAAGGGTGTGAGGGATGAGGGTGAGGGAGAAGGGTGTGAGGGATGAGGGTGAAAGCTATGAGGGAGAAGGGTGTGAGGGATGAGGCTATAAGGGCGGGGGTATGAGGGATAAGGTGTGGGAGAGAAGGGTGTGAGGGAGAAGGGCGGAGGGTATGAGGGGGAAGGGTATGAGGTATGAGGGTATAAGGGCAAGGGGTATGAGGGAGAAGGGTGTGAGGGAGTAGGGTAAGGCATAGGGTATGAGGGAGACGGGTATAAACGTAGAGGGTATGAGGGAGATGGGTATGAGGGAGGAGGGTATCAGGGTATCAGGTAGAGGGTATCAGGGAGAAGGGTGTGAGGTATCAGGGTATAAGGGCGGAGGGTATGAGGGAGGTGGTTGTGAGGGAGGAGGGTATAAGGCTAAGGGTGTGAGGGAGGAGGGTACAAGGGAGAGGGTGTGAGGGAGGAGGGTACAAGGGTGAGGGTGTGGGAGAAGGGTGTGAGGGATGAGGGCGGAGGGTATCAGGAAGAAGGGTGTGAGGGATGAGACTATAAGGGTGGAGGGTATGAGGGAAAAGGGTGTGAGGTATGAGGGTATAAGGGCGAGGGTATGAGGGAGTGGGTGTGACGGAGGAGGGTAAGGCATAGGGTATGAGGGAGAAGGGTATAAAGGTAGAGGGTATGAGGGAGATGGGTGTGGGGGAGGAGGCTACAAGGGTGAGGGTGTGAGGCAGGAGGGTATAAGGGAGAAGGGTGTGAGGGATACTTATTAGTTGTCCTAATGTTTACTATCATTGCAATCAGCTTGATCTCATCCATTCAAATATGATGATATCAAAAGAACTATTTTGTGACTTGTGACTCATTTTCCTGTAACACATCAGATTTGTGTAAACGTGAAGAAGTCATGATTTAAATAAAACTGTGACTGTACAATCTTAATCGAAAGTTGCATAGACTATTTCTATGAACATAAAATGTGAAATCATTGTTCTGGATATTTTTTAATATGTTTTTTTTATTACGAAGTAAAAACAAAATAAAGAAAATGATAATGGGAGACATAGTTGTGCCACAAATTAGCCATCTAGCCTTGTAGAAATACAAGTCTTCACAACTTCCTCAAATATGCAAGCAATTTTATCATTCATACCTTAATGGAAAGGGATTGTTCAGGTCGTTAATACTGATCATAAGATTGTTATAATACAGATATATTGATATATATCACTAATCAAGGCAAATATAACCATTGAGAGGCAGGTTCTCATACACCTGTTTTCTATTATTTAATATAATGATTTAGTTACCAAAATACTAACACCATAATTTGATGAAAATGATATATTTGGTTGATTCTCATGAAATGGTTCCAAATAGGAAAATGTCATTTTTTACTAGTTTTTTTTCAAATAGATCTTTCCTATGTGCTCATGCCTCATAATTAATGTTTCCATACTATCAGACTCTATATTCTGAACAAATGCCTACCTACTTTTACCTACCTACGATGAATATTTAGGAAATTAGAGCCATTTATATGCTAAAAACATACTCTCCAACCCCAATATTAAATATATTATTCCTACAATTAATTAAGATAACATGGAAATGTTTGTTTATTCATCCATGTGTGCCAAGAGTTTCATGAAGAATAATCCATGAAAGATGTTTAGACTAAAATCTGAAATTAGATACACAGAGGAAGAGAGAAATATATAATCCAATATGGTCGTCACTGTCCATGACGCTGATATTAGGCTGTAATTAACTAAAAAATAATGATCCTAAGGGTGCAGGTTTGTTTCTCATATACCATTCAAAAGGGCTTGTTTTCTTCTTTGGAATCATGTGGAATGACGGTCATTTTATTTTTCTATAAAAGAATTATGTGACAGATATTTCTGTGACTATCACCATCCGTGACGCAATATAATTTAGGGCATATCTCCAACAATTTTCATACATAAGAAACGCAGTTTCAGGGTATAGAACAGTAGGATATGGGACA
Organism: Sthenelais limicola; assembly: GCA_942159475.1. NCBI lineage: Eukaryota > Metazoa > Annelida > Polychaeta > Phyllodocida > Sigalionidae > Sthenelais > Sthenelais limicola. The sequence goes on from OW804101.1 coordinate 15,467,699, forward strand.
ACTATACTAGCAATTTCATTTCATTTCAACGACCTTCTCCAAAATACCCAGTTGGAACCGTTTCATGAGAATCAATCATTTGCGACGTAATCAGACATGTTTTTTAATCAGCGTGATTACATCGCATATTTCTAGAGTCCCATTACCAGGAAATGCTACAACGTGAGAAATAAAAAAGCTTTGGCACACATGGAGGATATATTATAGATCATGTTTATTAAAAAATAAAAGTTATTAGTAAAATAATTTTTATATGGTGATGAATGTAAAAGTGGCATGTATGTAAAACCTGTTCAAAACTGTAAAGGCCATTTTTGTTGTTCCTGTAAAAGTAATTTAACAAATAACTGAATACTAATTCTATTGATAATAGTATTCCCTGAGGTCTTACTATATAGGCCAAAAACGAAAAATGATGGAATTATTGATTTAATCATGTAAAATATGGATATCTGGCAGAAAATCGTGTCTGCGACGTAATCACGCCCCTTAAAAGAACCCTTAAGTTAAATGGCTGTAACTCAAAAACCAATTGTCCAATTAAGTAGCAAACTGAGGTTATTAACGCCAGTAAGTTCCCCCTGTCTCACACAAATATGAAGCCATTTAGAAAGAAATAATTTTAGACCGCTTTTCAGGCCCATTGGGCACATTTCGTGAGAATTGACCATATATATTATATATATAGAGAGGGTATAATCATGTTATAATATGGGTCATGGAGTTTAATAGAAGGTATAATGGGAAGGGTCATTCACAAACATAAATAGCATGATGTGGGTCATGGAATAACACAGAGGGTAACATAGATGGCATAATGTGGGCCACGGAGTAATATAGCTGGTGAGTCAATATCATACAGGTCTGTGTTAATTATCTGATATTAGATAGAACCTGTATGGGACTAATTGTTTTTCTACTGGACTAATTGACCTTTGTATTATACATACGGAAAATAATTTTTTAAATATTCATTGCAGATGCATATAATAAGGGTGGCCCTTGCTTCCTTTTCACCACAAAAGCCATTCAGTATGGTTAGAATATTGTTAAAGAATTGTATCAAAAAATATTACTCATTATGTAAAATTATCCCCAACAGTGGAATTGACCAAAATTATATATTGGTGAACATACAATATATTTGAAACACATATTTAATGTCAGGACTTGTTGAGAAAAATATTATACAAGAATAAAGTGTTATTTGAATTAACACTGGTGATTCATGTTGAATATGAGAGGTAGATTAGATTTGATTAGAGATGCAGGCTTGCTATTGAACTATTCCGGGGTATGAAACAACCATCATTAATTCATGTTTTAATCAGGAGATTAAGAGTAAACGCTACCTATATGACAGTTTAGTTTATTTAAATAAGAATCCTCTTGACTTCTTTTCATTGCATTTTCAGTAGTAAATACTAAGGTTGGAGCTCTAGCCACGCTTAGCTGAGCATGTGGCATGTTAACACTAATGAGGCATCACGATGGAGGCGCAGGATGTGTATGACTTACATACTATGGTGGCCCAGCAGTATGGAAGTCCATGGCTGCCATCTTGCCTCTCACATTTTAAGCCTTGCCTCTCGCCTCTCACTTTTTAAATCTTACCTCTCACACCCCACCATGTTTTCCATTATATATATATGACCTAGGGTCACGAAATGGACTCCACCCTGCTGTTACACTGTCCCAAGCCCGTAGTATTCTCAAAAATGCACAAATCTCTTAGCTTTTGCTACCAAACGATAGCTCTTTTATAGAGCTTTCATAGCATACCCACTTTTTGTATGTACTAATATTTCTAGTTGAAATTTCAGGTTAAATGTATGAAAATGGCCAAAATTGGCCATTTTTGGCTTGTCCCAAGCCAACATACTTAATGAAAACAATCAATAAAATGAATAATTAATGATTTATTTAGTATTTCTAGCTTCTGAGGCCTTAAAAACATCATATCCACAATTTTTATTCACTTTTTTTAAAATATCCTATTTTGGTTTCTTCCCTGGAACCCTTCAAAGTTTGTCCCACAAAATTGGTTTTCTACGATATCCAACTTTAGACAGCTGGCTAGTATGGACAAAAATCTTAAACAGAATATATAAAAGTCATCGGTCAACACCTATATTTGATGAATACACAATAATCAAATTCAATAATCCTCAGGTCTGTACGTCAGGGAACGATTTGTAAAAAATTTTAGGTCGTATTGTTTAAGCATGTGTTATACGTTATCCACCCTGTGCCAAAAATAAACAAAGGAGAAGACCTAGACAAGTCTAGGTTTGTCGGTAGGGTCCCCTAGACGTCTGCTACCACCAATTTGGATCGATGTTCCTTTTTTCCTACTTGCTGATGAGAAAAACAAACAAAAAAGTGTTTTACGTTATCGTGTGTACTACGATATCACCCACTAGTTTCGTAAAAGACGCTGTCAGCCCGCTTTGAAGCGTTTCTGCGAGCGATGCATCATTGGACATTTCCCGTGAACCCTGGCGCAGCTTCCGGGACGCCATTTTCGAGAGAACTAGCCATTCAAGCAAGACACGAATCAAATAAAGGTGAGTTTTTCTCATTTTTCCTTAATATTTCACAACTTTTGATGGTATAAACATGTCAATATGATGTTAGAGATACTTCCTACTGCTTATTTTGTATTGTCCTGGTTGTAATCGGTCAAATAACACCAGAAATACGATACGCACATGTGTATTCTGATTTGAAACATGGCGCCTACTGGTCTTCGGTATTGTGATAACGTAGAAAACCTCTCTCGTCCATCTGAATTGTTTTTAGCTCTGTAATTATTGCTAATTGGCCGATCCTTTTGAAACTTTGTGTGAATGGTACATACACCCTATGTATTGTTTTGGTATAGTTTGTTTTTCCCTGATGTAATCGGAATGCTGATAAACTGGATAACGTAAAACACACACCAGATCGAAATTCCTATCAATTTCTATTTGAGTGAGCCCATGTCCCTGATATTATGATTTATTGATGGAAAAAGTCATCTGATACTATTGATATATGTTTTGTATATGTATATATGTAAGCTTGTGTGCTTTGTGACATTAATCTTGTATCTCCTGGTCTAATATGTGAGATATTGTAAAAAACGGTTTTCTACAATATCCCTTTTTTTCTCAAGTTTACAGCCACTATGCCCCGCCATTCAGCAGAAAACCAGAAGCGGTGGAGGGGAAAAAAGAAGAGGGAAGATCCTGAGTACAAACTCAAGGAAGCAAAGAGGGCATCAGCTTATTATGTAGCAACAGATCTGCTGTCGGAGAGGGAGAAGGAGGAAAGGAGGAGGAAAAGCAGAGAGAGCATGAGGAGGCAGCGGGCCAAGAAGAAGGCACTGGCTCTGCAGACCCAGCAAGCAAACCAGCAACTCAACCAAACTCCAACAGGAGCGAAGGTGGGTTATATTAGGTGTTATATCAATTAACAGATTAATATTGAAGAAATAAATATTTCTTGTAAGTTGATGCAGGTGAATTGTCCTCATGTACTTCATTCTATTTATTCATTTATTTCATTCTTCATCTAATTAATTATTTTAATCCAGGCCCAAGGTTCGCGGTCCTCAGGAGGAGGAACAGACAGCAGTCTCCCCCGCCACCAACCCCAACATCAGAGGAAGATGTGCCGGAGACTCCGGAGACACCTGACACTCCAGCTAGCCACCACCTCGACTTGGACGAAGAGTTCCAAGATGTCCGAAGGTATTTAATTTTGGCCTTGCCTTCACCGGAATGAATATCCCTGCCTGACTTGTTTAAATTAACCATGACCAACTTACCAATCTAACAACAATTCCCTACTTAGATTAAATGTTCTCTTCAGATCCATCATGACCGGACTCCTGGCATACTTCCCCCAAAACTAAGAAGTAAAAGTAAGGCTGCTGCAATTTGCATGAGGCAAGCATGATTTATTTCCTACCTAGATTAAGCATTCCCTTTAGATCCATCATGTGAGGACTGCTTGAGTACTTCCCCTGTAAGCCTGCATGAACCCCAACAATATGGAGCATGAGGCAAGCATGATTTATTTGTTATATTCCATAGCATGAAATTTCATGACATTTCATGACATTTTTATTTCACAACTATGCCACTCTCCATAACATGTTTATACTTGGGTATTTTCAGGCTAACCGTTCATCTGGACTTCAAGAAAAGCAGGGCTAAGGTAAGGAAGAGTATCAGTCGGCAGGTATCCAGCTTGAACCGCGCCAATTCCAAGCTACAGAAGGAGTTGGTTCAGTTGCGTCGAGATAACTGGCGGCTGAGAAGACGAAAAAGCTGTTCTGTAGCCAGCATCACCAGCACTCCAACTACTAGCCAAGGTCTAGATGGAAGCTCAACCAACACTTCCCCGAAGAGCAGGAGGAGGATTATGGTTGGGAATGCACTGCTAAAGTCGGTGAAGAACCTCGGTCCCAAACAACGCAAGAAATTAGCAGTGGATGGGAGTAAATCCTGCTCTATGCGGTTACTGTGCAATTATCTGCAAGTTAGCCGTAAGCGAAAATCTGCAGCAGAGACAAGTAGGAAGGTTGGAGCTGCAGTGTAGAAGAGGTCCATAGGTCAGTGGCTGCAAGAACCAGGGCAGGCTTCCTGTATGCCAGGCAAGCGGGACACAATGAAGGTTGGCCAAGAGATCTACACCAAATATGCTATGAATGACACTCTTGAAAATCTCCATAGGAAGTACAACATGGAGTATCCGCAAAAGAAAGTCAGCCTAAGTACGTTCAAAAGGAGCCGGCCAAAAAATGTTGTACCCGTTAAGTTTGCACAACGTCGGATGTGTTTGTGCCAAACACATCAAAATTTTGCTTTGTTGTTAGTGCCCTTCAAAAATGTGCAACAAAATCCAAATGATTTCATCCATAACAACTCCGATGAAGAGATTGCAACAGTCCTAGAGGGACTTGTTGAAGATGAAGTCCAGGTCAGACATTTTTATTTCACAACTATGCCACTCTCCATAACATGTTTATACTTGGGTATTTTCAGGCTAACCGTTCATCTGGACTTCATGTGGCTTTTCCACATAAAGAGAAAATTGTCAAAAGAATGACCTTAGTGGACAAGTCTATGGCGAAGGCGAATTTCGTAACATTTTTCCACAGTGCCCTCAACAAGTTCCGGACCCATAATGCTCGGTGTGTCGAACAATACCACCAGTTCACACACCTGGGCCAGCACTTAGACCATGAATCCATTACTTTGCAACTTGACTTTTCGGAAAATTACACTTGTAATTATGATGGGGAAGTTTCGGGCGCCTATTACTCCAAAGTGCAAGTGACCATCCACCCAGTGGTTATCCACTATCTGGATGAGGAAGGGAATAACAGCCATTATTCTGTTGCCTTGCTGTCTGACGAGTTGTCACACAAGGCCGGTACTGTTTTTTACTTCATCAAGAGGATAGTGGCTTGGGTGAAGACAAACATACCAAGAGCAAAAATGCTCCACTTCCTTTCTGATTCACCCACAAGCCAGTACCGAAATAGCACAATATTTGGCGTCTTAGGTCAGTTCTCCCAGCTTTTTGGTTTGTCAGCAACGTGGAGTTACTTCGAGGCCGGCCACGGCAAGGGCCCCTGCGATGGGGTTGGGGCAGTCGTTAAGAGAAGTGCTGACACTGCTATCAAAACTGGAGTGATGATAAAAGATGCAAACACAATGTATGAGTGGGCAAAAACCATCCGATCCAAGATGAAGTTCATTCTCATCACTTCAGAAGAAATTGCCGAGAGCCTTCCTGAGTTGGCCAACATCCCCAAAATACCTATAAAAGCAACCATGAAGCTGCACACTGTAATTGTGCATGCAAACACCTTAAAGTATAGGGAATCGAGCTGCTTCAAGCCCTGCTGTTGGACAGGGAGCAACTTCCATCCTGTCTGCCCCGGATGGGAGGAGGTCACTTTCCAGCAATCAGGTGAGGAGGAACAGCCTGAGCAGCTCGAAGAGTGTGAGCAGCCCGAAGAGCGTGAGCAGCCCGAACAGCCTGAGGAGCCCGAACAGGCTGAGGAGCCTGAACAGCCCGATCAGCTGCCCGAACAGCAGCCCGGACAGCCTGTGGAAGTCCCAACTTTTACAACGTATAGAGAGGAGAATCTCTTCATTGCAGTAAAGTACTTGGGGGAGATGTACGTTGGAAAAGTAAGCGAGTGGGACGATACAGATTATTGTGTAAAGTTCATGGAGAACAAAAAAGGAAAGAACAATTTCAGATGGCCAAACAAAGAGGACGTTCTATGGGTTTCACCGCCTAACATACTAGGACGACTCAGTGATCCCACTCCAAATGGTAGATCCAAGAGGGCATTCCACTTCAACGAGATGGAACTGGAGGCTGCCCTAGCTAAGCTCAAATAAATGGAGTTTAACTCTTGTAAATATGTACATATCAGTCTTAGCAGGAACTCTAGACTTTTAGCAAGTAAAGGAACTTAGACAATTAGCTCAATAGACACTATTCTTCCAAAAAAGACCTTCCTAAATGATGGTTCTGGCCTTGTCGCGCCCTTCCCAAGGTTCCGAGGTATGTGTTTTCGTTATATATCATGTACTGCATGAGGAATACCAGCATAGGACTCCAATGTGTTTTTTACAGATCCTGTTTTTTACGATATCGCTTCTCTCTCTTGCTTATGACAGGGTTTAGGTGTTAGGCAGTGATTGTAAAATGAGCATACTAGTTTCTTGCATGCATGTGAACATATTTCACCAGATTTTTTTTCTCTCCTGTACTTGATATGGGCTCACTGAGCATAAATGTGTTTTCTACAACATCATTACATAGTCCAACAGCACCAAGCTCAGCTTAATACAAAGCTTTCCAAACATTGTATGCCAGCAATAACATGGGTTAACATTGCTATTCTTCCATTATAATTACAACAAGATGAAAAACAATTTCAAAGCTCTCTTAGGAATGCATGCATAACTTTTCAGGTTCTGTGTTTTACGATATCCAGTTGTGGTCAGTTATAAGTTGGCACAACTTTTGTTCAAGTCCAAAAAGGTGGACAAAAGAAGTTATTCTTATTTGTTACACTAAATGAGATATAAAATGACTTATTTAAGCTAAGAGGAGTTGATACATTTCATGTTTAACCTTCCTTCTGTCTGGGAGGGATATGTTTTAACTTAAAAATAAAGATGTAAGAGTAACATTTTCCTCTCAAATCGATATGAAGAGTTTTAATTTTGGGTTACATTGACTTACATAATCCCAAACAAAGGTATACATGCCTTGGTCCTAGCAATAGCAAACTAAAAAATGAAGAAAAATTAGTGGTTACTCATGATTTAGACGTAACTTGTGTAACAGAAAAGTGCAAAAAGTTGGTATCAGTGGCCTCTTTTAAAAGTTATGGGATTTGACAAAGTGTCAATATTCAATTTTTCACCAAAATCACACTGCAATTTTTTTTTTTTTTTTTTTTTTTACCGGACTCCCCAGAAATGGTTACCTAGGGAAATCTAAGGGGTTGCCTGGTTATTGTGGATGTATTAGCTACATAAAAACAGCAAAATATAGTTCATTAGGAGATTATATAGAAACCAGGATGGTACCAAACTGACTTAGACCCTCAGGATCTCGTAGAAAACAGCATTTTTTTTTATAAAAAACCTTAACTTTGATGATGCATATTTTTTAAACCAAGTGAGTGGTGATCCTACTTTTTTTGTATATCAACCAGCAAGGTGTTACCTAATGGATTCAACAAAGATTGTTAATCTACCAACAACTTATTGATATATCAACCTGGACCCCAGGGTGGAGTCCATTTCGTGACCCTAGGTCATATGCTTACTGGAGATTCCAACCTTTCACAATTTCATTTTTCGGTCATTACCCAACCTATTGTCTTCATCTATGCTCTGATATTTCATATGACTGTTCATTGGGGTATAACATTCAACATATTAATTACCCTGGAATTAAAGTATTTATTTATTGGGTGCAGAGGAAGGTCAGGTCAACCTCCTTTCCAGGTCACATGTACCAGACCAGTATGCCCACTTTCTTTGCTACTATTTAGTTGTATTTTTATTCATTAGAGGCCAATGTAAATTATAAAATTGAATTGTGACAGCAGCTTTCCCAAGTCACACACCCAGAAGTGCAATGTGCATCGAGACCATCACTGAGTGCATTATCTCTGCAGTCTCCTTTCTTTGCGCATTCACTGCTCTTGCAATGCTCTGCCCCTGTGCACGTCTCTGCAGTGTAGCCAGGAATCTGTATATGGTTACACAGCAGTCAGTGCATAGGACTGACCACTGGGGGATACTCTGACTGCACTTACCAACATATACCTAAGTGAAAGGCTCTTTTCTCATACGCCGGAATATGTAGAGTATGGATCTGTAACCTTCCTATATACATTCCCTGTAAACTGAGAGTAGCATACACCCTAATGATATAGAATGAAAAATGACACAAACTTTAACGTTTTATGTCATCACTCAGAATTATAGCATCTACATAATTCTTTTTTATATGAAAGCTCGATATGCGTAGATTATGGATCTGAAGTGATATTACATGCACCTATTAATTCTTGGTTCATCCTTTGGACATCTTGATGGACACACAAGCTACTATAGAGAAATGCATAGCTTGTAAGTTATAGGTGCGGGGGTGGGGTGGGGGAGCAGGGCATGGTAGTGTGTGTGAAGGGATGGGTGGGGGTTAGCTGTTGGCATGCTTTCAACCGCTGCACTGCACTAGTTGTAGTCCAGCGGGCAGAGAGAGAAGGATGTTTTAAATTGAATGGGATCAACCAGTCAAGATAGGTTACCTCTTATTAATTTCCTTAACCCTTTAAATCAATATTCAATAGTATGCTTCGGTTAAAGTTGGATCGTCCTATAAAAATGAATGAAGTATAAGTAGAGACAATGACAAAGACACTCTTAACTTCTTTCCATATACCCCTATACCCACCCAGCCAGCCAAATCTTCCTCCCACCACACTCATCCTTTCCCTCTCCCATTGGATCTGGTTAGTCAACAGTACTCCCTAAGACCCTGATAAATAAACAATGGTATGGACGGAAATAGAGTCAACAACCAGTCACTCCAATTATCACTGGAATCAAAGGATTCTTGGTTCTGGCAGGAACCATTGGTATTGTAAGTTACATCAGTGCTAATATCCACCATGTTGTATATTCTGGGGTTGTCATATTATCTGTCAACCTATTATATAACATTTATGGTCACATTATTTGATGGTTTTTCATCCACTTTTCTTAAAGGGAGTCAAAGAAAATTGTTATCAAGTAACACTTGATAATTAACATAATTAGTTGTGTTTGCACTGCACCAAATATAACTGTATCTAATTTTTTTACAGAAGCTGGTAGAAGGGAAGTACTCCAACAAGAAAATGATGAACCAAAATGATCAAATGATGACTTTCTGAGGATAAGTAAAATAAATAAGAATCCATATTGTCCATGCCCCCTGACCCTGCCCATGCCCTGCCCCCTGCCCCCACCACATTAATTAAGCGCGGTCCAGTAGCAGGATATGTGCGATGTCTGTATAGTGTTTCACTGCAGTCACTGCATTCACATGTTGCCGCGGCGACGTGATCGCATCACAACGAGTAACGCTTGCCGCTGTTTGACACCCGCAATGAATATGGTAAACATAGGTGACATAGTATTGCATCAACACATTGTATCAATTGTATTCAATTGTATCAATGTATTCAATTGTATCAATGTATTCAATGTTTATGCATTTTGTTATCTATTCTGTACAAAGGAGGTAAAGGCAATAATAAAAAAAATGAAGACATTCCAGTTCGCCGGTAATTAACTACTGAAACAGAATTTCTTTATAATGGTCCACATGCTGTTATGCATATGCAACCCATTATAAATAAATAAACTAAAATCGAGAAACCAAAGTTTCCTTTCATTTGAAACATTTATGACCTTTTAATCACATTTGTAAATAAAAGACCTACATGTATAGATATATTTCACATTTCTGTTAAAATCAACATAATAATTTGGTGCAAAACCAACAATTTTCTAGTGTTATATACATTTTTGTCTGTCTAATTTGTACTTCTAATTTTTACAACTTTTTTAAATGAGACTCACCTTGGAACATTTGTGACCTTCGCTGTGTCCACACTGCTTGTGGTATGGTGAGTGAATGGTATACAGCTATACTATACAGCTAGTGTGTCACTTGTGCTAAATTGCTACTACACTGGCTATTTGGGTGAGATTTTCAGAAAATGCACAATCTACAGTTCTACACATCTATCAAATTCAGCTAAATTAGAGTGAAAAATGAGTATATTCTGTATTGTAATCATTCAAAAAATCTGTCTGGTTATGTTGAAGTGTAATTTGAACCTGATTTTCATCTTAAATTTGGGTTATTTGAGTAGATGGGTGAAAGCCAATTGTACATTTTCTGGAAACCCAATCTTTGGTACAGGCCAGGGGGTTTACATCTCAGTGGTTTGGTGTGTCCCCAATGTTCATAATTTCTCCTTCCCAATTGTGCCAACTTTCTTTTCCAATGTCTTGTTCCACCTTGCACCATCACATGGGCGTAAAATATTTATTATATTATTGTATAGTGTGTACATGTAGATAAAATCGCTGGAAAATGTTGAAAAATACTGCTTAACATAGCCAAAAAGATTGCTTGAATCAAGGCAATACCAAATATACTCAGATTTAGCTAGTATTGACCATTTCTCAGTTTAATTTAGCACAATTTACTAAAATACGATCTGTAGTGGGTCCGCCACCCGGAATACAGCGAGGCTGTCGACTATCGCCAAACACTATCCAGGCTACGACAGCGGGGGCACTTCTACCAGCGCCGGAGACGACTACCACCAGTTCCGGCCAGTTCCGTCAGGGGGCGACATACGACCACCGTGCAGACGACACTGCAGACACCCTCCGACGGACGGTAGGCGGAGGATACTACTACCTCCGCAAGGGGATCTAGGCTTCGCTTAACACTACGGACTCGAGCCGCGCCGCGGACCGAGATACTTCTGTTGTTCAAATTAAGCACCCTTGCTTCAGTGACAATACCTTTGTAACTGTATACCTTTGGGAAATAAACCAGGTTCAAATGAATCTCCTCGTATTCGTGATTCTTTACGGAATTTCGTAAACTCGTGCCCACGAATCTGCGGTTCACTACATTGGTGCCGTGAGCCTAGGGCCGAGTAGGGAAGTTCCCGAAAGGACCCCCGATGCTAAGAGTCAGACGATGACTCTTGGCGACGAGGAAGCAGCCAAGGCCGCGGCCGAGGCTGAAGCCGAGCAGCGAGCATGCGAGGCTCTCGCTCAGATGTTAACGAGACGTCAGGGCGATGCGCAAAATTTTGCGAATGACTCATTTGCTCAACTAGAGCAAGTAGTTGCACACATAGACAATATGCGTGCCGACGGATTGATCGTAAATCCGGACACACAAAGCTTGGTTGAGAAACTAGTAGCTATTGTTTTAGGGTTGCGCTCGTGTTACAACGAGGACGATCTTCGCAAGCTCGTAGAGCGTGCGGGTTTCAACGTCGAGACAGGCGAGGCGGATGGATCGGAGCTTTCCGACATTAAGCCGCCGGAAACCGTCAAAACCGCGGTCCCGCTGGGACAGAGCGACGACGCGAAGGTCATGATGGACCAGTTGACTACCGTTCTTTGTTCTTACGACAAGACGGGAAAACCACCAGGCGAAATCGCTGAAGGTGAAATTCGAGGAACCCTCGACTTACTGTGGGTAATGCACGAACAACTTCCGTTGAAGCGTGTGCAGCGGCTTTATCGTGGTCTACACGAACATGCGGTTTGCCCCCAATATCTGATCGATATGTTGGATCGGAGATATCCTGCGATGCTGCCTCAAGGTAGCCCGGATCCGCGAGTGCAACAGCCTTCGCAGAATACGGACAGCACGGAAATGCGAGCCCAGGGCTTGCCTAGCACTCCGGCAGGTTTCAAGACTGCAGGAAGAAGAGTCGACTTTGTAGATTCGTCTCCTTCGGTCAATGGTCTCAACTACTCGTTGACTAATGTTTCGATTCCATTGTTGGACAACGATTTACAGCCCAAACGGGGTTTGTCAACTGGTCACGAACCAGACTACCGTTCGACGGGACCAACGAGCACTACTAAGTGTAGGCGTTCGATGATGCCCGAAATGGAAGCTAGTGTTGTGTATAACGAAGACCGCCCTGCGGAAGTTTGTTTATACGGATCAACGGGCAAGGGAGAAAATCCTAAACCTAAAAATCTCAAACCTTTTCGCAATGGGGAGGATTGGGAAGAGTATCTCGCACCCGCGATAAACTATGCCGAACTTTGCGGTTGGCAGGAGGAAACGCTGATGCGCGAACTCATTATGGCGACTTCACGACATGTGAACCAGTCTACTTGGGGAAATCCTAGGTCCCTAACGTTAAGTGACGTTGTGACGAGGCTTCGTGTCATCTTGGACCCAAAGACCGAAGAACAACGCCAGGAGGAATACCGCAGCCGTGTTCAACAGCCTGGCGAATCACTTCAACACTATGGTGAGGCTCTACTGACCTTGTGCAAACGTGCGTACGAGGGACAATACCTCGAACATATGAAGAAGGAGTCTATCCGAATCTTCTGCACGGGCTTAGAAGACAAATTTCTGGGCATGTGGGTGCAAACAAATCGCCCAAAGTCTATGCAAGATTGCGTAGATCTCGCAACAGATTTTGTGCGAGCAGGTGGCCCAGAAGCATATCAGCGCGTCTTGGGTTCCACGCCGGGACAGTCCTCTAAATTTAAAACTAGAGGATATAAGTTCTACGGACAGAGAAAGGACAAGGAGCGGAAGGCTTCTTACGCGGCTGCGGAAGCAGAAGCGCAGTCCGACTCTGACTCGTCAGCGGACGAGACTTCGGGGGCGTCTACTGCGACCGAAGTCCCGGATTCTGATTCGGAATCGTAGTTAATAGCCGATTTCGCGGCCTTCCAGGCTATGCGGAAGGACGTGCGAAAGGATGACAGTAAAAAGTCGGACCGTAGCACGAAAAAGGCTTGGGATAAAACCAAGACTTTGTCCAAATCTTCCAAGAAGACAGTCACGAAAACTGACTACCGGAAGAAGGACACGAAAGCGACTCGTCCAGAGCCAGCCTGTTGGCTTTGTGGGAAAACTACCCATCTGCAAGCCAATTGTCATTACCTAAAGAAGTTTCGCGAAAGAAACGGGTGAGGAATTCAATTCCCTGGAAGATAAATCAACTAAGGGAAATTGACGTGGGTCTCGCAAGGAAGCGGTGACGAGACCCGCAAGTTCGACGGAACTCGTGACGGGAGGGGGAACCCTTCCGTAGTCCGCTCGGGCAAAGGACCTCCAGGAGGGTCGTACAATCTGGGGAGGTCAGGTAGGCAGGCAGAACGGAACAAGGAGGAAACTGGGGTGATGGAGGGTGAGGACCCAACAAGGCCCGCAGACACGAAACCTTGGTCAAAGGAGTCGGTTAGTAGCGTTCGAGCCATCCCACGCGATCGTGGAATGTGTTTGGACGGCCGCTATACTGACGCTGGCACGGCGCTGCTCGCGGTTAGCTCTACCGTGGGTGGGGAACGCTGTGTTAAGAATTTGACTAGTTCTGCGGCCAGCCGGGATCTCTCTATTCCTATCGACGTGGTAGCGACAGTGGATAGATGGTACGTACCTGTCACAGTGGGTACTAGGCGAGGAGAATTTTTATACGACACAGGTGCAACTACCTCACTAGTGTCTAAACAATTCTATGAATCGCTAGCTCGCAAGCCCGACCTGCTCACTTCGCGGGTCCGGGTAAAACCACTTGCGGGTGGTACTCCAGTGACGATGGGGTATGCGGTCTTTGACTTTGAGATCGCAGGGCGTTCGTATCCGAACGCTTGTCTCGTAGTCAGTGGTCTAGGCGGCGGGGAGGAGGCCGTGCTGGGCCAAGACTTCATGTGGCGCTATGATACTAGCATGACGGGGCCTGGGAAGATGCTCTTGGAAGGAGGCAAGAATCAAGTATTCTGTCGACGGAAAGGGGTGATATCGACTGCATTCCTACGGGAGGATGTGCGGTTGGCCGCGTTCGAGGTAAAGGTCGCGTCTGTGGATGTGTCCCTACCCGAGAACGACGTGGGCTATATCATGGAGTCAGATGTAGGGTTACAAGTAGACAGTCTCGTGGAGGGTTGCGATACATATGTATCGTCTGCTCACTGCTACGAGCTTCCTATTATGAACTCAACGGGACTTGCAATAGTCATGCCACGCGGGACGCCCGTGGCATCCGCTTATGAGGTAGCGGCAAACTTCACGGGTGACTATTCGCATCTGGCGTGTGCGAGAGCAGAGTCCGTGAACGGGTCCAGCACGGGGGGTAAGCGAAAGCTGACCTCCGATAGCTGTTCAATTACTAGCATACCTGAACTGGAATCTATCATAGAGGGCGCTGAAGTAGCGGATACTGAAACCTTGAAAGAGGTGCGCGAGTTGGTATACACGAAAAAGCGGGTGTTCAGATTGCAAGGTGAACAATTGGGGTTTACGAACAGGGTTCTACACTCCATCAACACGGGTGACACTAAGCCTATAAAGTTACCTTTTCGTCGAGTTCCCTTGGCAAAACAGGAGGCTCTGGACTCCCAGGTCAGTAAGATGCTAGCGGAGGATAAGATCGAGGAGGGAAACGGCCCATGGGCCTTCCCCACGGTTCTTGTTCCGAAACCGGATGGTTCAACTAGGGTTTGCGTTGATTTCAGGAGACTGAACAATGTGACACGAAAAGACTCGTACCCACTACCGCGGATAGACGACTGTCTAGACGCGCTTGGTGGCAATGCGTGGTTTTGTACCCTGGATCTGGAGAGTGGCTATTGGCAAATAGCCATGGATCCGGACAGTAAGGAGAAAACGGCTTTCACTACTTCCACGGGGTTATACCAGTTTAAGGTGATGCCGTTTGGTCTTTGCAACGCCCCGGCCACGTTTCAGAAAATGATGACGGAGGTTCTCCGGGGGCTTAATGGCAAGATCTGCGTCGTCTATCTAGACGATGTGATCATTTATGGTGCAACGATCCATGATGCTATTACGAACACGGGTTAGTGTTTGATAGGTTGATGGCGTACGGCCTTAAGTTGAAACCGAAAAAGTGTCGCCTCTTCCGTAAAGAGGTACAGTACCTGGGTCGCATCGTATCTAAGGAGGGGATACGGGCGGATCCGGAGAAGACGCGAGCGGTAGTAACTTGGCCTATTCCGTTGACAGTGAAGGACATCAGATCATTTCTGGGCTTCGCTTCATATTACCGTCAGTTCATTCCGAGTTTTAATGATCTCGTGCGGCCATTGCAGGAAACTGCAACAGTCGGGCAGAAGGTACTACGGTATAAGCTTACTTGGAATAGTGAGCTCGATGATGCATTCGAGGCTACGAAGAAAGCCTTGCTGTCCACGTCCGTCTTGGCGTATCCACGAGCGTCTGGCCAGTTTATTCTGGATACGGATGCGAGTGGTACGGCCATGGGGGCGGTACTATCGCAGGTTCAGGACGACCAAGAGCAGGTGATCGCATATGCCAGTAATTCGCTCTCGAAATCGCAGAAAAACTACTGTACTACGTACAGAGAGCTGTTAGCGGTCGTATATTATGTGCGGAAATTCAAACATTATTTATACGGCGCAGACTTCATAGTCCGTACGGACCACTCGTCTCTTACGTGGCTTATGACCTTCAAGGAACCAGAAAATATGCTGGCTCGTTGGTTGCTGGACTTACAGCAGTACGGGGTTACCAACAAAGGTGTTATTCAACACCGCCCGGGCAAGAAGCATGAAAATGCGGACGGCCTCTCTCGGAGACGCTACAGTCGTTGTAAACGTACAGATTGCGATGATTGTGGGGCACACGAAGCTGCTATGGCTGGTTTCGTGGGGGAGGGGACAGGCACGGACGACAATCTCGTATCTGTAAACCAGACTATCCGTGAGCAACAGCGCACGGACGATACTATCAATCGTATCATGGGTTTCCTGGAAAATAACCGGGAACCCACAAATCTGACTAGTGAAAGTGATGAATTCAGAACAATCTGGAGTCACAGGACGGATTTGTGTTTAGAAGAAGGGGTACTCACTTTCAAGTGGAGAAAACCTTCGACTGGATATGTTTTCTCGAGGATCGTGTTGCCGTTTGACCAACGCCTATCTATGTTCAGGCGATATCACGGCCCGGCCTCAGCGGGACATTTTGGGCACACCAGAACGAAAGACGCTTTACGAAGAAGGTTCTTCTGGCCGGCTCAATCCGGGGACATAAAAAGATGGATTCAGTTATGCTCCGAGTGTAATGTGCGAAAAACAAGAAAAGGTGTCAATAAATCGCCATTGCAAAAAGAGCTCACGGGAGAGAGGTTCAGTAGAATCTCGATGGATATCCTTAGTGGCTTTAAGACTAGCACGAGAGGAAATACTTGTGTATTGGTCATCGTGGATTACTTTTCAAAATGGTCAGAAGCATACTGCTTACCGAACCATAAGGCGGCGACAGTCGCCTGGACAGTATTTCGCAATTGGATCCTGCAGTTTGGCGCGCCCAGAGCGATACAAACTGATGGGGGCCCTGAGTTTGATGGAGAATTATTCCGGGAACTCTGCAATCTCTACGACACGAAGAAACAGACAACTCTCCCGTATAAGCCACAGGCAAACGGGCAGGCAGAAAGGTTTAATCGGGTTCTCGTAGAACAGCTCTCGTGTTATGCAGATTATGGCGCGGATGATTGGGACACTTATATCCCATGCATCGCGGCGGCATATAATAATACGATTAACGCGAGTACGGGCTGCACTCCTCATTCCGTGGTTTTCGGAACGGAGGCATATACACCTGCGGATCTAATTCATGGTGTACCTCGAAATGGCTTGGACTTCCCCTCCGGCTCAGGCTTCATCGAGGATCTTCGTAAAAATTTACGGAAGTCGCACGAATATGTGCGTCGTACGTTGAAGAAAACGGCCATCGCTCAGAAACGCCATTTTGATTTGTCCGCAACAAACCGGTCATTTGAAGTGGGGGACTGGATATATCGATATTACCCACCAAAGGCGGCAAACAAATATGGTGCGAAGTGGGATGGTCCGTTTAAAATAACCCGTGCATTAGGAGGCAACTCCTATGTCGTAGATACCGCGGCCGGTGGTGTCAAGTGGAGTGGAGATCTTATGAAATCCGTTCTAGACCCTGATAAGAGGGGAGAGCTCCGCAAAACGACCGGGTTGGAACAAGCTCCTGAGTATAGGAGGCTTGTGGCTGCTGGTAGAGATGTGGTGTCGCTGGAGAAGGGCAGGGCCGTGGCCTGCCAAGAGCTCGCTAAGTCGTTAGAGAAAACACTTCTCCGGAAAGTTAATCTCGCGAACAGGCGTGGCCGACCACCAAAACACAAAAAGGGGTGTACGAAGGAGACCATGTCCCCTCCAAAGCGACCAACTCCTCTACCGAACCAGCAGAACAAGGGTAGGAAATCCTTGGTACCTAAGGCAGACAAGCCCGATAAGCTTGTACAACAGGGTTCGGAGGTGCCGAATCCCACGAGGCCGCCCGATGTCGCGACGCGAGGCATTGGCAAACGAGTCTCCAGGCGTCCGGTCAGGCTTGGGATCGGATAGCTCGGAACGGCCGTTAGAGCCTCTATTTCAAATGACGAACAAAAAGGTCTGTTAACCCGGTTGTGTCTGTCGAAGACATGGGTTAACCCATTGAGGACGGGGGCAGTTTACACATATTTTGCCTGGCTGACGGGGGCCCTTTTCCCCCTTTTTGGGCTTCAGGAAGGGTGTTTAACATGAGGTTTAGGGTTTAAAAACACTTTAAGAATATTTTCTTCAAATAATATGTGTCATATGTACATCGTTTAATAGGTGTAAACAGTTATTGATCATATTTTTTCATAATTTCTAGAATTTGGTCTTCAATAATTAAAATAATTGGTCTCAATTGGGTGCAATATGGTGGCAACCTTGCTCCAAATTCACTTTCCAGCTTTTACATATGTTAGTTATGACGTCATCATTATTGTATCCATGACAACATACCTATACAAATATGTCTAGTGTGTTTGTATACATATATTTCAAATTTCATCAAAATCCATTCATTTTTTATTAAGTTATGCCCCCTTCAATTTATATAAAAAATTGATGCCTTGAGGCATCACCCCGTCCCCTGAGCCAAATTATGTGTGATGCCTTGAGGCATCAGCCCGTCCCCTAAGCCATTTTGATGTTGATGCCTTGAGGCATCAGCCCGTCCTCAATGGGTTAAGAAAAAAAGTACACAACGAGAAGTCATTTTGGTCAATACGCTAGGAGAGTGGACACCTCTGTAACGACCAACCCTATACGGCAATAGCTGTACGAAGCGGATAGGTTGAAACTGCTAGTATGGATCCATGATGTGGACAGTACCGATATCGGGCTGAAATCAACCATGTTCGCTAACAGTAAGAAACCTGAAGCCAAGTATGTTTCCCTTATCATTTGTAAGTAGCAGCAAACGTTAACTTTCATTGTTGGATCATTGTGATATTGAAAATGAAAACATGTCATTATGTTACCATTGATGAATTACGATTGTTGAGATCTGGCCGCTTCCATATAGCGTGCTAAGACATTCCGCCATGTGCATCGAGAGAACAAGAGGAGGCTGGTGCCTATACCGACCATCTCAATGAAACTCTTTCCGATATGGGATTGGGTCGTTGGGAACTATCCTTGATGTTCGCTAAATGTTGCCGTGGTAAAGCAATGAAATAGTAGATGGGAACTTTTGATTCCCGGGGAAAGCTGTTTCGTTGTTTAAATCTGAGGGTTTCGATTGGCAACTCGAAGGCCGCCATGTGCGTAGAGGTGACCTTTCTGCACTGCCGGTGGTTTCGGTTGCTGATTTTTCTGTCGCCAGGTGGGGCGTATCTGGTTCAGTTTCGTGTTTTCGTACGGGCTCCGGCTATATCGTTAATAAAATGCTGGGCACGGATGGATACACGAATGCTACCGGATAACGCTTTTCACGAGTAGTGTCAGTCCCTATCGCGCCGGCGGCTCGTATGGCTGCCATACCACGCAAACTTTCGCGAGTGGTGTCAACTACGCAACCGGAACGGTTGGACACGGCTCCTGGGAGTTCGCGAGCGATGTCAACACCTCGGGTGCGATTGAGTTGTTTCATTCGGATGGCCCCCTATATAAGAGCCCCGAGTCTAAGAGAGAGGTAATTAACTTCGGCGAACACTCGTGGTTTGCCGTACTCCTCTATCTCGGCGGACTACTGGTTAGGCCGTTTGTATGTGAGATTTCATTGTGACCCATGAATTGAGTGTTTCACTTTGTATTACAGGGTACGGACTTCGTGTTCTGGGACGAGACGAGGCAGACGGAAAAGAGCGGATTGGGGACTGTCTCCGAGACGAGCCCCCTTCTACCGTCGGGTAGCATTTCGCGGTCACGCTCCTCATGAGCGATGACAGCGGACACTCGGCCACAGACTCCTTCGAGGAGACTGCAGCCAATCGCAAACGGCGTGTTCGTCGTGAGCGCGACCGCCGTCTCAAACGTGAGGTGGAAGGTCCGTCAAGTCACTCGGATGACTCGGACGCGAGCCCGTCGGATGGTCTAAAAGACCCCGATGCGGCTGCCGGCAAGTACCGCCGGCACAAAGCTCTCAACGCCGCGGCGAAGAAGCTCAAGTGGGGAGATGGAAAGAAGCCGGTTCTTTCTCTACTCCCCGCAAACGAGCGAGAGCGTAAGGAGGCGGTCCGTGACCCATCGGAGGTCGATCGTTTCCCCGACTACCCGGAGTACCACAAAGCGGTCTCCGTGGAAGAGTACAAACGGTTCTTTGAAACCTGTACTAACCCCCGTAAGGTCTTGCGAACGGCTGACCTAGCATACTCGTTTGAAGCCGACCGTAAGCTTCAAATGGCTATGCTCCTCTACGAAGAGGGTTCGCGGTGCCCGTTCCTGCTCTGCAGAACGGAGGCGCTTGTCGGTAAGCCGCAGATATTTAAATCGCGGCTTCTCTTCACCAGACACCTGTGTGAAGTGCATACCCCCGTGACACCGGTTTGGCGGTGTCCGATTGGGTATTGTCCCCGGGGACCGTCGCTCCGACATCGTGGCCCACGGGTCAAAGGAGCCGCATAAGATGGCCCGTAAAAAGGCTGTCGACAAAATTATGCCGGTTCTTGAGCGCGTGGGCGTTTCGTATCTCCCACAGTGGGGATACAAAAGCACGCTCCACCTTGCCTCTGCAACCTCGGAAGCCATTCTGAGGAACGCAAAGGAGCAAAACTTCACCTCCAAGTACCCGTTGGAAAAGGATATTACTAAGCCTAAACGAACGGGGAAGACGAAGAGGAAGAAGAAGGGTTCCGATAAGTCGGACAAATCGGACCGTTCCGATACGGAAAAGCGGCCCGAGAAGCGTCCGAAACTCGTGCCCGCACCGATTCCCGACAGGAACGCCTGGCTAGACGGGTATAAAATTCCGTCCTCAAAGGAGAAGGAATTTCCTGCCTTGCCCGCGCCTACAGGACTTACGGTCCTACAGAAGTCGCGTCGCCCCGCACCCGCAGCCGCGGAAGGTAGAGCACCTAGTGCCACCTCACTCGTGCCGGACCCTCAGCCGGGTCCGTCACGACCTACGGCTGCCGCAAGGGCACCCCCACCCGAAGTCGATCGGGTGGGCATCGCCCGTACCCGAAAGGTGGTGGCTGATCGCGCAGCGGTCCTCCGGCTGGCTCTACAAGAGTCGTTGGAAGGCTTCTGTGTGGATATCGCAGAGACCTACAGGCCTCTCGATAACGTGGACCGTTTGGTTGATAGCCAAGCGGAAATTGCGCAGCTTATGGAGGACCTTAACAGGTCCCTCAATGAGCAGGAACTCCTGGTAGAGAGGGTAAACCTTCTCGACACACAAGTCAACGGACTTCGCCGGGAGAACCAGGAGCTGCATGCGGAGGTCACTCTGCTGCGGGCACAGGCCGCGCAACGGGCTATGCGACCCGCGTCTCCCCCACCACCAAGGATAGAGACGGCCCGCGCGCCCACACGCGTCGCGACTACAAAGGTGCCCTCTACCGCGGGGGCATCAGCGCTCGCTAACGCGACCCCTCTCTGTAGTACGGAAACAGAGATGGAGGTAGACCCCCACGAGGGGTCAACTGCTCGAAAGGAGGAGGAGAAGGCGGCGACACAGCGTCGTTTCGAGCAGGGTCGGGTTGAGGCAGAGCGGCTCCGTATCAAACGTGAGACGACCCTCGCCGAGACACGCCTGGTCAAAGAGGCCTTGGAGAGGAAACTCCGGGAAGAGGAAACTCTGCGACAGGCGGAAGCCATACGACTCCAACAGGAGGAGGCTGCTCTACGGCGGGCCGAAGAGCAGCGACTCCGACAGGAGGAGGCTGCTCTGCGGCAAGCGGAACAGCAACGACTCCAACAGGAGGAAGCCGCTCGTCAGCAACTAGCTGAGACGGCCAAGCGGGAGGCTTTCGAGCAACAACGTCTGCGAGACAAGGAGCAGTCGGCCCGCGACATGGCATTCTTCCGCGAGGAAGACGAGAAGGAGGAAGCTGAACGGCAGCAGGCCAAGCTGTATCGGGAGATTCAAGAGCTCCGTGAGACAGAGAGTCGGCTGCGAGTTGAGGCTCTCAATTCGCGCCGGCCGGTCTTTCCACTATCCCACAGGATAGAACCTCCCTCCATCCAGATAGTGGACCCCGCGGGGATCCCTATGGACACTGGTGGCACGCTCATCAGCGTTACTGATTTAACTCGGCAACGTGAGAACCAGAGCGTGTGTACGGACACAGGAACAACTCCGCGGATGTCAGCAGCTACGTGGGGGCCTAACATGCTCCCGGGTAGCCAATCCGCGGAAGCAGAGGATTCAGCCGGAGTAACTACGGCTGCTTCCTCCACGCCCCGTTCGTACAGGCCACCCCTCTCCTTTATAGAGGAGAAAACTTTGGTGGCACGGCCGGCACCGCCTCCGAGCGGTGAGGCCTCCCCAAAGTTGAAGGAGGCACTACCTTCGATGGATACGTCCACGAAGGGTCCGTTGGCAAGTGTACCAGCGGCACCTCTTCCCGTCACCGCGCCCACGGGTACGAGTGCGGAAGGGGTCGAGGGAAATGGTGACGTGATCGCGTTACCATGGCCTCGCACGGACGAGTGTACCACTTCCGTGGACTGTCTGGCGGCAGCAGGCTCGGGCTCTGACAAGTCGGTAGAAATATCGGACGGGGAAGAGCACGAGCTGCTGCAGGAGTCGGACTCCGATACGGCGTTGATATACGACGATCTGGGACAAGAAGACAACGTAGTTGTCGTCCCAGATTCACGTTTCGACCCGTTCGATGAAGCCCTTATTGGGAATCTCTCGCTTCACAGCATCTCCAAAACGGAGGGGGACGCGGAGGCAGGAGAGTTTGTCTAGAACTCCCTCAATAGGGCTCGGGATCAGCACTGCGATTCCCCAAGGCGGCTGTCTCGTGTGGGTTCATCTCACAGCGAGGGGGGGGCTCTCCTCCTCGCAGGTGGTGGTTTTATCCGCAAGGCTAGTATGGCTCACTAGTCTCGCTTTTATTAATAAAGCTCATGCACGAATTTTTTTTTTATATGCTTCGAATGTACGCTTCCGGTTGTACCGCGCTGCGAGACTGGGACGGACAGGCATGTCCGGTGGCCTCTTTAGGCCTATGAAGGCTACGAACCTTGGGGGCGAGTGCAAGCCTGGCTCTAGGATCCGTGCGGCGGAGTGGCATAACATTTGCCCCGCTGCACACGAGGATCTGGAGCCACGAGGATCTCCTTAGTGCCACGGCGGACCCTACATAACTAGTTATCGTGGACCTCTTCAACTCCAACTAGTGAGGGGGCAGTGTAGTGGGTCCGCCACCCGGAATACAGCGAGGCTGTCGACTATCGCCAAACACTATCCAGGCTACGACAGCGGGGGCACTTCTACCAGCGCCGGAGACGGCTACCACCAGTTCCGGCCAGTTCCGTCAGGGGGCGACATACGACCACCGTGCAGACGACACTGCAGACACCCTCCGACGGACGGTAGGCGGAGGATACTACTACCTCCGCAAGGGGATCCAGGCTTCGCTTAACACTACGGACTCGAGCCGCGCCGCAGACCGAGATACTTCTGTTGTTCAAATTAAGCACCCTTGCTTCAGTGACAATACCTTTGTAACTGTATACCTTTGGGAAATAAACCAGGTTCAAACGAATCTCCTCGTATTCGTGATTCTTTACGGAATTTCGTAAACTCGTGCCCATGAATCTGCGGTTCACTACAGATCCGTTTTTAGGAAAATGAGTCATAAGTCACAAAATATGGATTTTAAGATGTAATCATATTTGAAAAGAGGACATCAAGCTGAATTCAACAATAGTAAACACTAGGACCCCTAATATGTATTATATAATATATGTATATTTTAAGTTTGATATTTTTATTTAAAAAAAAATGTTTGTAATGTTTCTGGCTGGGTAATTACTAGTAAAGTAACTAAATGTGGTGCGCGGCTGTGGATTAGCTTTGCTGAACCAGAGCCGTGCCCACGCGGGTCTCAGCGGCTGTGGCTATGAGACTGAAGGCTTATGTAAGTTGTGGTATTGGTGCTAGTTGCGCGGGTCGCGGCTGTGGCTTTAGTCACCAACAGAGGTCGTGCTGTGTTGTGTATCTGTATTTTTGAACTTTTTATTTCTGTATGTTGTACTTATCCTATGTATGTCTTGTGCTTACATGTCGCTTAAGGCTGTCGATCGGACACTACAATTTGGTGCCGTGACCATTTTTGGATTTTTTCTCACTAGCGAGTGAGACCTGTTGTCAGCCGTTGGTAGCCTCTAACGAGGAGTGCCGATGGGGGACAAAGGAAGAGATGTCCGGCTCTCCACTGGAGTACCGGACAACCTGACGGCTGTGGACGAGTTTCTACAGCAGACTAATCAGACCATTCAGAACTTGGAGAATCAATTAGCTCAGTCAAGATTGAATCTCAATCGCTCGCAGGAAACTCATGTTGATGCTAACGTGAGGGTGAAAGCGAGTATAGAAGTTAATTCAAGCAGCGGGGATGAGCATATACAACCGCCTGATTTGAAAGTGACCATGAGGAGGAAGTTGTCAAAGCTTCCTCGTAGTGCTATGAAAAAGGCACCTGAGATTGTTGATATTGGTTCAGATGAGGATGAGTTTTTACATGGTAAACTGCCTCCCATGACTCCAGTGACTCATGCGGATATTGGTCAGTTGCAATCTGAGTGGACTCAGGACCGTGCAAGGAATAGGCGCATGACCTATGACAGAATGGATAAGCTCATCTCTACAAAAATGAGTACGTTGGATTTGATGAACGATTCGGTATTAGAGTCTGCAAGGAAGGGGAAGGATGCCCTCGAGAAAGCGGCTTATACTGAATCAGAGTTGACTTTATCTAGACAAGAAGAAGCTCGTTTAAGGTCTGTAGTGAAAGATCAAAGTGAGAAACTGACTTCACTAGAGGCCAGGCGCGCTTGGGAACATAAGAACAATGAGCGCATGAAAAAGAATTTAGAGGAATTGAACAGCCGCTTTGACTTTCAAGTCCCTCAGCGCAGGTCTAGAGGTATTGCTTTTGCTGATGAAATAGAGAAGGTTAGCACTCCCATTCATGTGAATCCGGGTGGTATAACTAATGAATCATATACCCGAATCATGAATGACTTGCCTGACTTTGACCAAAGGAAAGGAAACTCAGACAATATAACATCAGATCCACCACATTACACGTCAGTCGCGCCGGATGCACCAACTGGCGGGCGGGCGTTTAAAGGTGATAGAAGGAGTGCTTTAGAAGCTGCGTGTGGTTTGCGCGCTTCTGGACCTGATCCAATTGGTTATGGAATTATGGGCGCGGTAAGGCGATCATTGCCAGCCAGTATGGATAGAGTTAGGCGGTCAATAGATCCAGCCGCGGGTTACTTACCTGAGAGTAAGGGGCCTGCATTTGGTGTGCCTAAGTTCAAACCAACTAAGCCAATGCGTAACCCTAGAACTGTGAACTTCCCGGAATGGGATGGTAGAGAGGATTGGCGTGATTATCAAAGACGCACGGTAATGATAGCACGTTCAAACAATTGGGATGATGAAACATATAAAATACAACTGCTAACCGGAGTAGGTGAGCAGCTGCCGCAAGCTATGATGCTGGAGCCGGATGATTTCTCAGTGGATGATCTCTTACAGATGCTTGAATATGACTATCAGGCAGAAAAGTCCGATAAGACGCGGAAGCGGGAATTTTTCAACTGTAGGCAGGATCCTGGGCAGAGTCCGGCTGCTTTCAGCCAGAACATAAGCTTGAGGGCAGTACATGCTTTCGGTGATTGGGATGGCACGTTGCATGAAATGGCGGTAAAGATATTTCTTGATGGGCTGTTAGATGAAGGCATGGCGCATTATGTTGCACTGCAGGAACCGACCAATATAGTTTCGGCTGCTGCAGCTGCAACTCGGTATAGGGATGTATTTGGTACCAGTGTTATTTCTCGCACGTCGTCACACTCGCACTCGATCACAAGGCGGGTGTGGCAGCGGTAACTACTGTGACTAAATCAGAGCAGGAATGGGATGATAGGGAAATGGCAGAGTTTCAAGCTTTTCGGACGTGGCAGAAGAGGCTAAAACCGCAGTTGGAGGCTTTACCACCACCACCACCGCCCGAGTCGGGTGAGGGAGGTAAAAGGGTTCCTTCTGAAGGAAATAATAGGAGAAGACCCGGTATGCCTCGCAAATGCTATTACTGTCAGCAAGAAGGACACATGTGGGCAGATTGTGCTAAACAAAAAACACATGTTAAGTCTTTTGATGACTTTACAGCTCAAGCTGCGGTGATCAAAGAACAGTTGGCTCTGCTGTTAAACAAGGTCGGATCTTCTTAAGCGGTGAACAGGAGATCGTGACAAACAGCATACACACCGCATTATCGATAAATCGGGCTAGTAAACCAGTTGGATCCGATGTTCTTGTGCCCCTTGATCAGCCGGGGGACGCCCATGGAGAAGGTGATCTTGGAAGTGGAGTGCATGAGGGCAACGGTAGAGGCGCAATTGGGCGCGCCACATGCTCAGTGATGATGGTAAATGAAGGAAATCCTGAGTATGTATGCTCACCCGGGCAAATTCTAAAGGTATCTTGGGGAGAAGGTGCTAGGGTGGTGAGTAAGGTTATGGTGTGTGACTTGTGTGATTTTGAGATTTGTGTTTCAGACCGCAATCGCCCGCTTGTGGTTGAGCACTTGTATGCGGATGTGACTTTGGTGAATGTGACTGGTCAATTCCTGATTGACTGGGGAGCCCAATGCATGCTAATAAAGAAGCGCGTGTATGATGAACTCTCAGTCAGGCCTTCTCTCATGCCATGTGGGGTGACGTGCTATGCAGGAACTGGTCATGATCTAAAGACACATGGGTGTGTGCGTCTGGCGCTGGGGTTGGGAGGCGCGTGGTATGCTCTCAATTGCCTGGTAGTGAGTGGTTTGGTTGGTGTGGAGGCTGGACTCATAGGGATGGATTTTATCTATCTCCATAAATGTAACTCTGATTGGTCTGGTTTATTCACCCTCGAGGCAGGTGAGCAGTAGATCATGTGTCGGGCATTGCAAAGTGGACCGATGACGCGGAGCGGCCATGAGAGTGTTTTTGTAGATGCTTTTTCTGCCATTTGCAGCGGCTTTGGTCCCCCAATGAAGACATGTTTATTGAACCGGATGGAGCAGAGTTGGGATGCTATGTTGCAGGGAGTTTATTGGTTGCTGGCGACCGATATAATTGCACGATGTCTGTATACAATCCTACCAGTTCTCCTGTACTGATTGAACTGCAGACTGCAAGGGGGGGGATCTGATGAATGGTGACTCCCCTATTGTTGATGTGGAATTGTTAGAGCCTGAGGTTCCAATGCCTCCTGCTGTGGAATGTCCACTTGAAAAGTTGGTGAAAGGGTCTGATTTGTCTAAGGCGGAAGATATAGTCAGACTTAGACACCTGTTGGTACAATATAAACATTGCTTCAGGTTACCAGGTGAAACACTAGGACACACTAATAAAGTGCGTCATGTGATCGATACAGGAGATGCTGTGCCGATTAAGAGTGTATAGACGCCTGCCTCGAGCACGTTGTGAGGCTGCTGAGAAGCAAATTCAGGATATGCTTGATAAAGGTGTTATAGAACCTAGTAATAGCCCGTGGGGATCTGCGGTTGTGATTGTAAAAAAGAGTGACGGTACTGACAGATTTTGTGTCGACTATCGTCCAGTGAATGCGGTGACTAAGAAAGATTCTTTCCCGCTACCAAGAATAGATGAAAGTATTGAAGCATTGGGTGGTAACCTATGGTTCATTACATTGGATCTAGAGAGCGGCTATTGGCAAATTGCCATGGATGAAGCAAGTAAAGAAAAAACTGCTTTCGTCTCGACTATGGGGCTGTTCCAATTCAAGGTGATGAGCTTTGGTCTATGTAATGCGCCGGCCACATTTGAA
Source organism: Sthenelais limicola (assembly GCA_942159475.1). Classification (NCBI taxonomy): domain Eukaryota; kingdom Metazoa; phylum Annelida; class Polychaeta; order Phyllodocida; family Sigalionidae; genus Sthenelais; species Sthenelais limicola. Next base: position 15,495,356 of record OW804101.1, read on the forward strand.
CGGATGATGGAACAAATGTTGGCTGGTTTAAGATGGAAATGTTGTCTAGTATATTTGGATGATGTAATCATCTTTGGCTCCAGCTTTGATGAAGCATTGTCTAATGCGGAAAAAGTTTTGCAACGGCTAGCTGATTATGGCCTGAAATTGAAACCAAAAAAGTGTGAATTCTTTAAACTTAATGTTAAGTATCTGGGTAGAATAGTCTCTCAGAATGGGGTTCGCGCTGATCCGGGCAAGTTGGAGAAGGTTCATTCCTGGCCAGTGCCGACTACTATCAAACAAGTCCGACAGTTTCTTGGGTTTGCCTCTTACTATTGGGAATTCATGCCTAACTTTGCTGAGGTTGCGGCTCCCATTCAAGCATTGGTGGCCGGATCTGAGTTGAGGAATAATCGGCGGGTGACGTTCGATGAGAACTGTCATAAGGCTTTTTCAGACTTGAAAGACTTATTAACATCTCCGCCTGTGTTGGGCTACCCACAGCCGACTGGAACTATTATTTTAGATACAGACGCCAGTGGGTTTGGGATGTCTGGCGTCCTATCCCAGATGCAAAATTCTAGGGAAGTAGTTATGCCAGTAATTCATTGTCCAAAGCACAGCAGAATTATTGTGCCACGAAAAGAGAACTGTTAGCTGTTTTAACTTACTTATCTAAGTTTCAACACTATATCATTGGCCAGCATGATTTTAAGCTTAGAACTGACCATGCTTCACTGCAGTGGCTGATGAATTTTCGTGACCCGTCGGGTATGCTTGCAAGATGGTTAACCACCTTGCAACATTATGGTTTGCGCGAAGACCAGATTGTTCATCGGCCAGGCAGCAAACACATCAATGCGGATGCGCTTTCTAGACTACCAGTGAGAAGATGTCCCCGCGACGATTGCTTAGACTGCGGCGCACATGATGCAGTGGTAGCCACAATGACCGTTGATTATCATATCTTCTCGTCATTAGCGGGTGATAGATTGAAGGCACAGGATGAAGATTATGTTTTGTCAAGGATTAAGTCTATAGTACAGGGTTTGACTCCGAAGCCAGACAATAAAGCTTTGTTGGCTGAGGGGGGGGAATTCTGTTACTATATGAATAGGATAGAATTTTTAAAAGTGGAAAAAGAATTGCTTTGCTTGGATTGGGAAAACGACAACGGTGTTGTATATACACGTGTACTGGTACCTTTGTCTCTGAGAAAGGAGTTATTCCGTACTTTGCACGGAAGTAAGCTTGCAGCTCACTTTGGCGAGTTTATCAAGTGGTGAGGCAAAAGTTTGTTTGGCCCCGCATGAAGAGGGATATCGCCGATTGGGTGCGCGGCTGTGAAGTTTGCGCTTCTTGTAAGAGCAGAGGTGGTAAAGGTATAACCATGTTGAAGAAGGAAGTCCATGGTGTGCGCTGGAGCCGCATTGCTTTGGATATTATTGGTCCATTTAGAAGGACGCCGAGGGGAAATAGCTGTGTGATGGTTGTCACAGATTATTTTTCTAAGTGGGCTGAAGCTTACCCGCTTCCCGATCACACAGCCGCTACCTGTGCGATGGCTTTATTTACTGAATGGATATTAAGATATGATCCGCCAGTCTCTCTCCAAAAAGATGGGGCGCCTGAATTTCGTTCAGCACTGTTGAAGGAATTGTTGCTTCTGCTGGATATCGAGCAATTGATGTCTCCACCCTATAGACCCCAGGCGAATGGACAGGTAGAACGCTGGAACCGTGTCCTTGTAGAGCAACTCTCATGCCTAACACAGTTTGAAGATCTGAATTGGGATTTATTGGTGCCTTGTATTGCACATGCTTATAGGGGCGCTGTGCATAAGAGCACTATGTGTACACCGAATCTGGTAGTATTTGGCACCGAATTAACCGTTCCGGCTGACATTATTTATGGCACTCTGACAGGAGATGTTGATGTTCCCTGCCGCAATGTATTTGTGGAAGAGATCAGGTCCTTGTTACTAAGAGGGCATAAGTTTGTCAGGGAGCGCTTGGGACATTCGGCTGTTTACCAGAAAAGGTATTTTGATAGATCTATGGGCCAGGCCCAAAGTGTTTAGAACGGGAGATGTAGTTTGGAGATATGCAACGCCTATGGCTCAAAAGAAATATGGCCCCAAATGGGATGGTCCTTTTGAAGTTGTGAGACGAGTGCAGTGCTCTACCTATGAACTCAGAACCGAGGAAGGGATTCTCAGATGGAATGGAGACTTACTCAAATTGGCTTTTGATGCGGATGGTACTCCCGTGCAGGCGATAAATCTGCATAGAGCACCAGAGTACCAAAAGCAGCAGGTCACAGGGAAAGACTACTTGAGGATTAATCCTAGAAAATGGACCTGACTGGGCTAAGGAAATGTCAGGTAGTTTTAGAGTGTTGGAGCAGGAGTCTGCAAACTTGGGTTGTGTGCGTTTCGCGCGGATGGGGAGGTATGATCTGGACCGTGTCATGACCATTGGCCGACATCGCGCACAACTGGAGATCAGAGCCAGTGCCTCTGAAACAAGAAGAACTGCTAATAAGAACTTGGTCGATGCTCCTGCTCCTGCTAAAAATGCTTGGTCAGCGACACGACCTTCCCAGGCTACAATTGCGGCTGTGTTGACTGGTGCACGGCCGAAGGACAGCTCTACAGTAGCTGCGCTAACTAAGCCAGCTGCTGCTGCCGGATCTCCTGGTGATACCGCCACTGATCGCTGTATGTTGGATGGAGCGGGTGTGGCCGGCAGTGACTCTGTGTCAGTGTTGCCGTATTTACCCACGGACGAGAGTTTGGCTACAGCCGCTATAGATGTGGATAGAAGCTTGACCAATAGCGCTGTTTCTATCAACCAGGCCGTGAATACTTCTTTGGAGGCAGTGAGGTTGGCTGTGCAAACTGCTTTGGCCCCAGTCGCGGACATTGCAGAGGTCAGAGCCGCAACTGCAGAGATCCCCGCTATGCGTGCCCGCATCGAGGATTTCACCAGGCAGCTGGACTACTACAAGAGAGAGGATAGGTTATCAAGGGAAACCATCCTTGATCTGAGGTGTCGCTTGACGGCTTTTGAAAGTGGTGAGGGTGAACCAGAGAAGAAACGAAAGAAAGCTGAAAAGGTGGAGGAGGACGTTGAATCTGATGTTGTGCGGAAGTCAGACCTGGAGAAGATCATGTCTGATCTGCTCCAGCAACATGCTGCTTCTTTTATGAGGTCGCAAGTTACAACTCCTCAGGGGCAAGCTGTACAAGCACCGCCACCGACCGAGGAAGTTATTGTAGCTTTGGTGCAGACGTCCCCTAAGAAGTTGCCGCAGGCGTTGCCGCAGGTTACTCCAACTGCGCCAGTGACAGCTGCAGTTGTAGAAAATACCCCACTAAAAGCAGTGGTGGTAAAGGAGTGTTTACAGTCAACTCTGGCCCGTGATAATTGGGATACAGTAATGAATCCCAATGTACAGATGAATGTTGTTTCGCCTAGGCGTTTCAACCCTATGATGCTTCAGACTATGTCCCAGTTGCCCGCTCAGCATTTGCATCAACAACAGTTGGATAGACAGTTGGAGCAGCAGCAATTGTTGCAGCAACAACAGTTGCAGGAGCAACAGTTGCAGCAGCAGCATTTGGAGCGGCAGCAATTAGAACAGTCTTTGGAACTGCAGCGGCATTTACAGCGCTCACTGCAGTTGCAGCAGCAAGCTTTGTAGCAGCAGCAGTCGAGTCGGGCAGTGCCTCTGCCTATGTATAGCCCTTATGCAATGTCAGGGTTCACGCCTCTGTCGACAAACAGAGAGGCTGAGGCGCAGCGGCGGGCGTCAGTCTCGTTAGGGGAAAACCCAGCTGTGGCCCAGGGCTCTCCTGGAGTGTTTGGTTGAGTTGTGGGTAATGCTCCCATCGCTCCTCCTGGTTTTGTAGGTATTACACCCATGCCGGGTAGTAGCGCCGTGTCTCTGTCGTCAGTGCCTCCGCTCTTCTCTTCTCCCGTGAGGAAGATGAGTGGATTGTTTAACCGACTGATGAACACCTCTGTTGTAGAGGAGCAGCCTGCAGCGTCTGAAGATTCTGTTTACGTTCGCCGTCGGACGCAGATCGTTCAGCGCTGGAGGACGGACTAGACGTGTCAAGTTTGTCTCATGTTTCTGGTAAAAAGAGCTTGACTGAGGAGGATAAGAATATGGACATTGATGAGGAGGAACTCTTGAAGGATGAAGAGAGCGATGTTAGAGGAGTATATGAGACGATCTGATTTTACACGTCTGAATATAGTCTTTGTTTAATATTGGTCTTTTCGAATGGTGCTTATTTAGACTCTGGATATGTACGTGAAGTGGACTCGAGCCGGATGCAGCAGTGGTTAGCCCAGCTGTGATGAGCCCAGCGGTGACGAGACGAGATGAACAAGAAATGAATGGATGTCCCTTGATAGTCTCTACCGCTGGTCAACTCAACTCTTAGGATAGGATACAGCTATATCGGATACAGACAATTTTTAAACCGCAGCAATACATCGACCTATTACATTTGTGCCTCAAACGAACAGTTTCCAGAAACTACGATGTTACCTGACATTTGTGTTGTGCTTCTCAATAACCAGGACACTTGGATTCATTATTTACGGACTAAAACATTACCAAAATGGACAGAGTTGCTGATCTACATACTTCAATATATTTGTGTGTTTATACTCTCCATTGTTCGTGTGATTCCTTCAAACCCGGTATGGATTCCTATGTTTTTACACATTTACCTTGTGATTTTTATATTGTTTGATGGCAAATGTATTGTTGATTCTTACTTATTTTTACCTACTTACTTGTGTATTACCCTTATGGTATAGTCTTTTTTGAGTAAAAGCCTAAAGCGGTTGTGCCCTCCTTTGGAAAGAGGGGGAGGGGCATTGTGGTGCGCTGCTGTGGATTAGCTTTGCTGAACCAGAGCCGTGCCCACGCGGGTCTCAGCGGCTGTCGCTATGAGACTGAAGGTTTATGTAAGTTGTGGTATTGGTGCTAGTTGCGCGGGTCGCGGCTGTGGCTTTAGTCACCAACAGAGGTCGTGCTGTGTTGTGTATCTGTATTTTTGAACTTTTTATTGCTGTATGTTGTACTTATCCTATGTATGTCTTGTGCTTACATGTTATACACCCTTTTGTATTCGCATGTCATTATCATGTACTACTCTCTTTATATATGTTCGGTTGTTGTTGTCACAGCCGTGATATCTAGCAACCCGGGTGTGAATAAGAAGATTAAATGTTGAGGGCTGGCGAGGTCCATTAGATCCTGTCGTTGTCGTTGTCTTTTGATTTGATAGATTAAGTTCCCATAGTCGCTTAAGGCTGTCGATCGGACACTACATAAATATACTTGATATGAAGGCCTTCAAAAGGCAAGGATGCAGCAGCAAATAGAAGGCCACAAATGTTTTTGTGTTACCTGTTCTCAACTGTTTTACTGTGATTCATGTCCTGAGATGCTGGATAAATAAAATCTTTAAAAAAAAAAATTTAACACAATGTCCTGAAATTTGCTACATGGATTCATATGACTAGTGCTAGGCCCTCTAAAGTGCTAGACACTCTTCAAATCAGAACATTTCAATGAAGTTCTGTTTACCTGATCTTGATTTCTGAATTATAGTTTTCAGCAAATCGAAGGTTTTCTCTACATTTTACCAACTTTGGAGCACATAGAGAACAAGATCATTCCAACTTCAAGAAGCATTCCTACAAACACTATGTTATCAATGATCTGTCTCTAACTACTATTACATTTTTACAACCGCTTTATTTAAGTAGTGATTTATCGTAACATTACTCTAGCCCGTATTAACAATTGACTCTGTATCATGTCACATATTGACTAACTTGTGGCACAGAAAAGCATGTAATTATGACAGAAATTCTGCATTAAGTTTTGTTTACATGGGATATTCAGATTACATGGGATATTCCTTCCAATGTTGTGATTGTATGTATGGTGTGGAGGGTGTAAAAAAGAGACCTTTTTGGTGTATGGTATGAGCAGGTGTGATGATCTTGATAACTTAATCCGATATATTAGCCAATAAGCTTGAATAACATTTCAAAGTGCAGGGATGTGTTTATTGTTATTGTGTATAACTATAGTATGTTGGGTGTATCTTGAATATATATTTGTATTTTTTTAAGGTTTCCCCCGCCGAAGGTGGTAAGAGCGACGAAGGCGTTCGTACTGGGAAACCTTATATAGGTTCCACTTTTTTGCTTGCCTGCTGTAGAAACGTCGGCGTTGTGTCTATGAATAGTATCACAACACAAACACAATTCTGTCTATTGCCACCTGAATTTCCGGCACACTCGCGTACACATCGCGGTGATTTTACGCTCCCGCAAATTGATAAAAATCGCTATTTCTCATCGAAATACATTGCCAAGATGTTGAAATTCCGAAAGAACATGTTTTTCTACCCCCACATATGTAGTTTTATCAACACTGATATTTAAATAAGGACGACATGAGAGAAACTTAACATTGCATAAGTAAACAAGAATTTGACAACTTTTCAGCGTGACAGCATTGACAGATCTAACATCAACTGAGTGGATCGGTGAACCACGCTATATATAGGGCTTACAGTAAACATTTTAAAATTGAGAAAAAAACTCTTTCTTCCTGTAGACTAAGATAGGCCTCTATATTTCCACTATGGGTGAGTAAATAATGAAGATGGGCCGAAGATGGGAAAGTATAGGCTACCGTATAGTGGTAGAGGTTACACTACAGTTTGGCTTACACAGATCCGACATATCGTGGGGAAATTACGCTCCTGCGAAGTAATAAAAAAAGCTAGGCCTATTTCTACTCGAAATTCATTGACAATGTGTTTAAATTCTGAAAGAGCATACTTTTCTACCCCCATGTATTTGATTTTATCAACATTTGTATTCAAATAAGGAAGATATGAAGGAAACAACTGTATATTGATGGCCGGGTATTGATGCTGATGCTGGCAACGATGCAATAATGTATGCCTAATTTGGTGGCCGCGTTTTCTACTTTGCACGTTAGTAACATGTCCTTGACGAGGAGGGGATTGGAGCGGGTTGGGGGAAGCGCAACACTGTATTATTCATTATTATGTGTAAGGTGCATTTGGAAGACCCACAAAAGGAGGGACACTGACCATATTGCAAATTTGTTATCTTTAGAACTAAAATCTATCATTTATATAACAATATAAATAAATAATTTCGTTGTTATCTTTGTTTAGATGAATTCTCTTTCCACTCGCTCTATGTCTAATGAGCTTTGTTGTGTGTGTATTTCTAATGTTTATAGTGAACAATCTCGATATTAACACGAGAAACATAAATGATTTTAAGGTCTTCACAGCCTTAACCAAGGCTGAATGTATGTTACCTATATTCTCTTGAAACTGTAAATATCCTCTCACCCCTCATCCTATCATCGCAGTTCTCTCCTAGTTCCTTCTCTTAACTAGTCTCTTTCTATTTGTGTTGTTACATGCATAAACAAGTCACAGTTTATCAAACCAAAAGGTAATAGCCACTCAACTCATTTCCTACCAATTATACACCTGTCACTGTACTCTGCAAGAATAGATTGTATATTGTCATATTATTTTGTGTATCGATTAATAAACGTTTCTTTAAAAAAATCAAAAAAATCCCTGGATGATGAGCCCTGCAGAGGGAATAACTATTTTTCCCCATTCATGTAAAATGCAAATGGAAGTACTACATAGTACGGAAAGCAGGATGCATATAACCAAAATTTGCGCATCCGTATGTACTATCGCCATAGTAATTGCATGGGAAATTCAGATCCCGTAATTGGCACGCAAAAAAAACGGGCCGCTCTAACAAAAGCATTTGCGTTCAATGCACTTTCTCGGCTGAAAATTTAATCACTGAAAAATGCAGCCGAAATAAATGCTGCCCTATGCGTTAAACAAGAATAACTAGAATAATTCTGAATAGAATATGATACACATGCTTCATAAAAAAGGAGCCAATTTTGGCAGCAACAGTAGCTTCAATTTCTGCCGTATTTGAAAAAAAAAACCCGGATACCTGGCCGCAAAATTCAGATCATTTGCCCTGGCATTGGTTACTATATACACATGCACAAGTTTCAGTTATATGCATCCTGCTTTCCATGATATAGATATGTGACTGGAGTTAAAATAAAAGAGAAATGAGTAAACTATATAATGTGAGTGCAGTGAAATACCTTTTATTATGGTTGGATATATCGCCTGCTATATATGTCCATATATATCTGGAAGTGAAACCAGGGGTCGCTGGCCAGGACCCCCACCCCACCTGGTGGTCGGTGAGAGTTCCTGCATTCTCATCTCTCACCTCCCATGAACAGGACTTACCTAGCATTGAGGTTGATCTGAGTGACTATTATGGATGGCTGCTCTGGGACTCGACCTAACAATGTCCAGTTTGGAAGTCTGGCAGCCTAACCAATTGACCATTGAAACTGGCTATAGAGTACATACATATAAACACTAGCCATACCCTTTGATTCATAGCATTTAAGGTGCACTTTAATCCCCCATTCTCCTACAGACTCCTACTCACCCTGCTCATCCTACTCACCCTGCCCATGCCCTGCCCCCTGCCCCCACCACATTAATTAAGCGCGGTCCAGTAGCAGGATATGTGCGATGTCTGTATAGTGTTTCACTGCAGTCACTGCATTCACATGTTGCCGCGGCGACGTGATCGCATCACAACGAGTAACGCTTGCCGCTGTTTGACACCCGCAATGAATATGGTAAACATAGGTGACATAGTATTGCATCAACACATTGTATCAATTGTATTCAATTGTATCAATGTATTCAATTGTATCAATGTATTCAATGTTTATGCATTTTGTTATCTATTCTGTACAAAGGAGGTAAGGGCAATAATAAAAAAAATGAAGACATTCCAGTTCGCCGGTAATTAACTACTGAAACAGAATTTCTTTATAATGGTCCACATGCTGTTATGCATATGCAACCCATGATAAATAAATAAACTAATATCAAGAAACCAAAGTTTCCTTTCATTTGAAACATTTATGACCTTTTAATCACATTTGTAAATAAAAGACCTACATGTATAGATATATTTCACATTTCTGTTAAAATCAACATAATAATTTGGTGCAAAACCAACAATTTTCTAGTGTTATATACATTTTTGTCCGTCTAATTTGTACTTCTAATTTTTACAACTTTTTTAAATGAGACTCACCTTGGAACATTTGTGACCTTCGCTGTGTCCACACTGCCTGTGGTATGGTGAGTGAATGGTATACAGCTATACTATACAGCTAGTGTACATGTCACTTGTGCTAAATTGCTACTACACTGGCTATTTGGGTGAGATTTTCAGAAAATGCACAATCTACAGTTCTACACATCTATCAAATTCAGCTAAATTAGAGTGAAAAATGAGTATATTCTGTATTGTAATCATTCAAAAAATCTGTCTGGTTATGTTGAAGTGTAATTTGAACCTGATTTTCATCTTAAATTTGGGTTATTTGAGTAGATGGGTGAAAGCCAATTGTACATTTTCTGGAAACCCCATCTTTGGCACAGGCCAGGGGGTTTACATCTCAGTGGTTTGGTGTGTCCCCAATGTTCATAATTTCTCCTTCCCAATTGTGCCAACTTTCTTTTCCAATGTCTTGTTCCACCTTGCACCATCACATGGGCGTAAAATATTTATTATATTATTGTATAGTGTGTACATGTGGATAAAATCGCTGGAAAATGTTGAAAAATACTGCTTAACATAGCCAAAAAGATTGCTTGAATCAAGGCAATACCAAATATACTCAGATTTAGCTAGTATTGACCATTTCTCAGTTTAATTTAGCACAATTTACTAAAATACGATCCGTTTTAGGAAAATGAGTCATAAGTCACAAAATATGGATTTTAAGATGTAATCATATTTGAAAAGAGGACATCAAGCTGATTTCAACAATAGTAAACACTAGGACCCCTAATATGTATTATATAATATATGTATATTTTAAGTTTGATATTTTTATTTAAAAAAAAAATGTTTGTAATGTTTCTGGCTGGGTAATTACTAGTAAAGTAACTAAATATACTTCATATGAAGGCCTTCAAAAGGCAAGGATGCAGCAGCAAATAGAAGGCCACAAATGTTTTTGTGTTACCTGTTCTCAACTGTTTTACTGTGATTCATGTCCTGAGATGCTGGATAAATAAAATCTTTAAAAAAAAAATTTAACACAATGTCCTGAAATTTGCTACATGGATTTATATGACTAGTGCTAGACCCTCTAAAGTGCTAGACACTCTTAAAATCAGAACATTTCAATGAAGTTCTGTTTACCTGATGATTTCTGAATTATAGTTTTCAGCAAATCGAAGGTTTTCTCTACATTTTACCAACTTTGGAGCACATAGAGAACAAGATCATTCCAACTTCAAGAAGCATTCCTAGAAACACTATGTTATCAATGATCTGTCTCTAACTACTATTACATTTTTACAACCGCTTTATTTAAGTAGTGATTTATCGTAACATTACTCTAGCCCGTATTAATAATAATAATAATAATAAGATTCTTTTATTTCATGACTAGGTTACAGAAAAATACAGGTAGTACATGTCAGGTCTGGACCTGGTCTTCCCATGTATGGGTATTAACAATTGACTCTGTATCATGTCACATAGACTAACTTGTGGCACAGAAAAGCATGTAATTATGACAGAAATTCTGCATCAAGTTTTGTTTACATGGGATATTCCTTCTTGTGATAGTGGTGTTATATTATATAAGACTCCTTGAAATCATAAAAAGGGTCCCTTTTGGCATAACATTTTCCGCATTTTGCCACGAAAAGGGTGGGAGTGGGGGATAAAACGGTATCATGTTATATTAGAGTCCTTGAAATTATAAAAAGGGGTCCTTTTGGGCATACAATTTGTCCGCATTTTGCTTAAAAAATGGGGATAAAATGCGGGCCCTTGAAGGCAGCCACAGTAAAAAACTCATTCATCACAATTGTTAGAATATATTATCATTTATTTCTTGGTTAATGTAAATCATGGCAATGATACAGACACTTGAGCTGGTTTAAAGTGGCATCTTTACCACAACCAAACACAAACTTTCCAAACATAACTCAATAACAAGGCAGCCTAACACACCCATAATAGATGTTCTCTCTTCTTGCTTACACATAGCCACCAAAGGTCTGAGTACATTACTATAGATCTACTATATCATGGGTGACAAAAACACTAATAATGGTCTATAGGTCATAACACCTCATCACATTCAAATTCTTCAATCAAAGCATGCGCTTCACTTCACATGATCGTCTAAGTAGTATTTCCAGGGAAAGTTTTTTCCATTAATATGCCTTGACAATGGCTTCCACCTATAGACAAACTCTTTGGAGAATAATAGAAAATTCCTTTTCGATCAATCTTGGTAGATTAACCATTTTCTTACAAAATGAAATCTAGATAAAATATACATCATCATAGAAGACCATCTCATGGCACGTTTGTACTGCAGCAAACAGTCTAAGTCTTTCTCTGTTGATCTCACTCATTTATGAAGAACTTTATTACATGAAACAAAACAAAATAACTAACCAAAGATTACAAATAATTGTTTTATACTTATTTGATTTATAATCACAAAATCTGTGTTAGTTAGGGCTATTCATCTAATTAAAGTCTTTTTATCATCTTGACCTTCCTGGTTCTGCAATATACCACATGATGCAATACCTCTGAACCCTTTTGTAATTATTGCATCCTTACGTGCGATTTGGAAGTGATGTAAATAGTTTTTGTATCGCGTGTTATCGCTTACAGCTAAATTGGTTCCAAATTACAGCTAAGTTATGAAAGTGGACAGGCTCCAAACTCTCCAGAGCTGTTTCTGAGTTTTGTAGCTAATAGATCACAACCCATCCACCTAAACATATCCCTCATGTGATTGTATAATTAATCTACATTGGCTAATAATACATTTCTAAACAAGGACAGCGGTCTCACCATCGTATACAGTTGCTTCTTTCCTTGGCTAACAACCTGTTGGTAATATCACAACGTATTTTCTTAACTAATCCATTTTGTATATTAATGTATTCAGTTAGAATAACAAATATGGGTCGGGCTACCAGTAGATGAACACTCAAGCAATTTAATACATTTTGTGAAAATCTTATTGTGGTTTTGGTTTAAAATCAGAAACATGTTGAGAATTATATTTTTGTATATGATATATAGAAAGCCCCAGCAGCCCCATCATTCCAAAGAACACTTTATAGATTATTTTATGACAATTTTAGAATTTTTAATGAATATCCCTAGTGTACGCAGTAAGCAGGCCCGACCCACATCTAGAATTTCATTCATAGTTTACTCCAAAAGCAGAATCCCATATGGCCAACAAACAACATCTGATGAAAGCTTATAGTTTTACAAAACTTATACATTCATACAAATCTACTACAAGAAAAGCTATATCCTTCCAAAGTGAATATTGATATGAATACTAGATGAAGGTTTTGACATGAACAATAACAATCATGATGAAAGTAATAATATCAAAAATAATAATGTTGGCTAAACGGTATCACATTTACCCTCACCGTCTATACAAACACCTCTAGTCAATTGCAACCCGCCCCCTCCCCACACACACCTCCGGGGGTAGGGAGGAATGTCCTGGGCATGTTGGGAAATCCCCCGAACCCACAGGGCAAAACAATTTCGTAAATTCCCAACCACATGAGGCACATTTTCTAAGTCCTATCTATGATAAAGCAGTAAACTAGGGGAAATATTGGGGGCATAGTTTCCCATTGCCTCCATACCCCCGGCGCTATGGGGTGGGGGTTGCAATTGACAAGTGCATTACATGAAAAAGATACTGTGCTGTCAGTGGAGTGCCTGAACTCTCTCCATACAAAAGAAATGAAATTCAGGATGTGAAATACAAAATGAAGACAAGAAGGCAAGAGACAAGAGGACATGGAGATGGATAGAATTTGATGGAAAGGGTAAATCTAGATGTCATTTCAAAGCACGGAGAGGGGAGAGTGAGAGAGAGAGAAGAAAAAGAAGAGTGAGGGGAAAGAGAATGGAAGAGAGAGAGAGAGAGAAGAGAGGAGAGAGGAGAGAGAGTGGGTAACAGGGAGAGAGAGAGAAACCGAAAGACAGGGGAAGAGGAGAGGTAGAGAAAGAGAGGGAGAGAAGGAAAGACTGGGGATTAGAAAGAGACAGAGAGGGAGAGAAAAAGAAAGAGAGGGGGGGAGAGAAAGAGAGAAAGCATGGGAGGTATGAACCAGGAAGACAGACTAAGGAGGACATTACCTCGTGAATAAATGCACCATGGTGGTAGTTAATGATTTGCTATTAATGTTTGTCAATGTTCCTATGTAAAGCACAAGTATACATATACCATTATCAACAGCCTTAACCTCAAGAGCAAAAGGGTCAGATCTTTAGAAAATGTACAATCGGCAGATCAACACATTTTGTAAATTCTGCTAAATTAGTCTGAAAAATGGTCAATACTTGGTAGATCTGAATATATTTGATATTGCCTTTATTCAAAGAATTTGTTTATGGTGAACTGAATTTTGAACCTCATTTTTGTCTTAAATTTGGATTATTTGCAAGTATTCGGGAAGGTGAATTGTACATTTTCTGACGATTTCACCCAAAAGCATTTCAATACAACACTTAATCCTATATAATATGATCAATATAGAATATACATGCGCCCCTTCACGTCCTACGTTAAAACAAGAGCATCCTTTCTTGGTGTGTCATGTGACAATTATTTAGTCTACAAAAATATAAGAAGTATACTAGCATCAATTGTTTGGGAGGTAATTGGCATGTAGCGAAGGAGGGCAGTCAGGCCAGTGGAGGAGAAACAGGGGGCAGTCAGACCAGTGGAGGAGAAACAGAGGGCAGTCAGGCCAGTGGAGGAGAAACGGAGGGCAGTCAGGCCAGTGGAGGAGAAACAGAGGGCAGTCAGGTCAGTAGTGGAGAAACAGAGGGCAGTCAGGCCAGTGGAGGAGAAACAGAGGGCAGTCAGACCAGTGGAGGAGAAACGAGGGCAGTCAGGCCAGTGGAGGAGAAACAGAGGGCAGTCAGGCCAGTGGAGGAGAAACAGAGGGCAGTCAGGCCAGTGGAGGTGAAACAGAGGGCAGTCAGGTCAGTGGAGGGGAAACAGAGGGCAGTCAGACCAGTGGAGGTGAAACACAGGGCAGTCAGGCCAGTGGAGGTGAAACACAGGGCAGTCAGACCAGTGTAGATACATGGAAGATGCGGTCAGCCGAGGGCCTCCAATAAAAAAAGGATGAATCCGACCATCTGACCGTGTTTTTCCTCTGTCCACCCACTGTCCCCAGTGATAGAATTAGCTCAGTGGACACAGGGAATAAAGTTGGAGCTGTAAGTTGTGGAATAACCTTAATATCAGATGACACAGCAAGAAAAGTCCAATATGAGGACCAATAAGACTTCCATCACATGTGAACATCACAAACCTGGCAAACACTCTATAGTGCTATATTCTGCTCCTAGAGCTGAGTTATATGAGTCTTTGTGCAACAGCTGAGAAAGCTAATGTTTCATATTTCTATTATTGCAGATAGCCAATTCACAAAAGCAACTATTACAGAACAGGGATAAAAGTGAGGTCAAGGCAAAAATACTGAAATATCTCTGGCAAGGGGAAAGGTGGAAATTACAGTTATTTTTATGATATAAATCTTTGAAGGTTTCAATGAAATTTGGTAAATCAAACTTCGTGAAATCTTTCTGAAAATTGTAGAATTTGTTTCGGTTAGAAATGATGAAATTTGTATGAAACTTTTATGTTTTCAAAAATACTGATTTCAGTATTTCTATTGAAGACTTTCATCTCTGACAGAAACATTAATATTCTCTCCCTAAAATTTGATTTTTTCAAACTTCAATAGACTATGATTAAGGTGTGACTTGGTCACACGCCAAATTAATATTTCTACCCTGAGAAATTGGCTAAAATAACAGAACAATTTTGATTTTACAATACAAGTTAACAGTCTGCAGTAGTTTTTAATAGAGGAAATTTCAGAGCTGATGAGTCTGACTGAGGTAATAGCCACAGTTTTCTTATACTCATGAACTTTAACAGGTTTGAGCGGTAGCACTTTCTTTAAAGTTATTTAAGCTGTTTAAAGATCACCAACTTCTAAAGTGAACAGTCTTCAGTATGCTGCTGTGGCAGAGAGTGGTCACTGCTGTAAGTGGAGTAAGTTGTGGCTAGTCACTCTAGCCTAACCAGCTTACACTTTCTTATAAATATATGTGATGTTAAGAGTCATAAGTCACACACAAAGGAATGTTGAGAAATCATCATATTTGAACAGATGAGATCAAGCAGATTCTAATGGTGGTAAACATTAACACAAATAGTAAGTATTTGTGACATTTGTGTATTTTTAGGTTTGATATTTTTTATTTTGAAAAAGAAGTTTTCAATATCTGTGGGTGGATAATTAATAGTAAAGTAGCTGAATATACTCTATAAGATGGCCTCAGTAATGCAATGATATATTTAATATACTGTCCCGAAATTTGGTACATGTATTTATATGACTAACAGTGGTAGACACCCTGACAAAGAGATCTTGTAAATAAATCACTTTGAAAAATATATATTTTGCGACTTGTGACTCAATTCCCGGATAAACATTACATATAACACTGAGGCCTGTATAACGTTAGAGATGCATTTCAACCTCCCATTTAGCCATGTGTGACAGGACTTCTGTTTTGGTTTAAGCAATGGTCCGGACAGACAATTCCCTCACTGCCCCTAATTCTAAAATCAGTCTTCCTATGTCTTACAGATTACATTGAACTCCTAATAATGAGTTGAACATAATTTTAAGGCCTATTTTTGTTGCTCAAATTAGGCCAGGAAAATAAGATGTTGTGTAAATGAAAAGTCCTATAGTTTTCAAATAAATAGTGCAAGAGGCAGTGTTCTAGATAATAAGATTTATCATTATCCTGTCTATCAATTGACCAAATGCATGAATGCTGAAACGCCCACAAATGTGCAAAGTACATAAACGTTGTATGTAGTTCCACAATATGATAACCTAACATTATTTACAGGGCATTAATAACACGACCATCAATGGACAATACTAAAAATTTAGAAACAAAATTTACTTAAAACATTGAAACAGCAGCTGGGTATAATGTTGAACAGACTACAAACAAACCCCAATATTTATCAATTAATATTAACAGTGAAAGACCAATCATTGGTCAAAAAAATCCAGCTTAAAGCTAGCCTCCTAATAATTTACTGAATTAAACTTCTCCACAGTAATATATATAGCCAAAGTATTTGTGATATGTTTCAGGAAAATGAGTCACAAGTGGCAAAAATGATACTTTTCAAAGTGATTTATTCACATGATCTCTTTGTTGGAATTTTATTAATCTTGAAAGTTCATGTGCTGTTAGTAGCAAGAATAGATGTTCCAAATTTCAAGAATGGCGATTGAATATATCTTTCCATTTCTAAGGTCATCTTATGGAGTATATTCAGCTTCTTTACTAGTAATTGTCCACCAAAACATACTGCAAATATTTTTAGAAAAAATAAAAATATCAAACTTTGACTATAGAAACACTTCTTGGATGTCCTTTATGTTTACCACCATTAGAATCGGCTTGATCTCATCTTTTCAAATATGATGGTATCTCAAAATCCATTTCTTGTGACATTTTATTAAAACACATCTCTTCACACCTTTATTAAAACATCATCTCAAAATGTGATTATATTCAAATATTAAAATGGCGTGAAGCATATTACATGGCGGTTAATGTCTGCTTCAAACATTATTTTAAACACAGTATAAAAAATGAAAACTTTACAACTCTAGAGACCAGATCTCTCAGCCAGGTGAAAACGATTCAGCTGGGTGAAGATTTTTAACACAATTAATACAATAGGTAACTTCTACATGGTGTTTGGAAACAATAGCATTTCCCTAAACAAAGAAACCTCATTTCTATATCACGAACAAGCAAGGTACATTCCAACGTGGAGGGGTGAATTCTCAACACTATATTTAGCAAATAAATCTAAAGATTACCCAGCTAGTAGTGGGAGATTGAATCTTGGGTTTAAAATAAAAAAAAAAGATTGCTACAATTATACAACCATGGGACAAATCATGGTATTGCTTTTATCATTAAAGTACATGTAGAGGCAATTTCTTTTGAATTGTTAACATGACTGATATTTCGCCTGCCCAATCAGGCAAGGCTTATAAGGGTCAGATTTTCATAAAATCCTGTAATATATTATTGCATGTATTGTGTTGCTTCAACTACAAGCTATGGACTATTATTGTATTGTTCTCGAAACGTCCCCTCAATTGAGCAAAATACTTAACCAAATACTTGACGTTTTCCCTCTTTAAATTTTTAATTTTGAAAGTAGATACAATGACAATGGGAATGTGTTTGGGGAGTCAGTAGCGAATAATTATTTTTAAATACAAGACTAATTAAGAATGGAAACAAATGTACTTCAATCATTTATGCAACATTCAATAGATGACCTTGAGAATGATAATGAGTAGCATGTGCAAATCTTTATACATTATAACATTATATATATATGGAATTATAGGTATCTACATTAAATATATAACAATTCTATAAGGCAATACAATTTGATTAAAACAAGTGAATTCCTGGTATCATCGCCTTAGTTGTAATATTACATCATAATTGTGTTTCTCTTTCTGTTATTAAAATAATCAGGGTTCGCACAGTTCTGTTGTGATAGAAATTAAGGATTTGTAAGGCCAGGAATATAGCTGGCTAAGGACCTAAGGAATACAAAACACTTGATACAGTAATCATTTTGATATACTTGCTGTAATTATTCACAATTCTGCAATTTTCCCAATGGAATGGCTTTTGGGAAACAGCCAATATTGAAATATTTGCCTATATTAAGGTACTTGTACAAACATTAAAGGCCTTGAAAATTAAAATTAAATTCAAGGTTCCAAGGTCCTGTACAAATCCTGATTAATCGATTGGTGGACCAGGCAAGTCTTAAAATAGGGAAACAGAAACCTCTTTGAATACAATGTGAAAAAAATATATAGCCACAGTTATAGAACAGGGCACATCATATGGTCCGGTATAGAATGTGTATGGCATGTTAATTAATACATAAGATCATCTATGCCAGGACATACTTGTAAAACATTTATATAATATGTGATGTGTTTCAGGAAAATTAGTCACAAGTCGTAAAAAAGGGGATTTTGAGATATCATATTTGAAACAAGGAAATCAAGCTGGTTCTAATGATAGCAAACATTAGGACAGCTAATGCATATTTCTATATTTTAAGTTTGACATTTTTATTTTTGAAAAAAAGTTTGCAATATCTCTAGGTGGATAATTACTAGTAAGTAAATTAGCTAAATATACTCCATAGAAAAAGCTTCGAAGTGCATGAATATATCTAATAAACAGTCTTGAAATTTGGTACATGTATTGAAGCACTAATCAGCTCAAAATTGAGAACATTCCTACAAACAGATCTTGTGATTAAATCACTTAAAAAATATCAATGTCGCAACTTGTGGCTCATTTTCATGGAACACATCACAAAATTAATGACAGCAAATTCTAAACTACAATTATTACACAGAGCCCATACAAATATACATTACTTGGTCGATGCTGGCGGTGATTCAGAAAAACTGCCTTGTCGGTCGAGCAGGCGTCTGTTGCGAAAGCGTTCAATGACAGGCGTGATATCATACTGTTTCTCAAAGAACTTGACAAGTGCAGGGTCAGTGAGAACTGAAGCCATGTACTGTTCAAATGTAATGGCCCAGTCCCAATCCAGTTGAGCATTGCTAGATTTACGAGGTTACCGTTCGCTCTGAGACCGCACACGTTCACTTGTGGTCTCTCCTGCAGCTCCTATGGAGATAGGTTGGCTTGTAGTGGATGTAACAGAAGTAACATCTGGTGATTTATCTGCAACAATACCTGAGTCAGGGGCTTGGTCAGTTGATGATGTGGTATCACGCTCTGGTTGAGTTTTTGTGGTTGTTTCTGGGATGTCAGGCTTAGCATCTTTGCTTCCTCCTCCTTCACCTCCTCCTCCTCCTCCATCTTTACCAGCAGCTTCAAGGTTAGATCCAGGACAACCAGTGTCTTTCCTTTTCTCCCCCTGTCCACTTTTATTGCTAGTAGTTTCTTCAGAGATGGAAAGACCGGCCAATTTCGACTCAGTGTCTGCGAACACGCTGCTGTCAGCTGAGCCATAGACTGTGTCGGGGGAGCTGAGGGCCCAGCTGTCCGGGCGGGAGGTGCGACCAAGGTAGAACTGTTTGCCGACATCGCCCAGCTGGAGGAGCAGGGTGGCAACACTGGCGATGGCATGGTACAGGGACTGCTCATCTACATGTTCACTGAACATGTCATACATGGTCTTACACAGCTGGATGAACTGAGCCTGCAACAGACAATTCATTATATTTAACATACATTATCAGCTGTGAACATACCTGCAAAATAACTACCAACTCAAAAGATAAACACATTAAACTCCCAATAACTTCAGGCAATACCAAAGAAATTAACTAAAATGAGTAAAGATTAGGGAGACAGGAGGTGGAGGAGGTCCGAGAAAGAGAGAGAGGGAGAGAGAGGGAGAGAGAGGGAGAGAGAGGGAGAGAGAGAGGAAGAGAGAGAGGGAGAGAGAGAGGAGAGGGAGCAAATACATGGCAATGTTTGCACGATGTTCCCTGCTCATGGAGCTGCCTTGTGGCATATAAACTACATGTTATTATTATTATACATATATGGAGAATCAAATATAGCTACAATCTATATATGGGCACCTGTACCGCATCTCTCCTATATATATATAGATAGAGAGAATGGGACGAGCCGGCAATAATCGAAAATTTATAGGAAGAGATTCGTCCACATAAGCACGATGCCGTAGGCAGAGTGCTTATGTGGACGAATCAAGTCCTATAAATTTTTGATTATTGCCGGCGAGTTCCATTCAATATTTATTATATGTGCATAAAACTTGATCAAATATCATCAGATATCACTGAAATAGTATGAAACAAGCATCTACATCGACGGGTCTTTTGTATGATGTCACGCTGCGGACACGCTAAAAAAACATCAACATTTTATCCACAATTATTTCTGGAGATTCCTCTGGTAATAATCCATACAAATGAGCAATGAAAACATCTACAGAAAGGGGAGATTCAGATCTACAAATGCATTATGTTAAATCAATGTGGATATGAATGTTCCCGCATATCCACTCAATTGTTTACATGCTAATTTTTCCGGCCTACTCGACCGCAGTCCTAGCCTACAGAGCTACGAGTAGGCCAATGCCTGTGTTGATTGTTGTTTCCCTTGAAAGCATTAAAACACATGAACAATGAAAATCTCTAAGAAGAGACATATAAGACATATACTAATAAACTTATGGTTAGAGATAGTCCAAGCAACTCCGACTCTGTCTAGTTGCCTGTGGCATTTGTTTACATACTTCGCAGAGAGCCAAGGCTCTCCGCGAAGATGGCGGAAGTGCAGGGGTAACGTCAGAGCTATTTTTAGACAACTACATTTTTATAGGACGCGTCCTATATGAATATTTTTATAGCACCCCACTTATAGCACCTCTCATATAGCATGCACGTATAATAAAAAGGCAATAGGTATATTTGATTCTCCATACATATGGGAGCTATGTAAACAAAAACACTGTCTTCACATGTTCAATTATGTTATATATATATATAGTTGCTCTAAAGGTGTGTGATATATGCATGCATAGCTTAAAGTGCATTTGTAATAACACTTTTAGAGCATATGGAGGGAGAGGGACCTGGGAGACATATAAACATTGGTAATAATAGAACCCTTTAAGACTTGGCAAGGGCCAGGTTATGACTATTCATGGGAATGTTGGCACCATCGCCTCATGACTTTGGGTCAGATCTTCAGAAAATGTACAATCGGCAGATCTACACATCTAGTACATTCTGATAAGTAAAGACTAAACAATGGTCAACACTAGGTTATCTGAGTATATTTGGTATTGCCTTGATCAAACGATCTGGTTGGTTATGCTGGACTGAGTTTTGAACTTGATTTATGTCTTAAATTTGGGTTATTTGAGGACATTTGAGAGGATTGGTGAAGGTGAATTGTACATTTTCTGGAGATTTCACCCCTTACTGTACCTGGTTGATTCTGGAGATGTCCTTCAGCGCTAATTTGGAGTCTTGTCTGATGAAGTCATAGCGTCCTGATCCCGACACAGGCGTCCCCTGTTGTGAGCCTACAACAACAATAGGGGAGTTTGCATAGCCGCCATTTTGAATCTTTATTCGCATGGAATTATGGGACTAATGGTAGTCTAAAACCTATAGAAAACAAGCCATGTTCAGCATGGACTATTTGTCAATGCTCTAATGTCAATATCCATGTGTTTTACATGTTTCCATAACAGAGATCTTTCCCATCATGCATTTTGTTTTCATAGATCATTTATAAAAGCTATGATATTGTTGGAAACATTTTCGATAAAAATGTTGCGAAATATTGGTATGTCAAATTTCAACAGAATCCATCCCAGGATGCACTGTAACAGACATGCGCAGTGGCACATGCAAGTCCCCTATAGATCCATAAACCTTTGCCATGAATTGTTTCATGCCCACCTGGAAGACCTGTTAACAGAGGGTGCCAGCCGTATTTCTGTATATTGATGTCTTATGGAAATAAAAACGATTATATATATATATATATATATATATATGACAGAGAGATGAATCTTCTGGACAATTTGGCAAATTACCACGGTTATGAGTCAAACACTCGTAGTATGTGACGGCATAAGGTATGACGTGACAGAACAAATGTGACGCAACTGCCCATTGTTCAAGACTGTATTGGTCGTTAGGTAAGCTGGGTGGCATGGATACCTTGCTATATGTGATCCGTTTTTAGGAAAATGAGTCATAAGTCGCAAAATATGGATTTTGAGATATTACCATATTTGAAAAGAGATCAGCTCATTCCAATGATAGTAACAATAGGACAATATTCCTATATTTAAAGTTTGATATTTTTAATTTTGAAAAAAAAAGTTTGCAATGTTTCCTGGTGGCTAATAACCAATAAAGTAACTAAATACACTCCAAACGAAGGCCTTAAAAAACAAAGGATATATTTCATACAATGTCCTGAGATTAGTTGCATGGATTCATATGATTATAAGTGCTAGACCCTTCAAAAATCAGAACATTCCAATAAAAAGATCTTGTCAAAAAACACTTTGAAAAATATCAATTCTGCGACTTGTGACTCATTTTCCTGGAACACATCACATATGGTCAAGATGTGGGCGGTAACTGAGTGGTTCCAAACCCATGGCTAATTTTGTCAATATCTACAGGTGAAGTAATGAATTGAACGTTAATAGTTACGTAAATGGTTTAATCATTTTTGTTGAAAAAATACCCACATCTCCTACAAGGAATGTGTGTATGTCCCTATTAAAGGGACGATAAACAAAGGTTTATGTTTTAAGGTTATTATTTCTTGCATTTACGTACCCTGCCATCGCGGCTTTTACAATGTTAAACATTTTATGATCCTTTAAAAATCGGTCTTTTATATTTTTCTATGTCGTTTTATTCTCTGACCATATTTTTCTTATTTTCCTATCACCCAAAGTTGAGGTTGTTTAACAAGAGCTTTTCACACAGACCCTTATACGGTATCTAAAACAACGTACAGACCTCAAGTATGTCTCCACTGGCTGCGTTAAGCTCTCCGTTAAGCTCTGCGGTAAGCCTTGCGATGGTGCTGTGTTGTTGAGGAGGGGCAAGGACCTGCCTACATCATTCACTGACCATCTAGGCAAGGACCTCGTCATTCCTCACCACCTACAGAACCAGCACAAACCACTTGCGGTAAGCAAGGCTTACCGCAGAGCTTACCGCAGCCAGTGGACACCACCCTTAATGTTACATAACACTTACCTCTGTAGCTGTCAGTGTCGGTATTCTCCAGCAGTATAGAGTTGACGTCTCCCAGGCTGTCAGTGGGTGAGGAGGTGGTGGTGGAAGCCCTCCGCTGTACCAGTGACAGAGTGCTGGGCGGTATGGCTGGTTGGGACGCTGACCGGTTCCTCCGGGGGGATACCCGCTCTCCTCCAGTACCCTTGGCTATATCACCTCCTTCTGGGGACTTAGCAGGCGAGCCTGAAATTATTGGGTTTTTTGTTATGGTTGAAAAATTAGAGATATTCAATTCAATTCAAGTATTCTTTTATTTGCGGATCTTGTTGCACATAGGTAGCTCGATATCTGGTTAATAAAAATATAAATTCCTGATCAGCCAGGTCTTCCAACTAGTGCATGTATCGCTTCAAGTTCCGATAGACAACTTCGAAATTTCGGTAGTGTCTCTTGACTCTATTTATTCCAATTTTTCGGGCTATAGGGTGCCCTTCATCAGGGAAAATTGAAGAATGATATAAAAGTTAGGGGGTCATATCAAAAAATGTGCAAAACCGGAAGTTTTAGTTATTTTCATTTATGCTGTGAGCTATGCTGTATTACTGTTAAGCGGCAATTCCACTGGGTCACTCTTGGTTTGCTTTGTTATTTAGTTAGAGTGCATAAGAAGCAAGAGCGGTCCAGTGAAATTGGTAAATGCACTTTGCATGCACTTCTTCGGAACCTCAGACGTTGCGTTAAAATCTGACATGTTGGATTTGAGTAGATGAAAGGCGCAGCATAGAGAAGCAACAAATGGGTCAGATTTTCAGAAAATGTACAATTGGCAGCTCTACACATTTAGTAAATTCTGCTAAATCTGGCTACAAAATGATGGATACCGGGTATATCTGAATATATTTGGTATTAAATTGTATTGTATTGTATTAAAGTAACAGTTCTGTTATGTTAAACTGCATTTTGAAGCTCATTTTTGTCTTAAATGTGGGTTATTTGAGAGGATTGGTGAAGGTGAATTGTATATTTTCTGAAAATCTGACCCAAATAGCAAACCATGAGCGCAAGTGGTCCAGTGGAATCACAGCTTAATAATGTTTTATAAACTGAGATTTTCTTTCGGAGTGGGCAAGCTAGAGGCTCTATTGTAGAACAAGAGGCCGGCTATAATCATTTTAATGCTTGTATATACTAGAGAATTTTACAACATGACTTAGGTAAGCCTATTCCCGCCCTTGAATCACACAGTAATAAAGTATACAATATATACTTATTCTTGGCAAAAGAAATAAGAAAAAAAAAGAGGGAAAAAAACTTACTCTTGCCAGACGATGCACTGCTACTTCCCTCCTCATCAAAGAAGTCAGTTGCCTCCACCGCGCCCTCAGTTGTGTCTGTGAGAAGTATGGCGACAGTATTAAGCATTATACCAGAGCACAAGCCAGCGGTTCCCATGTAGTTGGCACTAGCTTTTGTCAATATCAAATATTAGAAATCTTGAGATCCTGAGAATTTTATCTAATAGTTGATTTAGATTTGGTGATTGCATAGCTCCAGCATGTTAGTAGTTGTGACTTTTTACCAGCTAGGATGCTAGGGACTTCAGACTTTTTTTCTTCTCTTATTATTTATCATTCATTATACACACATTACTCTGAAAACCTAGAGTGATTTACGCATAGTGCGTATTTCACTAGTGATTTACGTGGGGTTGTCATAGCAACCAATCTGTTTTTTCTAGTAAGATTACCTGTAAAATTCAAATCCATAACTCGATTTGTTTCTATTTTCATGTTTGAAAGAGTATAATAAATCGTTTAACTAACTCGTTGGTTTCAGTCACTTAGAATATTACACTCGTTGCTACGCAACTGGTGCAATATTCACGCTCCTTCAACCGACTCATTAGTTAACCTGTATATATATCAAGGAAACTAAATTGCTTTCGCACAAAGCTGGGACACATAACCTTAACCCATGGAAGTGTCTTTTGTAACACACTGTAATGACCTTTTAAGGTTGGTCTCCACTGGCTGTGGTAAGCCTTGCGATGGTGCTGTGCTGGTTCTGTAGGTGGAGAGGAATGATAAGGTCCTGCCTACATGGTTCACTGGCCATGTAGGCATAACCTCGCCACTTCTCACCATCACAGCATCATCGCAAGGCTTATCGCAGCCAGTGGAGACCACCCTTTACCCTTAAGGTACTTTAGCACTACCCACCTGACTTGGCCGTCTCTACATCGGCCTCGTCCACATCAGTGGACAGTAGGGCGGGGGGCAGGTGCAGTCGGTAGAGCAGCTTCAACCTGGCCACCACCTCCCCTCTACACATGGTACCCAGCACCCACGCCAGGTCGCGGAAGTTGATCATGTTATCTTTGTTATTGTCCAACAACTGGAAACACACAAAGTATAGACATATATTAAGATTTATTTCCACCATATAGCCAAGATAGCTAAGATAGCTAAGGTGCTAATGAAAACTAACATAAGTGCTGCTAACACAGAAACAGAAACAAAATCTTATATAAAAAGGTTCTTTTATATATACACTGAAATACATGTGGCATGTGGTACCGGTTATTATTATTATCCAACTTTTCCCTCCTCTTAAAGGGACTAAGGAATCGCATATCAACTACTTTTCCGACAGACTATAGCAAATAGTTAAGGTCATAACTAAACCTACCCTAAACATCCTGAGGGCCATGGTCTCGGCATGTTGTCCAGTAGCCCAGGGTGCAAGGGCAAGGAAGAGGAGTTTGAACTGGTCATAATCTATACGGTATAACTGGTAGTAGGGCTTGGTGGGGTCATACTTGTCCAGCAAGTCTAGCTGGGGCTGGTGCGTCCTCCAGTAGCAGGACGTCAGGTACTCCTCCTGTGGGGGAAACATGAAATCATATTTTTTAACGATTTGCATAGCCGCTATTTTGAATCTTTATTCGCATGGAATTATGGGACTAATGGTATAGTCTAAAATCTATAGAAAACATGCCGTGTTCAGCATTGACTCAACGATCCTATAGCTACACATGTGTAGCTATAGGATCGTTGATTGACTATTTATCAGTGCTCTAATGTCAATATCCATGTGTTTTACATGTTTCCATAACACACGCCACCATATTTCCCATTATGCATTTGGTTTTCAATTCAATGACAATAGGGGAATTTGCATAGCCGCCATTTTCCCCATAAGGGAATGGGGTTCAAAGGTAGCTCAGAAGGATAAAGCTACATTACTTTTGTTTTATTATACAATTTCTGATAATGTTATATAATTTAAAAGTTAAATGAGACTTCCCTTCTAAAGTTGATATTTGACTAGAAGTTTATGATTGTACTTCTAGTGGTGATGAGGGAATAATTGAGATGTAGGTCACTAGATCGGACAGTTTTTATAGCTATAAATTTCCTGATGAAACTTAATCAATAAGTAAACTGTGATATTTGTTCAAAGGGTGGGTCGGCGGGCAATTATTCCCTCATCACCACTAGAAGTACAATCATAAACTTCTAGTCAAATATCAACTTTAGAAGGGAAGTCTCATTTAACTTTTAAAGTTTATTTCACTGCCATCTAGTGGAGATGAGCAGGAATAATTGAGACTGTGGAGCTTAGTTTTATCAGGAAATAAATTACCTGTCTAATTCTCCAACTTCTTCTTCCTCCTGGCCGATAGGCTATCCTCTAGAATGGATTTGGCCATATCAGTTTTGTTTGAAATCTTTCTTTCATAGAACTTCGCGAACGTGTCTGAGTTCGACCACCCTGCCTTTTCCAAAATATTGGCTATTGGTACTCTAAGCTTGGCTGCTTTAGATACGCTAGCAGATCTCGTGCTGTGCGCTTTGTAAATGTTAGTGTCAATCCCTGCTTCCGTGAGGGTGAATTTTATCCATCTGGATACTGTATCTTTTGCCACTCTTCTATGAGTGCCACCGTAAGAAATGAAGACCTGGTCCTCTGATTTTCTGTATTGTTCTGTGCTCTCAAGATATGTGTTGAGGCATCTCACTGGACAAATTCTGGTGTCCTCTTTAAATTTATTTATTGTTAGGGTAGTAAGGGGTTTTCCTTCCCTGTTGTGTTTGAGTAAACTACCTATGCAGATTACTACTCGATCCGGTTCTTGGGTAATACCCGAGATAGTCATAGCGTGGATCGTTTGGCTTCTTTGAGCCGTGACTAATGCTAAAAGCGTTACTACTTTCCATGACAGATTCTTGAGTGAGAGTTTGGAATTCTTTCCCCACTTCTTGAACAGTGTCAAAACTTTATTTACGTCCCACGTTTCCTTATAACATGGTTTAGGCGGGTTACTTTTAAAAGCGCCCTTGATAACTTTGCTTAAACATGGGTGACTGCCCAGTAATTCCTTCTGATCATTAGTTAATGATAGGAAATTGGACAAGGCACTTCTGGCTGTCCCTACTGCGGAATGTGATAGTCCTTCAAAATGAAGCGACGCTAAAAAATTTACGATTCTTGGTATGTTGATTTCCATGTAATCTACCTTAAGTTTTAAGCAATACACTCTCCATCTTTTAAGTGAAGAATTATATTGTTTGAGCGTGCCTGGCCGCCATGACTTCATCATTAGTCCGACAGCTGCTGGTGTCATGCCTCTCCTTAGCCAGTGTTGTTTTAGAACCTCCATGCTATCATTCGAATGTCCCTTAATTCGTCCGATGTGGGGTTTATTAGTGGAATCTTTCCTAATTTCCAGGAACGACGCGCGTTTCTTAGCAACAGGCCGAACCAGGGTTGAGCCGGCCATTCTGGTGTTATTAGAACGGCTCTGCCCCCCTCCTTTCGCAGCTTCTGCGTTGTCCTCGCCACCACACTGAAAGGAGGAAATGCATATAGATTAGTGAAATTCCAATCATGCGCGAAAGCATCGATCATACAAGCATCTGGATCTGCGATCCAGCTGCAGTATTTCACACATTTGTTATTGAGTCTCGATGCAAACAGATCTATATCAAAAGGTCCCCAGGCTTTGTCTAAGTCCTCAAATACTTTGCTTGGTAAAGTCCATTCAACATTTTCCCTAAAGTTTCTGGATTCATAATCGGCTATGACATTGTCCACCCCTGGTACATGAACTGCTGATAGCCAAATATTTCTGATTTGGCAGTATTCCCACAGATCCCTTGCTATGATATCGCATTGTTCTGACCTCATGCCGCCAAGGTGGTTAATGTATGCCACTGCGGTAGTATTGTCACATTCACACCGGATGTGCTCGTTCTGTACTTCTCTAAGTAAACTTTTGATACCTAGAAAAACTGCTAATAGTTCCTTAGCGTTTATATGAAGATATTCTTCCTTTAATCCCCATTTTCCCCCTGTACTGTGGTCAGGGATTGATGCGCCCCATCCCAGGTTACTCGCATCCATGGCGATATTAAGGGAAGGAGCTCCTTCCCAAATTCTACGAGAGGCATTCGGTAGGTAATTCACCCACCAACGTAATTCTGCTTTTGCCAGTCCTGATAGGGTCATAGTGGCTTCAAAGTTAAAATCATTACATTCTAAGGCTTGGATCTTATCCTCCTCAATATGTCGGTAGTGTGACATTCCGTATTCAGCCCCTTTGGTCAAATCAATGAGGAGCCCTACCACTGACGCCACCTCGCGAATTGTTGGGAACTTAGTTCTCAAAAGTCGGTTGGTTTTGTCACAAAACTTATCTGTTTTCTCACTAGGTGGGGTGACTGTCATAGTCTGTGAATCTAAAATATAACCGAGGAATTGGATTTTCCTTGCCGGTTCAAACACGCTTTTCTTCACGTTAACTGTGAATCCTAGCTCAGATAAAAGAATTGCTAGCTCTTTTACTGTATCCTCACATCCCTGATACGTTTCATGCATGATGAAAGTATCATCTAGGTAGCCAAAGCAAGTAAACCCTTGACTTTGTAACTGCGAAAAAACTGGTTTCAGGAATTTAGTGAAGTATCTAGGTCCTTGTGCTAGACCCATTGCCATACACGTGTACGTGTATAATTCCTCCCCCCAATAGAATTTAAGCCACTTTCTGTGTGGTTTGTAGATGGGAATTGTATAATACGCGTCCTTAAGGTCTATTGACGCCATGAAACAACCCTGCGACATTAGTCTGGCTGCAGTGTTTAGCGAGTCCATTTTGAAATGTTCGTAAGTGATGCTTTTGTTCAGCTTAGATAGGTCGAGAATGATCCTATGCTCCCCATTGGGTTTAGGTCTTAGGAAAACGTTTGAAATGAATTGTCCCTTCTCTTCATGGGATTTTTCAATCACCCCTTTGTTTAGCAATTTTTTCAATTCTAAATTCAGGATTACTTGCTCCTTATCATTGAGTCTCAAAGGTCTCGGTTTTACTGTCTGCTTAGGGATCTTATCAAAGTCCAACTTAGTTCCCGAAACCCCGATTAGAATGAAAGCATCTGACGTTAATTCCCTCCATTTGGGTAAACAGTTCTTAGTATTTCCCGCTTTAAACAACTCTGGGTTTAAAAGTTTGTCACAGAAATTATCACTTACATTTTTCTGCTGCTTGACTGGTTTGGTGGCAAGGGGGGGCTCAGCGGTTACTGAGTCCCCTTTTGGGCAAAACCCTGCCCGGTTGAGGTTGAAGCCTGGTTGGTTCCTCCACCCCGGCCATTGTTCGTGCCACGAGGTTTCCCCCTGTACGCTCCTCGATTGCCACCCCGGTTGTTGTTACCTCCGTTGTGGCCTCCTCGCCCAGGGTTATTTTGATAACCCCTCCGCGACCCCTTCTATTTCCAAATAAAGCGGGTCCCGTGCTATCTGAGGTCTTAGTCTTCTTGGGTTTGGCTAAGAAAGAAATCATTCTCTGTGACTTCTTTAGTTCCTCTATTTTGGTAGAAACGTTGTCTCCAGCCAGGCATTGTGGTGTTGACGGGTTTTTGTCGTCGTCAAACAGCTCTTTCAGTTCTGGGTTTGTGTCCACCTTCAGAACCTCTCTGCGTGCCTTAGTCACATCAGTAAATGCCTTCATAATCAGCGCTGTGGCCTTGGAAAGAGACTTAAATGTAGTCTCAGAAGGGGTGCCTGGCTTGTATTTCATGTGCAACTCAATATTCCCAATTAAAAAAAAATTATTCTTGAAAAAACTTGTCAGAAACTCTTGCGCTTCAGTTTGTGGTGCTTCGGAGTCTTCTTCCTCGAAGTATTCTCTTTCATCACTCTCCTCCACATCGGAGGATGTGCGCTTGCCTTTGCCTTTGCCTTTTCCTTGGACCTCTTTGAGTTGATCCTCAAACTCCTTTCGCTGCTCCTTGGTCAGCGTTTTCATGTAACGGCTCAAGGGGTCATCACCCCCGCCATCTTTACTAGTTCCAGGATTCTCTTTCTCTGGAGTCTTCGGCTTATCCGACTCCTCCTCGGAATTTTTCTCGGTACTTTTGGTCCGAGTTTTACCCATGTTGAGAATGCACTCGGGTTTGATGACAATAAAGTCGAGTCTTGTGATTTGTATCCCACTGGAATCACTTAAAATCTCTTGTTCGTTTCCGAGCGCACTGCTCCACGAAGCCACTGAGGTTTGAAAGAACAACGCGGTGAACGGCGGTTCGCGCAGGCTCTTGGCCTAATGCGCATGCGCACTCTCAAGTAGGTCAGCTTTGTGGCTTGACCGAGCAAGGAGGTTGCAATGGCTGACCCGAGTCCTCCTAGGAGTTACGGGGGCCTATCGAGTCTGCCTTATTGTCGTGCTCGACGGCAAGATCACAATTTTTTCTTAGACCGGAAGACCCACTGTCTTCCAGTCTGAACACCTGGACTTACTTTCCAGCGGCGAATATTATCCTTAATCGAAGATTTGAATGAATTGAAGCGAGCACACTGCTCTGCGAAACTGTCCTTTCAAGCGACGGAAGTAAACTGTCCAATCTAGTGACCTACATCTCAATTATTCCTGCTCATCTCCACTAGATGGCAGTGAAATAAACTATCACGCAATATTACACAATGATTGCGTAACATTGATTAACCACATTTTTATTATTGATATTCCAAATTATCATTAACACTAATTATTACTTATTAAATTAATTAATCCCAGTATGTTGTTGCACCTCTTTTCAGGTCATCAGTTCCACAGTCCTTTTTTTCAGTAGACCTAAACCTAGAAGTTATACTGACCTTGAATACTATGAATACATCCTCCAGCTCCTTGCCCTTGAAGGCAGTGTCCCCTGCCACACTTCTTATCACATTGCGCATCGTACTGTCCTCTATGTTCTACAAGTACAAGTGGGAACACATGGGTCAGATTTTCAGAAAATGTACAGTTCGCCTTCACCAATCCTCTCAAATAATCCACATTTATGACAAAAATGAGCTTCAAAATAGTTTAACATAACAGAACTGATACTTTAAATCAATGCGATACCAAATATACTCAGATATACCCAGTATTCAGAACTTTTCAGTCTAATTTAGCAGAATTTCCTGAATGTGTAGAGCTGCCAATTGTACATTTTCTGAAAATCTGACCCACATAACAAGACAACAGAAAACTGCCACTTACTAAGATATATATCGATATCAAGGAGGCTAGGGCAGGCTGTAGTCATATAACTAATTTTAGAATAAATTTAAAATAGAAAAAGTTTAATGAATGAAAGTATTCTATCCAGTGAGTAGGACGAAGTAAAGCAGTGACGGAAGATAGATCTAAAGAATGAGGAGATCGAAGGAGATCTGACTGAGCATAGCATTGCATAATAAGTGATAAGGGTGAAATCGCCAGAAAATGTACAATTCGCCTTCACCAATTCTCTCAAATAACCCAAATATAGGACGAAAATAAAGATCAAAATACAGTTCAACCTAACCAAACCGATTGCTGTAACGTTGCAATGCTGAATATACTCGAATTTACCTAGTATTGACCAAAGTGCAGTCTAATTTAGGAATTTGGGAATGATTTTGATAATTTTCAAACTTTTCCAAATATACTGCGTTCAGTACATGCTGTGCAAAACTTGCATCCGTGACACAACCATGGGTAAGAGCTACTTTGTAGGGATGCAAATTTGAGGAGTGACTTTTGGCCAGATTTGTGCCAGTGTATTATCATCATAGCAATAACCTAGGATCTTGATGGGTAGTAACTCCAATGATACTGACCTGTACAACCTTGAGTCTATGTTTGAGTCTGAGTTTCTCTATTTGATGATTGGAGATGGTGCCAAACTTCTTGTAGGCATCCGCGATCAGGTCACTC
Organism: Sthenelais limicola; assembly: GCA_942159475.1. NCBI lineage: Eukaryota > Metazoa > Annelida > Polychaeta > Phyllodocida > Sigalionidae > Sthenelais > Sthenelais limicola. The sequence continues at coordinate 15,527,707 of OW804101.1, forward strand.
ACATCTATAGACGACTGCAGCAAGAAACAGTACAAAGTTATTTCATATATGGGTCAGATTTTTAGAAAATGTACACTTGGTAACTACACATTTAGTAAATTAGACTAAATAATAATAATGCATAATAATTAAATCTGTTTTTTTGTTGTCGATTTTTTTTACTAGACATTTCAAGCTGTCTTACTGATTCTCAGGATGAGAAACATTGAAAATTTAGGAAGTTGTAAGTCCTGCATTAGGATGTGAATAAGTCGAGTGGGAGGAATCCCCCTACCTTGCTGTTGGGACCACTATAGGTGGTATTACTGCCGGCGTTCTTCACGGTCGGTACGGTCGAGTCGCGGTTAGCCACAGTCTCTAGATAGGCTCCCAGCACTGTCATGGCCTCCCCATCATCCTTACAGGCCAACAACTTGTCACTACACTTGTCTAGGATACAGAGAGACACCTGGAATATCACCTGCAAGATACACAATAACACTTTATTACACGCCCATGATGTATGAGGGGTGCAATAACACTTTATTACATGGCCATGATGTATGAGGGGTGCAATAACACTTTATTACATGGCCATGATGTATGAGGGGTGCAATAACACTTTATTACACGCCCATGATGTATGAGGGGTGCAATAACACTTTATTATACATGCATCCCTCTTGAGAGGCACTGTAAGTGGGGTGCAATAAAAGTATTCATATAGTATGCCCCATGAATAACACTCTTACCATGGCCCCATGGATAATACTCTTACCATGGCCCCATGAATAATACTCTTACCTTGGCCCCATGGATAATACTCTTACGTTGGCCCCATGAATAATACTCTTATGTTGACCCTATGGATAATACTCTTACCATGGCCCCATGAATAATACTCTTACATTGGCCCCATGGATAATACTCTTACGTTGGCCCCATGAATAATACTCTTATGTTGGCCCCATGAATAATACTCTTACCTTGGCCCCATGGATAATACTCTTACCTTGGCCCATGAATAATACTCATATGTTGGCCCATGAATAATACTCTTACCATGGCCCCATGAATAATACTCTTATGTTGGCCCCATGAATAATATTCTTACATTGGCCCCATGAATAATACTCTTACCTTGGCCCCATGAATAATATTCTTACCTTGGCCCCATGAATAATATTCTTACCTTGGCCCCATCAAAGAAGAAGCAGTCTACGATATTGACGGCACTGGAGAAGGGCATGACTGAGAGGAAAAGAGTGAGGAACCAGGAGAGGGAGATCATGGAGAGGAGACCCAGTGTGTCCAGTAGAGCGTGAAGGGGCGGCAGGTGCTCCTCCAGCAGGTTCTCAAACACACCTGCAACACATGAGTGAGTGAGATTGGATGCTTTATGCCCTTATCAACACATTTAATATGGTTATATCAAGGGCGGGAGAACTGAGTGGGAGTGAGTGAGTGAGACTGGTTGCTTTACGCCCTTATCAACACATTTAATATGGTTATATCAAGGGCGGGAGAACTGAGAGGGAGGCAGTTTATGATCATACACAGGAAAGATTCTTCCCCCCAAAAGTACAGAAATCAGCAAAATAAAAGTATCACAAAACCCTAAAAAAAAGCATAAAAAAGTATAATATTCAATCTCATACCGCTGTTTCAAAAGGCATTTTCATTCACAAAATTATTAGAACAAGTTTTTGCCATGATTATGAAAGATGATTCAATTCATTTTTAAAAATGTCGCTGAGTAGCCAGGCAGCTGGGGAAAATAGGCGAGTATTTTGACCCGGGTGCCAGCTTTTAAAATAAGCCCTCTATATAAAAAAGATTTCACCAGCCAAAAAAAGTATGAAAAGCATCAAAAGTATTTTTTTTGTTGGAAATCCTTTAAAAAAAGTATAAAGACCAAAAAAAGTATAAAAAAAGTATTCTTCAAGGAAAAGGCAAAGAAAAGTATTATACATGTGGCAGCACTGGGTTATATACAAAGTTTGAATACTCAGGGATAACTAGTGGTATGTTACCTTGGTCTACAAGTGCCCCCACCACTTTAGTGTTGTAGTAGTCTGGTAGGAGTCTCTCACAGAGGGCGGTGAGGAGCCAGAAAGCCTCCTCCTCACTGGCGTAGAGTAAGAGGACACTCGTTACTATATTCATGGCCTGGCAGTAACCTAGAGGCATAGAACATAGACAGATATAATTAATAACCAGCGAATGTACGAAGGACAATGCAATAAAGAAGCACATGAACGAAATTTTGCTGAACCTCAGTCGGGATTTATTTTGCCCCTTAACATTCCAAATACAAAGACAAAAAAATTCAAAGTCCGTTCCAAACTGAAACACACAAGCAAATACGTAGGCAATATGTATACATACAATCCGCGGGAATCACCCCAAGCAACGCATACGGACTGGCTGTCCGCAGCAAATAAACATTAGCCTAAAGTACTGTGGCCCAAGGTAGGTGGACACATTATACCTATATTCACAATAAATATACACCATTCTTTCATTGCACCCAAAAGGTACACATTCTGACTTAATATAATTAATGGCACTTAATGGACTTAATATAATGTCTGGTCTTTCAGTGTAAGCCCTGGGAGGGAAAATCGAAATAGAACAGTGTTTTACTGTGCGATACAAATACAGACATGCACTGTTGTAAGTGGTAACATTTACTAAATCATTTATTACTAAATTGTATGGGATAACATTTAACAACATAAGTCATTTAGAACAGGTGGAATTGCGGGAAAACAATGGTATTTATCTATTGTGTAAACCACCTCCTTCCCCCAGATACTAGTGGTCTCTTACAGGCGGCAAAATCCAACCCGCGAAAAAAAGTTTTGATTATTTAAATTTTTTAAATTCAACAAAATTTGGTTAATCAATTATTAGTAAATAGTAAAAAAACAAAATTGATGGTAATTGGATTGAGTAAGCAAATGTATAATGATAGACTGGATGTAAATGTCAAATTAGGAGGCGAAAAACTTGAAGTCGTTGGGACATATGAGCAAATCCACCATTTGGTTGTCATTTGACCCTAAAATCGTCTTTTGCGTATTTGAATGAAAAAAAAACGATTGGAGACATTTTTCAATAGTTTTATCCTATCCGCCCACCCGAAATACATCGGAAATACCCCATATTTACATAGATTTTCCTAAGAATTCATGCATGGGGGTCGAGAAAAATGGATTTTAAGGCCTTATAAATGAAGAAAAATTAGGGGAGACCCAATAAAGTGCTGGAAATAAATAAAAATGTTTACTCAAACATAGTTTAAACCTATTTTACCATTGCCCCTTGACCCTAGCTACTATATAATATGTATTTTATTTGTTTTGAATAGCTTTTTGGTATAATAAAAATGTAAAAATATGTTGGGAAGTCTAAATGTCAGCGTCACGTGTGGAAAATAAAATCCAAGTTTTGAAAAAATGTAATATCCAGGGATGGACAATACATACCATTTGTGTTAGTTCTACATGGGTTTGAAATATTAAGAATAAATCTGATCGGATATCTGTTGATATTTTGGTATACTAGGTTATAAAGGAAGAGTTGGTCAGCTCTGATGTCAGCATCACGTGAGGGTTATTACTCTACTGCATTTAATAAATATTAGGAATTGATAATTAATAATATCCATATAGACGAGATACCACACATACTTCATTTCAAAAACCATAAATCCACCCAGGTTCTACTTAATCAGAAGGTAGGGTGGAAAATGTGTCAGCGTCACGTGTGGATTCCACACGTGACGCTGACACTGACGCTGACACTGACAATGGCAATGATATGTGTTGTTGGGACATAATAAAGAGAACCTTTAACTCTAAGAATTTCGCCTCTAAATATTTAAACAGAACACACATTTACCTTCATAAAAATACCAATACAAGTATTCAAGTCAATTTAAAAAGAGAACAAGGGGCAATCAATGTTATATTTCTGTATATACATTCCGAATATAATATCTGTATATGGGAACAGGGTCAATGAACTGTCACCGTTGTCGCTGCCATTATCATTACCATTACTGAAATGGTTATTTGACTATAACTTTCCTCCTAATTGGAATATTTTCACAAACTAAAAAGTATTATCATCCTTATGTCGAGACCTATCAAGTACAAAATAGTTTAACACATTATGTGCATATTTGTTTTATGTATTTTTAATTTTAATCCTTATTTATGTACAAATATGTACCAATCTTCGGTGCCCCTATCACCAGAGTTCTAATCACAAAATCTATCAAGCTGCCCTGACTACAATATTCATCATTAACATTCCCAATTTCGTCTATAATATCAGCAATATGTGTAGTTTATATACAAAAAAGAATAGATCAATTGAAGCAATTCTAAAAAATTAAGAATTTCCAGACCTGGATGACCAAATGACGACCAATTGGTGGAATTGCTCATATACTTATCTTGGACTAACGATAGACAATAGATTATTAATGAAACAACAATACAATAATGTTGTTAGACAGATTAATGAGAAAATGTATACTTTTAGAAAAATTAGATGTAATCTGACTAAGTCAACTGCAATATTAATTGCAAAATCCAAACTACTATCTCTATTTGATTACAGCTTATTTAGTTTATGTCCTCTGACAAACAAAGATTTAGACAAATTACAAAAAATCCAAAATAGAATTCTACGAATTGCATTGAGCTGTGATTACAGAACTAGTAATGCGGATTTACTTACTACAACAAAAGTGATGTGTATAAAGGAAAGAATGATGTATAACCACTGTATTATAGGACATAAGGAAATATATATAAAGGGAAATGTTATCCTCCCTACTAGAATGACTAGGCAAGCAAATGCACCAATATTGGGAAATTTTAACCCAAAAAACAGTAAGGATGAAAAATCGTTGAGAAATAACATACACTGCGGCGCCCGCAACGTATTACACCCGTCGGGCATACGGTTGTGGGCTGGGGACCAGGGAGGTTTAAGCAACCGTACGAAAACCGGGTGCTATCCATCCTCACACCTGAGGGCGGGCGTCGTCACACCTGACTGACGCACCCGTGGTATTTCGTCCACTGGCCGGCCTCTAGGCTGAGCGGCGATCAGGCCAGCTCTGCTCTCGAAATGGCCGAGAATTCATAGGGGACGACGGGGGTGTGATCGCCGAAAATAGCAGGGGGCGGTGATGGTGAATTATATTTAAATATTAGCTTTAATATCGTTCTTTTATGCCTGGTTTTACATGGCAATTACTGTATTATGCTGTTATGTGAAAGGGGATTTATTGTCAGTGGAATTAAAGCAAGAGAAGACAAAACAATGGTTAAATTATATACAGTTTACTCCTTTATTATTTGATTCGAAATTAAACAAAATAAAAGTTGAGACAAAATTCATTATCCCCTGAATGTTATTTTAACAAATGCATGTTAACTTATATATACAAGGAGACTCATCATTTCACGTAATTGTAACATCTTCGACGATAATTAGAATGATTTACATGTTCATATAAGTTATAATATCCATATTAAGCCTCAGATGTTAGATATTGCCAGGTTGACCTTTGACAAACGCATGATATGTCCCATGAACAGCCAACACCTTACTGATCACCTCATGCATATATTGATAAATAATCATTCAGGATTCATTCAGGAATCATTAATGAATCCTGAATGATTGAATTATTCCTCATATACAGTTCATACAGAAGTTCATACAGTAAGCGTTACAGTGATCATCATTATAACTGTTATACAGCGAAATCCAATTTTGATAGCTAAAATCCAAACACGTCAAATCATCTTTACAACTGATTTAATCATTCTTGAAATAATTCTTAAATTTTCTTCGCCATACCCTACTCATTAGATCATTACTAATTCATCATACTAACTCATATACCTTCATACCTTGTTTATTCTCAAGAGATTAGTGGATCATATTTGTGTATTAACGTAAACATGTCTTGATATTGATATATCATGTAGTAACATTAAACAGAACAAAGCTAAAAGGTTTTAGTTGTTTAAGAACAATAATTAGTGTGTTCGTTTGGTGGCACTGTGTCCATACGTTTGACATTAAAGCATTCAAATTTTGGATTTAAGTGTTAAATATTTCTGTTATTGACACCTATAAATATTTTCGACACATGGCTAGAATTATCAAGCAAAAACAATTCATGCCCTATTCTGTACTACTTTCATGGGCCATATAATGATACATCAAGAAGTATATTATTAGTGAATTACAAGGTCTTGCTATTGGTGAGTTGGTGGCCCCTCAAAAGGAATGCCCCATACTGCTGGTAGAATGAAGAAATCGTGGGGTGAAGCATGGTATCATTGTTGGATTTCATTCCACTTGCTGAGTTAATATAGAAACAGATCCTGTAAATGAAAAGAAATTTCTGATTACATATTTTACAATTCAATTTAAAGGTAATAAAGTGCTTTTATTTTTGGGGGTAGGGAAGGGGGGAGTGATGTTGCGGTGATATGAATGTATCTAAAGCCAAATGTCAGACTCTGCCTTCATAGTAGGACATTAATATATATGTGAAACCTCCCTTTCTCACCATTTCAATAAGTGATTGAAATCGTGAGGTAAGGTTGGGATAGTCGATCGTGAGGTAAGGTCGGGATAGTCGATCGTAAGGTCGGGATAGTCGATCGTGAGGTGAGGTTGGGATAGTTGATCGTGAGGTAAGGTTGGGATCGTTGATTGTGAGGTAAGGTATGGATAGTCAATTGTAAAGTAGGGATAGTCGATCGTATGGTCAGTATAGTCAATCGTAAGGTCGGGATAGTCGATCGTAAGTCGGGAAAGTTGATCGTAAGGTCGGGACAGTCGATTGTAAGGTTGGGATTTGTAAGGTTGGGATAGTTGATCGTAAGGTTGGGATAGTTGATCGTAAGGTCGGGATAGTCGATCGTAAGGTTGGGATAGTCGATCGTAAGGTCGGGATCGTCGATCGTAAGGTTGGGATTTGTAAGGTCGGGATAGTCGATCGTAAGGTTGGGATAGTCAATCGTAAGGTCGGGATAGTCAATCGTAAGGTTGGGATTTGTAAGGTCGGGATCGTCGATCGTAAGGTTGGGATTTGTAAAGTCGGGATAGTCAATCGTAAGGTCGGGATAGTCGATCGTAAGGTCGGGATAGTCAATCGTAAAGTCGGGATAGTCGATCGTAAGGTTGGGATTTGTAAGGTCGGGATAGTTGATTGTAAGGTCGGGATAGTCGATTGTAAGGTCGGGATAGTGGATCGTAAGGTCCGGATAGTGGATCGTAAGGTCGGGATAGTCGATCGTAAGGTCGGGATAGTCGATTGTAAAGTCGGGATAGTCGATCGTAAGGTTGGGATTCGTAAGGTCAAGATAGTTGATTGTAAGGTCAGGATAGTCGATCATAAGGTCGGGATAGTCGATCGTAAGGTCGGGATAGTCAATCGTAAAGTCGGGATAGTCGATCGTAAGGTTGGGATTTGTAAGGTCGGGATAGTTGATTGTAAGGTCGGGATAGTCGATTGTAAGGTCGGGATAGTGGATCGTAAGGTCCGGATAGTGGATCGTAAGGTCGGGATAGTCGATCGTAAGGTCGGGATAGTCGATTGTAAAGTCGGGATAGTCGATCGTAAGGTTGGGATTCGTAAGGTCAAGATAGTTGATTGTAAGGTCAGGATAGTCGATCATAAGGTCGGGATAGTCGATCGTAAAGTCGGGATAGTCGATCGTAAGGTTGGGATTCGTAAGGTCAAGATAGTTGATTGTAAGGTCAGGATAGTGGATCATAAGGTCGGGATAGTGGATCGTAAGGTCAGGATAGTCGATCGTAAGGTCTGGATAGTCGATCGTAAAGTCGGGATAGTCGATCGTAAGGTTGGGATTCGTAAGGTTGGGATAGTCGATCATGAGGTAAGGTTTGGATAGTCAATCGTGAAAGAATGATGAGTGAAGAGTTACTTTTAGGGTTTGTACCACATGTTACGATGATGTATGATGTTTTAAAATTCAGTTAAGATCACTTTTGATGAACAAAGAGACTAAAAAAAGCAGAATATTTTAATTTTCGGAAATTTGGTGCTATAAATGGTGGAATCTCTGGATATCTGACAATTTTTGGTACTAATTTAATTTTTCAAGGCCTTGGAAGGCATATTTGATGTTTCATATGTTCAAACTTAGAACTGGCTTAATCTGTAGATCGATTCTATAAAATATCCTCACAAACACAGGAACTGAAGTAGGCCTATATTCATTATCAGAAATGCACCATTTTTAGGGAATGATTGCAAGCGATTTATGTAGGGGTATCCCCACAGGCATGGAAATTGTTGGCATAAGTTGGCTTGGGTCTCAACATGCCCCCATATCATATTGATACATTTAAATACTAAATACTCTGATGAATTTAAAGATTTCTGCTGAAAATATAACCACCAGAAACCTTATGTAATTATAGCTTACCCTGGTGGGCAGGGTCGTGGCCACAAAGGTTGCCCGCGATTTTAACTTGCCAAATCGCCAGGGCATGCTCCCCCATAATATTTTTAAAAAAATAAATAAAACAATGGAGTAAATAGAGTATTCTGGAGTTAATTCTAATCATGGATTTTTGAGGCGGGGGTGGGGGCTGGGGGGGGGGGGGGGGTGGAGGGCAGCGAGGCAGGGGGCATTTAGAAATCTCCTGTTTAATGTCACCATAGTAGGATTATAAACCTTTAGGTTTTACATAGCCTAAGTGACAAATAAATGTATACAATTTTACCACTGAAATCTGTATGAAAATACACCAGAGGTTTAGAAATGAATAGACCAGGAGACCAGAGAGACGCAAGGGACGTAGAGAGGAGAGAGAAAGAGTTGAGAGAAGAAAGATTTTGGGGGAGGTTGGGGGGTATGGAAAACTAACGACTAACTTACTAACGTAGCTCTAGGCTCATCGATATTCAATACTGTACCTCTAATTCCTGAGCTTTTTATAATTCTTGTAATCTTACCCAGTTTTAAGGAACACAAGTTTATGAGTTTATTGAATTATAAGGAACAACTAATGAAATTAGACCTCCCAATTTTCTCATCGCCAGTCGGGCTTGGGCCGACACCGTCTTGGCTTGACTTGTTTATGAAGTGTAGAAGACCGAGCAAGGTGCCAACGACAGGCCTTCTCATGACCACCAGTTACCACCTGTTTCAAATCTAGCATCATAAGCATGGTCCCGATCGAAAGGTTAATTATTTCATTGATCATGCAGCATGTTGTTGATACACTCATGATCTAAGTTCTAATGGATGAATTAACTTACCCACATCGCCAAGCTCTCTGCTACAACGTTGGTAACTCCATCATGTTTTTGTAGAGATAAAGACGCCCAAATTAGGTGGAAATATGAACAGTCGATGCAAACTGACGCTTTCAAAACATCCGCCATTTTGGTTAACCCATGCGCATGCGTGCCTAGCATTGCAGATAGTCTCTCCACAGACCAGTACCGTGGGCCTATGTAAGCTATGTCCTGAGCGTGGGTCCCCGCCTAGACGGGACTGCCACCCCGGCGAGTGTTAACACCTGTGTGGTAGTGGGCAATGGACAAAAGTATCGGGACGGAATGGCCAAAAGCATCTATTAAATCATTTATGCGGGAATGGACCATTCCTCTCTCCCATTATTCTAGGCTATTCAGGGATCGTAGCTGGGCTCGTGCTAGGGAAAAGAATCAGTAAAACGTCAGTGATTATGATAAGCCTATTGGGTTTTAAGGACCTTAGATGTCAATACTTTGGTCACTAATTTTACATAGGAAAATCAGTAAAATGCATTCAAGCATCCTTAGGCTTATATTGATATCCTTACATATACCTTCAGGAACTACCAAGACAAGTAGGCTATTCACTTCAACGTAATAAGTACTCTAGGCGAATGAATATTAAATATAACTTAAGCAACTTTCACACCCACTCGGCCGCCACCCCTTGTCTGGGTGGTCAATGGAGCATGGCGCCCTTTTAGAAAAGCCTGCAGCATGTCGCGCCTGACTGATTCTGACCTGTTACGTAATAGGGAAATGCGCCAACACCCGTTTTTTCTGTCGCACAAGCAGCCTACACCTGTAAAGGCATCGCATCCGTTAGTTAGCGGATGAGGGCCATTTAAAAAAAAGCACCCGTCCCTATGCGGATGTTGGAAAAATATTTCTAGTTGACAACCGTGTCCAGCATTCTGAGATCGGCAGTGTAGTAAAGGCTTGGAATGGTCTTAGTCCAGAATTAAGACTTCAAGGTGACGAACTTGCATTTAAAAATAATTTGAAAAAAAGTATTAAAGATTATTGTACTTGATGATACAGCCATACTCCCCCCCCCCCCCCCCCCCCCACACACACACACATATACACTCTATTTTGTTTTTTATATCCTTTTCTTGATGACCTCGCCTCGTCCAGGAATTATCTTGGAGTTTTCCTGTCTCTCCTCTCAGTGCTTTGTCCCCCCCCCTGCCCCTGCATGCCTACCCCCTCAACCCGCTTATGTACAGAATACACCCTATCAATGGGGTATAATGTAATATATTGAATTGTATTAGTATCTTGAATAATTTGAATATATAATCCATCGAAAAGACGATTAATTAACTCTGTTTGTATATATATGATGCAACATGCACAAATGTCACATTTATTGATTGATATGATTCACCCATCTCATCTTGACACATGAAATGATACACACTAGTCGGGAACTCCTTACATCACATTATTTCGTAAAACATCTCATTTCATCCTCCATCCTTATCTCATTTTTTCGTTTCTTTAAATGTTCTGATAAACATTAGACAAAAACGGCTTATAACAAGTCATTTATATATTATAATGGCATGAGGTTTATACAAAACCTAAAGATTGTACTTATTTATTGATTTTGTATATACACTGCTTCCCTCGAAATGCTGAAATATAATCAGGGTGCTAAAGAACATCACCTCTGAGGTGAGGGCATCAAAACTGTAATACAAGCCTGAATAAAATTTCTGTTTAAAAAAAAAAAAAAAATCTAAGTAGTTCAAGTCTTCTTTTACCCATTCGATTTGAACTCTTTCCCCGTTTGGGTAGACCAATACAAGTAGTATGGAAGTGCACGGATTGTCTATTATTTTAGTAAGAACTGCTGATTGCTTTCGTCCGATCTTTACCTCCTCTTTTACCTCAAACTTTTTGTTTACACCCCAACATTTTAGGACGAAACAACCCTTCCAGCTCATACACACCCAGTGAACACTGTTGCAGTTTTTTCTTTAATAAATTGCGCGAAAATCGGCCGCGATTTTTGCGCGCCAGAACAGCGTCAGATGTTACTCCATGGAGCGCGAAATTGCACCGCGCATGGCGCGGTGCACTGACGCGCGTTATGCGCGGTCGTTATTGCAGGTTATTTCGCAGTGGTAGGGTCCTGTTCAAGGGGGGACGGGAATGGTGTTACTATGGTTCATAATTCTAGGGGGCGGCGGGGTGAAAACGGAAAATATTGGTTTTAATTATGGTTCGTTTATATCCGATATTAGATTGCACAATGCATGAATGCTGTATGAAAAAAAGTTATTGTTAGCAGAATTAAAGCAAGAGAAGACAAGACAGTGGTAACATTATATAGTCCATTCATTTATTATTCTTTTCAAACTCCCATCACATACATGGTATATATAATATCACATAACACTTCCATTGACATTTTTGTGAATGATATATAGGCAGGTTCATTTTGATTTGATTTGATTTTAGGAATATTTTATTCAGGACTAATAAACATTTTTATACATCGAGCAAATATTCTCAGAATACTACAATAGCCTGATTTTACTATTACAAATGTGTCGTTATTTCTGACATAGTGTTAACTTCTATATTATTTTCAAGTTACAGTCATATATTCTACCAAATTACACGATAATTAAAAGTGGGACAAACCATTACATACCAATATATCATATATATTAAGTATATTTTTAGCCTGTGACCTTTAAAAATAACCCTCCACCCACGCCATGCTCATACTTATAAACCCTTATAAAACATATCAGTATATCTTCAAACTCTACGTCGTTCAAGGAAAAGTATCCAAGAATTGCATATAATACATAGGTCCTTAGTAGATCAAGCTTCTCCAAACCTTTTCCATTAAGGATGGCATATCCATACAATCTCATTAGCATAATGTACAAAATCATTCCACTATGGGCTTCAACATATCACATTTTGACCCTCTCCGATTGGGTAAAGGTATCACAATATTTATTTTTGATTAACGATTTTAATATCTTGTGATCATTCTCAGCTCTTATTTTCTCTGGTAGTTCATTCCATATGCTATATACCCTACCAGCTATAGACCATCCTATACAACTTTTTATCCACCTTGGCACTTTGATTTTATTTATATTGCCACCTCTCAGTCTATATCGTACATTCTGATCCAAGAAGTCACCTGTTCTGGCTAATAGGCATAATGCCCGTATCTCTCTTCTCATGGCAAGAGGTAATAGCCTACAATGGAGATGCATAGCATATAAACCTTTTCTTTTATACATTGCACCGAATATAATTTGTATGGCCTTATTCTGCAGTTTCTGCAATCTAATATAACTAGACTTGTTTGCTAGATCCACAAATATACAAAACTGCTCTAATATTGGCAGTATAAAGGTTTTGTAAATTAAGAGACATCTTTCGTTTGAGAAAAGATGTCTAACCACCTATTAAGATATTTACTTGCCATGCCATAATTACAGCTAATTTGTTTGATCATAGATAAATTACTCGTCAGCCATGTACCAAGGTAGTTGAATTCTTCCACATAGTCTATACTTTTACCATTCATGTAAACAGGCGGCATGTTAATTTTATACTTACTGTATAGGGAAACACCAAGATTTACATGAAATTAACAGTAGCATTGGAATCGATTTTAGATCGATTTTTCATAGGATTACACTCAATTCGAACAACCTGGAAACACAATATTATCACAACCTTGTACAACCAAGATATTAAACATCCCTGTTCTGGTCTATGCCATTACGAATTTGTTCATGCACAGATCATGAAGCAACGATAGGATTTTTGCCCTAATAATACATACCAAACTATTGCTAAACAATATTGCAAGAGATCTGCCGATTCAGATTTTATAAAACCATTCATTTAACTATAACTGGAAGAAAACAGAGAGGAGCTGAAGTCCCCTGGTATCCATGTTATTCGAATTATGGAGACAGGCAATGATACAGTGATTTAAGTCAAAGAACAATATTTCAGACCTTACAAAGTCAAAATAAAAGACATCATAAAATAAATATATTACAAAAACACACCATCTGGCGCACATGTCTTCCAACTGTGCCTTACAAATAATGATAAATAATAGGGTTGAGTTTTATAGATCAAGTACAGCCTTGTAACCTATATTATTATATGAGTAACAATCATTTATTTCTGTTGGTGATATTGATATAATGCTATAGTAGGGTTAGTTAAGGGCAAAAATGTGAATTTTGTGATAAAATCACCAAATTTGGTACAGAGGTAGATTTTTGGATTCTCTATCATTTTAGAAGGGTCCACATTCTGAAATATGAAATTGGTTGCCATGGCAACCAATTTAAAAGTGAAAAATCAGAAAAATCGCCATATAATTTGAACCAATAAACATAAATTGATGAGTAGATATTCATGAGAAAGCCCTATTAATAGGGAATCTGAAAATATTGGTCTTAATACAATTTACATATTGTTGTTGCTATGGCAACTGTTTTAAAAATCAAAATAGGCTTTTTAAGGGAAAATCGCCAAATAATGGCCATAAAATTAGTTCTATTGAACATACATCAGTAAGCAGGGCCTCATATGAAAGGTCTTTTGATGCAGAATCATATGGTATATGGTTTTCATGGTTTTGCATGTTTATGTTACCATAGCAACCACATTATCATCAGATTTGCCCTAAAAGTTGAAGTTTGGCCATTATAGCTGTATGAGAATGAACCATTAAAATGCAGAAATCCTTTAAAATTGGTAATGTTCTCTAATTTTGGAGACCAAACCAATGAAATATGTTCTTTTTAAGATAACTTTGCATGGAATTTCGGCTTGGTAACCACCTTAGAATAAATGTTCACATTGTTGTGGGATGTGGAACTCGGTACTATGGAACCCTCAGTGGTATAAAAAAAGTTATGGTAGTCATAAGTCCATACATTCATGGCATTGACCAAGTAAAGAGATGTGATTTTGTGTACAAAAGCATCAAATTTGGTACAGAGGTAGATTTTTTAATTCTCTATTATATTGGAAGGGTCCACATTCTGAAATATGAAATTGGTTGCCATAGCAACTGATTTAAAGGTGAAAAATGGCATTTTAGGGGGAAAAGTGCCATATAATTTGAAGTAATAAACATAAATCCATGAGCAGATATTCATATGAAAGCTCTACTGACAGAGAATTCAATAATAATAATTTTTTTAACATTTTACATATTTTCATTGCCATGGCAACCATTTTTATGGTGAAAATAGGCTTTTTAGTCAAAAATGGCCAAATAATGGCCATAAAGTTGTACTAGCGAACATTCATCTGTAACCAGGGCCTCATATGAAAGGTCTTTTGATGCACAATTATATGACATGTGTCTTTTGTGGTTTCATGTATTATAGTTGCTATAGCAACCATATTTCTCCTGGGGCAACTGAAAAGCCTCAACCAGGAATGTCCAGAATCCCAGTTAAAAGAAAAGCTTTAACAAAAATTTCTCCTCAGATTTGCTCTACAATTTGGAGTTGGGCTGTAAAATATGGGATATCCCACTAAATCTGTTATGTTTTGTATTCCTAGAAACCAAACCAAATCAATGTAATATTTCCAATTTAATGGTCGCTATGCATAGAATTTTTCCATGGTTACCACCATAAAGCTGGGTTCCACTGCCATGCTACTACTACCGCTACACCTCCTGCTACTTTGACATCATATCGCTCCCATTTCTTTAGAAGCAGAAGCAAGAAACTGAAAGTAATTGGAATGGGTGCTACTGCCAGGCACTTCTACTGCTACTACTACAGATTTCAAAACCATTAGCAGATGATATTTCATTTTTACTTGGAAATAAAATTAATTTTTTAAAGCTTTTTTTTATACTGGGTAAATCAAGTTCCAAAATCTGACAGCAGGATACTGTGAATAAAAACCTTTAAAACAAAACAAAAATTCCAAAATCTGTTTTTTCACTTGCCCCAGGTATCCATATGTATACAGTAGTTGGTGAGTATTTTTAGAATATGTCAAGTAACGGGAGTTCTTCCCGTTACTTCAGCTACAAAGTAGTGGCCATTGCAAATCAAACATGTTTGATAGAAGCGGGAGCACTTCACGCTTCTAAAACCCACCAAAAGTGGCAGGATGTAACATGGCTATCTAGTCGGAGCCAATAGCAACCATCCCTGTTACTTCCATGTCTACCTCCTGTATCCCCTCTTTCTTTACCCCTGACCTGCACCTCCTCTTACTACATCTCTGCCTCCTTCATCTCCTCCTCTTCTTCCATCTCCAGCTCCTTCTCATACTTCACCTAAACCACCACTTTCAACTCCTCCTCTTCCTCTTTCTCACTTGCTACCTCCTCTTCCTTCACCTCAACCAGCACCTGCTACTCTTCCTCTCTGTTCACTTCAATGACCACTACATCCACCTCCCCACCCGACCAACGCCCCTTAGGATCCCTCTCTCTGTCATTCCTTCTGCCTAGTTTTGTTTACATTCCTTTTCTCTATCCTTATTTGTCAGTCACTACCTCTCAGTTTGCTTTCCCCCCCTCTCTCTCTCTCTCCCTCTCTATTTGTGCTTCTTGCCATGTATGTGTCCCTGTATCTATATGTGTTACACAATGTCAGTCTCAGTGTTGAATTTTATATAGGCCCAGACCTAACAAAATTTTAATTATACTACCTTGTCTAACACTCTCCATCTAACTTTCTCTCAGTCTTTCTCACTGTCCAGACCTTTACTTGCACTCTCCCTTTCTTTGCCACAGTGTTACGCATGTGTCTATGATACAACAGTGATCCAGAACAGCATGTTAATAGGGTTTCATTTGAGGCATAAATGGTAGTATGGGTGCTAAGTAACTAAGAGGTTAAAAAAGAAACATGGCCGAAGTGGGTCTGAGCAGAGATGATGGGGTGGGTCCCACAGACAAACTAGCATATCCTGTGACTATCATAGATTTTGCTAGTTAGTATATTATTTCTTATTGCATGAAATCTAATATTATGTTGGAGATGATGTTGGAGATGATGTTGATGTCAGCCAAAGGGGCCAACTTGAAGAGAGCAGACATCAGCCACTGAATTAGCTGAAGCACCAAAGTCTTTTCAGCAACACAAAATCTGTCAAAGACGTAGCCTAACTTTGAATTTTAGGGCAAAGATGATGATAAATGTGGTTGCTATAGCAACTATAATACATGAAATCATAAAAGATTCATTTCATATAACTGTGCATCAAAAGACCTTTCATATGAGGCCCTGGTTACAGATGTATGTTCGCTAGTACAACTTTTATGGCCATTATTTGGTCATTTTTGACTAAAAAGCCTATTTTCACCATAAAAATGGTAGCCATGGCAATGAAAATATGTAAAATGTTAAAAAAATTATTATTATTGAATTCTCTGTCAGTAGAGCTTTCATATGAATATCTGCTCATGGATTTATGTTTATTACTTCAAATTATATGGCTCTTTTCCCCCTAAAATGTCATTTTTTACCTTTAAATCAGTTGCTATGGCAACCAATTTCATATTTCAGAATGTGGACCCTTCCAATATAATAGAGAATTAAAAAATCTACCTCTGTACCAAATTTGATGCTTTTGTACACAAAATCACATCTCTTTACTTGGTCAATGCCATGAATGTATGGACTTATGACTACCATAACTTTTTTTATACCACTGAGGGTTCCATAGTACTGAGTTCCGCATCCCACAACAATGTGAAAATTCGTTCTAAGGTGGTTACCAAGCCGAAATTCCATGCAAAGTTATCTTAAAAAGAACATATTTCATTGGTTTGGTCTCTAAAATTAGAGAACATTACTGATTTTGAGGGATTTCTGTATTTTAATGGTTTATTCTCATACAGCTATAATGGCCAAACTTCAACTTTTAGGGCAAATCTGATGATCATGCAGTTGCTATGGCAACTAAAACATGCAAAACCATGAAAACCATATATCATATGATTCTGCATCAAAAGACCTTTCATATGAGGTGCTGCTTATTGATGTATGTTCAATAGAACTAATTTTATGGCCATTATTTGGCAATTTTCCCTTAAAAAGCCTATTTTGATTTTTAAAACAGTTGCCATAGCAACAACAATATGTAAATTGTATTAAGACCAATATTTTCAGATTCCCTATTAATAGGGCTTTCTCATGAATATCTACTCATCAATTTATGTTTATTAGTTCAAATTATATGGCGATTTTTCTGATTTTTCACTTTTAAATTGGTTGCCATGGCAACCAATTTCATATTTCAGAATGTGGACCCTTCTAAAATGATAGAGAATCCAAAAATCTACCTCTGTACCAAATTTGGTGATTTTATCACAAAATTCCCATTTTTGCCCTTAACTAACCCTACTATAAGGTCTGGGCCTTATTCGCCGAAAAATATAATCATTTGCAGTGATCGGCAACATTGCAGCTGAATGCATTGAGACCAAATATTTCAAAACCTCCTTTCTCTTTGGGCAATATAAAGTAGATAACATTGAGCAAAATACCTAAACCTTGTACTATATAGCATACATAAATACTTCATGAAATTTTAAATATTCCAGTCGTTGCCTGCAGAAATCCACTGTGTCATCTCCATACAGAAAATAATTGAACAGAAGATATTTTCAAAATTCTTTTTATCGCACGAAAAACTGTTGTTTCTAGGGCTAGATATATAAAAAATAGCTAAATTAGGGGTAAATTCAGGGTGGTTTAGAACATAGTCAGAGTTGATTCCTAGTTGCTTGCAAAAACTTTGCAACATATATTACTGTGTAACTCACTCAAAGTGTAACTTGTGTTGCACTATATAAATTTATATGATAATGTTTTTTATATGGATTGGTGTGAGACACCGTGAAGCTGCCTCCCTTCTTCATTATATTATTTCACTCAATTCCTAGTTGACTAAGTTATACACTTCTATTTGCATTTAGCACTAATATTATAGATTGAAAAGCACACCGCAGATCATCCTTATTACAGTGAAACATTCTAGGGGTGGCATCAGGATCAGTCAACTGCGAACTGTTGGTGCTACTGGCATTCCTGGCCTGCTTGGCTGGTAGTTTGACTTGGATCCAGCAGCCTGCAGGTTGTTGCAAATATTGATGTGTATCACTGAATCAATGTCCTTCTTTTCATTTGGCCTGGTGGTCTTGACTGCCTCTGCAATAGGATGAAGCAGGACAATGTTAATCAAATTGAATATTTTCTTCGCTAATTGTTGCACATATCTTATATAACTGTATTAAGATCACATCATTGATATATTACAGATCTTGCATCATATATTACATATGCAAATGACGGGAATTATATATTGGTTAACAGTGGTTGAAAATAAGGAGAAAAAACAGGAAGCTCCACTAGGGAAGCTAATTACGGAATCGGGTTGTCCACCAGAATTTCTGGTAGCCCTGTATATATACCACAATTATTTTAGATTAAATAAAGATTTCTGGTTAAAAACGTTTTTCTGGTTAAAAACGTTATATAACTTATAAAAGAATATGTAATATAGTAATGCTCTTAAACACAGGGTGCAATTTTGTAATAATGCTTATTCAGTTGAAGTCATGAATGAGGGAGATACTAGAGAAGAACACTTAGTGTAGATGTGACTTGGAAATAAAAATCTGTTATTTTTTTTTGTCTAACACCGATTTTTTTCAATATATCAACATATATCCACCTTTCGGGGCTGATAACACCAAAAATAGCCATCTCACTTGTTCTTTCTATTTCTACTCAACTGTTTATATGTTATATACCTTGCAAATATGAGCATTGGAATATCTCATTGCGACTAGGAGATTACTAAAATACATCTCGCACAGCCTCTTTTTAATGTAGTGATCCTAGAACATGTGAAACCGCTTACATCGAGGTCAGTTAGTGTCTCATTATCAGGCAATCATTTATTATTATCTCAAAATTGCCATATTATGAGATCCTATTATGAGCAAAACATCTAGCAAAAGACATTGTACCGTCAAAAGAATTCACCAAAGGAGAGGAAGAATTGATCATGACTCTAATTACTAAAAAGTTTGACCAAAATGCTGATCTAGCCGACCAACTAAAAAAAGAAAAATGTTCCCGTTTCTACGAGGTAACCCTCAATCGGAAATGGGGCGCAGGTTTTCGCTTCCCGAATCTCATGACAAATCCACAAACTGTATCATCCAGACGTTTCCAGGGCAAGAATGTTCAAGGGGAAATAATAACAAAGACCCAGGCAAGGTTAAAGGCCGCTGCTTAAACATTTTTACATTTGATCAACTATTTGTCACTTTAATAGCCGATCTTAACTGCACCTCCCTTTTATCGCCCATACGCAACGAACATACGCAACTTTATACCAACTATATATATGTACTCCTACTACCTATACGGAGTGACATGTACCACTGTCTTCTGTCACTATTGGATGCTAAATCTCTTACTACCATAACCATGTACATTGTATTTTGTTGCCAAGGTTATTTTATTATACAAATATTCTAGGTCCATACATAGACCAGAAATCGGTTGTGTCAGATCTAGTTTAGACTGATCTAAGTCTATACGTAGACCAGGGATCTGTTTAAAAATGGCTCACTAAGTAAGCCTATAAATGAGCTCAGAAATGTATTCATATCCTTTTATGTATAAGCATGCATAATAATTGCATTGTATTTGTTTTCTCGACTGTACTTAGCTTTAGTTCAACTGACTTTATAACATATATTTTACTACATTCTATTATCTTTTAACTTATACAGCAACTACTCGATCTAACTGATGTTACCGTAGCACATCTCTTCGACTTATTGCAAATTCCATGGCCACAAATACCATGGAGTCCTTCGCCCTTTTAAAAAATAGCAAAGTCTTCAACCTAATAGGCTGGAACATTAGAAGTCTCCCAAAAAATTTTAGTGAACTCCAGCACTCTATAAATGAATCAAATCAAAACTTAAACATTATCTGCTTGACAGAAACCTGGCTTCACCAAAGTCACTGTTCCACCGCATATGATATGGATGGCTACAGACTCTTGCCAAGACAGGCAAGGTAAGAAACGTGGAGGTGGTCTAGCAATTTATGTACGCGATGACCACCAAATCGATTCTGACTCCTATAACTGTAATAATATATCGAATGAATATATTGAAACCCAAATCATAAAAGTAAGAAAAGGTAGGGGTAAACCTTGTATCGTTGCAAATGTTTATAGGCCCCCGAGCTCCCCCATAAAAGCTGGTACACATTGAAACTTTTTTATCTCAACTTGATTTTAATAATGATGTCATTGTCACAGGTGATCTCAATATTGATCTTTGCGAGACAAATTCTTCTGGCAACAATTTCATTGAAATTCAGGCAATTTTTGAGAAATATGGCCTCACCCAATTCATTACCAAACCGACCAGGAGGACATTATCCTCCTCCTCGCTCATCGACCATATATGGTCAATTCTATTTTTTTGGCGTCCACAAGGATTTTGCATGATATCGTCAGCAATATTGATTTTAGACATGATTTTTGAGATTCACTGAATCCGCCCTGAAAAATGGTACAATCCGAACCCTACTTTTAAGGGTCTAAAATGATTATTGACAATTCCAGCTTTTAAAAACCTCCTAAAATAGGCCATTTTTACAATAAGGTAAAAAAAAATGTCCATTCGTCATGTAGAAAGAACATAACAAATGTATATATGTAGAGCAAATTTGTAATAATTCTGTAGACAAAATACTTTTACATATTATATTATGGTTTTAGGGACTCTATTTGAATATTTTATGTATCTTTTTGATAGTTATGTAATAGTCAACCCTAGCCATACCGTGCGTATGCCTAGACATTGTGTCCTCAATTTCATTTAAATTACAAAGGTTGTTTAGGTGAATATGTATTCATATGATAGACGAACTACTCTAGTTTTAAATGAAACCAGAAAAAATTATCAATTTGCCACCGGTTTCTACTTATTAATGAATTAGTAAAGGGACATACAGTATAGTCAACTTTTATGCATACCATGCGTATGCATTATATATAGCCATATCTCAGCAAATACAAATATTTAACTTTAAACATGTATACATAAGTTGGGCCCTTATTCAAGGTAATGAACAAAGGATCTCAATTATATGTTGCCAAAACACATTTAAAATGATTACCAAGATTATTATAAGCATGCCATGCGTATGCCTATACCATGCGTATGCCATTACAAGAGAATTGGGACATATCAGACAATTGCAGCTGATATATACATACAAAATGGAAATGAATGACAATACATCCTTGCCGCTTTAAGCTAAGACATTCAAAACTTCTATAACTGGTATATTGTTCTATCTAATGTGGCTCATGTTAAAAATAAACACCTTATTCTAGTAGACATTATCATTAACATGCCCCAGGGCAATACAATATGTGATTGAACAAAGTCGTATAGAATAAGGACCAGATTACATTTCATGACATCCACGACACTCATAAGTGCACAAGTACTGACTTTCTATTGTATGTTTCATAGGATACATTATGTGCACCCAGTATGGGGCAGCATACGCACGGTACATACTAACTAATGCCATAAACATTCAGTATTTGTAATTCTTAAAGCCAATTCTAATGCAATGAGTCAAACTTAAATGTTACTTAAAGTGCCAAGTTTTAATCTGACTCTTAATGGCTTCACACTTGTTTCCAACCAAAATACATATCACATGCATATATGCATAAATATGCATACCGTGCGTATGCCTACAATGAAAGAGAAAACCCTCTGGAAATAAATATCTAGTTATTGTATTTAACCGAAAATTGTATCAGTTATAGAGGTCATACTAAAATCGTTATCCATAGAATAATACACTATTATAAAAGAAATCAACTGATGTTTAATTGAATTAAAATGTTTAGCACTGGTGTTTCTCATGTGTTATACCGTGCGTATGCCTTAGGCTAGGAGCTTATAAAGTATTCAAAAACTCTATAAATTTCTCCGAAAATTTGACAAGATATGTCAGACACACTCAACTACAAAATAAAGCAGAGCAATAATTATTCATCATCGATATGATAAAGTTAATTGCAACGATGTAACATATACTTAAAATACAATGATTTCCACAAGGAAACACCCTAATTTCGAATCCATAGTTATTATCTAAAATCAATTTAATCAAATCTCTGTGACTCTGAGACAATGATACATATATATGTTTATCATATTATGAAAAAGAAATCAAGATATGAATAGACTGATTTAGTAAAATTAGCAAAAATTTGAATAAATCACATGGCATACGCATGGTATACTTACTTTGGGCTTCATTTGTCCCATCTCCTATAGCTCAGTCAATATCCAGAGATAACCTTACCAATTTATACAGAAAAACCCTTCAAAACATCTAGTTTCCTGATATAACAATTGTTTCTGAGTCAGACCTATTTGAAAAATGGCCATTTTTTACCACCCTGGACGCCAAAAAATTAGAATTGACCATATATTCAAATTCCAAAATTGTACAAAAAGCAGGAGTTCTAGATAACTCTACTTCCGACCATTATCCAACATTTATTACTTTAAAGAAAGACAGGAATAAATATGAAACTGGCACGTTCAATGCAAGAAATACCAGATTCCTAGACCAAAAAATTCTGAATGAGATTTTGCTGGAGCAGGACTGGGACAAATTTTACAGAAGTCAGGATCCCAATGTTTGCTGGGACATCTTAATTAACTATATTATAAACTTTGTTGATCGCATGTGCCCTATAGAAAAGTTCCACAGAGTCAGGAGAAAACAACCCTGGATGACACCTGACATCACTACCCTCATGAATAAAAGGGATAAACTATTCGTACAAGCTTTAAAAACAAAGGATAAAGACCTTTTGATTGAAGCGAAACAGCTAAGAAATAAGATTTGTTCTCTTTGTAAGAAGAAAAAAGCTGCCTTCCTCAAGGAAAGGCTTCACACAGACAGGGCAAATCCCAGAGCTGTCTGGAAGACCATTAGATCAGTCATTAATCCTGAAAAAATTAAAACCAGTGAAACAATCCAGTTGGTAGACCAGGACAACCCTGGATGACACCTGACATCACTACCCTCATGA
Source organism: Sthenelais limicola (assembly GCA_942159475.1). Lineage (NCBI taxonomy): Eukaryota > Metazoa > Annelida > Polychaeta > Phyllodocida > Sigalionidae > Sthenelais > Sthenelais limicola. The sequence goes on from OW804101.1 coordinate 15,551,168, forward strand.
ATAAAAGGGATAAACTATTCGTACAAGCTTTAAAAACAAAGGATAAAGACCTTTTGATTGAAGCGAAACAGCTAAGAAATAAGATTTGTTCTCTTTGTAAGAAGAAAAAAGCTGCCTTCCTCAAGGAAAGGCTTCACACAGACAGGGCAAATCCCAGAGCTGTCTGGAAGACCATTAGATCAGTCATTAATCCTGAAAAAATTAAAACCAGTGAAACAATCCAGTTGGTAGACCAGGACAACCAGATTATAAGTGAACCTGATGTCCCAGATGAATTCAATTATTTCTTTCAAAATATTGGTCCATCTTTGGCATCAAAAATACCTGAGCCAGATAAATCATCTGCTCTTCTGGTCAGTGAAAAGCTGAAGCCCCATGGTAATCGAACCTACGACAATTTTACCTTTAAACCAGTTTCCCCCAAAGAAGTTATGAATATTATTCGTGATATTGACCCCCACAAAAGCTCGGGGATAGACACTATCCCAGGAAATATTTTAAAAAACTGTTTCTCTGCCTTGATTATGCAAATGTCTTTTCTCATGAATCTTTCAATGTCTACGGGTATAGTGCCGGATGCCTTCAAGGCTGCAGTGGTGACCCCTCTTCATAAAAATGGTTCCAAACGTTCTCCTAATAACTACAGACCGATATCAGGCATATCAATGCCTGCAAAAATTCTAGAAAAAGTTATACAAAACAACTTTCGACCTTTATGGAGGAAAACAATATTTTTTACCAGAAACAATATGGCTTTCGCCAAGGACATTCTGTAGATCAAGCCCACATAGACCTTCTGGCACCTATATATGAACATTTGAATCGGGGAGGGACCACCACTGCAGTCTTTCTCGATTTCAAAAAGGCGTTTGATATGGTTAACCATAATATTCTCCTAAAAAAGATGCAAAAAATTGGTATTTGTAACAGCGAGAATCTCTGGTTCAAAAATTATCTTTCTGATAGGACCCAGAGGGTTCGAGTCAATGGTCTCATGTCTGCCCAAGGTGAGGTTACATTCGGCGTACCACAAGGAACTATTTTAGGACCGATCCTATTCACAATTTACATAAATGATATGCACCAAGTTGTCCAAAACTCAACAATTCAGCATTATGCAGACGATACAGTCTTATTTATCAGCGAAAAATCAGAAAAAAACAATTTCAAATCACTTCAGGACGATCTAAACTTGATCGACACTTGGTGTAAATCGAACAAGATATCAATGAACGTTTCGAAAACTAAGTACATAAATTTCAAAAATAATAGAAAAAAATCAGCAAATACTACTGACTCTCATAACCTCACCCTGGGCAAGGAACAAATACTTGAAGTCCAAGAATACAATTATCTTGGTCTTATGATTGATCGGCGACTTTGCTTCGCAACTCAAGTGTCAAAAGTTGTAAACAATGTCAAATGGAAAGTTAGATTGCTTGGCAATGCCAGGTATATGCTAACAAAGAAAGTCAAAATTGATATTATCAAGACTCTAATCGTCCCTCTAATCGACAGAGGAGATGTCTTCTATTCTAACTCGAATAAACATCAATTAAACAGACTGCACTCACTGTTAAATGCAGCAGTGAGAGCAGCTCTAAACCTATCCAAGAGAAACAGTGTTGAGAGTGAACTCAGGAATATCAATATTTTGCCCAATGAACTGAGAAGGGAGGTCCATATTCTCGAATGTGCACATCACCTTGCCAAAAGTGAAACAAATCTAGATTTAAGGGCCCTGCCCACTAGAAGCCATGCAGAAAATAGGAGAAATCTTAAAATTACGCACCCTAATTCGGCCTTCTACCAAAACGGTTTTCTATATAAAGCCTGTTCAGCCTGGAATAAGCTGAATAAAAATACTCAAAATTTAGTCATTAGAAAAGAATTCCGGAAAAGTGTACAGTCCATAATCAAAGCTCGTGTCAATGGCATGTAGGCTGGAATATGGACCTTCCCCCTCCACCTACTTGTAGAAATATTGTTGATTCACACTTAGTCCCTTTGAGTTTAATCATAATTATAAGTAAATAAAATAAGCATTACATACACTGAAAATTCAGGTCCCCACGAATGACTGAATTGTAAAGTATTCCTGCACATATTGCAGAGCTAATGTATCTATTTCTACTCTCTTGTATTGATATGTTGTAATGTGTTGAATTGAAGCGTTGGGTCTATGGAAATAATGTATTTTATTTTCAACCCTCTATATTGTATTGTATTGTGACGTTGAGTTTATCGAAATAATGTATTTTTATTTCAAAATCTCGTCACCGACTTATGTAAAGTATTGAGTTGAATTGAGACGTTGGGTTTATAGAAATAATGTATTTTATTTTCAACCCTCTATATTGTATTATACTGTGACGTTGAGTTTATCGAAATAATGTATTTTATTTCAAAATCTCTTCACTGACTTTAAAGTCTATGTCGTTCCAAAAATGTATAATTTCAATAACTATGTAAGCTCATGCTGTACTGTATGAGTAGGCTTATATACTCACTATCTTGCCTCTAGTTTATTTTTATTTTGTTTTTTAGATATTACATGTCTGCCCGAGTTGTACTACTCAAGTCACTCTTAATGCCCATGAGAGCCACCTATGTTACTCACCCACTAGTTATATTCATCTGGGCTTTCCATTGTTTTATTCTGCTTTACTTATATCCTCTTGCATTATATATTCCTACCATATCTTCCAAATTTGGTAACTGTCGGAAGAAATGGTACCCTCGCTGTACCATACGGACATGTCGACCTTTTTGTCAATCTCTTATACTGCTCATTTGTACTCTTCTGTACTCTATGAAAGTGGCAAATAAAAAACAACTTATCTTATCTTATCTTATCTTATATCTCTGGAAATATTAGAAATGTGTGTAAAATTCCCTTATATTTCTGACGAGAAAAGATTAAAGTTCCAGGAGTAATACAGATCTCAATTTTTCACCCCAGAGCATCTTTTTTGCATGACTAGCGAAATCCCCTTCATCTGCACTTCCCCCACTGCCACCACACACCCCAAGCCATCCAATATACAGGGGTGCTGCTACCCCTGCCCATCCCTATCCCCCCACAACACACACACACACACACTTTGGGTGGCAGCCTAAAAATGTCCAAGGCTGTAGAAATGTTGTTAATATAACATAGGTAATGTATGATTCATTTGCATCAGAAAATCTATAAATACTCATAGTTCCAATGTTCTATAGATATAGCATTGGACTTCTCCTGTGTAGTTCTAATGTGTCCAAGTTACTGGGAGGCTCAGGCCCTGCTTAGTTTGGATATTCAGCTATTGTCTACATCGCATATATATATATCCAGTATACTTCAGATGTAATGGTCTCACACACATCTCTGGTTCAAACCTGACACTCTTCACATATATATGGGGGAGAGGTTTGTAACTCTAGATCTGGCCAACAGAAACCACTATAAGTTGATGTCTCTTGAGATCCAAGGTATATCTGGGGAGAAAATTGAAAACACCAAACTTTTCCCCTCACTTGGAAAAAGCCACAGCACCTCTGCTCTAGAATTGGCTTTGACGGACAGTCCCCAACCCTGGGCCACCTCTTGATACTCCTCTAGACTAAGCGAGATCCCCACCTGGGTGGGGGCATGTTTTCTTGGATATTCCTATCATTCCCCATTCCCCCGGGGGTGGGGTCTGCAATTGACGAGTGAATTACTATAGTGACAACTCACCTAAAACTATTCCAGAGGTGGTACACCTTGAAGGACACTTTCCTGTCTGTTCCATAAATGCTGAATGATTTGCAGCCATGCAGTCCATGAGCTAGTTCACCATGTTGGTTGTGTGGTTTTTGGCATCATTCCCCACGAGTCCACCTGAAAACCAAAGTAGATACTTTGCCAGAAATTATTTATGGTTAAGGTTTTGGTTCTGAACTTTTATGTAAATACAGCGTTTCTATAGATATGGGATAACCAAAATATAATTTAAATTTGATTTTTAAGAGCATCCAAATAGTTTCATTAATGCCCGATTTCATATATATTTATGATTGATTTTAGATTTTACTTTGAAATATAAAAGTGACACTGGTGAACTCTCAGCAAACCCTATCTACATCAACTCAAATGGATCGAGGCCTAACAATTAAATGTTACAATTGTTATGAATTGGACCAAAAATTACACAGAAATCATCCACATTAAAAATGTTGTGAAATGGACTTTCAACATTTCTTGTGAGAATATAGCTCCTTTGACGTTCAATAATCGCCATAAATTTGATAGTGAATAATCAATGGTTTTGCCAGGAATTTAGAGTATGATAACTGTTTGATAAAAAATTAAATTAATGTTTTTTAACGTTGTTGAATAAAAGAATAATAAATACTATTTCCTGGGTATTGACACCCCTGAATATAGTGTGTACTTGAAATGTAAATAGAAATCCATGTATTTTGATATTATTCGTATGTGTTATTGGAATCAAAGCAAGAAGTTTATCATTGTCTTGACAATGTTTAACCCCTCAACATGCTTATAATGCAGCAGAGACAGAGGAAGATAAAGCTTTTGGCTTCTGGGGCCCACCTAGGGCACCACACCGCACAACTGTTGGCATCACTGAGTGAATATTATTAATTTGATATATTTTCGACAAAGTGAGCAGCAGAAAAATTAATAGAAAATTATTTATTTTGACTCTCAATAAATGCCTATAATCAAATTATAAAATAGAGAGCTATCTGCCTGTGAGGGAGAGCGGGGAATCCTGTCATAGGAAGACCTGGAAATTAGTCCAGAAGCACGTCGACACACACACAAATATAACAACAAAAAGAATCTTAAAATGTATTTATATTTACCGGGTGTATCACTAGTCCTACGGTACACAAAGTATCCGTCCCCTTGCCCTCAGAGGCAGAGCATTGGGATCAGGAAATCAAGGCCAGCAATGTGGGCTAGTCCTACGGCTACGGTAGCACTGGGTATATCCTGTAAAAAGGGAATTGTTTTATTCATTAAGAAAATGTGGACTTACAAAAATTAACACTTGGAATCTGATAGAGGAAAATGATTTGATATTGTGTTGGGATTATCAATAGTATAACTTGCATGACATATGGCAGCATTTATTTTGGCTCTCTATGGACTCAAAACTAATCTCAAAACCAACCTTAATTCCAAAGGTCTAGAACTAGATTCCAAGTATAAAGGGATTGGTCTGTCCATTGTGCAAAGCGAAAAGGCTACCTTTCAACGACCAAATGGAAGTGTTTATAAATTCTGCATTATCGCCCGGGCCTCGTACGGTATTAAACGACTACCGGTATGCAGAATATATTTCCAATCATTGAAGGCATTATTGATTCAAAAGGACTACTTACCCATACCCTCTGATGTCCTCAGATAGATATAGAATGAACTGTGGTGGTCAAAACACAGCAGACTTGGTAAACGTCCAGGAAATACTCTGCACATTTCGATTAATCCATTTTGATACAGGACGCTAACGGTTCGAGGTAACAGGTAGTTTTGAAACTCTGCCACAAGGTGACGCCAGTAGTGAAACTGGGTCAGAGCGACCAGGTCTATTGCCTGTGTATACCATATTGTATTTCCTTGAATGAGCGCCCCCCAGTGCTAATTAAGTTTAGGGTCTTGGTACCAGGTGTTTATTCAAGGTATGGCTTTTTTCAAAAGAAGGCAGATAGAGCATGGAAATTAAAGTTTTACTTTTTCATAATTACTCATGAATAGGGTTGGGTGGTCATAAGAATTATATTATACTAGGTTAGGCTATTCAAAAACGGAAAGAATTTGTAAAAAAAATAATTTAAAGGCAAATGCCACTGTTTACTAAAAAGTGAATTAGCCTAATCATGGAATTCTTTTTAAACTTTTGATTTAGAAAGAACCTGATTATGGGAACCCAAAAAGTCAAGAAAAACCATATGTCATTGAATTAGTTTTTGTTTCAGGGACCACTGAAATTTACTACTGTTCACTATAGAAATCTATGGTAAAACCGGATTTTCTGCATTTTCCCCAATAGTAGATGATTGAATCATACGATTTTCTTTGAAATCTGCATATACATAGCTGACATGTGATTCTACGATCCCAATTCAAAAAAATATGGGGTCATTGAACTAAAAAGGTCTAGCTAAACTTATATCACAATGAGTTTCCCCCATTGAAATCAATAAGCTAGTGAATGGAAGTAAATTTCACTCATCCCTAAAACACAAAATAATAATTATAACATCGTTTTTTCTTGGGTTTTTGTATTCCTTCAACCATGTTCTTTCTCAAGATAAAGTTAGAACAAAATATTGTGACTTCTATTGTTTTATGTGTTAATTCCCGTCTGATGTAGTGCTGACGGCACTGGCATTTACCTTTAAAGCTTTTATTTATACTGGGTTGATCAAGTCCCTTTCACAGCATTTTTCACCTGCCCCAGGCCAATTTTTATGTACAATTCGATCAAGACAAAGAAGAAAAATTAGATAGATATATAGGTCTTTGTAGTATGCATGCACCCTGCGCTTATTCAAGGAAATACGGTATGCTCACTTCCTCATTCAAGAAGACGTTACAAATCACGGGACGACGCAATTAACTTCAACCGGTGTCACTCTTGATAGTTGACTTTGTATTGAATGTCCCTATCTTTTCATTTGGTGTGGGGAGGCACTCTGACGCCAATTATGTGTTTGGCTGACATTTGATTTCAATAATAGTTTGACTGTCTATTTCTTTTGATTTCCGATAACTAATCACTAATCTAGTTCTAATTTTAAAACCAAACATTTGGTATTTTGCTTTGGTTTCATTTGTAAATTATTGTGTGATGCTAGTAGCCTATGACTAGCCCCTTATATACTAGCATTTAGCTTGTTTGGGATTCTATTTAAGGTATCCCTGAAGCCAATAATAGCCTTATAAGCAACAGAGTGTGTCCAAAGTGTAGCTTCTTATAGTTCAAACTCACCCAAGGTGTGATAACAAGAACTGACAGTCTAAATTGAAATTGAAACGAGCTAATGAAAAAAGCTCAGGATCATATGAATAACGAATTAAGCACTGTAATAAGTTATCATTTTGAAATACATTCCTAATTCCCACCCTGTTTTTTTATTATATGAGTGTAATCTTAATTAAATCTTAATTAAAACGGGAATGATCAGGCTATTGGGCATGAAACAGGTTGGTTTGTTTAAACAACATTAAAGAATAAAATTGTTAATTCCCAATCACTTCAGCAGGCATTTCAATTAATGTTATAGGCTATTATATATACATGTACATGTGACTATAGTCTACCGATGCTGTCCTGATGCGCGCTCGGTCAGTAAAGTATAGCGCTGTTTTGGTGCGCGTTATGTCTCTCTGTTGTTTGCTTGTTATATCGCAGAGTATAGCGGCCGCACGTGTCCTGAGCGGGTAGCAAGGCAAGGTGTGACAGCGCTGAGTGTTAAACCGCACCAACAGCGCTGTTTAGGCGTAACATATCGCAGTGCGTGTGTGCATTGGGGCAGGGTGTTTGCTCTGCACCACCTCAACTGCAACTTCTTTGTTAAGAGGATCGGTGCTTTGGTGCCGGTGATGCAATTCACCTCGTAGGGGATTTGCTGGAGTCGTATAGAAATGGAATCATCCTTCCATCGAAACTTCAAGGTAAGCCAGGCGCAGTCCGGACAACCCTCTTCCATGGTACAGCAGGCTCTACATAAACAACACTGCATCAGATGATGTCTGATACAGCCACAGTGCTTCCATATGAGCTTGAGGACGAATAAGGTGACTATAACTGCTAGAATGATTGTGGCCCACTCTGTGTAGTCCATCTCCTCGATCCTGAACCTTGGCATTTTACTTTCTCTGACCTCTGGAGTTGGTGCCCGATCGAAGTCGCTGATCCGATACGGTTCCAACTTCAGGCGTGTCAGGTAAAGGGAATGAGCTTGGGGGAGTACACACAGGAAGCCAAAATACCTGTTCAATTTAATTAAAATGGTCAGTACCAGAGCTAATGATACTGCTGACATGATCAAAGAGGTCCATACGATCGGTGAAATAGTATTCAAATGATCGTACGTCAGCTTGATAGCTGTTTGGTATCATCATTTAATAAATCATTAGCCATTTGGATTACATTTAGGCCACCGTCGAGGATTTCATCCGGCACCTTATCAAAAGCTTTTCTTAACTCTGCTCCTGTAGGGAGATCGAGTTGAATGACTTGATTATGCATGGAACTAGCTTCAAGCTCTCGAATATTCAATTTAAATGCTATCGCCACTGGTAAATTGAAACCTGCCTTTACTGCTAAAGTAAATTTGTCTTTCTCACATCCAAAAGTTTTTGCTGCTATAGTAGCGTATTTTAGTTGGATTTCGCATCCACAAGGCAAAGATACGATCGAAAACACTGAATTTTTAATGTCTTACTCGGCTCTCCTCTGCAGGAAACCATGCCAGTATCGCCTCTATTGATCAAAATATGATTATCTTTTTCCAAAGGGATGTGGGTTTGAGGAATGGCAAGAGTCAAAAAACTCTTAAAGTGACATTGTAAATTGTATATTGATTCGGCGAATAGGAATATTTAATCGCAATATTAATCGTCAACAAGTTATTCTTAAATGTTGAATCTAGCGATCTTCTCCATTCTTGATATGTTCCTAGAGGGATAGCATTGCTAGAACTACTTTATTTTATGCCTTTATTATATATTACTCTTGTATATTGACATGTATGTACGTATTGGGTAGTAACCCCCCTCTCACCTAGTGACAGGCCTGCGTGCCCAGTCACCTGGGTGACCCCCGTGTCACCCACCAATGCAGTCTAATAAACATTCTTATAATAGTCATTGCTGTGAACGGACCTTCTTATTCCATCGCTCCCTATAACATAACATCTGGTGGAGAACCTAAACGTTCCTAAAAACTTTTAAAAGTTAATTTAACTGGACATTTTAATTTTACCAAAATGTACCATGTTACCCAAACGATCCAATAGAATTAGCAACCCAAACTACAAGGGAGTTTCCGACTATAGGAAACAGCTTGGACTGCGGGCCACTAAACGTACACCTATTAGGAGAAATATTACACCTCAACATTCGTCAGAATCGGAAATAGAACCACAATCGGATTCAGACGTGTATTCTCCAGTTTTCAAGACTTCTATACAGCAACAAAAGGACGATTTAGTGGAATTTTTGAGAAAAGGTGGGAACAAACCAACTACAATTCCTACCTACTCCCAGGACGATAGCTTCATTGCCTACCGATCTGCTAAAGAATCGGATAGCTCTTCATCTACAGATAGCACCCTGGCTGATACTACTGAACGTTTCTCTGGTTTGTACGACTTTAAAGCCCTAGCAGAACTGGAAAAAGGGGAAGAAAGACGGCAAAAGGAGCTAGCCGATACCCTGAATCAGGAAAAGTTGAAGCAGCAAAAGTTAAAAGCAGAGGCAGCAGAACTAGCACAGGAAATAGAGAAGAACAGGCAATTTAACGAGGTTAAACAACTTCGAATAGATCAAGAAAAAGTCAGAAAGCAACAATTGATAACAGCTATGGGTGAGAATGAAGAACGAGAAAGGGCACAGAAATTAGCTGCTCAGAAACAAAACGAACAGCAAGAAGCTAGGAAAAAGGCAAAAGCAAAGGAACAAGCTTTTGGCGATGTGAAACCGAATATGAACAATTATCCTCAAGCTAACCCAATGGAATATTATGGACAATTCCCACAAAATCCAACTGGAGGTGATATGTACGATGGTGGACAAATGGGAGGATTTAACCCAAATCAGGAAATGTTTCGTTTCATGCAAATGATGCAAGCCTATAACAGATTCAACCCTACACCACCACCACCCCACCTCCACCAGCTAAGGACCCAGACACGGTAATACTTATAGCTACTCTGACTCAAATGATAGAAAAAATGAACCAAAATCAGGACAAATTAGTCGAAAAGAACAATTTGCAGCAACAAGCAATTTTAAATAAACAATGTGTTACATCGGACAATGCTAATCGATACCAAGAAGCAGTACAATTAAATGTGGCTGAAGTGATGGATCGCATGATAGGGAAGATCGGAGATATCAACCAAACTAACACTGCCCCGATTACGCCAAACGATGGGGGCACACGAAAGCTGTTTGCGATTCCACCGAATAGTTTCTCGCACCCTACTGCTCTGGTGTCAGCAGAAAAATTCCTCAACGATTATGAAGCCTATGCTAACGCCATGAGAGTCGATGAGGAACTGAAAAGCACAGGCGTTTTAAAATTCCTATCAGGAGACGCTGAATGCTTCTACGATCAGTATAAATCGGTAATGCATGAGATAAATTTTGATACGTTCAAACGAGCTTTTATTAAGAAGTTTGAACAGCTAGACTATGATGAAAGCGCGAAGGATTTCGCCATGAGAATGCAAGAAGAGGAGGAAGATGTGAGAGCATATGAAAGGGACAAGAAAATCATGTTGAATAGGGCCCCTATCTCAGAATTTGTCAAAGTGAAGCTATACGTCAATGGCTTGAAGAAAAACCTGAGAAAATTAGTGTTATCTAAGAGGCCAAAAACATTGGATGAAGCCTGCGAGGCAGCACGACAGATTGAATTGAATATGGAGGTATATAAGAACGAAAGCAGATCAGAAATTTTCGAGTTGGCTAGCGCCAACAATAAAGATCAGAAGAAAGATTTCCCTAAGAAAGAGGAGAGGAAAGACAGATCAAAGAGCAGAGAACGTGAGAAATCAAGCGAAAGTCGTGGAAGAAGCAAGGAAAGATATGCTTACCCACCCCAGCCACAGTTCTTTCAAGGTCAAAATTTCCAACAACCTTTCCAACAACCAATGTACCAACATTCATATCAACAGCCTTATCAGCAACAATTCCAACAGCCCTACCAACCAAATCCCTATTATGCCCCTCAACCTCCACCGTATGGAATGAATCAATTCCCATATGGTAATTTACCCTACCAACAGAGGCCAAGATCATTAAGCAGAGGCAGATCAACAGATACAACCTCTACAAATTCATCAGACAAATCTAGATCGTCGTCTAAAGATTCCAAAGAGAGGGGTCGTTCCAAGGAGAGAAAATCGAATCCCTCAAGCAGGAATTCGTCGAAGGACGGTAAAAGCCAATACCGCCCACCGACACCTCATACAGTGAAGTTAAACTAGTCGACGGCAGCAATGGGAGCAATTGTTGTCGTACAGATGAACCGATAACGGAGACGATCACAGAAACGCCCATCGATCTTGATGATGACGACGAACATGACCTGGACGGCCACTTGGAACTGAAAAATGGTAAGGGAGATCCTATAATATTGAATGTCAGCAAAGGTTGTATTGCGGTAAAAATACAGGATTATAAATTCCCTGTGCTAATAGACACGGGAGCTAATCTCTCTTTCATTTCAGCAAGATTTTTCAAAGCCTTGAAGGCCAAGTTGAAGAATATGAACGCACAAAATTGTCATGTAAAAGTTTACATAGCCGATGGCTCGGCGCAGTCAGCTAGAAAAAAGGTTAGGTTTTCTTTTGAGATAGACGGTACAAAATTCAAAAACACTTTCATAGTGGTGCCTAAACTAAAAAGATCTTTAATCTAAGGGGTTGACTTCTTGAAGAAATATCGAGCTAACGCAGTCTAATAAACATTCTTATAATAGTCATTGCTGTGAACGGACCTTCTTATTCCATCGCTCCCTATAACATAACATTTGCGATTCCACAATATGATAACCTAACATCATTTACAGGGCATTAATAACACCGTAAATGACTGTGTCATCTACGTACAGTTGTGTTTTGACTTGTGGTAGGCATGCGGGCAGGTCGTTCATGTATATGATGAAAAGAAGTGGCCCAAGGATTGAACCTTGAGGGACTCCGGTTGTAAGAGGTTGGGTTTTTGAGGTTACTCCATTTGCAATTACTGTTTGGGATCTGTTTATGAGATAACTAATGAACCACTTGCAAGAGTTGTTGGTGAATTCAAGTGATTTTAGTTTTTGTACTATGAGAGCGTCATCTAGTGTATTAAATGCTTTTTTGAGGTCGATAAATATTGCAGTTGTTGCGTGTTTTCTGTTTATGACAGTGGCTATGTCATTTATCACATTAGCTAGTGCTTGGTGGGTTCAGTGGTTTTGCCTGAATCCATATTGGTTTTCATTTAGAAGGTTTCTTCAAGGTACTCTGAGGTCTGGTCATGAACTATTGATTCAAGGATTTTTCCTGGTATGGGGAGAAAGGCGATTGGTCTCATTTCATTGGGAGTGCTCGCATTATTTGTTTTCGAGATTGGGACCACTGTGGTAGTCTTCCACGCTGTAAGGGAAGTTACCCCCAGCAATGGATAGGTTATAGAGTGTGGTGAATTCAGTGAGACGGTGTGTCATGGCATCTCTAAGGACACGGCTGCTTAGTAATGTTGCTGGTAATATTGAGAAAGGCTCTGTATAACTTGTGGTTGTTGTTGGTTTTTATGGGATTTTTGTTGAGGGGGATTTAATCTTTTGTGCTAGCAGAATCTTGTGCACAACTACCTCAACCCTGATTCTGATAATGGCTGCCCTGTTGTATTGAACGATTCTATGTGTCCTTGTTCTCAACTGCCACCTCTGTTTCCACAAGCTTCACCACGGCCTCAGCCAATGGTGTGTCCAAAGGCGACCTGGGTTTCATTAGTACCTGTGAAGTTCTTGGTCTGTTGGGTCTGTTCATAGAAATTGCACTTTTTTAACATTTTCTCTAAGTCATAAGAGGGTGAGAGAGAGGGTCAGAGTGAGAGTGAGAGGGAGGGTATTTTGTATTCAAATATTTGTATTTAGCCAAAACATTATATGCAGTGCACAATGTTCTCAATTAGAGCTAAACAAAACAAGATAGAAATATCATCATTCTTAGAGATTTACATAATACCATAATTGGCCCACCTACAACTCTATAATCAACTAAGTAGTACATACAGTAAGAAGAGATATGAAGAAAATAAAAGATAAAAATGAATTTGGATGTGTAGAGTATCAGGGGTACCAGATCACAAGCAGAAAAATGTTCAGGCAAAAAGTAACACAGTTTCAACATTCCAAATAAATCGTTTACAACAGTCAACAAATACGACAGACATTCAATGATGGTTCAACGTATCTATACTCATACTAGCAGGGCATGAAAACACAATCAGGAAGAAAGAAACAAGCAAGTCTATCACAAGTCAGGGACCGTGCCCCAGGCCAAGGAGACCACCGGGGAGAGCCCACACCCTGTTGTTAGCTTCTAAGTTATTAAATAACAGTTCCAAAATTTGTGCAAGGCTGGATTTGAAGTTCTTCGGGTCATCAAGTGCCCTAATATGGGGGGGGGGGGGGGCAAAGCATTCCAAATGATCTTAACTCTACCAAACAAACTTTTCCTAATACTCTCCTTGACCCAGCCATCCACCTCAATACGTAGTGGGTCTCTCAACCCATAAGGGCCTCCCCTGCCCACTAGCATGTCACCCTTACCATGAAATAAGTTCATAAATCTGCCCATACGCCTATAACATAGCAGCAATAACTGCGAGGGCAGTTGATGATTCTAAGATAGTTGCTTTAAATTACTTGTAACCGCCTAGAGTTCTGCTTGGTTGCTAAATCAATAATTATTCCACCATGCTCTAAAATTGGCAGTATGTATGTTTTATAAATTAAAGTAGCAATTTCTCTCAACACAAACTGTCTGACCATGCATAGGCATCTGCACAGGAGGTTCACCTTACAACAGGTTGAGTTAATGTGATTGACCATATTAAGACTGAAGTCTAGCTGGTAACCGAGGTATTTAAAAGTACCAACCTTGATGATAGTAAAATTAAGAGTGGTAAGATCATCAGAGATATCAAACTGACCAGGTTGATAAGAATAAATAATAGGGCAAAAAAGCAATACTGAGTAAGGATGCTAGTGACTGGGCAATTGCATAAGATCTAAAGGTACTTGTACAAAGAAAGATTTTTACATTAAAGAATGAGGCAATGAGAGATGTATGTAACAGGTACTCTCGAAACGAAACAAAATTCTGGGAGCATTTGGCTAATGTATATGGTACGTCGAAGTCCAAAGATAGTCGAGTCGAGCACATTATTACCTCAGAAGGTGAGACATTATATGGTAGGGAGGCAGCTGATTATACAAATAATTATTTCTGTAACATACTACCAAAATCAGCCCCTGATAATTTGAACTTTAACTACAATCTTGATAGGGTTCAACCCAAATTTGAGTTGGCAGAGGTTATCACGAAAGATAGGGTTATCAAGGTAATTGATAAGATCGATGTAAAAATATCCTGTGGTGTATCCAATATGACCTCTACGTTCCTCAGGTTTGCATAATTGTTGATTATTGATAAATTCGTCTGGCTGTTGAATAGAATTAGGACTACAAATTACTTTCCAAGTCCTTGGAAGAAATCTTTATGTGTTCTGATACCTAAGAAGGTCAACTCTAGACATATAGATGACATTAGAGCGATGTCGATTTCACCGATGATGGGGAAAATCTTTGAGGAATTAATGAGAGAACAGATTGAAAATTATTTGCTCAATATTAATTATTTAGCTCCACAACAGCACAGATTCATGGTTATAGCACAGACAGTGCAGTTTATTCATTTTTTAGAAAAGTTCTGCAAAATAAAGATAAGGGCCATGACACGTTAGCAATATATTACAATGTATCTAAGGCTTTCAATTCCATAAATATTGATATTCTTTTGTATAAATTTAATGCAGTAGGTCTATAAGGTAGTTGCACTAAATAAGGCCCATGTGACATATCAAGGTGTAAATAGTACTGGGTAACACTATGTGCAACTGATTTTATATATTTTGTGTGGATATCATGCAGAATTATATCAGTCTTAACTTTGAGTAGTAATTCTTCTTGAAAAAAGAATATTTGGTTTGTATATGGTATAAAATACTATGGTTACACCAAAAAACCCCTATTATCGCCCTATAAAATCTCCATAAATACACCAATAATTTCCTTTATTCAATGTATATTCTCTTTCAAAATAAGGAATGAAACAATAGGACTTGTGTATATTTAGGTGTAGGCCAATATTTGTTCTTTTCAGAACTGTGATTTTGACAAAATTTGTGACATTTATATTATTATTTTGTGTTGTCATGGGGAATGTCCCCATAGTAACCAGGTAGTAGGTTGTTACAGGATGATGAGCTTATAACTAATATTACCATTTGCAAGCAACTAGGCCGACTTTGCAAAATAATATCATGACTACGAATGAGATTTTCAGTTAAACAAGACTGATGCAATGAAGAATTATTCATAATTTTATTTTTCAGGTTATGGATATGAATCAATAAATCAATAAATATAATTATACTGATTTATTCTTCAAATCGAGGCTGCCCCAGCAGCAGGAGGTTTTCCACGGCCTCCATTTCACTTTCTGGCACCCCTCTGTGGACCCCTTCCACAAGTTCGACATTCTGCCCATCTACACCCTCAGCCAGCTCCATATCATCTGCAATAGCATATAAATGAAAGACATATATTATAATTCATACTAATTATGGATTGCAATTATCAAAAGAAATCATGAAACATAAAACATAAAACTTCAATTGATATATTCTATGAGTTCAAATGTTTTACTCCAAGGAGCGCGCTGATATTCTGATATCAATAATGGACCATTCTGGATGTCAAATTATTTTTCAATGATAGAATATATTAAAAATGTAAAATACACCTTGATAGATACAAACCTTCTGATTCAGAATCGGACAGAGAAAACACAAGGTCAGGATGAGCTGCCCTGAACTCCTCTTCTCTATTTTTGCCCTCCTGAAGCATTGCCAGCTGTACCGCCTCCTCTTCTAGGCATTTTGGGTCCAGTTTGCACCATGTGCTAAGCCCTACTTTTGTTAGCGAGTCTACGATCAGAACACCAAGGTCCTTGACCCCCATGTGTGGTGAGTTGAGCCGGGCGACACAGTTTTTTGCTGTCCCCCATGCCTTCTCAATGGCGTTCAGTTCTGGATGGTATGGGGGGAGCAGCAAGATATCATGGCCATGACGGTTGGCCACAACCTTTGCCTGACAGACTCCTGAAAAATCCATTTGGCAAATATCAATAAATTGGGTTTCATTATTTACATGTCATGTCATGTTTATTTTATTAGCTCTTTAGACAACCAAAGATTAATTAGGGATATCAAAAATCATGCCAGGCATAATATATGATTAGAAAGGGTATAGACATATGGAAAAGTTGGAAATAAAGAACCGATAAAATGGAACATTTATTGCATATTTCTCATTATAACAATGATAAATGATAACAGATTCTAATATTATTAGCACCAGGACATCAATGATCCGTTAGGAAAGGAGACTGGTTTTAAGAAGAGCACAACTTATGATACCAAAAAGATTATTTTATTTATCATTAAGATGAAGCATTGGAAATTCATCTAAGAAAGACTACCTACCTTTAGGAGGGTTTTTCCTTAACCATTCTATAATGGTTTATTTGTGCACGAGGTCAGGACCTACGTAGTTATCTTGGCCAGGGTCATTAGTGATAAATAAATGTATCTGTTGTTTAGAACAAACCGAGCTGTTCGTAATACATTTGTTCACGAATAGAATCATACTTCAGTGTTTTAGTAAAGGATTTGTATAGCTGTATATACTAATTTGTTAAAAAATGTCTACTTTCTGTGTAATAGCAATATAAAGCTAAAAAAGGAAATTGAAAAATCTACATGATGTGACATGAGGTCACTTTTTATGTGTATGTTATATTTATGGCTTAATCCTATAACATGTGTGAGTAATGTTCTATTAATGGTATCTACAATCTTGTTATGAGTGTAGGCCTTAATTAAATTCGAATTGTTTTGATCATTTGATCAGGGTTGATTGATTTCTTAATTAAGATTTCTTTAAGTGAGGAGAAAATAAATTCATCAGAAGAAAATATTAGGTGAAGATGAAGTGAATAAGATATCATTCATCATAATGTATAATTATGTATAATTATACTGATTATTATATGGGGCGACAGAAGAACAATACAATGATGAGCTTAATAAGTACACAAATTGGTGTTGTCAGTACACTAGCCGAACTGCACATAACCAAAATGTTAATCCCCCCTTGTATCTGTTTTACCCATTTTGTTGCATACTAATCTCAACAACTCAACAACAGGTTGAGTTAATGTGATTGACCATATTAAGACTGAAGTCTAGCTGGTAACCGAGGTATTTAAAAGTACCAACCTTGATGATAGTAAAATTAAGAGTGGTAAGATCATCAGAGATATCAAACTGACCAGGTTGATAAGAATAAATAATAGGGCAAAAAAGCAATACTGAGTAAGGATGCTAGTGACTGGGCAATTGCATAAGATCTAAAGGTACTTGTACAAAGAAAGATTTTTACATTAAAGAATGAGGCAATGAGAGATGTATGTAACAGGTACTCTCGAAACGAAACAAAATTCTGGGAGCATTTGGCTAATGTATATGGTACGTCGAAGTCCAAAGATAGTCGAGTCGAGCACATTATTACCTCAGAAGGTGAGACATTATATGGTAGGGAGGCAGCTGATTATACAAATAATTATTTCTGTAACATACTACCAAAATCAGCCCCTGATAATTTGAACTTTAACTACAATCTTGATAGGGTTCAACCCAAATTTGAGTTGGCAGAGGTTATCACGAAAGATAGGGTTATCAAGGTAATTGATAAGATCGATGTAAAAATATCCTGTGGTGTATCCAATATGACCTCTACGTTCCTCAGGTTTGCATAATTGTTGATTATTGATAAATTCGTCTGGCTGTTGAATAGAATTAGGACTACAAATTACTTTCCAAGTCCTTGGAAGAAATCTTTATGTGTTCTGATACCTAAGAAGGTCAACTCTAGACATATAGATGACATTAGAGCGATGTCGATTTCACCGATGATGGGGAAAATCTTTGAGGAATTAATGAGAGAACAGATTGAAAATTATTTGCTCAATATTAATTATTTAGCTCCACAACAGCACAGATTCATGGTTATAGCACAGACAGTGCAGTTTATTCATTTTTTAGAAAAGTTCTGCAAAATAAAGATAAGGGCCATGACACGTTAGCAATATATTACAATGTATCTAAGGCTTTCAATTCCATAAATATTGATATTCTTTTGTATAAATTTAATGCAGTAGGTCTATAAGGTAGTTGCACTAAATAAGGCCCATGTGACATATCAAGGTTTAAATAGTACTGGGTAACACTATGTGCAACTGATTTTATATATTTTGTGTGGATATCATGCAGAATTATATCAGTCTTAACTTTGAGTAGTAATTCTTCTTGAAAAAAGAATATTTGGTTTGTATATGGTATAAAATACTATGGTTACACCAAAAAACCCCTATTATCGCCCTATAAAATCTCCATAAATACACCAATAATTTCCTTTATTCAATGTATATTCTCTTTCAAAATAAGGAATGAAACAATAGGACTTGTGTATATTTAGGTGTAGGCCAATATTTGTTCTTTTCAGAACTGTGATTTTGACAAAATTTGTGACATTTATATTATTATTTTGTGTTGTCATGGGGAATGTCCCCATAGTAACCAGGTAGTAGGTTGTTACAGGATGATGAGCTTATAACTAATATTACCATTTGCAAGCAACTAGGCCGACTTTGCAAAATAATATCATGACTACGAATGAGATTTTCAGTTAAACAAGACTGATGCAATGAAGAATTATTCATAATTTTATTTTTCAGGTTATGGATATGAATCAATAAATCAATAAATATAATTATACTGATTTATTCTTCAAATCGAGGCTGCCCCAGCAGCAGGAGGTTTTCCACGGCCTCCATTTCACTTTCTGGCACCCCTCCGTGGACCCCTTCCACAAGTTCGACATTCTGCCCATCTACACCCTCAGCCAGCTCCATATCATCTGCAATAGCATATAAATGAAAGACATATATTATAATTCATACTAATTATGGATTGCAATTATCAAAAGAAATCATGAAACATAAAACATAAAACTTCAATTGATATATTCTATGAGTTCAAATGTTTTACTCCAAGGAGCGCGCTGATATTCTGATATCAATAATGGACCATTCTGGATGTCAAATTATTTTTCAATGATAGAATATATTAAAAATGTAAAATACACCTTGATAGATACAAACCTTCTGATTCAGAATCGGACAGAGAAAACACAAGGTCAGGATGAGCTGCCCTGAACTCCTCTTCTCTATTTTTGCCCTCCTGAAGCATTGCCAGCTGTACCGCCTCCTCTTCTAGGCATTTTGGGTCCAGTTTGCACCATGTGCTAAGCCCTACTTTTGTTAGCGAGTCTACGATCAGAACACCAAGGTCCTTGACCCCCATGTGTGGTGAGTTGAGCCGGGCGACACAGTTTTTTGCTGTCCCCCATGCCTTCTCAATGGCGTTCAGTTCTGGATGGTATGGGGGGAGCAGCAAGATATCATGGCCATGACGGTTGGCCACAACCTTTGCCTGACAGACTCCTGAAAAATCCATTTGGCAAATATCAATAAATTGGGTTTCATTATTTACATGTCATGTCATGTTTATTTTATTAGCTCTTTAGACAACCAAAGATTAATTAGGGATATCAAAAATCATGCCAGGCATAATATATGATTAGAAAGGGTATAGACATATGGAAAAGTTGGAAATAAAGAACCGATAAAATGGAACATTTATTGCATATTTCTCATTATAACAATGATAAATGATAACAGATTCTAATATTATTAGCACCAGGACATCAATGATCCGTTAGGAAAGGAGACTGGTTTTAAGAAGAGCACAACTTATGATACCAAAAAGATTATTTTATTTATCATTAAGATGAAGCATTGGAAATTCATCTAAGAAAGACTACCTACCTTTAGGAGGGTTTTTCCTTAACCATTCTATAATGGTTTATTTGTGCACGAGGTCAGGACCTACGTAGTTATCTTGGCCAGGGTCATTAGTGATAAATAAATGTATCTGTTGTTTAGAACAAACCGAGCTGTTCGTAATACATTTGTTCACGAATAGAATCATACTTCAGTGTTTTAGTAAAGGATTTGTATAGCTGTATATACTAATTTGTTAAAAAATGTCTACTTTCTGTGTAATAGCAATATAAAGCTAAAAAAGGAAATTGAAAAATCTACATGATGTGACATGAGGTCACTTTTTATGTGTATGTTATATTTATGGCTTAATCCTATAACATGTGTGAGTAATGTTCTATTAATGGTATCTACAATCTTGTTATGAGTGTAGGCCTTAATTAAATTCGAATTGTTTTGATCATTTGATCAGGGTTGATTGATTTCTTAATTAAGATTTCTTTAAGTGAGGAGAAAATAAATTCATCAGAAGAAAATATTAGGTGAAGATGAAGTGAATAAGATATCATTCATCATAATGTATAATTATGTATAATTATACTGATTATTATATGGGGCGACAGAAGAACAATACAATGATGAGCTTAATAAGTACACAAATTGGTGTTGTCAGTACACTAGCCGAACTGCACATAACCAAAATGTTAATCCCCCCTTGTATCTGTTTTACCCATTTTGTTGCATACTAATCTAATTTAATTATTCTTTAAAGGTCAAGTGTAAAGGATCTTTTTTTGTGTTTGATACATTCGGTGGAGTATTTTGAAACGATTTACAAAGTTATAGCTTTCAACCTAATAAATCAAACCAATGAAAGGTGTTTAAGTGCTGCCATTTAGTGAGCAACCCAGCGCGGCAAGGGTGAGTAGCCATCTTAGCATGGGTCCAGCGGCCTGTGACATCATCCATGTCCACGCAATTGGTATAGCCTAGGTCTGAGCATATAGATCTGTAGACACTATGGTTCTATGGTCAAATGTAGTGGGGGCCATCATTTTATTCTCTATAATACTTTTCAGGGTGCGACAAGATCCAAATTATCTACCTGCCCCCGGGCAGATTAATTTAAAATGTACCTGCCCAGTAGTTTCACACCCCCTTTAGCCTAAAAATTAAAATGACATCTTTATAATATCTGAGACTCCCTATGTCACATATGTCGCCAATATTGCTTCATAATAAATCTATTGAATTTTCTTTAGTATTTTAATCCTGAAGTAAGTCCAAAATCAGAGACATTTGCCTAATGATATTCAAGTAATCAGGGGCTGATTTATTGGGGTGGTGATGGGGCACATACCCCATCCTTTTCATAATCAAGCTAGGTTGATAGGCTTGAATCCTGTTGGAATCTGTTAAATGGCCTTGAAATGTTCGGGGATTCTCATTTTCTTACAGAGGGAAAATACTTGAATACTCATGAATCCTTGAATGGTGAGTGGGCCTAACTGACGCTGTATTTAAGAAAAGTTCAGAACCAAAACCCTTAACCTTAACAAATAATTTCTGGTAAAGTGAAAATTCCTGTTGGGGATTTTAAGATTATTTAGACTAGAACTTTCATCATGATCGATTTTATGTTTGAAATAAGTGAGTGACATATCTGAATATTTAAACCATTGCAGACAATAGCTGAGCAATTAGTCATATATGATTCTAACATAATATAGATATGTTCTTTAGAATACAATATGAAAGAGCACCCCTTCCTTTTGGAGGGGGTGCTCTTTCTCTGCGATTTCCCTTTCTCTGTATGGAGAAATACAAATAGGATTTCGAAATTGGAAAAAGTTGGTAGAAAATAAATGAATTCAAGGCCTGGAATAATGTTGAAAACGGCCACTATACAGGGGAAGATTCAAAGAAATGATGATCAATGTGGTAGCTTTTATTGTCGGTAGGTCTGGGGCAAATTAAATGCATTGGAAATAGGAAATGGTACACTAATGTTAGTCCAAAAATCTACCCGTCCCAAAGACGTGTAAATCTCCTCCCTATCTTCTCCCACCTGGCTCTCTCCCCGGCTCTCTCTTTTTCCCCTGTCTCTCTCTCTTTCCCCCCTCTCACTTCCCCTCTCTCTCTCTTCTCCGACTTAGTTTTTCTGTATCTCTCTCCCTCTCACTCTCTGTCTTCACTCACCTGTATCTCTCTTAACCTAATAGTTTTCCTCAGACGATTCCATCCTTATTGGTGTAAATACACCTCCTAACACTGCTGAAGCTAGCACTAGACTGGTCGCGCCTTGGACATGGATGACGTCATAGCTCTGATACATGAATACACATGCTAAACCAAAACAAAGCTAGCCCAATTTGCTTGTTTATCATAAAGCTGTGAAAACTGATTGTTTAACATCAGATCGAGGTTATTATTACCACCACTACCCATGTAAACCAGCTTTCACCTCGATTTTTAAAATTTTCTTTAGACTTGACCTTTAATACGGTTACCAAAATACTTGTAATGGTAGGGAGTTAATAGGATCAAACAGGCAAAAATATTGGGAAAAACCTCTGTGTGTGTCGGGTGGGCGGGGCAGCAGATTGGTGCAGATGGGACACTGACCTCTTTGTTCTTCCAGGCTTCAATCACATCTTTAGCAGGAAGTTTGTGCCAGTATGTTATCCGATCTCTCTCAGAACTGGGCGCTTATGATATGCGGCATTGTCCATGACAATCATTGATGGGCCCAGCAGCGCCTCTGCTACCCTACATGTTTCTTCGAAAAGCTCCTGAGTTAAATTAAGCAAAAGATGAGCATGGTGAAACATAAAATGTTGCAGTTAGCAGGAGCTTGATAATGATCTGATGAAATGATACATTTATACACAACTCAGTGCCATTCTTTGGCACATAATAAAAACCATAAGAAATATGGATACATTAATTCTCATTTTCTTTGATATATGTTAGCCTAAAATGTATACCACGGGATTTCATTATTTATGTTCTAATAATAACTCTAGTGTAACTCCCATAGCTGCCCACAAATAAAATGACTAAGTATGTCCTAATGATAATGACGATAGTGACAGAAATTCAAAATATATCTATGATCTAAACCTCTGATCATTATCCATTATTTCAGGCACTCAAAAATGATAGCTTCACATAGTTTAGTAGCTGCTGTAGTTAAGGCAAGGCTCTTTTAATTGATATCCAATTCTAAACAGAAAGTACTATCAACTCACTTCGAAGTGCTGGGCATTCATAGCATCATGGTAGTCTCCAGTACCTTTGCATGGAAATAGAACTGCATTTCCCACCCACCCATTTCTTGACCCTGCGCCATACAGAACATATCTGCGCCCTTTTCCACTGGGTATAAAGATCTGAAATAATCATATGAAAACAATCAAATAATGAATATTATCCAGTAAACACTTTCAACAGAACCGACTCTGGACCTAGCTATGGAATTACGTTAATTAGTTCCATGTTTAAAATTTGTATAATGAGTAAGTAAACAAGCGATGGCATTCAAATCTGTCTGCAAATACTCTTACAAATATTATTAAATCCATTGGAATTTATTCATAAAATTCCACACGTCATATGTGAAAATGTGACCATCAGGGCTCACCATATTTTGTTTGTCTTATTATGTGAGTTATGTTATGAACGGAAGGAATGTATTGTAATATTAGATCAATTTAAATCATACCGAAATAAGCTTATTGCTCAAACAAAATCATTACATCAATCAGACTATATATTTCAGGGAGAGCTGGAGGACCTATGTTTCATGTATAAATGTATAATTCGATCACAGAGTAATCAACTAACAAAACTAAAAGTGCACATAATATTGGACAAATATAAGTGCTAAAAAATACTTAATGTTAAAACTAACTGAGGAGGCAATTGAGGACCTCAGCCTAGATAAACGCTCAGTAAATATATATATTGTATATTTCTGTAGCAATGATAATATAATTATAATTAATGTAATGGATATATCACATAGTTATGGACCAAATTACGAAATATAGCAATAGACAACAAGGATTTTAGCATGAGAACTGTCTGTACTCCCATAGACGTCCCAAGGCCGAAGGCTGAGGGACGTCTATGGGAGTACAGACAGTTCAAACGCTAAATCTGAGTTGTATATTGATTTTAGTCTGTGATGGAACACCGTGGTGGCGCCACTAGACCAACGCGGTCTGTAGTACAATAAGTGCACGCGAAATCTTACCCAAAATGGACTAATATATCTTAGTACCTTAGACTCCTCAGATAACCAGCATTTGCTTTGTGAGTGGTTGGTGTTGACATAGCTTTCATCAAGGTATATTATCTCCCTGCACCGTCTGGCCGCTGTCACTGCCCTAAGATAGTCATACCTGTAATTGGCCATTGCTTGGGACTCATGCGCCAGAACGATCTGGCTAGGGCCAGGCCTTGAATATTCAAACCCCATCTTGTGCATAATCTGTAGAAGTTGTGTGTTGGATAACTGATTTAAAGACATGAGAATATACATATACATGAGAAAATATTGGGATGACATTCCAGCAAGTGTTCCACCAGCACATGTTTTGATGTTATTCAATATTGGCAATAGCGCCAGTGAACGCATGACACTTGCATTATTATGTTTAAGAAAATGTCAGTATTTACCCGAATTCCTTCATAACATTCGAGGTTTCGAGCTATTATCGGGACTGTTGACATTACCCCTTGCTTATGGAGAATGCCGATGGTCTTTCTTATCTGAAACACAATGAAATGATTGAATGAGATAATAAAATCGGTGATAAAAATTCGTGGAAAAGTAGTTCATATTGAATACTATGGTATTATATGGTTGTGGGATTTAAATTTCTTTCATAACAGAACTTGAACATTAAGACATGCATAAAGATATTTTAGAAACGATTTTAATGTTGACATAAATTAATTGAAAATGATATTCTTGAAGAAGCACACTTAATGATAGATCAGTTGACCTTAAGTCTAGTGGAATAAAAACAATAAACATGGATGAATTAAATGAATGAATTAAATGATGAATATGGGTTAGACTTGACCAATATATAAATATCTTATATGTGCCTATTTATTAAAAAGAACTGAACTGATCACATCTTTACCTTCATGCAAATATCACGAGAAGAGCTTCCCTTGGGCCTTCCCCTCCTTACTGCAGAAACCGTGGGTTTCAGCCCTCCCCGAATCGATTCGTAAATACTGCCAATTTTTTTCCATCCTATACCTGTCAGACGACTTGCCCTATCATAAATTGTAGTTGGTTCTGTCAATTTATTTTACTATAGATGATGGATTGAGCAGTTTGTTTAAGATTTTCCAAGTAGTTTGAGATTCATTTCTAACAGGCACCATGAGCGCCTATTATCATTTGATTCCACCATTGGTATTAAATTTGAACCAGTTTCAAGGGACATATGAGTAATCAATGTAGAAGCAATGTTTCAAAGTTATTTTATTCATTATATCACTGCATGTAAAAGATTTCTCACTTAAGACGTTGCAGCACTTTGTCTGACATATTATACTGATTATATTTTCCTAGTTTCCTCTTCTATTAATTGCAAAAAAAAACATGCTAAATATGTATCAATATAGGAGTATTGCCAGGAGCATAGATTTTGTGGTGTATGGTACTAACCTTTCTATAATGCCCTCATCGAATGGCCCTTTCTCCTTCTCCTCTTCACATCCAATCAGGGCCCTGGACGCCATATCCAATTCTACCTAGGGAAAATACGCAGGAGAGAAATGGGAAGGTTAGAACTAGAGAAGATGTAGTTTTATATTTGTAGTTTAAATATTCCTACAGATTATGGTTATTTGTTACCTTGCATATGTCTGCTAGCCTCAGTCCAGAGATACACATACATTTACATGGAGTATTTCATCGATTTAACAAAGGAATAGGGACATTAATTTCAATATACCAGAAAATTGATAGGATTCTGAAACTTAACATATTTCCCCATCGCCTAATAGTATATAGCTGATAATTATATTTATCTATTTAAAGTATTTAAATTGCCATTATTTTAGACAGATGTAACTTCTAACCCGGCTCAAATAATTATTTTTTAATGGACAATGGTAAATTTGAAACAAACATTAGATAATTATTTTCAAATGAAATAATGTGGAGGTTTGACCCTGAAGCAAGAATTTTCTTCATCTTTGTGCCCAGAATTTAAAGTGGGAGATAGAGATCAGGCAGTCAGACAGAGGGAAAAAAGAGGAGAGAGAGGGAGAAAAGATAGGAAGGGGCGGGAGGACGTTTGTGCAGTCATGGACGGAAGAGAGGGAGGGACAGAGAGGAAGGGATGAGTGGGGTGGGGGAGAAAGTCATCTACTCCCTGGCTGAAATAAACAGTCGTTATTGAACTATGCACTATGCTATTGTCAATAACACATTTATTTTATTGAATGAATGTGATATCACTGGTACCCAATTCACATTTTACATTAGGCCATTTCTACCTATAATTGTTAATGTAGTTTATATAGAAATTTTATTTTGCTGTATTTATTTTGTATTTACAGAGTCAAAATATTCGACATGAGCCCACATATGTAGTCTACGAAGTTACCCGATTAACGTTTAATGAACCATATATAGATCATATAAAATATCTAAGATCTGATCTGGCCAACAATAATTTGAGCAATAAACACCAACTCGGTCATCCAACATGATGCAAGGGCACCCTGTCCAGCCTCTGAAGAACCTAAACACCAATGCTAGCCTATACCAGTACTCTTTGAAGTCTAGGTTCTACAGAGGTTGGACAGAGTGTAGATGACCTTAGCTGTGACGGACATTAATTATTGGGTGGAATTAAGGTGGGGTCAGGTTCACGACAGTATCTGCATTTAAATTATAATATACTACCTCTATATATTAGAAGACTACAGCGATTTCTCTCACTTTTTAGACGTGAATTTAAATTTGAAAAGGAAATTGTTGTGCCCTATAATATGAGGGATGGGGGTCGACTTGATGTAGACAACTGGAGGAAGGAGAGGATCCGCAGGAGTCTTTTTGGCAGAATAAGACTATACTGTGGAATACTCTTCCTATGAATGTGAGAAACTTGGGTGACGATCCTATGGTACATTATATTACTCTATCCTGATAATTTAACTTGAATCGATATGATATTGATGGTCTTGAAATGTAGAAATGCTCCTATGTAGTCGATGTAGTGTTTGAATGAAATATGTGAACAATATTTTCATGTAACATATAAAAGTATCATGATAATATGTCTGTCATGTATTGTTGTGACACGGCGCAGGTGGTGGTGCTTCTATCATATTTTAGCATTGACTGAAAATTATTCTTATAAAGTTAGTTAATCATTCATATATTATAATAATAAATGTAACTCATCATGTACTGAGATTCAGTGTAAAAATGTGCATAATGTCTTGATAAATAAAACATTTAAAAACAAAAAAGAATGTCAGCCAATGTGGCCGATGTCAAAGGACCCTACGTCGGCCACAGCTGTTTTACATCGGCTTTTGCCGACGTGCCGACATCTTTTCGGGAACACTGGAAGGAGAGAGAGGGATATCGAGTGGGTGCAGGGTAGTGATAGAGCACGTGAACAACCTGTAGCCTAATCAACCATGATTTCATTAACTGACACAGGATAATGTAACCAATTTGCTTTGTTAGTTTACATTTATTATTGAATAACACTATTTAATTCATAGTCTGCGCCCTGCTCCTGCTTCTCAAACCCTGCAATGCAGACAGTAGCAGCTATACTAGGGTGACCTATACGCTTACTAACCTGTGTCAGCAATGCAGTGGAGGATCTTTGGGTGGAGATTGGCCTAATTTTTTCTTCTCCATAACTTTCCGATGACGAATCCTCATTTGTACAAGTGAGGCAGCTGTGCCCCCTTTCCCTACAAGCACTGCACCTTCGATGGTTGGAAGCGGTGCAACCGTACAGGCCGCACACTTGACATAGGGTGGCAGTGGCCATTTCGCACTGAATCAAAACATAAACATTGAAATGCGCAAGTTCAATTTCTAGGCTAAAAGGTTCCACATTTCGTTACCGAATTATTTACTGTATGTGACAGTTAAGCAACACAACATTGTTGATGGTGGTAACTTTTCAAGGTTTTAAAAGCATTCGTAAACTTTTGCTTCAACTATTTAGCTGAGAAGATTTACTTACCTCTTACCGTGCAGACGACAATATCCGACGGCCGTGTCCTTGACCTGAGCTTTGACCTGGGCTTTGATTGACAGGCAGCTCGGTTCAGTTTCTGTGTCAAGTTCATGGTCATTGGAACAGTGACAAACAGACAGACAGTGTCTGAAACTCTCACGATGTTTGGTAGAACGATCAGGTATATTTTCCATGTATCATGTTGATGTTGTATGCCACCCCAAACCAAGATAAATCACGATTCATTGAGGTATGTGTTTAATGCGTTAACTTCTACCAAAATGGCGTTTGGGGGTATTTTTTAACAATTTCGCTCCTGTCTTGTTTTGCTGTTCATTTATAGATGTGCGTAACAGAGTCATTCATGGTAACGAAACTAGGTATGGAATTTAGTTTTCACTGCTTGAACGGAATTTTACGGAATTTTACGGATTTTACAAATGGGCGAAATATGCTCTAAACCTGAGATGTTACATGCTGGGGTGGCGCAAGGCAGTATAGTTCGGCCATTATTCTTCATTTTTTATATAAATGATGTGAATACACGAGGAATTTGAAGGTGATATTGTAGTAACCGTGGTTAACACGAGAGGGCAGTGGGATGGGTAGTAGGGTAGGATATGTAACTTTGACTAAGGCATGCGCTAAGGGAATGGGAGGGACCAGAGGGAGGGAAGATATCATAGGATAAAGGGTCCACCAATGGGGATACCCGACACTCACCACCTGGGTATATATACGGGGAACACATATGTATAGAGAGGAGAGAGAGAATTATAAACACCTTGAGGAGTGGAGATATGTAGAGGGGCAAGGGAGTCGAGTCTAGGACAAGTCCCATAAGATACAACAGAAGCACTATGAGTAACAAGTAACATCCACTCTGGAGTCTAGGGAAGGAGTCCCATAAGATCTCATATGACTCGATATATATACTACCATGGGAAGGGATTATCAACCTAGCATCTATGTACAGGATAAGATACAATACACAAGTAGTGGCGTACTAAAACTCATCGTGTTGTGTTGTTCATACCGGAAACCTACAGCTACTATATACCACCATGACTCTCTATTCAATATCGCCTACCGTCTCTTAAAATACTGTACTGTATTGAACATCATGAGAAGCAATACCCAGAAGTCCGAGTATATTCAAATGCATACAAATACTAGCTAAATATATTCACCCTGGCCCGACGCACCGCCCAATAGCATAAAGATCCGAAGCTACGCGCACAACACTGGTTGGAGAACCACGGGATTGGAGATAGTGTGCGAAGGGGTGGGGTGAGTGTTGAGATAAGCTGGTTAAATGTCGAGACAGGGTTCTTCTGTGGCGGACTTGGTGAAGGAAATACAGAAGAACAATGCTCGAATAACACAAAGTGCAAAAAACTTTGCTGAGACAACAGAACGAATCGGCAAGGTGGAGAGAGAAAAGGTATCCATAATCAAAGATGGAATAAAAAATCTTGCCAAATTAATGGAGAAAAGGTTGGCGAGAATGAAGGCATCTGCAAAGCCTAGTGTGGGAGTCCATGTAAATAGGGAGGTGAAAGCAGAACGAGAAAGTACAGAAGACTCATCGCCGGACTCTTCTGTCCATGAACCACCAAGTTACGCTAACTTGAGCGCTGAAAGTACAGCGGTGGGAGGTGCTAGGCCCAAAAGAAACAATCCATTCGTAGCAGATTTTTGTGATGACCCTAGGGTGCCATTAGTGCCAGAAGTAACGTGGGAAGCTGGTAAACCGCCATATTACTCAGAACCATTGATGCTGCTCCCTTTTAATCCAGACTTTGACTACTTAAGCCCGCAAGGAGCCAAGGAGGAGCTGCTCAGGCAAAGCGTGGATATTGTCAGTAAAGAGTTGCAAAGAACACAGGCCGCTCTAAGAACAGCGGAAGATGATACCCTGAGGGCAGTTCAAGATATGAGAAGTGACTGGGAACGGACAAATGAAAAAATGTTGAAAGATGCCGAGGATAGATACGAGGCTAGAATAAACATACTAAAATTAGCATGGGAGGATGGCACACGACGTAGAGTGAAAACTGCAGAAGACGAAAACAGGGATATAATTATCACATTGCAGAATGACTGGAAAAATGCACAGCAAAATATGGAAAAGAAAGATCAGCAAAGGAACGAATTTGTGGTAAAAGAGAAAGAGAAACACATCAGGGAGCTGGAGGAGCTAAGAAGAGAGCTGGAAGAAGAAAGACGGGCAAGAGCTAGAGCGAATAGAAAAGAAGAAAGCGACCGGGAGGAGTGGGAGAGAGCGGAAATAGCAAGACAGGAAATAGAGGAGGAGAGAGAGGCTAGAAATAGAGAGTGGTGTGAGGAGATGGAAAAGGAAAACCAAATAAGGGAGACAAGGGCAAACTGGCTAGCATCGGAGATGGATAAGCTGAAATTAGAACATGAGAAGGAGAGTGCCCTATTTAGAGATGCGTCTGTGCGATACAAACAAGACCGGAAACACCTTACAGACATGGTCAGGAATCTAACAAACGTCGGAGGAGAGGAGCAGCCTAAAAATAGCATACCCCGAACACCTCACAGAGCAACCCAGCAACCAACAAAAATAGGGGCTAGTAGTACTAGTTGCTCCGTGGATTCCGGTGATATGACCGAGATGTATAGGCTACCTAATGTGCTCCCAACGTTTACCCCTGCGCAAACAGGAAGATGGTCGGATAAATCTAACGAAGGGGGAGGGGCAGCAATGAGACACTTCATTAGAGGGCCAGAAAATTTCTGCCACTCAACAGCAACCAGGAATGTGTCTGAATTCCTGACCGAATATGAAGATTATGCAAGTGCCTTGGGCATACCTGAGATGTACTGGCTTCAGGGGCTAGCAGGTAGATTGGAGGGATCAGCAAAAGCTTATTACCAACAGGTCGCATCAGTTGCAGCCAGAAAAAGGGGTACACTGTCATACTCGGATATTAAAAACAAATTCCTAACTAAGTTCCAGGAAATGCCATACAGTGAAGTAAAAGATGACTACTCGCGTCGACGGCAGGAGGCAGGTGAAAGTGTGGAAACCTATGCAGATGCTATGCTGGTATTGCTAGCAAGAACATCGCTGCATGAGGATGAGAAATTAAAGGCTTTCATAGCAGGTTTGAAGGACGGGTTGGTGGAGAGAGTCCTGACAGAGGCTCCTCGTACCTGTGAAGAAGCTAGAAGGGCAGCCAGAAAACATGAGCTGTCAGATGAACAAAACGAGAAGGCACTGAGGCTTCACCTAGTGGGATCCACACAGTCAATGATAGCCTCCCTGGCAATGAAGGGTTATGATATTACTCCCAGTGATGTTAGCACACCTCCTAATCCCGCTAAACACCTAGCATTGGAAGACCGAGAATGGACTCCTAGAAGAGAAGAAGGGGAGAGACGCCAGGAAAGAGATAAGAATAAGAAGGCAGGCATTCGGACAACAAAAACAACTGGTGTGGTAAAAAACGGAGTGTATCGGCAGAATTTTCAGTAGGAGAGCCGGTTGGAATGTCGCCAGCCATACCGGCGGAAGGGAAGGACCAATCTGAAGATGATGAAAATAGGAGTTCAATTTCAATAAATGATAGTGACATAAGTATGAGGCAGGAGAAGGGAACTCAGGAGGTGCAGGAGATGGCCTTCCGGGAAAGAGAGGTGAAAAGAGCAGTAAGAAAGAGATGGAACCAGAAGAAGAGAAGATGGAAGTTACAGGATGAAAAAAGGGAAAAGCGTGAAAAGGATAGAGCAGCGCAGGAATTGAGACTTCAGACGAAAGAGGAAAAGGGATTAATCTCCTTAAGTAAAAAAAAAGAGGTGACACAAGACAAGAGTGAAAATCAAAAAGAGGGCGAGGACCGTTCCTCGCGCCTGGTATTACAGGACAGTGACTAGGGTAGAGTGACAGTCCAGCTGGAAAACTGCAGAACAATTTGCACAGTTGGCTCGGCAAAGATTAGCTGCCTGGTGGACACTGGAGCTAGTATCAGTTGCATTTCGACTGATACATTGAACCAAGTAGTGCAGCAAAAAGGGGCACTGCTTCGCCGTGTACAGACATATCTGGTTATTTACACAGCCGATGGGGGGCGCCACAAGTCGAATGAAAGGGTGTTATTGTCTATTAACATTGGAAATGCTCACACTAACGCATGGTTTTATGTTGTGAAGGGTTTATCCCTTCAGTGTATCATAGGGGTCGATTTCTTGAAAGCAAGAAAGGCCAATATTGACTTCCAAATGCAAGACCCTGACCATTACACCGTTAGGTTGACTAAACCAAAAATAATACCTCCTAAATCCGAATTTACTTGTATGGCAGTGGTTTCAGCACATCAAAATTTAAATCATGCAGTGGGAGTAGTTGACAATTTGAAAAGATGTGTGCAGGTCCCATTTGTGGTCAAAAGAGCCCTCGTAAGGCCACAGCGGGGGGGGGGGGGGAACAATATACCTGTTACCTTATTTAACGCAGCAAACACGCCAATAAAATTGGGAAAGGGTTCTGTTTTGGCAGCGTTTTCAGTGGTCAATGAAAATGACTATGTGGCAACAGAGGTTTCCAGTCAATCGGAGCAGCCAATCGAGGAGGTAGGTAGCACGGCATGCAATCAGACTAGGATTGATTACACTCTAGGCGATAAGTTAACGGCGGGGCAGAAACTAAGTATGGCGAGTCTGCTGCAGCGTTACCGCGCGGTCTTCGCCACAAAAGATTCGCCGATCTCAACAACAGATATTTTCGCACATAAAATAGAACTGAAAGAGGATTACGTGTATCCTATTCGAAACCCATACCGTACCAACCCTCATATGACGAAGGTACTGGAGACAATGCTGGAGGAGCAGATGCGCTTAGGCATTATTGAACGAACGAATGGCGAGTCTGAGTTTGCTGCGCCATGCTTCCTGGTGGAAAAAGGGAAGGCAGCTGAAAAACAGGACAAGAAATATAGAATTGTCATAGACTACAGAAAAATTAATAAATGTATAAAGAACGAATGTAGGGTCTTCCCATCAGCAGATGAGACGTTGGAAAACGTCGGGGGACTGGGGGGAAGATTTTTCTCCAAGCTGGACTGCCATTCAGGATTTTTTCAGGTGCCCTTAAGGCCCGAAGACAAGCCTAAAACTAGTTTTGTCACGCCTAGAGGAGTGTATCAATACAGAGTTATGCCAATGGGACTGAAAACTTCGCCCAAAGCGTTTCATTCGGTAATTGAGAGCGTGCTGAGATATGTCCCAAATGCACTGCCCTACATGGATGATGTGATTATAGCATCACAGACATGGGAGGAACATTTGCGGCACGTGGAAGAGGTATTGCAGGCCTTCAAGGGGGCGAAACTTAAATTCAGGGCAGAAAAATGTAAAAGACGGGCTACAACCAGATCCGGAGAAGGTTTGTATAATACGTTCATACCCAATACCAAAAACTGTCAGGGAGATGAGGGCCTTTAACGGCCTGGCAAATTATTACAGGACATTTATTCCTGGGTTTGCAGACAAAATGGTCCCCTTGTACCAGCTAACCAAGAAACTTGGTAGAAGAGAGCGTTTTCAGTGGAATACAGAAGCGGATAGAGCTTTTCAAGCTGTGAAGCGATCAATGTGCGAGGATGTCGTTCTGAGGTACCCTGATTATGCTAAAGGGTTTACTATCTGGTGTGATGCAAGTAGGGTTGGTGTTGGCATCGTCCTCACACAGTTATATGATAATTGCTTCCATAGGCCGGTTGCGTTTGCAGGTAGAAGTCTGTCTTCAGCAGAACAAAATTTCTCTGCGACAGAGAAGGAGCTGGTGGCCGTCCGATATGGCTTGGAAAAGTTTAAGCACTACGTTCTGGGCAGCCACTTTGAAGTATACACTGATCATGCGGCATTACTGGCCTTAAATGCTAAACAGGACCTTACAGGAAGAATGGCATGGTGGATCGACTGGTTCAGCAATTTTGATTTCACAATGAGGCACATCAAAGGAAAATGCAACATCACAGCCGATATTTTATCGAGAATGCCATATTTTGGGGATGGCATAACAGCTAGAGAGGAGCAGGGGGGACAACAGAGGCAGGTGAGGTTTAAAGCAGTAAATCACATCCGATTCTATGATGAGGATGAGGTACTGGAGGCATCACCCATCAGGAAATATAGAAGACCGTCGATCTTGAAAAATGGACGTCTCAGAAATAAAAGGCGGGACGAAACGGATGACACACCTATCATTCAGGTAAGTGCACCAGAGCAAGAGCCAGAGCAGGACGCGACGTCTGATAATTATGAAGATGACTTCACTCAAGCCGATGGCACAGTAGTGATGCATGTGGGCGCGCCAGGCGAGCAGGTAATGACTATGGTCACTAGGGATAACCCACCTGTGACGAGGAAAATGGCCCAGTGGCTTGAGGAGAGGAAACGTGCCAATGAAAATTCCGAGGAAGAAGAGAGTCAGCCTGATAGTCAAGAAACGCCAACGCTGGAGAGGGAAAGAGATGCTGGGGAGAGAGCACCAGATGAGACAGTCCTCATCCATAAAGGAGTCTCAAGAAGGAGAAAAACTCTGGGGGTCCCATCGCTGGTTGGTAAGTATCAGAGGGAGAGGAGAAGAAAGGGAGTAAGAGCGCGTGAAGTGCAAATCACTGATACTGCGTTCTATGAAAAGCTTATCACGGAGTATGGGACTTTGGGGACGAGAGAAGTATTCGAGAAGGAGCAAATAACTGACGAATTTTGCAGCGATATGACAAACTACATAGAGAGAGAAAAGCTTCCTAAGGATAACACAAGAGCTAGAGGAATTTTATTACAACACGACTGCTTTTTGTTATCAGGTGGTATTTTGTACAGGGTGCCACCAAGAACGAGAAAGGCCCAGATAGAAGAGAGAGCGCAGTTAGTGGTCCCACAGTCAATGGTGGAGAAATTATTACATCAAATACATGACGTCAGTCTAGGCGCACATTTGGGTGTAAAGAAGATGCTTAGCATAGCTTCACCACGGTACTACTGGCCATCTATGGCTAGGGACATAAGCGAGTATATCGGGTCTTGTCAGAAGTGTTTGGAGGTAAAACCGAATCCTAACCCTATCAAGGTGCCAATGACTGTTAAGGAGCTGTCGCAGGTACCATGGGATGCTATCGAGATTGACACTATAGGCCCACTGCCTGAATCAGGCAGAGGCTATAAATATGTGCACACGGTCTGTGATGTGGCTACAAGGTTCTGTGTGGCTTGGCCAACAAAGGACATAAAATCTGAAACCTTGATACCTGAATTCTTTGAGCACGTAGTGGCTGTCTTGGGCGTGCCATGCACTCTTTTCAGCGATAACGGTTCTTCATTCACGAGCAAATTGTTCAGAAATTTCTGTACAGTAATGGGGATTAGGCAAGTCTTTGGATCAAGTTACTATCCTCAGACACAAGGTTTAATTGAAAAATTTAATCGTAGCCTTAAGACAGCCCTAAGAGCATACGTGGATAAGGATCAAAAGAATTGGTGTCATTGTGTGGCCCCAATTGTATTTGCGATGAATGCGTCGGATTCAAGCACGACAAACTACCCAGCTTATCTACTAATGTATGGAAGATTCCCACGACTTCCCCATGAGAATGTGTTGAAGGAATACGAGGGAGAAATGAGACCCCTTCTGGAGCAGCTG
Organism: Sthenelais limicola; assembly: GCA_942159475.1. Lineage (NCBI taxonomy): Eukaryota > Metazoa > Annelida > Polychaeta > Phyllodocida > Sigalionidae > Sthenelais > Sthenelais limicola. The sequence goes on from OW804101.1 coordinate 15,587,048, forward strand.
GGCAAGGTCGTGGAGAAACAAGAAGTCTATGGGGACCTGGCTCGGGAGGCATTACTAACGTCACAGGCAAAAATGAAGGAATATTATGATAGGCAGGCAAATGCACACAAGTTAAAATCAGGATCTTTGGTGTACATGAAGGTTAATCGCCTCCTCCAACCTGGCACTGCGTACAAGTTGCAGAAGAATTTCTGTGGCCCCTTTGTCATTTGTGCTAGACCCACAGGGTGCACAGCTAAACTGAGGAGGATGGATACTGGAGCGACATTGCCTAAGCCGGTGCATGTCTCTCATTTGAAGCCAGTCAGTGTAGCTAAAACCAGTCACTTTATGGAAAGGCTCTTGTCCCCTGACTTGGTACCAATGCACGAATACGAAGAGGAGGGCCCGTTAGATGAGAAGGGGTGGCAGGACATTACCTGCACGGAGGAGATAGGCCACAATTGGCCGGAAGATGAGAGAGAGGAAGAGCTATAACATAGGGATACACATTTAAATAGTAGAATAAATGAAATGAGTGTAGTACGTAATGCCTTGGCAAGGGCGCGTCGACAATATATAAGCATGAAGGGCTTGTGCGAACGCAGTGTTTACATTCTTAAACAGCTGTAGTGGTTATATGGCTGTAACCAAGAGGCAAGTGGTGCGTGAGTAGCGACAGTGGTTTCATATGAAACTGGCTCTGGGGAGCAAATGGGGGCGGGCCGCGTCTGGTACAGGGAGTTATCTCGTAGAAATTGGGTTTAATCGGGGATGGATAAAAAGGGGGTTGGGTTGGAATTGAGAATGAGAAAAAGAGAATAAAATCTAACTAAACGGCTCCTGTTTGGATTCGCGTTAGGCTAGTAAGAGGGCGGAGGACTGAGAAATTAATGTCATAGGCGACTAAGGAAGCTTTGCTTATCCGGGAAAAAGGGTAGAGGAGATTATCACTAAAGGTTCTCATGACAGTTAGAAAAGATATGATATGTAGTATGGATAAAAAGAAGGAAGAATGAGCGAGAGACGTGAGGCCAAAATATAATTACGTATCCATGAACAATAAGAAGTCTCGGGCGCAGCATATTTGATTTATGAAGGTTGTGTTTCAAGCAGGTAGATAGGTATAGTCAGAATTCGCAAGGGGGGAATGGGTAGGATATGAGGAGCACGTGGAAAGAGCAAAATAAGCTGCACCAATAAGTCAAGCTTGGGGTTAAATTATGAGGTAGAGCCAGAATGTGTCAGCTGCCCGGAAGATGGTAAGGAGGAGGAGCAATTACAAATAGGATGGGATGGAAGTTGCCAGAGAAAGGTGGCACGGAGAAGGAAGGCAGGGACTCTCACCGCCGTTCATATTAATGCAATGGATACGTTGAACAATGCGGCAAGGAGGGTGCAAGATATGTGCAACATAGAACGTTTAATAATCAGATTGGTGCGATTATTTATCACACATCCAGCTCGAAGATACGGAGAATGTCCCGACAGAAGGCTGGCAAACGAATGGTATCTGTGGCACATGTATTCGGATTTAAGATTGGCAAACGACAAGCTAAAAATCATTATGAATGTGTTCCCGCTAGCTAGAACAAGAAACCAGCAGCATAAGTATATCGCTCATGTGTTAATACCTCGGTTATTATCAAACATTTTGTCGTTGGAAGTGGAGAAAAAACGGGTGATATATGAACAATGTGATAGGACAATCCTCTATCAATATATAAGTGGCTTGACTTTCATCCCAGCAGATTTGATTCACATGATTTTTACAGAGGAGGTGGACATGTTCAACATTAAGGAGCTGTGTCCAAGCGCATGGGTGAAAGTGGAGGTAAGTGCAGTCACTTAGGGGTAGTAAGGGGGCGTTTGTGTCAGGAAATGGGTTGGGATATATTGTAAAACTGACTAGTGAAGGAAGCATTGGATACACATTGTCGGGAGGAAAATGTCTCGCCCTATAACTCGGGGAGAGAATGCAGAGGTTATAAAGGTGATACGATTGGCGCGGTTGTACATGCAGAGAGCGCACCTGAGATTTAGAGGAGCTAACGCTAGGAGGAGAATTGAGATGGAATCACATTTAAGGGATATATGGTGGGAAGCTTCTCGATTCTTGGCTAGAGAAATGCCAGATAGAATGGCAAGAAGAGCTGTTAATCATATGTGCTGGCAAGATCGATCACGGACACAGCAATACATATATCTATCCATGATGACGTGCTATTTCATCGGGACAATGTTAAGAATGCACCCATGTAACTACCATAGGGATATTATAATTAATTTATTGGCATGTAATACAGGAATGACAGTTATTGAATTGGGAAGATTGATGTGTGAACGGTGGAGTTGGACTAACAAAACACTGGAGGAGTGGATACCGGTATCAAGGGGTAGGTGAGATAGTGATATTACCATACTATGAATGAATGAGAATGCAGAGGTTATAAAGTGATACAGTAAACAATACAGTTAAAAATGTATATACAGTCAGTACGTTTCCACAACAAAAGGAGGATCCACGTAGAACTTGTGAAGGTCGGGTGAGATTAAAATAAACAGGAAGAGAGGAATGAGGAAGAGGCGACTTACCGGTAAGGTGATGGGTGTGAGGATCAGGCGGTGTCAGGTGCAGGGTAGGAAGGTGATAGGATAGATCTGGGATAAATATGGGTGTTTCTTGGATAAATAGATATACTACTAAAAAGGGATATATTATTAACAAACTACAAAACTACTAGAACTAAATTAACTAATAACTATAAACATGCTGCCCGCTCGACTCTATCATAGGGCCCACCAGCGCCCAAAAGCCCTGGAGGCAAGAGCCACAGCCCTACAGCAAAGCCAACGGGCTGCCTTCAAAGCAAGCCCGTGCACCAACAGGTGGGCGAGGTCGCTCAACGACCAATGATCGCGTACAACGACCACCTCCTGGTCGTCTATAATAAGGTGTAATTCACGGGCTGGCATGGTTTCAGATTAGTCAAATTAAAAGAAATAAGAAGTATAGCTGAAGTTGAAAGCAAGGAAGGAGGCGCAACAGTGAGTAGAGTTGATCAAGTGACGAGAGCGTTGGAGTTTGGCTTAAAAATCGCCACCCCTAAATATGGTTATAACGAGACGCCAATTGGCTGAAAACAATTGATTGACGTAATGAAATGAATGAGTGGGAGGAACTGGGGGCGAGTCATTGCTAGGTCATAGGATCATGGGACACGTGACATTTTATAAGATAAGAGGCGCGCGGTCGGTGAGAAAGAAACTTTTGTAGAATCCATAAATTAGAAAAGCATATAATTGGAAGAGATTACAGTAAAGAATAATTGATGAGTCATTGAAAAGACGCGGTATGACGGGGTGTGAAAATTACATTGTGAGCAGAAGATTCCTATCAAAAGGTGACAAGTTGACAAAAAACGCTGAGAATAATGGAAATTAGTGTCTGCATGATATGTGCTGTGCAGATATGGATACGTGGGAACGTGTGTGGTACAGGACCTGCGGTATGAGCAGGACTGATCGTCTGCTGATTTGAAATTCTATGTGTACGGGACAAAAGATATCACTATGTCAGCAGAAATCTCTCTAAAGTTGGGGAGACAAAATAACTATAGTCATGACAAAATGAAATGAGTATTAGAGGAGTCATGTAAAGATTGAGAGTTCTTGTGTCTAAAGGCTGCTTGAATATATGTGAATGACAAGGGTGTATCCAGGGACCGAATATATTGGTATGAGGAGCATGAAATAAATATAGCAGCATCCCCAGGTAACACACACCGTACCATATATGACTGGCAGACGAGGGTGACCATGGCAACACGGTGACATAAACTCAGCCAGGTAGATAGAGGGAGGAGGGGGAAGGGACGACCAAATATACTGATGAATAAATTTAGTAACTAAAACAAGATGAGGGAGATGGACCACCTAGACCCTGGGCAAGGGGTTAAAAACAGATAATATTAACTGACGGGGGGCGCTGCCTGATGACTCCGGCAGACGCTTCTGAGACTTTGCTCGCTCTCTGGATTTGATAGCAATGATGGGGCATAGTAAGATAGATATCAGAAACGCATCGATCTTATGTATTAAATTATACTCGTTTTGGCTATTGCCCGCTTGTGTCCGGTATCCGGAGCAATTGCCTGAGCATCGTTTAAAAGTGGAATGGCATTTACTGGCTATATATGAAAAATGTGACAGACTCCTACGACCCCTGGGAGATAAGCCAGGAAAATTATACTCTAACAGGCGTTTGCGGATAATGAATGATAAGGACAGAATGAATGCAATCATGCATCAGGTCTATAGGATTTTGTATGTACTGCTCAATTTGTACTCAACAAACTATTTAAGAATGCGCTATTGGCAGAGAAAAAATTGCAGAGATGCTGATATCAAGCGATTCATGGCGATGTCAGGTTTATCTAAAAGACAAGTTAAAAAATTGCTGGAGGAGTCGATTCATGTTGGGAAAGCGATTGATTGGATTGATGGAAAATGGGTGCTATATGCGGTGAGTAATATTTTCGTTCTTTGACTGTAGCACCAATCTTCGAGGGATGGTAATGTGATACATTTGAATCAGATAGGGCAAGGGGTGACGTCACGAACTAGCCGGCAAAATGGTATGTGGGAGGAGTCGTATATTATTTAGTAATTCGAGAATTCTTGTGATTGAAGCACAGGGTAGAATGATGAAATGCAATGATTATTCTTGTAATCACCTCGACATTTAATGAAAGGGGACGCCTAACGATGATTGAGCGGGACAATACATGATACCGCACGGTCTTATCGCATAAAGGTGAAATGTTGTGAGTTGCAATGGATTTGACACGTCCGCAGATAACGCTCTCGAAACATATATTTCAAATAGAATGTATGAAGGTGTGATTTTCCCTGTAAATAGTTGGAAATGAATGAATCGAATGATTGTCCTTGGAAAACAAGTTTGTTTCAAGACGAGTGCAAATGTATGGAGACACATGTATGGGAAAATTAAAATCGAGTGATTCTATAAGAGGAACTTATGAAGATTGGGGTATTTAGGAACTCATGGCTAATGTATGGGCTGTCAGGCGGTGGTAGAAATCTCTGTCTCTGTTTCACGCCATGCAGGGTTAAAACGCAGATCGCACAAATGTTTTAATAATAAAACTTTAATGTAACTTTATCGCGACTGGATATTATAGAAGGGGGTTAGTTGGCCGTCTTTTGGTACGCTACTCCACTGGGAGTCTCATAGAAGTAATAATCTCTCTTGAGGTGCATGGTTGGGAGTAAATTGGTTGATTTGTGACATTTGTATTGTCAGCTCTCGCGTGGGTGCGTTGCTGAGGAATATCTATCTCATGTTTTCTAGCTTTGGGTTTGGAGATGAGTAATTGAGTGTCTGGGCAAAATTAAGAAATACATATCTGGCGAGGCGGGTGTTGTAACAAACGTCACGTGCCCAGGAAGCGGGGGTCTGGAGACATGACAACTCATAACAATAATTATGGAGAAGCGCCAGGAGTTGGTAAATATGGGTAGTAAGGTTTGGAAGAAGGAGTTGTGAGGTAATAAAAGATAATGAGAAAAAGAGATAACAAAAACACGTAGATCTTGGAGGGGGGTCTGGAGGATTGGTGTCTGAAGTTGTGGTAAATCTCAACTTTGAGTGCAATGGAGTTGGAACGGAGAGAGATGTGCCGCCTGGAAAAAGCTAGATTAGGAGCAAACGAATTGAACATTTTGAAAGGTCAAAAGAAAAACATGGGAATCTTGCTGGTAAGGGCTACTAAATATTTTCTTACGAGCCCTGTGGACAGAGGTGGATCCACGCGTATATCTACTAGGGAGCGACTGGAAAGGGACACGTATATTTATATTTTAAAAGAGCGTTGCAGAATCTATGTTGAAAGCAGAGGTTGTCGGCCAATTGAGAGGCTCACAACAAAAGGAGGACGCATGAGGAGTATTTTTGAGGCCCAAAAAGCGATAACTGTGTCTGAAAAACTAACACAGTTGACAAAGGCGGTGGGAGAAATGTTATTAGACATTTTAGCTGTATACTGTGCTGAGGAGTTCAGATTGGAATGTGTAGAAGACAAGGGACGGCACAAATTGATTCCATATTTGCAGGAGCGCACAGGCCTGGCGAGGAAACTTGTTGTCGCTAACTTAAACTTGGATTTTAATTTTGCAAAGATTGGCGACGTGTTGCCAGAGGAATACCTACCAAACATGTCGATGAGAAAGGTGAGTTATTAGGGTCTCACAGGACCATGAATGAGGGGACATCCCCGTGTAACACATACTGTCTATATTTGTTATGGTCGATTAGTGAGCGTCTCCAGTTGCTAGGGGATTGGAAAAACAGGACTAGAATGGATAGGTGAGGATGGACCTAGGGTATATTAAGAATGTGGGGTGGGAGGGGGGACTATGGGTATATAGTGTGTTGTCACAGGAGTAGACCTGGTATAGCGAGGTTCGCGCCACGGTCCCTGCTAATAAGAGTAGTGAAAAAATGGATACGAGAAGAGGGAGTGAGATGATTAATGCGGAAATTATTAGAAGAACAGATAGGGCCGCCAGGATGGCAGCAATACTTAATCAACAGGTCAAGGCCAACTGGTTATTATTGGAAATTCTACGGTTCTATTTGCTGCCTCCCCATGAAAGATATCCGGAGTTTGAACCAATTAGAAGGTTGCAAAAGGAGACGCATATTGTTCGCTTGAGAAAAGCGGGATTTGATTTTTTAAGAGGCCTACGTTATGAGCCTATTCGGTCCTTGACGATTGATATCTCGCAGAGGCATACCCTTACGCCATTGAGAAGGCTACAGGATACGGTGTGCATTATCTCGGACTTACTCTATGAAATATTAAACATGTTTCGTCCAAAGATAAGAGGAATATTCCCAGAAAATCTGGACAGGCGGTGAAATTTCTGGACAAGCTAACAGAAATGTCTGAGGCAACTATTAGACATCACCTATCTCTGCCGGTAGATGTATATCAGATCGAGCTGAGAATGCCTTTGTGTTGGATGCCCGTGGGTATAAAGGTAAGTTTCAAACAATAAGAACCATAGATAGTTTAGGACAAAAGCTATGAAAAATACTAGCCTAACTACATAAATACTAGAACTATGTTATGGGAATTGGGACAGCTCTTAGGTATACACGCGTGGATTGGACAAGGGGGTTGTATGTTTCAGTTGTCGTGGTGAGTTAGATCCAGAGATGGCGGTTCTTGGAAGATCGTATGAGACCGTAGGTCAATATCTAAAATGATGATGGCTTATCGTGGGAGGTCTGGGTGCTAAGAGTTACAACCGTGTTTTACGGGTCTTATGATTGGTGGTGATTCAGGTATAGGGGGACATCAATAATCCCCTATGACAATGTGTATGATTGGGAAGATGGATGTGAGATGTATTGGGGTGTGGGTAATGGTTAGGTGTGAGAAGACGAGAACAAGGGTGTCTGGGTTGTCTCTGTGATGTACAGTATAGAGATCGAGGAAAATTGTAATATTGTCATAGGAAAGCGACTTAACCATGCGGCGGGGATGGAAACAAGAAAAATCTTGTGATATGATAAATTGGGGTTGGATTAGGTGCTTGGAGTCTGTTAAGATATTAATACACTTCCAAGGACTTGAGAATGGTGCGGCGTCATGTAAGACAATATGATGTTGATGGGAGAATCAGAATATTATGGCGGGGCTGGAACGTCTAAGAAGTGGAGCTTATGAGGCAAGGCAGTTGGATTATTAGACACAGCAATTGGGCTCAAGCAGTCAACACCCATAAGGAGCTTGCAAGCGGTTGGGGGGGTTGTTCTATAAATTGCAAGGCAGGCCTCGAGCGCGATTTGTGGCTAGGTGTCATTATGCAGTATTTCATCTAGTTGAGGCAGGTCATGAGCTGGGACATTCGTACCCTGACTTAAAATGGGGATGTATAGTATGCTTGAGGGGGAGGGAGGAAGGAGCAAGCCCAAATGGTCTTGGACTGGTCTAGTCTCAGATATAAGCTCAACACAGCCAGAGGGGGAGCATCACTTCGCTTTTGTACAGGGATCAGGAACGTACTTGCATATAGATAGGGAAAATACTAACTAGATTGCAGGATGTTCGTACTCGTGATAGGGTGAGTTTACTTTGAAGTATATTACTTTTGCATAGGCCAGTAGAAGGCCAGTGTGAATTTCGCAGTGTTAAGCCTTTGTCAATTTGGGCTAACTTCTTGTTTTTAGGGTCATCCTGTGCATGCAATATAGTTGCATGGCTACGACGGTCCTGAGACATAACTATGGAGTGGTGTTCGCTGATCGTGGTACACTTATAGCAGGGGTGGAAACTATAAGTTTAGGCTTCCGTTCTGAGCTGAATATTAGGCCTCCAGAGCCTGTCCAGATAATTAAGAGGAATTGGCCGGAAGGTTATCAGGTGGTAGGGGAATCTCTAGCAGGGTATATTAGGGAGCTGCATTCACGGGCGGAGAGGGAGTATGAGCGGGCAAATCACTTGAAAGAAATTTTGCAACGCCCTAAAAGAATGAGAAGAAATCCCTTCGCGCCGTTTGGGAAAATCGTGGCAAGTGTCCTAGATCTCCCAACTAACTCTGATTTAAGAAATGTAGAAAGACACATTATTCATAGGCTTGCACCAGGGATAATAAGAAACCCACACCTAAGAGACGAGGCTCTCATGAAATTGGTGGCCAATTCTAATATTATATTTAGGTTCCTAAGATCACATGTAAACGAATCAATAGACGCCACGGATGAATTAGAGGATAAATGGCTACGCTTTGCAAATAAGACGGCACAATTATCAGACATAATGCACGGGGAGGTAGAGTCGCAGGGAAAAATTCAACAACAGCTCCAAGGCTCCATTTTAGAGTGCCTTGCGATAAGAAATTACATTGAAGATATGACGGTAATGGGTGATATCTTAGAAACATTACGAGAAGGAAAAATACATGAGTCACTTGCCAAGGTATTTATGGAAAGTCAATGGGAAGACAGAGTGAGACAGGTACTGGGAGATAACAGCACTTTGAGAATTTTGGAGGATTATATCGACTGGAATACTAACGTTGGGGTGCAAATCGGGTCTAATAACACAATCAACATATTGGTGCCAATTTCCCTGGCAAATGACTCGGAGCCCCTTCAGTTATATGAAATGGAGGTATATGATACACCATTGCATGTGCACAGGGAATCACAAGATGGTTGCACACGATTGAGATCGGCCACACAACGCATGTTGGCCCGACGCAGGTCAGGGGAATTAATGGAGGTAGACGCCATTGAATTAATGCAATGTACTAAGAAGGAGAGCTATATATGTCCATTCACCTTCATAGATAATTCAGGGAAGGACGAGGACTGCATGATTGCTTTATTTAATGATCATAGTGCCCATATTCTTAAGTACTGCATGTTTGACATATACTTAGAGAAAAGGGCGCCGGACGTTGTCAAAAACGTGGCGGGATCAACATACTTGCTTATAAATAAGGGACCTGAGGGGTTAATGACATGCAAAAATGGTACAAGAAAGGTCAGTATCGTGGGGATCTCTGTGTTCGAGGTGTCTTGCGGATGCATCCTGCAAATAGACCACCATAGATTAGCACCAAAGGAACTAACGTGTAGGCAATTGAGCGGGGTGGAGGTTTCAGTAGCGCATGGCTTTAATCTAGCATTCGCAAGAAGTTTTGGTATACCGGTGGGGAACTTTTCGGGAGAAAGCCTCACTAACTTCTTAGTGCATTTAAATCTACCAACGGGTAAGGAGTTGGGGCAAATGCTAACAGCAATGTCCCCTCAACAGTTTGCAAAAGGAATGGAGGTTAATAAGGTTGTGAGAGAAATTAAGTATAACATGGAGCAAGAAGGAGAATGGCAGTATAAGGCATGGCAAGATCTAACAGATCTAACAGTAACGCCGCAGGTACCACTGATATTCTGGCTGATAGAAATGTTACATGTTGTAGTAACCATTTATCTTTGTTATAGAATTTTCAGAATGCTCGCAATTATTGGATCTATGAAAGGGGCGTTGGCAGGGAAGATCGGCTCAACCCTGGAACTATTTCCAGAGGATAGTTGGGGCAAGATCAATTGGGGGACACAAGACCCCGCCCTGGACTCAGATTCACTTACGGCAGGCGAATCTAGAGAATGGCCATCATATGGTACTATACTGGCAGGAGTCCTGGTAGTGTACCTGTTGGGCCAGCTGATACGGTGGGCCTGTAATAGGTGTGGATGTAATAGAGCCCGAGGCCATGACACGGCGGGACACACAATACTTAGCCTCCGTGTACAGGAGGGAGAGAAGCGGTATGCTCTTTTCCTGTGTAAACTAGTATATCCAGTGGAGGTGCTCAGATCGGTCACGCCGCCTGTCGTCACGGGAATGGTAGCAAAGAAGGTTTGCTGCTCGTTCCGAACCGTTGTTCGACTCAGGTGGCTTGGGGGCCTAGAGGTGGAAAATGCTGGGTCAGCTGAGACTGTCGAGTTGCCAGAGGAAATAGTATTCTGGTCACTTAGACCGGCAGAAAAGATCGAGCTTCTTAACTCCACTTCCAACAGCCGACTCCTGGTAGCCACTAATCTCCATGGAAATGAAGCAGCTGTTGGTTCAAAACTATAAAACGTAAGTAGGTAGTGTATTGCGCATGCAGAGGGACCTGCAACGTCTCCAAGTTGGTATCCTACAGATCCTTTGATTAGATAAAAATATCAACATCTTTAGTGGATATTGATTGATTTGGTGTTTATTGCATAATGCATGGCTGCCATATGCGGAACAAAAGCCCTTCTAAATTACCAAGAAGTAGAAATAATGCATGTGGATGGGTAAAAATCCATGATTATAGACCCAGAATCAATAATTGTAACCTCTCCCCAGTGATTACCATAAGTATGACTGAAAAAGAATGAATGAAAGGGTACATGAATCAGTATTGATAATAAAAAACTTGTGTATGGCCTGTCTAGGGATATATGCAGTGGCTAACATTCCCATACATAATCATTACAGGAGGAGAACGACCAAGGCCCGTCGGACCATATGGCCAGTGACACTCCTAGCGTGAATCGGTGAAAGGCAGATAACACTGAATTTCGGAGTGAATAGACAAGCAGACACCACGTGACGATATCCGGATGACAAGATATGCCATGTTGTCCGTTCGCCCCCACGTGGGCTCTCTCCATCCGGCAAACGGGGCGGTCCGTTTGGATAAAAGAAACTTTCCTTGTGATTGGTGACTACACCACAACGTGTTTTGCATACACGCCCGGCTAAGCAGACCTCGCGCCACTACTTCACCTCGCCTGATGCTGTACCCAAGTCTACATGTACTACTATATTCCCCTCGACGTGGCTTGAGTTATAACCTAATTTGATGATGTGACTCGGTTTGACTTAAATACCTTATCGGGTCCTCATGTTATATATTTATGCAATTGGTATCACCTCATGTTATATATTTATGCAATTGGTATCACCTCATGTTATATATTTATGCAATTTGTATCACCTCATGTTATATATTTATGCAATTGGTATCACCTCATGTTATATATTTATGCAATATCATTATCGCTGTTGTTTCTTTAATTTGCTTGTGATGTTTCGTTTCTATTTATAGCTTTGAGTGGTTTGTATATAGAGTCTCCTGGGGCAGTCATGGTGGGGCACTTACATATATAGGTCCGAAAGACCGCACCTATAAGTATTTTTTACCGAGTTTCCATTGGCTGCTCGTGAAACTATGTGGATAACTAGGTCAGGAATCCTAACGATTATAAAGGGAATGTCATTTCCGAATCAGGATCATACAATATGAAACCTTCATTGACGTACCCTGCCAGCCCCTATTGGTGAATGACTTAGGTCTAGGGTGTATGTTCTTGGCTGGATGTTATAAGCGTTGGGACAGTGGGTGTTCCTGCGGTGTGTGGTGGTTTGTGGGATTCCAGTAATTGAAAATGTATGGAGTATAGAGACAATACAACAAGATAATATAGCCAGAACATCAGTGAGCTGTGCTCCTTCGGTCCGCTCTCTACTCATAGCTATTTTTATCGCAAATAACCAAATGGTAGTTATATGGTGTTGTGGAAATACTCAGCATTCATATAGTAAATAAACAATATATACAGCATCTCAGCCTATTCATGCTGAGTGGGGGAGGGGGGAGGGAGAGGGGATAGCACACGCTTCACTTTTGCCGTAAAAACAAGAAAGGGTAATGATGACTGACCCACGATTGGGTGTAGTCCTTTATTATAATTAATCTTACAGGATGTGCAGGCCCATCTTAGGATGAAGTCTGCCATCTAGCCCGGCTGCAGGACTGCTGTCTGTTCATGTAATCACGCATTCTGGTGTCCACCACTGGTGGAGTCGTATGGCCGCATGAATCTCGGCACTGTTTTCCGGTGTCCACCACTGGAGGAGTTGTATTGCTGCATTAATCTCGGCACTGTTTTGTGTCAAACGTTGGGGGGCAATGGGATCGGAATAAATCAGTAATTAACTAAAAATGCATGAAATCTAGAACTTCCCCTTTTTCTTACAAAAGGCCGGAATGGGCTTCATCAGACAGCTCTTTATTTTTGAGTGGAAGAGGGGTAACGACAGGAGTACTCTCTCACATGACCGTTGTTTAGGCATGATCAGAAAAACCCGCCTAGCCCTCATCGCAAGCACCTAATAGGACAACAAATCGAAAGGACTGAGTTACATTTTATTATACTATATCAAAACCCGTAACTGAATGCCTAAAACGAGTCGGAAAACTAGACACACATATTATCGCCCAACGACGTCTAGTCTCACGAACACTATATTACTATATAACCACGGATCTGCAGAGCGCGGAACCAGAACTGTTTGATTGTCTACCCTATTAGGGATCTTTGACACCAAAAAAAAAAAAAAACACTAGCTGTCTGAAATCCGAAACTGGATCACAAACCTAGAACCTTAAAATATTGTGCATGATTTACCACGACATTTGTGATTACTGATACCAATTGCCCCAGTCTTACCATATAAGTGAATGTTATTATTCGTTGCGTAAACTGGAAAAACTAGTCTTGTGCATCACTCTAGCTAGTCTGATGATCATTATGTACCTCTGAATGTTTATCTGCTAGTCGAAAACTAGTCTTATACATATACTCAATTATTGTAGTCTGATGATTATTATGTATCTCGGAACATTTGTCTGCTAGTTGAAAACTAGCTAAATACCCATACTTAACCACTTTGTTCAATTATTGTGCTACTGCAACTGTCTGTTATTCACTTGTAGTACCACTCTTGTTCTATGTATTAACTGTTGCTACCGGACAGTATATTACCTACACTAATCTTAATTATCACAATGCCAGAGAAACCCCTCGACGCATTCGCAGCAATTAAAAATCTCAAAGGGTTTAATCTAGTGGGATGGAACATTAGAAGCCTGCTAAAAAATTTCAATAATTTCCATCACTGTGTCAGTGAAGCAAACAATAATCTAAATATTATTTGCCTGACAGAAACGTGGCTACAGCCCCATACCAATGACAACGCATGTCGCATTGATGGCTATAACTTCTACAGGCATGACAGACAAGGTAAGAAAAGGGGAGGTGGACTCGGAATTTATGTAAGAGATGACCATCAAACTGACCCTGATATCTATGCTAATCTGTGTATAATGAACGAAAATATTGAAACTCAAGTTGTGAAGGTTATAAGAGGCCAATGTAAACCCTGTATAATCGTCAATGTGTACAGGCCGCCAGGAGCCTCTATCCAACTGGGTCTAAAGCACCTAGAAGTATTATTGTCAAAACTTACCTACTCAAATGATATCATTGTGATGGGGGATTTGAATATTGACCTCCTTGATACAAAAAATAGTGTAAACAAGATCAATGACCTACTCTCAGTCTTTGAAAAGTTTGGTCTCATTCAACAAATAACTCAACCGACTAGGAGCACTCTGACATCTGCCTCTTTGCTCGACCATGCTTTCACAAATTCAAGAATAGTCCAGTTTACTGGAATAATTAAAAATAATACTTCGGATCACTATCCAATCTATATTACGCTTAAGAAAAAAAGAAATAAATACCAAACAAGTTCATTCACTGCTAGAAAAACAACCTTCCTGGACCAGAGAATCCTAAATGAAATTTTGCTCGACCAGGACTGGACCCAGTTTTATAGGAGTCTTGACCCAAATCTTTGCTGGGATATCATGATTGAACGCATCATACGTTTTGTTGATAGGATGTGCCCATTACAAAAATTTCATAACGTTAGGAGAAAACAGGAGTGGATGACTCCTGATATTACAACTCTCATGAATGAGAGAGACAAAAAATTTGCAAAATCCATTAGAACTAGAAATAAAGATTTACTAATTGAATCAAAGGTCCTGAGAAACAAGATCACTTCCCTTTGCAAGAAGAAAAAGGGAGATCTAATAAAGGACAAGCTCATACAAAATAAAAATAATCCCAGAGCCGTCTGGAAGACTATTAGGGCAATAGTCAGCCCTGAAAAACTAAAAACAAATAAAGAAGTATTCCTAGCCGACTCAGCTTCTGATGGACCGAGCCCTGACAGTATCTCAGATGTTTTCAATCAATTCTTTCTAGAAATTGGCCCAACCTTGGCTGGAAAAATTGAAGAACCAGACGCAGAGTCCGTAAAACTAATGCATGACTCACAAAAAGAAAAAGAAGGTAAACGTGACTATGTTAATTTTAGTTTTAAGCCCGTTTCCCCCCTAGAAGTAAGAAAGATCATCCTAACACTGGATTCGAATAAGAATTCCGGTATCCCCACGATTTCAGGTAAGATTCTGAGAGACTGTCTTTTAGCCTTGGTGCTTCAGCTGACTCACCTGCTGAATCTCTCCTTATCAACCTCCATTGTCCCTGACGCTTTTAAGAAAGCAGTGGTCACCCCTTTGCATAAAGCTGGCCCCAGAGACACACCTAATAATTATAGACCTATTTCGGGTATAAGTATGCCCGCAAAAATCTTGGAAAAAGTTGTACAGGCTCAATTGTCGCTATACATGGAAAACAATAAAATATACTATGATAAACAATATGGGTTTCGTCATGGAAGGTCTGTTAATCAAGCACACATTGATATGATGGGACCCATATATGAAAATTTAAATGCTGGTAATACCACTACAGCTGTCTTTCTTGATTTCAAGAAAGCATTTGATACGGTTCACCATGATAAATTATTAGAAAAATTAGACAATATTGGAATATCCGGAAGGGAAAATAAATGGTTCAGGCACTATCTTAACGATAGAACTCAAATTGTAAGGGTAAACGGTTCTCTCTCTGCCCAGGGCAAAATCACCTTTGGCGTACCCCAAGGAACTATTTTAGGACCCATCCTCTTTACAATATACATTAACGACATGCACCAGGTTGTCCAAAATTCCAAAATTCAACACTATGCGGATGATACAGTCCTCATATGTAGTAACAAAAAAGAAGAACAGATTAATAACTACCTTCAACAAGATTTAAATACCATTGACACCTGGTGCAAGTCCAACAAAATCTCAATGAATGTCTCTAAGACAAAATATATGACCTTCAAACCAAAACGAATCACTAAAGACACGCCCATCAATGATAAAACGGGCCTCGCCCTGGGCAGAGAAAAAATTCTCCAAGCGGAGGAGTACTGTTACCTGGGCCTACTTATAGACCAGAAATTATCTTTCAAACCACAACTAGTAAAGACCATAAATAATGTCAGGTGGAAGGTCAAGCTGCTGTCAGATGCTAGATATATGCTCACTAAAAAGGTAAAAACCGACATAACTAAAATGTTAATAATTCCTAACATTGACTATGGCGATGTATATTATGCTAGCTCAAACAAGAGCCTACTGAATCGATTACAGTCATCACTAAACAGCGCAATAAGAGCAACTCACAACCTTAGAAAAAGAACAAATGTTGATAGGGAATTAAGTCATATGAAGATACTCCCAAACGAATCCAGAAGGAAGGTCCATCTCCTTGAGTGCGCCTTCTACCTAGCACAAAACGATAAAAATTTAGACAAAAGGGATCTCCCAACCAGGAGCCACGCTGGTATCGTAAAAACCTAAAGCTGGTGCCCCCAAAGCTGTCGATTTTCAAAAATAGCTTCATTTACAAGGCAATCCAAGCATGGAATGCTCTCCCCGCAGACATCCAAAACCTTGACACTAGAAAAGCCCTTAGGGCATATGCTGAAGATACTCTAAAATAAACTCTTTTAATTTTAATTACTATTTCAAATAAACACTCTACCCACATAATGGACCTTCCTCTGGCTGGGAGCCTGCCTCTTATGTTGCGCAAACCTCTTGAACTGTATACTGAACTGTAAGCCATGTTGATTATGTTATTATATTATTATGTCGTCATGTCATATTGAGCTATTTCCACTGGGTGTAACCGATACTACTTTAATCTCACTTCACCTGTACCTAACCTAAATGAACAATTGATGTTTGTATGTTCATCTCTAGAAAAATGTATTTAACCACTATCTTGCCTTACACATGTAGTAACCGCGTGGAGACTGGTATTAGCTATACTGTAACGATCTGTACTGATCAAAAATTATTATAATCTCAAAAGTACACTGAGACTTGGGCAATTTGCCAACCCTATTTACCTGTACAAACATACCTCTCTTTAATCGAACAACTATTTATTCGCTGGTTGTAAAATATAGTAATGTACCTTACTATACGAACAATGTCCTAGTCGTTAGATAACTACCTTATATATATATAAATCGTCCTATCATGTTATATTCCAATCGGGGTAGCAGCAGGAAGAAATGTGTTGATCAATTTCAGCGCATAAGCATGTCGACCCATTTGTCACTTTCACTGTAACTAACTTCGACAAATAAAAGACTTTCTATTCTATTCTATTCTATGCACCTAAGTGTGTCCATTATAATACAGTACTCCATATGCAATACAGTGTATCATGAGTAATTCTGCTAAAACCCAAGGACTACACACCCATCAAATCACCCCGAAATAGGATACCAATAAATTTGATTAAAGTGACCAACATAAGCAATTTTCATACATGTATGTTGTAAAACAAAAGAAAATGATACAGCATACAGGTTGGAAGCAATTAAAAACATAGGTACATTTACGCCCGATTTTACCCACACCACATAGTTACCACCACCTAGTTGTCAAGTTTGCAGGTTCTAAAATTCTGAGTCACAATGTCATTGGTGTTCCAGTTCAGTAAACCCTTTTCTTCATCAAGTAAGTGACTTGATGTGGCCCGTTTTTATACACGACCGCGTATGCGATCTTATTGTTAAGATGACGAAAAACATGTACCACAAGGAGCGAGAGAATGTATTGTATTTATGAGCTGCCATGTATCCTGGATTTTGCGTGCGCATAAGCGATTCTAATTGTTAAATTGAAATTATTATGTGTATTCATTATTTATGACTATATTTATCGAGTGTCGGGATGGATAAGGAAAAATAATGTGAAAATTTTTTTTTAGGGATTTTCTTGCTTATCGAGTAAAAGGGTAGTGTAGTAACCGTGGTTAACACGAGAGGGCAGTGGGATGGGTAGTAGGGTAGGATATGTAACTTTGACTAAGGCATGCGCTAAGGGAATGGGAGGGACCAGAGGGAGGGAAGATATCATAGGATAAAGGGTCCACCAATGGGGATACCCGACACTCACCACCTGGGTATATATACGGGGAACACATATGTATAGAGAGGAGAGAGAGAATTATAAACACCTTGAGGAGTGGAGATATGTAGAGGGGCAAGGGAGTCGAGTCTAGGACAAGTCCCATAAGATACAACAGAAGCACTATGAGTAACAAGTAACATCCACTCTGGAGTCTAGGGAAGGAGTCCCATAAGATCTCATATGACTCGATATATATACTACCATGGGAAGGGATTATCAACCTAGCATCTATGTACAGGATAAGATACAATACACAAGTAGTGGCGTACTAAAACTCATCGTGTTGTGTTGTTCATACCGGAAACCTACAGCTACTATATACCACCATGACTCTCTATTCAATATCGCCTACCGTCTCTTAAAATACTGTACTGTATTGAACATCATGAGAAGCAATACCCAGAAGTCCGAGTATATTCAAATGCATACAAATACTAGCTAAATATATTCACCCTGGCCCGACGCACCGCCCAATAGCATAAAGATCCGAAGCTACGCGCACAACAATATTGTCATGTATGCCGACGACTGTGTAATATTAAATAGAGTTGTTATAGATCTGACCTGGAAGATGTTCGAATGATGTGCAAAAATGCAGATTTTTCGTGGGAAAAGAGAAACAAATGCTAGGGATTATATTGTATATAGTGACGGTCAAAGTATTGATATTGTGAAGAATTTCAGGTATCTCGGTTTCCTTTTGGATGATAGGTTGAATATGCTACCCTATGTAAACTCTGTCTGTTCGACAGCCATATTACTGTACAGGAGGCTGGCCAGAGTGAGATATTATGTGACTAAGGAAATATTGACCTTGATTTATAAAACATATATATATACTGCCAGTTCTGGAATACGGTAGCTTGTTATTTGATTTAGCGCCAAGAAATGAAACTAGGAGATTACAAATAGTCCAGAACAACTGTTTAAGGTTATGCCACGGTTATAGAAGGATGAGGGCCGAAAATAGAGTCAGAAATGTTAATTTCTCAATGTGTTCTGGAGTTATGTCGGTTTAGATCACCCTTGTGAAAATCAATATAATCTGAGAGATAGATATTGAATCCCAATAGAAGATTGGAGGAAGGAATCAACTAGGATGAGCCTCTTTGTAAGGATCTTTAACTTTTGAAACAGCCTACCACAAAATTTAGTTGTAGCTGAATCAAAATCTTAAAACAAACATTAATCTGGGTGAGTTACCTTCTTTTTACCATTGAAGATTTGCATTTTTGTCTTTTGTTCATTTATAGTCAGACCATTATGACCAACTCAAGATCCAAAGGCGTTTACATCAAGCTGAATCTGCCTAAAATGGTCAAGCAACATATAAGAGTGAAGAAGGACACAGTCGTCTGCATACATAATCATCTTACTGGTATAATTCTGCTGACAAAGATTGTTAATGTAAATAACAAAGAAAAATTGCCCCAGGATACTTCCCTGCACCACGCCTGCACGCAACCTCCAACTGTCCGAGACAAAATTACCAAACCTAGTAACCTGCTCCCTGTCCATAGAATACCTCTTGATAAGATCAAGCAGTTGATTATTTATAGTTTAGAGCTTATGGCACACACTACTTTGGACATTAAAAAGTTTCATTCAAAGGTGACACTCTTCACATGCATATTGGGGAAAGGCCACCACCAACTTGCTGCTCTAACCTCTAGGTTGTGTATAGAAGGGTTCCTGGCCAATGCAAAATTTGATTTTCACTTCAAATTTGTGCAAAAGTTTCGTTCTTGGTATCAAATGAAAGCTTAGGGTCTAATAAACATTTTCGGTCCGAGTGTCCAGCCGTCATTTCACTAGCGGGGCCGTGAGAGGGCTTTTAACATAGGGGCCAGACCCCCCTTTCACTGGTTAAGTCAAATTAGTATAACTGTTAAAATAATAGTCCAATCTGAACATAACTAGTCTCATTAGATAGGGAATTGACAGACAAAAGCATTTTGGTAAATATTTTTTATCTAGGGGGGGTCATGAATGCCGAGAAATTTGGGGGATTACTTGGATTACTGTTGTTGTACTGGATATTCTTCTGAAGCGGCCCATTAGTTCTCAGGTTCAGAGAAAACAATGGAGGACTGGGAAGTAGTACTTAGCAATCCAAGAGCAACTAACAGTACAGTTATGGCTGGCTACTTATTCACCAGCACAAACAAATCATCTTCATGTTCATGAGGGCCCATCAAGAGCACAGGTTTGACCTTATCCTCCAAGATTTAGAGTGTCTTCCACCTGTCATTGAGGAGGACTTCGATGCTGAACACTGGGTTATCAATAGGAGTAATCATCGCTTTTCATCCCTACAATTGATCATGCACATAAGCAGGCAAATGAATGGGTAAAAGGAGTTGGAGGAGTGATTGGCATTACTGAGAACCCTAGATACCATGTTAGAATGTTGGATTCTGACAGGTTCTGAAATGAGTTGTCTGGTTGAACAATTCACTGAAATTCTACCAGGAATAACGGTCCAAGGAAAGTCATTCAATGAGTATTTTGAGAAGGTTGGATTCTGACAGGTTCTGAAATGAATTGTCTGGTTGAACAAGGAAAGGAACGTCATTGGATTCTGACAGGTTCTGAAATGAGTTGTCTGGTTGAACAATTCACTGAAATTCTATGCTCTAATTCACACCCTACCAGGAATAACGGTCCAAGGAAAGTCATTCAATGAGTATTTTGAGAAGGTTTTCTGCCCAAGGATATAACATGATCTGAAAAGGGCCTCAAGAGTAGATATTGTCTGGGATCACTATTGGGAAATGGCCATCAAAGGTAGAAAAGAGAATCTGGTACACTACAATGTGTGCCTGGAAGTGCCAAGGTGCTAGGAAATTAGCATGGCTTCTTGTGCAATGCAGACAACAAGAAGGAGTTGTTTCCATACCTGTCTGATAATCTGATGCAAGTAAAGTTCAAAGCTGACAAAGCAGTCAGTCTACATATCCTCAAATGAAGAAGTACTCAATATGGGGAATAGCCTTCCAATGGGTCATTGCAATCCTGATGAGGCAGACACTCATCTAACGGTACATATTCTTCATGCCGTCCAATATTTTTGGGGGCAAATGGTTTATGCTGGATACACAGACGTTGTTATTATCCTTCTGACTAATTTCTACCACATTATTGATGTGAGCCCAGCTGCCATAATCTGGACTTTGTTTAAAGAAAGTGCAAAAAGGCAAGTCTGAAGTGTACAGGTCTGTACAAGTGTCAATGTGTTGTATAAGTATTCATTATTCAGTCATACAGAGCAGAAACATCCTCATTACTATCAACAGGTCATTTGATAGTATAAAGGTGCTGAATTAATGCATCATATCTGATATGAATATTTTATCTGTAAATGTGCTTGCAGTGTATCTAACATCCTTTAACCTGTGAAGGTGGAATCAGCCCTCTCCTTGTAGGGATTGGGGGTCAATAACCTCCTAGCTTAGCAGTACATTCACATATATATATCTCCCCAGTACAAATGTTATCCCACTGTTATCTACCTATCTAAGACATAATGAATTATGTTTACATTAGATCATCATTTAAGCACTTCCATGAAATATTGATTCTATCATGGTTGAGTGAGCCCACCCAACCCCTAAGAGCCCACCCACCCCCTAAAATGGGAGAGGGGTCCCCCAATCTCAAGATCATTAGTACTTCAGACATCTGAAGATTGTGTCCTCTCTCAATTTCAAAGGTAATGACACCAACTATGTTAAAATCTGATTATTATTAGCGAAGTTATAGCTGTTTAAAACCAACTCTAATGCCCCCTCCTCCTTCCCCGTCCCCAAAGAAGTAGGTGGAAGTGTTTGGGTCCCCCTTATAGAGTTTTAATACATTCACATGAATAATATTATGTCTGCAGTACAGATTTAATCACACCAGACATGTTCAAATCAGAGTATTATTGCAGAAGTTATAGCAGTTTTAACATTTTCATGGTGTGTCCGGCCCCCTCCCCCAGATTCCGGGGCTCCACAACAGCCTTAGTTAAAAAATACTTACCAAAATGCCTTTGTCTTTTAATTCCGCATTTAATGACACTAGTTATGTTGAGATCAGACTATTATTTCAAAAGTTATAATAACTTCATTATACCAGTGAAAGGGGGGGGGGGGGTCCAGCCCCTATGTTAAAACCCTCCTCACGGCCCTGCTAATGGAATGACGGCTGGACACTTGGACCAAAAATGTTTGTTAGACCCTAAGCTTTCATTTGGTACCAAGACCAAGACGCAAACTTTTGCACAAACTTGAAGTGACTGCCCCTCCAGGCACCCTACTAGTATTTATGCCATTTCTTGAAAGAAGGAGAGAAGCGCATGTGTAAGAAATGGCTTTCAAACAGTCATTCAAAACTAAAACATTGAAAATAATAAACCAGAATTATGATCTAATATGGTAGTAATAAGAGAAAATTAATTAACCCTACACACACAAATATTAAAAAGCATCTAGCACTCTTGTGGAATTCAGGCAATAATTCTTTCTTTGACTCCTCCTCGATAAAGGGCGTATGTTGCCTGAAACTTCAAAACCCCACTAAACAAAACCAACACTAAGGCCATTATTAGGCCTTATGCCCCAAGTCCTGTTTTTTCCTTGTTTTGGATTGAATTCTCTCCCTTCGAATCTATTTCTTTGATAGTCACTAGCCTATGTAGAGGATTTAAAAATGTGTCAAATATACTTGAAGCAAATATATATATATATGAAAGGAAATTCAGAAAAAAAGGAAAAAAGAATGAAGATTCTACTGTAGGCCTAGGCTACTGTATGTACAGAAATTTGAATTTGAAATAAGATGAACAAGTTAAGGCCCCTATCGATCAAACTCAAGCATGTAGCCTAAGACTTGTATATAAACCAAAATGTGTATGTTATATCAGAAGATATTTGGCACAATACAAAGTATATTGATGTGAGATTAAGAAAATCACAATCAAAGAAAAAACTCAGGTAGTCTTGTATTTTGTATTGGTAATTGTAAATAGGCCTATAGGCCTAATATTAAGTTAGAAATAGGTACTGGTAGCCTACAGTACATTTTCACTGTTGTAATCAAAAATGTATGTTCTAAGGCATAAGACCTATTGAAATAAAGGGTCTATCCTTGTTTTGTAACTGTTTTTAAGGAAATTGTTTTTTTTTTAAGGGAAATTGTGTTTTTTTTAAGGAAAACAATTTACAGCTGTCATGGATAAACTGTCACATACAAATGTAGTTCTTGGCAAAGGTATCCCTACATATGAAAATGGGGACTTGAACATGTTTTGAAGCATGCCAGACATTACAAACAATGGCACAGCAAAGGGTTTGGCATTTCTGATAAAGAGACAAGCAGGAGTTAAAAGTAGGGAATGGAAACAGTCAGATAATATATGCCAATCCTTCAAGCACCAGTGTATGAAATCAACACATTGAATACAGTCATCCATAGATGCTTGTATGTGTCTGAACAGTTGGGACAAAATTACACTGTATCAACAGTTGATCAGGCGCTGTTCTGCCCTTTAATGAAAACTAACGGGCAGACCCCTGAATAGTCTAGGTGGGCTCCACATTGCATTGAACTTTCTCAAAGCTTTGGGGCTACACATAGACAGCAGTGGACTGGTTGAGTCATGGGTAGAGAGCGGGATTCCAGACAAAACATCAACTGAAACCATCCTTTCAGGCAAAGACTATAACCAAGCAATGCGGACCCGCAAGTTGACATATCAAGCAGTCTGCAGGATACTACTACCTAACTTCATCACCCATCTGTCAGAACAGGATACCTCTCTAGTCATAGAAATAAAAAATCCTTCATCCTCAGAAGATCTTATCATCCTTCTTCAAGATTCAAGCATTCAAGGTTATCTCTGGCAGTTTGCCAAAGAAAAAGCCAAGGATAATCCAAATTTCCTATACATCTGGCAGTATCTCAAGATTGTCAGTTCATTACTTTTACTGACAAGAAGCTACAGGGAGTGGATGGGGACTGGGATGTTCACCTGGATGTATTCAAGCAAATGGTTCCATTTTTAGGGAGATATGACCATACCAACTACTACAAGTGGAGCCCTGTATATATTGCAGAGATGAACCATCTATGTCAACCAATTCTCAGGGAGTTCCTGCAAGGCAATTTTGTCATCAAACGACCAGATAGAAGGTTCAATGAAGTGGATGCTGATTATGCACAAGAGTGGCTAAATAAGGTTGGGAAAACTGAGGGTGGCATAATTGAAATAACTAAGACATGCAGTGCCCTCAACAGGTGGGCACTGTCGTACAACTTGTGAACACACATTGCTCAAATGATATTGCATGTCTATGCCACAGGTGAAAAGGAAATCCTCCTAAATGAGAGTCAACTGAAAAAAACCCAACAGGATAATGCTGATGAGGACAAACTTGTTCAACAACTAGTTTACATGAAAGGCTTTGCCCAAACTGAACTGCTTCACAACATCGCAAGTAAAGACTTAGCAACTTCTGAAATTCCGCTGTCACTCCCATAAGTCCTAGAAGAAGAATAATCTCAGTTGGAGCACTTCCTGACAAAAAGCTTTATAGACAAATCAGAACCCTTCTATAGTCAAAAAACGTAACTGGCCATTCACTTTGTTGACCTGTATAAGGTGGAAAAGCAAGGTAGTTCAAAGGAAGAAACAGTCATACTAAAGACTCATACTAAAGATGTAATGCAGCGCATTGCAACATCATATGCAGCTGGCAGGGCAGTTGATCTTCCGAATGTCTTAAACTATTAAACTATAAACTGATGCCTGTACCCCTGTCCCTTGCCAAAGCAAATGGGATATTAAGGACTGGTGACAAATCAATTCTGATAGACAGCCTCCCACAGAACATCATCTGTCCAACCATTATCTCTATAGACTGTTTCGGATAGGGTGGAGTCACCATCAGTAAAATTCTGAACTAACTTGTAAGGTTAGAAAGTCCCCAAATCTATACTTATACATGGGGGAAGTCAAGTTTTTAAGACATCAGTAAGGTTGTTTTTCCTTACAGAAATGAATCAGGATTCTGCTTGTTAATGGCCAAGTGTTCTTGTTCCATATTGTGAAAATATTGTTGTAGTAGGTGTTGGGAGGCGCTGGACGAGTGATGTATTGGGGTACATTCGTCCACCGCCTGGGGCGCTAGGGTTCCACACTGTGAGTGGACGGGGACCTGGGGGGAGGGACTATAAATAGGGGTGGGAAACGGGGTAGGGGCAGTTGGTGCCCAGGCAGGGAACAGGATAGAGCTCCCCCAATTACTTTCAAGTTGAATAAACAGCAAGATCGCTACCTGTATTTCTTGACTTGGAGTCATTCCTGCGGAGATAGACGTTCACCGGCCCTGCTGGGCATATTCCCCAACCAACTTAAGTATTTAAAGCCACAGAGAGCCCTGGGTGGTGTGATCCCCACACCAGGAGGATAGAGCCTCTGCTATTTCCCCAAGTTCCCATAAAATATTAAGCTAAGAGCACCAATTTATTAACTAACTGATCAAGAAGAGCTGAGACGAGCCAAGACGAACCATGGCCGAACCTTGGATGAACCTTGGACGAACAAACTGACAAGATGGATCATGTTCTCTACTTCTTTATTTAATCGGTTTTCAGACACAATATTTGATGGCGACAACAATATATTAGCATATCACATCACTAAAAAATTGAAATATTTGATTAAATTCTATGTAAGAAGTAGTGTCTGAAGCATGATTGGGGAGTGCACCTGAGGTGCAAGTGATAGCCAGTGGATTGGGTTCCACTGGGACACTGGAAGACATGCACAGACAAGTCATTCCCACTAAAATGCGGAAATACCAACCAAATATTCCAATATTTTTCCATTTCTAAAACAGGGTATATGAGGGAAAATTACTATGAAAACACTAGATAAATCCAGGGTTCCCTCAATCTGTGGCATTGTGTGCAACAAACAGAAACCCTCATTGAAACGGACACCAACTTGGTAGTAAGCAGTTTGAACAATATATTTTATTCAGGTAGGTTCCCAGATATAATCATCCAGTTGAAGAATACATAGTAGAGAGTACATGAACAATACATATGGGATTTAGTTCAACAATATGGTTAGTTTTTTATAATATTCACTCATTGATGACAGTCAAGGATGGAGCATAGAAGTTTACTACAAGTAATACATTGAGATGTAACAGTTTGTAGTTATATGGTGGTCCGGTGTTAAGTCACCCGTGTAGTGAGGCCAATTGATGGCAGTACTGGTTCAAGATGGCCTTTTACCTATATTTACTTTTTACTTGTAGCGTTTATACAGAACAGTGAGTCAGCTGTTGTTGTCAAAGAGTAAGAAAACTTACTCTTGTCCATATGTATTCCTTGTATTTCTCTTGGTGCTTGGTAAACATCAACCAACTTTGGAATTTAAGCATTATTTCCCAATGCGTTTTGCACAAGTGGATACTATGTTCCAGATGGTCACGAGGGCCACAGGCCCAAAGAACCTGCTGTAACATAATACCTGAGAGCTTATAGAGCTTGGTTGACAAGAGAGACAAGCTGGATAATGGTTTTCAAGTGATTTCCTTTCAAACATGCATATTTGTATCATTTCCATGTTGTGTAATAATGTACTAAACATCCTGTCACTAAACTGTAAAAAGTTTTCTGTAATCATAACCAAACATCTGTATATCCTGCTTCAGATGTTCTAATAAATCTATTTTCAATTCTATACTGATGTTTTTGTAATATTCTGCACTAACATTTATACTTGAAAATGTTGGGTGTTGGTTATTATATCTCTCTGGATACATATCTCGGAGGATAGTCTGATGAAGAAATTCTGTATCTTCGGAGAGGGTTTCCATTTTACCTACAAAGTCATAGGATATAACACAAGGGGCACATGATTTGTAATAGGAACGCCAATGAGTATCATGAGGCACTTTTGCATACAGCATATAAGTAAGAAATTTCTCAAAACGGATCTCCTTTGAAATATTTGTATGCCTTTTGGTGGCATAAAATTCAATCATTCTTTTTCTGATTGGTGCCCATGTTTTTTCATCCATCGAACCTTCCAATTTCTCCCGGTATGCTGACACAATACGTGTTAATGGATGGCGAACAAAAAAGAATTTGAAGTATGTGGATAAGATCTTCTTGCGCTCTTCCAGGGAATAAGAACTGAGTTTGCGTAGACCACTTCTGAAAGGATAAGATTTCCATACCATGAAATATGTTTTAAAAATACATGATCAAATCAGTTCAATCAATAGATGTAAAATACAATCTTTAATCTTCATATACATAGATTCCATCTTAAAGTCCCGCCTATGTCCGACCCAGTTCGCTGATTTGCCTGAGATTCAACACAAAGTTCAATCATTCAATCTTTGCCAATCATTTTAGATGATAGCTGTGGGGATATCAGATGAAATCCAAATCAATGATTGACATTAAATTTTGATCAATTAGGAACAACGATTTTAGCTTCTTGATTCTAACTTTGATGTTTAGTCCTATGTCTGATTCTCAGGATGTTGTTTCAACTTTGATGAGGAAATGCATTTTACTTATTGGAACTTGGAAAATTTCCAAAAAAAATGTTAATTTAACATTTTCAAAACATCCACAAGAAAATGAAATATAGACCAAATTAGCTCTATACCAGATGCATGCTCGAAAACCTTTTCTTTCACATATTGTAAAGAAATTAAAAGAAATAATTACGAAAAAAACTGGCAGGCTGAAGATCAGTGATCAGGATGTCAATAGATTCTATTATAAAAAATATGATGGTAATAATAATAATACATGAAACGGTACAAACCTATATTGTTAAAAATATAATAATAATATATTTGAAAGGGTACACACGTATATTTTTCCTAATGGTACATATCTTTGCTTTTCAAAAGAAGAACAGAAGGACAAAAGTTGTGTCCACTTATTTATTGTGATTTTTTTATTAGAAAAACTTAATTTCAGCATGTTTTTGGCTTCAACATACTTTTATCATACTCATCACACATTTCTGCTGCACTACTGTACATTACCAAGTCTTCTTTGCCAATCTCTAATGCTTCTATTTTTGAATGCCCAAGTTGGGGTATTTACAAGCTTTAACAGAACCAAAAAGGATGAAAGGTTATCTCACCCTTTTTGACCGGGCTCAACTTTTGTGGCTGTACCATTCGTGCTCATCTTCATTAGTCGTTTCCGCCAGGTCTGACTACTAACTTTCTCTATCGGACAATACACCAGTTTGTACTTTTCACTCACTATCAGCCTTTCATATTGAATTTTTATTGGTGATTGAGTCTGCCCTGCACGGTACTGACTACAGGTCCTTTTGACTCTGGTCAGTCTTGCAGTTTGAATCATTGTCCACTCACTTGACACCTTTTTTGAGATTTTGTCTTGTGTCCTGCCAGCATTTACCAAATTGCATACTCTTTCTTGGCTGTTGCTGCTGTGGCCATAAGTCATGTAATCTGAAAAAGAAAAATCACGCCGATCTAGTCACCTTATTGACTAATAAATGTCTCAACAACAACAACAACATAGTTGTGATTGATGGTCATAATTAGAACAGAATGCTCACAATTTCTGTTTAAAAAAGGAATGAACTACATGATTATTAACCTTGAGAAGGAGGTATATAGTAACAGAAAAAGAAACACTGTTGTTGGTAAGTAGAGGTAACTAATACATACATGAACAAATAATGAAGAGGCCTACACCAATGGTAGCCCTCATAGTTGTTTTCATCGTTCTGCTCATATTCCTGGAAATTATACAAATGTGATGTATTAGAGAAAAAAGAGTCACCAGTCAAAACATGGATTTTGAGATATCATCATATTTAAAAAGATGAGATCAAGGAGCTTACAATGTTGGCAAACTTAACCTTGTGTTTGCCAACATTGTAATTCGCTTGGACATAGATAATAAGTTCTTCAATATTGTGTACACATGAAAAACAAGGTAACCATTTTTCTTGAGGGTCAATCACTAGTAAATTAGTTAAACATTCTGTTAAGGATTACCTCAGAAATGCATAGATATATCTAGTACGCAGTATTGGAATTTGGGACATATATAGCTACTACTAAAAACACTAGAACTGAAAAAAAGAACTGAAGAAATGAAAAAAATTCCTGCAAAGAGTTCTTGTGATAAAGACATTTGAGAAATACCATTTTTGCCACTTGCGACTCATTTTTCACACATACTCTCATCAATCATTCAATAAACATGTTTAATCCTAAATTGAATTAAGACATTGGTTCTGATGTGACTGCATTCATTGCATTTATAACTAAACTTGGGTTTTCAATGTGGAAAAATGTAGGGCTTTAGTGGGCACACTCTTCTGATATCAAAGGTCCTCAGTTGAACAAAGCCAATGATGTCAAGATTTAATGCTGAATAAAGATTATTCTAGACAGAATGTTCCAAAGATATAAGGTGTGTGCCCTTGGTTTTTGTTCTTTCCATTGAGTTGATGAGCCAGCGTTGCACGTCTGTGATCTTGCCTCCGGATAGCTTCTGGGCTTAAACACTACCATTATTCATTCCATGTGATCGTATAGGTTACTTCTGCGAGAATATGCTATGAATATATTATAAAATATAATAAGGATAGTGGAGGAAAGAACTAATCTTCAGAGTCAAAGGCATGGGGAGGAAAATATTCTTATAATATGTTTTAACATTGCTCCAAGTTAAATAAGAAAATAAAGAAAGTACATCTGCAATTCCAGCTTTATTCCTGCAATCCTTGAAGAGGTGGAGAGGTTTGTCTCCAACCTGACCATACAAAGGTCTGATAGCGACCTTATAATATCATTACACAATACATCAAGGTATTTGTACATAAATGAGGAATATATACATAAATACAATGAATGAACAAGTACAAAATCCATAATTAATTAGAGTAATATTTAACATAATGTTTGATGGAAGTAATACGCGCAAATATTTACTCAATATTAAGGAATAATTAGATCACTATAATAATTCTGGAACATCAGCTGCTCTGCACATGAAGACACCAAGTGGCCACCAGGAGAACTGCATGGATACCTCGGAGAATGCCGGAGAATGCCGGAGAATGCTGGAGAATGCCGGAGAATCCTGGAGAATCCTGGAGACAATTCCGGAGATTCCTAGAGGTTTCCTGGAGCTTCATAGAGTCATCACAAATACTTCACATGATGGTTACACTCCCCCCAACCAAGGGAAATAAAATTTTGCAAGGAGGCAGAACATATTCCATGAGTTGCGAAATTTTATTCATATAAATAACATCTTCATCCATTAAAAATCCAACAATAACAATAATAGCTCCTAAATGAAGCTGTGTTAAGGATGCCTCCTTGGAGTGAGATTTGTAAAAATCTCAGAAATATGCTGCATAGGCAGCCGTCCATCTCCTGATTCTTTGTCAGTTGAAGCATTAGATTTTTCGATATGCTCCTTGTTCCAATTAATCCTGATTCTCTCAGGTCTTCTTTTTATGTCCCTTCATAAACTGCTTGGTTCTCCTATCACAAACTTCCTTCTCATCCTTTTGTTTTCCTTCTTGCATTATACCCTCTAGTTCTTAGCACATGGAGACATTGCCCGACAGATCCAGATCCAGAGGCCAGGTGTATAGCAGCAATGGGACTCTGCTTCCCATGATTCCATCTAGAATTCATCCAGGAATAATTTTATTTTGTTGGAAAACAAACATCTTATGCCCTGGAACTAGGGGACCTCGATCCTGAAACCCATCAAATAACTGCTCCACCGGTGCATGGAAGCACACTTTAGTCCATCATCATCATTCCTTCATAAATCAGGCCTTCCAAGTTTGTCCACATTCTGTGTGATAGGAGTCTAAGTTTCCTCCTCTGACTTACTAGTCGGTATCCTAGTAAATGATTGCCCCACTAGGGCATCAAGATACATACTATTTCATCATTCATTCACATCTCAATATGTTCATATTTTGTGTGGTAGCGACCCAAGTATTCTCCTGCAATGTCTTAATATCTGGCTTCCTCATGCATGTGAAAGAAGAATCGGTCTTAAATTTCTTGATATTTTGTTCCCTACTGGAGAGAAGGGTATCATTTAGAGTGATTTTCCTCAGTGCAGTCCTTAATTCTACAACTACCTGAGTCATAGACAAAATCAACACCATCAGTATCGTGAACAAAAGCAAACAACTCTCAGAGTGATATCATTTCACAGGTCCCAATACCCAAGCTTTTCCCAAGGCAGAAAAAGTCCTGATGTTCAATTTAGTATCCTATGCAACAATTGGAATAAAATCCCAGCACATATAGAATCCTGGAATCCCAGAATAGTTCTGATGTTATTATCACTCTTAGGACATAACTAAACCAATGATAGAATCATATTCTCAATGGGCCTGGTATCTATACCTCCTTGATTTTCTGAAAAGTATATATTTTTAGTCTAATATCAAACCAAAATTTGTATTCTTTCCTGATTTTGGTTGCTGTTGTGGTTCCTAGTCCATTCCATTGACCATCATTACGTGATTATCCCATCTGGAAGACTACAGATTGATTCCAGTCAAGCATAGAAACATACATGTCTCCTATCATCTTGATTCCATGTCCGAGTAGAAGAACATATCCTTTCCTAATCTCAAGGCCTGAGTCCATCAATGTTGATCACAAAGCAGAGTGATTCTTATTGCTCTCCTTTTCTTTTTTTTTTTTTTTTTTTTTAGATTTCTCTTCAACATTGTCCCCCCGTTCAGAGATAGGTGGTGATTCTTTGCCTTATAGACTCCGGGGGTCAAGTATTGATGTGATGTGTCACAAAATCAATCCACAGATCATTTCCGGGCCTTTCGAAACTCAATTATACTTGGTCCAATGAGATCATTGTCACATTTCCATCCTTTTTAGGACACATACCCAAGAAGATTCTGAATTGCTGAGTCCACTCCAGAGATGCAACTGACGTTGTTATTCAATGGTATATCCTGATGTTCCATCATCTCTTGTTTCTTCTATATGAGAAACAATTCCATTGCACCTAATATTTAGTACTGTCTTCTCTCCAGGAGAACAATCTTTCATCCATGATGAGGCTCCTCACCAGATGAATACAGATTCCACTGCTGTTTCCTCAATCCAACACCCTCACTGCTATCCTTCCTTCTGTCCTGTTCCGTTTTGTTTTGTTAAAGTCCTCCTATGAGGAATACTAACATATAATGTTAGAGAAAAATTAAAATCAACGAACAGATGTTTCCCTCACACCCTTCTCCCTGTGAGGCAATTAGCAATCTCCAAAGCCTCAAAAAGAGATTTTGACTACTGTGCATGCACATCAAGGGCAATTTTCACATCAAGTAATCCCTTGATGAATTATTGGACCAACACACAAGTGTGGAATCTATACTGTTCCCCAGGAAAAACCCAAATCATTAAAGATATGATTTGTACAGCAAAAGCATTCATATCCTCTCCTGGTAATTGTTTCATGATTTAAAAGGTATTTTCCCTATAATCCAGGGTTCCACCACCATAAATACGATAAAGAACTGTCACAAGATCTTCATAGACTCCATTGACAATATCAAAATCATTACTACACTGGCCGCTTCACCCATGCATTTTGAGAAAAGGACATGATTCCTTGGTTCCATTGACCAATTATTAGCAGAACTTCTGTTTTAGAACTGAACTAAATATTGGTATCATACCTTCCCATCAAAAGCAGGTGGCATGGAGCATTTAGGCTTCTCATACCAAGCAGGAGCTGAAGAAGAAACAGATCCCCTGTTTTAATCTGACATATATCCTGATCTTCTTCCTCCTCCTCCAGATCTAAACAAAGGCAGAGAAGCTCTTTTTCATGCAAAAGAGACATTTTTCTTCACATTACCATGACCACCAGGGGTACCAAATAGCGATGCAGTGTCCAATTGTTTCCACAGATCAGAATCTCTAACATCCTTGCAATCCGGCATGATAAATTGATCCTGAAGCAATCCCAGTTCATTTTGGTAATCATCTGCTTTCTGAGGATGGGAAAAGGGTGTGAGGATGAGGGCGGAGGGTATGAGGGAGAAGGGTTTGAGGGATGAGGGATGAGGGCGGAGGGTATGAGGGAGAAGGGTGTGAGGTATGAGGGTAGAGGGTATGAGGGAGAAGGGTGTGAGGGATGAGGGCGGAGGGTATGAGGGAAAAGGGTGTGAGGGATGAGGGCAGAGGGTATGAGGGAGAAGGGTGTGAGGGATGAGGGCGGAGGGTATGAGGGAGAAGGGATGAGGGCGGAGGGTGGAGGGTATGAGGGAGAAGGGTGTGAGGGATGAGGGTGAGGGAGAAGGGTGTGAGGGATGAGGGTGAAAGCTATGAGGGAGAAGGGTGTGAGGGATGAGGCTATAAGGGCGGGGGTATGAGGGATAAGGTGTGGGAGAGAAGGGTGTGAGGGAGAAGGGCGGAGGGTATGAGGGGGAAGGGTATGAGGTATGAGGGTATAAGGGCAAGGGGTATGAGGGAGAAGGGTGTGAGGGAGTAGGGTAAGGCATAGGGTATGAGGGAGACGGGTATAAACGTAGAGGGTATGAGGGAGATGGGTATGAGGGAGGAGGGTATCAGGGTATCAGGTCGAGGGTATCAGGGAGAAGGGTGTGAGGTATCAGGGTATAAGGGCGGAGGGTATGAGGGAGGTGGTTGTGAGGGAGGAGGGTATAAGGCTAAGGGTGTGAGGGAGGAGGGTACAAGGGAGAGGGTGTGAGGGAGGAGGGTACAAGGGTGAGGGTGTGGGAGAAGGGTGTGAGGGATGAGGGCGGAGGGTATCAGGAAGAAGGGTGTGAGGGATGAGACTATAAGGGTGGAGGGTATGAGGGAAAAGGGTGTGAGGTATGAGGGTATAAGGGCGAGGGTATGAGGGAGTGGGTGTGACGGAGGAGGGTAAGGCATAGGGTATGAGGGAGAAGGGTATAAAGGTAGAGGGTATGAGGGAGATGGGTGTGGGGGAGGAGGCTACAAGGGTGAGGGTGTGAGGCAGGAGGGTATAAGGGAGAAGGGTGTGAGGGATACTTATTAGTTGTCCTAATGTTTACTATCATTGCAATCAGCTTGATCTCATCCATTCAAATATGATGATATCAAAAGAACTATTTTGTGACTTGTGACTCATTTTCCTGTAACACATCAGATTTGTGTAAACGTGAAGAAGTCATGATTTAAATAAAACTGTGACTGTACAATCTTAATCGAAAGTTGCATAGACTATTTCTATGAACATAAAATGTGAAATCATTGTTCTGGATATTTTTTAATATGTTTTTTTTATTACGAAGTAAAAACAAAATAAAGAAAATGATAATGGGAGACATAGTTGTGCCACAAATTAGCCATCTAGCCTTGTAGAAATACAAGTCTTCACAACTTCCTCAAATATGCAAGCAATTTTATCATTCATACCTTAATGGAAAGGGATTGTTCAGGTCGTTAATACTGATCATAAGATTGTTATAATACAGATATATTGATATATATCACTAATCAAGGCAAATATAACCATTGAGAGGCAGGTTCTCATACACCTGTTTTCTATTATTTAATATAATGATTTAGTTACCAAAATACTAACACCATAATTTGATGAAAATGATATATTTGGTTGATTCTCATGAAATGGTTCCAAATAGGAAAATGTCATTTTTTACTAGTTTTTTTTCAAATAGATCTTTCCTATGTGCTCATGCCTCATAATTAATGTTTCCATACTATCAGACTCTATATTCTGAACAAATGCCTACCTACTTTTACCTACCTACGATGAATATTTAGGAAATTAGAGCCATTTATATGCTAAAAACATACTCTCCAACCCCAATATTAAATATATTATTCCTACAATTAATTAAGATAACATGGAAATGTTTGTTTATTCATCCATGTGTGCCAAGAGTTTCATGAAGAATAATCCATGAAAGATGTTTAGACTAAAATCTGAAATTAGATACACAGAGGAAGAGAGAAATATATAATCCAATATGGTCGTCACTGTCCATGACGCTGATATTAGGCTGTAATTAACTAAAAAATAATGATCCTAAGGGTGCAGGTTTGTTTCTCATATACCATTCAAAAGGGCTTGTTTTCTTCTTTGGAATCATGTGGAATGACGGTCATTTTATTTTTCTATAAAAGAATTATGTGACAGATATTTCTGTGACTATCACCATCCGTGACGCAATATAATTTAGGGCATATCTCCAACAATTTTCATACATAAGAAACGCAGTTTCAGGGTATAGAACAGTAGGATATGGGACAACTATACTAGCAATTTCATTTCATTTCAACGACCTTCTCCAAAATACCCAGTTGGAACCGTTTCATGAGAATCAATCATTTGCTACGTAATCAGACATGTTTTTTAATCAGCGTGATTACATCGCATATTTCTAGAGTCTCATTACCAGGAAATGCTACAACGTGAGAAATAAAAAAGCTTTGGCACACATGGAGGATATATTATAGATCATGTTTATTAAAAAATAAAAGTTATTAGTAAAATAATTTTTATATGGTGATGAATGTAAAAGTGGCATGTATGTAAAACCTGTTCAAAACTGTAAAGGCCATTTTTGTTGTTCCTGTAAAAGTAATTTAACAAATAACTGAATACTAATTCTATTGATAATAGTATTCCCTGAGGTCTTACTATATAGGCCAAAAACGAAAAATGATGGAATTATTGATTTAATCATGTAAAATATGGATATCTGGCAGAAAATCGTGTCTGCGACGTAATCACGCCCCTTAAAAGAACCCTTAAGTTAAATGGCTGTAACTCAAAAACCAATTGTCCAATTAAGTAGCAAACTGAGGTTATTAACGCCAGTAAGTTCCCCCTGTCTCACACAAATATGAAGCCATTTAGAAAGAAATAATTTTAGACCGCTTTTCAGGCCCATTGGGCACATTTCGTGAGAATTGACCATATATATTATATATATAGAGAGGGTATAATCATGTTATAATATGGGTCATGGAGTTTAATAGAAGGTATAATGGGAAGGGTCATTCACAAACATAAATAGCATGATGTGGGTCATGGAATAACACA
This sequence comes from Sthenelais limicola, assembly GCA_942159475.1. NCBI lineage: Eukaryota > Metazoa > Annelida > Polychaeta > Phyllodocida > Sigalionidae > Sthenelais > Sthenelais limicola. The sequence goes on from OW804101.1 coordinate 15,622,967, forward strand.
GAGGGTAACATAGATGGCATAATGTGGGCCACGGAGTAATATAGCTGGTGAGTCAATATCATACAGGTCTGTGTTAATTATCTGATATTAGATAGAACCTGTATGGGACTAATTGTTTTTCTACTGGACTAATTGACCTTTGTATTATACATACGGAAAATAATTTTTTAAATATTCATTGCAGATGCATATAATAAGGGTGGCCCTTGCTTCCTTTTCACCACAAAAGCCATTCAGTATGGTTAGAATATTGTTAAAGAATTGTATCAAAAAATATTACTCATTATGTAAAATTATCCCCAACAGTGGAATTGACCAAAATTATATATTGGTGAACATACAATATATTTGAAACACATATTTAATGTCAGGACTTTTGGGAAAAATATTATACAAGAATAAAGTGTTATTTGAATTAACACTGGTGATTCATGTTGAATATGAGAGGTAGATTAGATTTGATTAGAGATGCAGGCTTGCTATTGAACTATTCCGGGGTATGAAACAACCATCATTAATTCATGTTTTAATCAGGAGATTAAGAGTAAACGCTACCTATATGACAGTTTAGTTTATTTAAATAAGAATCCTCTTGACTTCTTTTCATTGCATTTTCAGTAGTAAATACTAAGGTTGGAGCTCTAGCCACGCTTAGCTGAGCATGTGGCATGTTAACACTAATGAGGCATCACGATGGAGGCGCAGGATGTGTATGACTTACATACTATGGTGGCCCAGCAGTATGGAAGTCCATGGCTGCCATCTTGCCTCTCACATTTTAAGCCTTGCCTCTCGCCTCTCACTTTTTAAATCTTACCTCTCACACCCCACCATGTTTTCCATTATATATATATGACCTAGGGTCACGAAATGGACTCCACCCTGCTGTTACACTGTCCCAAGCCCGTAGTATTCTCAAAAATGCACAAATCTCTTAGCTTTTGCTACCAAACGATAGCTCTTTTATAGAGCTTTCATAGCATACCCACTTTTTGTATGTACTAATATTTCTAGTTGAAATTTCAGGTTAAATGTATGAAAATGGCCAAAATTGGCCATTTTTGGCTTGTCCCAAGCCAACATACTTAATGAAAACAATCAATAAAATGAATAATTAATGATTTATTTAGTATTTCTAGCTTCTGAGGCCTTAAAAACATCATATCCACAATTTTTATTCACTTTTTTTAAAATATCCTATTTTGGTTTCTTCCCTGGAACCCTTCAAAGTTTGTCCCACAAAATTGGTTTTCTACGATATCCAACTTTAGACAGCTGGCTAGTATGGACAAAAATCTTAAACAGAATATATAAAAGTCATCGGTCAACACCTATATTTGATGAATACACAATAATCAAATTCAATAATCCTCAGGTCTGTATGTCAGGGAACAATTTGTAAAAAATTTTAGGTTGTATTGTTTAAGCATGTGTTATACGTTATCCACCCTGTGCCAAAAATAAACAAAGGAGAAGACCTAGACAAGTCTAGGTTTGTTGGTAGGGTCCCCTAGACGTCTGCTACCACCAATTTGGATCGATGTTCCTTTTTTCCTACTTGCTGATGAGAAAAACAAACAAAAAAGTGTTTTACGTTATCGTGTGTACTATGATATCACCCACTAGTTTCGTAAAAGACGCTGTCAGCCCGCTTTGAAGCGTTTCTGCGAGCGATGCATCATTGGACATTTCCCGTGAACCCTGGCGCAGCTTCCGGGACGCCATTTTCGAGAGAACTAGCCATTCAAGCAAGACACGAATCAAATAAAGGTGAGTTTTTCTCATTTTTCCTTAATATTTCACAACTTTTGATGGTATAAACATGTCAATATGATGTTAGAGATACTTCCTACTGCTTATTTTGTGTTGTCCTGGTTGTAATCGGTCAAATAACACCAGAAATACGATACGCACATGTGTATTCTGATTTGAAACATGGCGCCTACTGGTCTTCGGTATTGTGATAACGTAGAAAACCTCTCTCGTCCATCTGAATTGTTTTTAGCTCTGTAATTATTGCTAATTGGCCGATCCTTTTGAAACTTTGTGTGAATGGTACATACACCCTATGTATTGTTTTGGTATAGTTTGTTTTTCCCTGATGTAATCGGAATGCTGATAAACTGGATAACGTAAAACACACACCAGATCGAAATTCCTATCAATTTCTATTTGAGTGAGCCCATGTCCCTGATATTATGATTTATTGATGGAAAAAGTCATCTGATACTATTGATATATGTTTTGTATATGTATATATGTAAGCTTGTGTGCTTTGTGACATTAATCTTGTATCTCCTGGTCTAATATGTGAGATATTGTAAAAAACGGTTTTCTACAATATCCCTTTTTTTCTCAAGTTTACAGCCACTATGCCCCGCCATTCAGCAGAAAACCAGAAGCGGTGGAGGGGAAAAAAGAAGAGGGAAGATCCTGAGTACAAACTCAAGGAAGCAAAGAGGGCATCAGCTTATTATGTAGCAACAGATCTGCTGTCGGAGAGGGAGAAGGAGGAGAGGAGGAGGAAAAGCAGAGAGAGCATGAGGAGGCAGCGGGCCAAGAAGAAGGCACTGGCTCTGCAGACCCAGCAAGCAAACCAGCAACTCAACCAAACTCCAACAGGAGCGAAGGTGGGTTATATTAGGTGTTATATCAATTAACAGATTAATATTGAAGAAATAAATATTTCTTGTAAGTTGATGCAGGTGAATTGTCCTCATGTACTTCATTCTATTTATTCATTTATTTCATTCTTCATCTAATTAATTATTTTAATCCAGGCCCAAGGTTCGCGGTCCTCAGGAGGAGGAACAGACAGCAGTCTCCCCCGCCACCAACCCCAACATCAGAGGAAGATGTGCCGGAGACTCCGGAGACACCTGACACTCCAGCTAGCCACCACCTCGACTTGGACGAAGAGTTCCAAGATGTCCGAAGGTATTTAATTTTGGCCTTGCCTTCCCCGGAATGAATATCCCTGCCTGACTTGTTTAAATTAACCATGACCAACTTACCAATCTAACAACAATTCCCTACTTAGATTAAATGTTCTCTTCAGATCCATCATGACCGGACTCCTGGCATACTTCCCCCAAAACTAAGAAGTAAAAGTAAGGCTGCTGCAATTTGCATGAGGCAAGCATGATTTATTTCCTACCTAGATTAAGCATTCCCTTTAGATCCATCATGTGAGGACTGCTTGAGTACTTCCCCTGTAAGCCTGCATGAACCCCAACAATATGGAGCATGAGGCAAGCATGATTTATTTGTTATATTCCATAGCATGAAATTTCATGACATTTCATGACATTTTTATTTCACAACTATGCCACTCTCCATAACATGTTTATACTTGGGTATTTTCAGGCTAACCGTTCATCTGGACTTCAAGAAAAGCAGGGCTAAGGTAAGGAAGAGTATCAGTCGGCAGGTATCCAGTTTGAACCGCGCCAATTCCAAGCTACAGAAGGAGTTGGTTCAGTTGCGTCGAGATAACTGGCGGCTGAGAAGACGAAAAAGCTGTTCTGTAGCCAGCATCACCAGCACTCCAACTACTAGCCAAGGTCTAGATGGAAGCTCAACCAACACTTCCCCGAAGAGCAGGAGGAGGATTATGGTTGGGAATGCACTGCTAAAGTCGGTGAAGAACCTCGGTCCCAAACAACGCAAGAAATTAGCAGTGGATGGGAGTAAATCCTGCTCTATGCGGTTACTGTGCAATTATCTGCAAGTTAGCCGTAAGCGAAAATCTGCAGCAGAGACAAGTAGGAAGGTTGGAGCTGCAGTGCAGAAGAGGTCCATAGGTCAGTGGCTGCAAGAACCAGGGCAGGCTTCCTGTATGCCAGGCAAGCGGGACACAATGAAGGTTGGCCAAGAGATCTACACCAAATATGCTATGAATGACACTCTTGAAAATCAAGGAAGTACAACATGGAGTATCCGCAAAAGAAAGTCAGCCTAAGTACGTTCAAAAGGAGCCGGCCAAAAAATGTTGTACCCGTTAAGTTTGCACAACGTCGGATGTGTTTGTGCCAAACACATCAAAATTTTGCTTTGTTGTTAGTGCCCTTCAAAAATGTGCAACAAAATCCAAATGATTTCATCCATAACAACTCCGATGAAGAGATTGCAACAGTCCTAGAGGGACTTGTTGAAGATGAAGTCCAGGTCAGACATTTTTATTTCACAACTATGCCACTCTCCATAACATGTTTATACTTGGGTATTTTCAGGCTAACCGTTCATCTGGACTTCATGTGGCTTTTCCACATAAAGAGAAAATTGTCAAAAGAATGACCTTAGTGGACAAGTCTATGGCGAAGGCGGATTTCGTAACATTTTTGCACAGTGCCCTCAACAAGTTCCGGACCCATAATGCTCGGTGTGTCGAACAATACCACCAGTTCACACACCTGGGCCAGCACTTAGACCATGAATCCATTACTTTGCAACTTGACTTTTCGGAAAATTACACTTGTAATTATGATGGGGAAGTTTCGGGCGCCTATTACTCCAAAGTGCAAGTGACCATCCACCCAGTGGTTATCCACTATCTGGATGAGGAAGGGAATAACAGCCATTATTCTGTTGCCTTGCTGTCTGACGAGTTGTCACACAAGGCCGGTACTGTTTTTTACTTCATCAAGAGGATAGTGGCTTGGGTGAAGACAAACATACCAAGAGCAAAAATGCTCCACTTCCTTTCTGATTCACCCACAAGCCAGTACCGAAATAGCACAATATTTGGCGTCTTAGGTCAGTTCTCCCAGCTTTTTGGTTTGTCAGCAACGTGGAGTTACTTCGAGGCCGGCCACGGCAAGGGCCCCTGCGATGGGGTTGGGGCAGTCGTTAAGAGAAGTGCTGACACTGCTATCAAAACTGGAGTGATGATAAAAGATGCAAACACAATGTATGAGTGGGCAAAAACCATCCGATCCAAGATGAAGTTCATTCTCATCACTTCAGAAGAAATTGCCGAGAGCCTTCCTGAGTTGGCCAACATCCCCAAAATACCTATAAAAGCAACCATGAAGCTGCACACTGTAATTGTGCATGCAAACACCTTAAAGTATAGGGAATCGAGCTGCTTCAAGCCCTGCTGTTGGACAGGGAGCAACTTCCATCCTGTCTGCCCCGGATGGGAGGAGGTCACTTTCCAGCAATCAGGTGAGGAGGAACAGCCTGAGCAGCTCGAAGAGTGTGAGCAGCCCGAAGAGCGTGAGCAGCCCGAACAGCCTGAGGAGCCCGAACAGGCTGAGGAGCCTGAACAGCCCGATCAGCTGCCCGAACAGCAGCCCGGACAGCCTGTGGAAGTCCCAACTTTTACAACGTATAGAGAGGAGAATCTCTTCATTGCAGTAAGGTACTTGGGGGAGATGTACGTTGGAAAAGTAAGCGAGTGGGACGATACAGATTATTGTGTAAAGTTCATGGAGAACAAAAAAGGAAAGAACAATTTCAGATGGCCAAACAAAGAGGACGTTCTATGGGTTTCACCGCCTAACATACTAGGACGACTCAGTGATCCCACTCCAAGTGGTAGATCCAAGAGGGCATTCCACTTCAACGAGATGGAACTGGAGGCTGCCCTAGCTAAGCTCAAATAAATGGAGTTTAACTCTTGTAAATATGTACATATCAGTCTTAGCAGGAACTCTAGACTTTTAGCAAGTAAAGGAACTTAGACAATTAGCTCAATAGACACTATTCTTCCAAAAAAGACCTTCCTAAATGATGGTTCTGGCCTTGTCGCGCCCTTCCCAAGGTTCCGAGGTATGTGTTTTCGTTATATATCATGTACTGCATGAGGAATACCAGCATAGGACTCCAATGTGTTTTTTACAGATCCTGTTTTTTACGATATCGCTTCTCTCTCTTGCTTATGACAGGGTTTAGGTGTTAGGCAGTGATTGTAAAATGAGCATACTAGTTTCTTGCATGCATGTGAACATATTTCACCAGATTTTTTTTCTCTCCTGTACTTGATATGGGCTCACTGAGCATAAATGTGTTTTCTACAACATCATTACATAGTCCAACAGCACCAAGCTCAGCTTAATACAAAGCTTTCCAAACATTGTATGCCAGCAATAACATGGGTTAACATTGCTATTCTTCCATTATAATTACTACAAGATGAAAAACAATTTCAAAGCTCTCTTAGGAATGCATGCATAACTTTTCAGGTTCTGTGTTTTACGATATCCAGTTGTGGTCAGTTATAAGTTGGCACAACTTTTGTTCAAGTCCAAAAAGGTGGACAAAAGAAGTTATTCTTATTTGTTACACTAAATGAGATATAAAATGACTTATTTAAGCTAAGAGGAGTTGATACATTTCATGTTTAACCTTCCTTCTGTCTGGGAGGGATATGTTTTAACTTAAAAATAAAGATGTAAGAGTAACATTTTCCTCTCAAATCGATATGAAGAGTTTTAATTTTGGGTTACATTGACTTACATAATCCCAAACAAAGGTATACATGCCTTGGTCCTAGCAATAGCAAACTAAAAAATGAAGAAAAATTAGTGGTTACTCATGATTTAGACGTAACTTGTGTAACAGAAAAGTGCAAAAAGTTGGTATCAGTGGCCTCTTTTAAAAGTTATGGGATTTGACAAAGTGTCAATATTCAATTTTTCACCAAAATCACACTGCAATTTTTTTTTTTTTTTTTTTTTTTACCGGACTCCCCAGAAATGGTTACCTAGGGAAATCTAAGGGGTTGCCTGGTTATTGTGGATGTATTAGCTACATAAAAACAGCAAAATATAGTTCATTAGGAGATTATATAGAAACCAGGATGGTACCAAACTGACTTAGACCCTCAGGATCTCGTAGAAAACCGCATTTTTTTTTATAAAAAACCTTAACTTTGATGATGCATATTTTTTAAACCAAGTGAGTGGTGATCCTACTTTTTTTGTATATCAACCAGCAAGGTGTTACCTAATGGATTCAACAAAGATTGTTAATCTACCAACAACTTATTGATATATCAACCTGGACCCCAGGGTGGAGTCCATTTCGTGACCCTAGGTCATATGCTTACTGGAGATTCCAACCTTTCACAATTTCATTTTTCGGTCATTACCCAACCTATTGTCTTCATCTATGCTCTGATATTTCATATGACTGTTCATTGGGGTATAACATTCAACATATTAATTACCCTGGAATTAAAGTATTTATTTATTGGGTGCAGAGGAAGGTCAGGTCAACCTCCTTTCCAGGTCACATGTACCAGACCAGTATGCCCACTTTCTTTGCTACTATTTAGTTGTATTTTTATTCATTAGAGGCCAATGTAAATTATAAAATTGAATTGTGACAGCAGCTTTCCCAAGTCACACACCCAGAAGTGCAATGTGCATCGAGACCATCACTGAGTGCATTATCTCTGCAGTCCCCTTTCTTTGCGCATTCACTGCTCTTGCAATGCTCTGCCCCTGTGCACGTCTCTGCAGTGTAGCCAGGAATCTGTATATGGTTACACAGCAGTCAGTGCATAGGACTGACCACTGGGGGATACTCTGACTGCACTTACCAACATATACCTAAGTGAAAGGCTCTTTTCTCATACGCCGGAATATGTAGAGTATGGATCTGTAACCTTCCTATATACATTCCCTGTAAACTGAGAGTAGCATACACCCTAATGATATAGAATGAAAAATGACACAAACTTTAACGTTTTATGTCATCACTCAGAATTATAGCATCTACATAATTCTTTTTTATATGAAAGCTCGATATGCGTAGATTATGGATCTGAAGTGATATTACATGCACCTATTAATTCTTGGTTCATCCTTTGGACATCTTGATGGACACACAAGCTACTATAGAGAAATGCATAGCTTGTAAGTTATAGGTGCGGGGGTGGGGTGGGGGAGCAGGGCATGGTAGTGTGTGTGAAGGGATGGGTGGGGGTTAGCTGTTGGCATGCTTTCAACCGCTGCACTGCACTAGTTGTAGTCCAGCGGGCAGAGAGAGAAGGATGTTTTAAATTGAATGGGATCAACCAGTCAAGATAGGTTACCTCTTATTAATTTCCTTAACCCTTTAAATCAATATTCAATAGTATGCTTCGGTTAAAGTTGGATCGTCCTATAAAAATGAATGAAGTATAAGTAGAGACAATGACAAAGACACTCTTAACTTCTTTCCATATACCCCTATACCCACCCAGCCAGCCAAATCTTCCTCCCACCACACTCATCCTTTCCCTCTCCCATTGGATCTGGTTAGTCAACAGTACTCCCTAAGACCCTGATAAATAAACAATGGTATGGACGGAAATAGAGTCAACAACCAGTCACTACAATTATCACTGGAATCAAAGGATTCTTGGTTCTGGCGGGAACCATTGGTATTGTAAGTTACATCAGTGCTAATATCCACCATGTTGTATATTCTGGGGTTGTCATATTATCTGTCAACCTATTATATAACATTTATGTTCACATCATTTGATGGTTTTTCATCCACTTTTCTTAAAGGGAGTCAAAGAAAATTGTTATCAAGTAACACTTGATAATTAACATAATTAGTTGTGTTTGCACTGCACCAAATATAACTGTATCTAATTTTTTTACAGAAGCTGGTAGAAGGGAAGTACTCCAACAAGAAAATGATGAACCAAAATGATCAAATGATGACTTTCTGAGGATAAGTAAAATAAATAAGAATCCATATTGTCCATGCCCCCTGACCCTGCCCATGCCCTGCCCCCTGCCCCCACCACATTAATTAAGCGCGGTCCAGTAGCAGGATATGTGCGATGTCTGTATAGTGTTTCACTGCAGTCACTGCATTCACATGTTGCCGCGGCGACGTGATCGCATCACAACGAGTAACGCTTGCCGCTGTTTGACACCCGCAATGAATATGGTAAACATAGGTGACATAGTATTGCATCAACACATTGTATCAATTGTATTCAATTGTATCAATGTATTCAATTGTATCAATGTATTCAATGTTTATGCATTTTGTTATCTATTCTGTACAAAGGAGGTAAGGGCAATAATAAAAAAAATGAAGACATTCCAGTTTGCCGGTAATTAACTACTGAAACAGAATTTCTTTATAATGGTCCACATGCTGTTATGCATATGCAACCCATGATAAATAAATAAACTAAAATCGAGAAACCAAAGTTTCCTTTCATTTGAAACATTTATGACCTTTTAATCACATTTGTAAATAAAAGACCTACATGTATAGATATATTTCACATTTCTGTTAAAATCAACATAATAATTTGGTGCAAAACCAACAATTTTCTAGTGTTATATACATTTTTGTCTGTCTAATTTGTACTTCTAATTTTTACAACTTTTTTAAATGAGACTCACCTTGGAACATTTGTGACCTTCGCTGTGTCCACACTGCTTGTGGTATGGTGAGTGAATGGTATACAGCTATACTATACAGCTAGTGTGTCACTTGTGCTAAATTGCTACTACACTGGCTATTTGGGTGAGATTTTCAGAAAATGCACAATCTACAGTTCTACACATCTATCAAATTCAGCTAAATTAGAGTGAAAAATGAGTATATTCTGTATTGTAATCATTCAAAAAATCTGTCTGGTTATGTTGAAGTGTAATTTGAACCTGATTTTCATCTTAAATTTGGGTTATTTGAGTAGATGGGTGAAAGCCAATTGTACATTTTCTGGAAACCCAATCTTTGGCACAGGCCAGGGGGTTTACATCTCAGTGGTTTGGTGTGTCCCCAATGTTCATAATTTCTCCTTCCCAATTGTGCCAACTTTCTTTTCCAATGTCTTGTTCCACCTTGCACCATCACATGGGCGTAAAATATTTATTATATTATTGTATAGTGTGTACATGTAGATAAAATCGCTGGAAAATGTTGAAAAATACTGCTTAACATAGCCAAAAAGATTGCTTGAATCAAGGCAATACCAAATATACTCAGATTTAGCTAGTATTGACCATTTCTCAGTTTAATTTAGCACAATTTACTAAAATATGATCTGTAGTGGGTCCGCCACCCGGAATACAGCGAGGCTGTCGACTATCGCCAAACACTATCCAGGCTACGACAGCGGGGGCACTTCTACCAGCGCCGGAGACGACTACCACCAGTTCCGGCCAGTTCCGTCAGGGGGCGACATACGACCACCGTGCAGACGACACTGCAGACACCCTCCGACGGACGGTAGGCGGAGGATACTACTACCTCCGCAAGGGGATCCAGGCTTCGCTTAACACTACGGACTCGAGCCGCGCCGCGGACCGAGATACTTCTGTTGTTCAAATTAAGCACCCTTGCTTCAGTGACAATACCTTTGTAACTGTATACCTTTGGGAAATAAACCAGGTTCAAACGAATCTCCTCGTATTCGTGATTCTTTACGGAATTTCGTAAACTCGTGCCCACGAATCTGCGGTTCACTACATTGGTGCCGTGAGCCTAGGGCCGAGTAGGGAAGTTCCCGAAAGGACCCCCGATGCTAAGAGTCAGACGATGACTCTTGGCGACGAGGAAGCAGCCAAGGCCGCGGCCGAGGCTGAAGCCGAGCAGCGAGCATGCGAGGCTCTCGCTCAGATGTTAACGAGACGTCAGGGCGATGCGCAAAATTTTGCGAATGACTCATTTGCTCAACTAGAGCAAGTAGTTGCACACATAGACAATATGCGTGCCGACGGATTGATCGTAAATCCGGACACACAAAGCTTGGTTGAGAAACTAGTAGCTATTGTTTTAGGGTTGCGCTCGTGTTACAACGAGGACGATCTTCGCAAGCTCGTAGAGCGTGCGGGTTTCAACGTCGAGACAGGCGAGGCGGATGGATCGGAGCTTTCCGACATTAAGCCGCCGGAAACCGTCAAAACCGCGGTCCCGCTGGGACAGAGCGACAACGCGAAGGTCATGATGGGCCAGTTGACTACCGTTCTTTGTTCTTAGGACAAGACGGGAAAACCACCAGGCGAAATCGCTGAAGGTGAAATTCGAGGAACACTCGACTTACTGTGGGTAATGCACGAACAACTTCCGTTGAAGCGTGTGCAGCGGCTTTATCGTGGTCTACACGAACATGCGGTTTGCCCCCAATATCTGATCGATATGTTGGATCGGAGATATCCTGCGATGCTGCCTCAAGGTAGCCCGGATCCGCGAGTGCAACAGCCTTCGCAGAATACGGACAGCACGGAAATGCGAGCCCAGGGCTTGCCTAGCACTCCGGCAGGTTTCAAGACTGCAGGAAGAAGAGTCGACTTTGTAGATTCGTCTCCTTCGGTCAATGGTCTCAACTACTCGTTGACTAATGTTTCGATTCCATTGTTGGACAACGATTTACAGCCCAAACGGGGTTTGTCAACTGGTCACGAACCAGACTACCGTTCGACGGGACCAACGAGCACTACTAAGTGTAGGCGTTCGATGATGCCCGAAATGGAAGCTAGTGTTGTGTATAACGAAGACCGCCCTGCGGAAGTTTGTTTATACGGATCAACGGGCAAGGGAGAAAATCCTAAACCTAAAAATCTCAAACCTTTTCGCAATGGGGAGGATTGGGAAGAGTATCTCGCACCCGCGATAAACTATGCCGAACTTTGCGGTTGGCAGGAGGAAACGCTGATGCGCGAACTCATTATGGCGACTTCACGACATGTGAACCAGTCTACTTGGGGAAATTCTAGGTCCCTAACGTTAAGTGACGTTGTGACGAGGCTTCGTGTCATCTTGGACCCAAAGACCGAAGAACAACGCCAGGAGGAATACCGCAGCCGTGTTCAACAGCCTGGCGAATCACTTCAACACTATGGTGAGGCTCTACTGACCTTGTGCAAACGTGCGTACGAGGGACAATACCTCGAACATATGAAGAAGGAGTCTATCCGAATCTTCTGCACGGGCTTAGAAGACAAATTTCTGGGCATGTGGGTGCAAACAAATCGCCCAAAGTCTATGCAAGATTGCGTAGATCTCGCAACAGATTTTGTGCGAGCAGGTGGCCCAGAAGCATATCAGCGCGTCTTGGGTTCCACGCCGGGACAGTCCTCTAAATTTAAAACTAGAGGATATAAGTTCTACGGACAGAGAAAGGACAAGGAGCGGAAGGCTTCTTACGCGGCTGCGGAAGCAGAAGCGCAGTCCGACTCTGACTCGTCAGCGGACGAGACTTCGGGGGCGTCTACTGCGACCGAAGTCCCGGATTCTGATTCGGAATCGTAGTTAATAGCCGATTTCGCGGCCTTCCAGGCTATGCGGAAGGACGTGCGAAAGGATGACAGTAAAAAGTCGGACCGTAGCACGAAAAAGGCTTGGGATAAAACCAAGACTTTGTCCAAATCTTCCAAGAAGACAGTCACGAAAACTGACTACCGGAAGAAGGACACGAAAGCGACTCGTCCAGAGCCAGCTTGTTGGCTTTGTGGGAAAACTACCCATCTACCTAAAGAAGTTTCGCGAAAGAAACGGGTGAGGAATTCAATTCCCTGGAAGATAAATCAACTAAGGGAAATTGACGTGGGTCTCGCAAGGAAGCGGTGACGAGACCCGCAAGTTCGACGGAACTCGTGACGGGAGGGGGAACCCTTCCGTAGTCCGCTCGGGCAAAGGACCTCCAGGAGGGTCGTACAATCTGGGGAGGTCAGGTAGGCAGGCAGAACGGAACAAGGAGGAAACTGGGGTGATGGAGGGTGAGGACCCGACAAGGCCCGCAGACACGAAACCTTGGTCAAAGGAGTCGGTTAGTAGCGTTCGAGCCATCCCACGCGATCGTGGAATGTGTTTGGACGGCCGCTATACTGACGCTGGCACGGCGCTGCTCGCGGTTAGCTCTACCGTGGGTGGGGAACGCTGTGTTAAGAATTTGACTAGTTCTGCGGCCAGCCGGGATCTCTCTATTCCTATCGATGTGGTAGCGACAGTGGATAGATGGTACGTACCTGTCACAGTGGGTACTAGGCGAGGAGAATTTTTATACGACACAGGTGCAACTACCTCACTAGTGTCTAAACAATTCTATGAATCGCTAGCTCGCAAGCCCGACCTGCTCGCTTCGCGGGTCCGGGTAAAACCACTTGCGGGTGGTACTCCAGTGACGATGGGGTATGCGGTCTTTGACTTTGAGATCGCAGGGCGTTCGTATCCGAACGCTTGTCTCGTAGTCAGTGGTCTAGGCGGCGGGGAGGAGGCCGTGCTGGGCCAAGACTTCATGTGGCGCTATGATACTAGCATGACGGGGCCTGGGAAGATGCTCTTGGAAGGAGGCAAGAATCAAGTATTCTGTCGACGGAAAGGGGTGATATCGACTGCATTCCTACGGGAGGATGTGCGGTTGGCCGCGTTCGAGGTAAAGGTCGCGTCTGTGGATGTGTCCCTACCCGAGAACGACGTGGGCTATATCATGGAGTCAGATGTAGGGTTACAAGTAGACAGTCTCGTGGAGGGTTGCGATACATATGTATCGTCTGCTCACTGCTACGAGCTTCCTATTATGAACTCAACGGGACTTGCAATAGTCATGCCACGCGGGACGCCCGTGGCATCCGCTTATGAGGTAGCGGCAAACTTCACGGGTGACTATTCGCATCTGGCGTGTGCGAGAGCAGAGTCCGTGAACGGGTCCAGCACGGGGGGTAAGCGAAAGCTGACCTCCGATAGCTGTTCAATTACTAGCATACCTGAACTGGAATCTATCATAGAGGGCGCTGAAGTAGCGGATACTGAAACCTTGAAAGAGGTGCGCGAGTTGGTATACGCGAAAAAGCGGGTGTTCAGATTGCAAGGTGAACAATTGGGGTTTACGAACAGGGTTCTACACTCCATCGACACGGGTGACACTAAGCCTATAAAGTTACCTTTTCGTCGAGTTCCCTTGGCAAAACAGGAGGCTCTGGACTCCCAGGTCAGTAAGATGCTAGCGGAGGATAAGATCGAGGAGGGAAACGGCCCATGGGCCTTCCCCACGGTTCTTGTTCCGAAACCGGATGGTTCAACTAGGGTTTGCGTTGATTTCAGGAGACTGAACAATGTGACACGAAAAGACTCGTACCCACTACCGCGGATAGACGACTGTCTAGACGCGCTTGGTGGCAATGCGTGGTTTTGTACCCTGGATCTGGAGAGTGGCTATTGGCAAATAGCCATGGATCCGGACAGTAAGGAGAAAACGGCTTTCACTACTTCCACGGGGTTATACCAGTTTAAGGTGATGCCGTTTGGTCTTTGCAACGCCCCGGCCACGTTTCAGAAAATGATGACGGAGGTTCTCCGGGGGCTTAATGGCAAGATCTGCGTCGTCTATCTAGACGATGTGATCATTTATGGTGCAACGATCCATGATGCTATTACGAACACGGGTTAGTGTTTGATAGGTTGATGGCGTACGGCCTTAAGTTGAAACCGAAAAAGTGTCGCCTCTTCCGTAAAGAGGTACAGTACCTGGGTCGCATCGTATCTAAGGAGGGGATACGGGCGGATCCGGAGAAGACGCGAGCGGTAGTAACTTGGCCTATTCCGTTGACAGTGAAGGACATCAGATCATTTCTGGGCTTCGCTTCATATTACCGTCAGTTCATTCCGAGTTTTAATGATCTCGTGCGGCCATTGCAGGAAACTGCAACAGTCGGGCAGAAGGTACTACGGTATAAGCTTACTTGGAATAGTGAGCTCGATGATGCATTCGAGGCTACGAAGAAAGCCTTGCTGTCCACGTCCGTCTTGGCGTATCCACGAGCGTCTGGCCAGTTTATTCTGGATACGGATGCGAGTGGTACGGCCATGGGGGCGGTACTATCGCAGGTTCAGGACGAGCAAGAGCAGGTGATCGCATATGCCAGTAATTCGCTCTCGAAATCGCAGAAAAACTACTGTACTACGTACAGAGAGCTGTTAGCGGTCGTATATTATGTGCGGAAATTCAAACATTATTTATACGGCGCAGACTTCATAGTCCGTACGGACCACTCGTCTCTTACGTGGCTTATGACCTTCAAGGAACCAGAAAATATGCTGGCTCGTTGGTTGCTGGACTTACAGCAGTACGGGGTTACCAACAAAGGTGTTATTCAACACCGCCCGGGCAAGAAGCATGAAAATGCGGACGGCCTCTCTCGGAGACCCTACAGTCGTTGTAAACGTACAGATTGCAATGATTGTGGGGCACACGAAGCTGCTATGGCTGGTTTCGTGGGGGAGGGGACAGGCACGGACGACAATCTCGTATCTGTAAACCAGACTATCCGTGAGCAACAGCGCACGGACGATACTATCAATCGTATCATGGGTTTCCTGGAAAATAACCGGGAACCCACAAATCTGACTAGTGAAAGTGATGAATTCAGAACAATCTGGAGTCACAGGACGGATTTGTGTTTAGAAGAAGGGGTACTCACTTTCAAGTGGAGAAAACCTTCGACTGGACATGTTTTCTCGAGGACCGTGTTGCCGTTTGACCAACGCCTATCTATGTTCAGGCGATATCACGGCCCGGCCTCAGCGGGACATTTTGGGCACGCCAGAACGAAAGACGCTTTACGAAGAAGGTTCTTCTGGCCGGCTCAATCCGGGGACATAAAAAGATGGATTCAGTTATGCTCCGAGTGTAATGTGCGAAAAACAAGAAAAGGTGTCAATAAATCGCCATTGCAAAAAGAGCTCACGGGAGAGAGGTTCAGTAGAATCTCGATGGATATCCTTAGTGGCTTTAAGACTAGCACGAGAGGAAATACTTGTGTATTGGTCATCGTGGATTACTTTTCAAAATGGTCAGAAGCATACTGCTTACCGAACCATAAGGCGGCGACAGTCGCCTGGACAGTATTTCGCAATTGGATCCTGCGGTTTGGCGCGCCCAGAGCGATACAAACTGATGGGGGCCCTGAGTTTGATGGAGAATTATTCCGGGAACTCTGCAATCTCTACGACACGAAGAAACAGACAACTCTCCCGTATAAGCCACAGGCAAACGGGCAGGCAGAAAGGTTTAATCGGGTTCTCGTAGAACAGCTCTCGTGTTATGCGGATTATGGCGCGGATGATTGGGACACTTATATCCCATGCATCGCGGCGGCATATAATAATACGATTAACGCGAGTACGGGCTGCACTCCTCATTCCGTGGTTTTCGGAACGGAGGCATATACACCTGCGGATCTAATTCATGGTGTACCTCGAAATGGCTTGGACTTCCCCTCCGGCTCAGGCTTCATCGAGGATCTTCGTAAAAATTTACGGAAGTCGCACGAATATGTGCGTCGTACGTTGAAGAAAACGGCCATCGCTCAGAAACGCCATTTTGATTTGTCCGCAACAAACCGGTCATTTGAAGTGGGGGACTGGATATATCGATATTACCCACCAAAGGCGGCAAACAAATATGGTGCGAAGTGGGATGGTCCGTTTAAAATAACCCGTGCATTAGGAGGCAACTCCTATGTCGTAGATACCGCGGCCGGTGGTGTCAAGTGGAGTGGAGATCTTATGAAATCCGTTCTAGACCCTGATAAGAGGGGAGAGCTCCGCAAAACGACCGGGTTGGAACAAGCTCCTGAGTATAGGAGGCTTGTGGCTGCTGGTAGAGATGTGGTGTCGCTGGAGAAGGGCAGGGCCGTGGCCTGCCAAGAGCTCGCTAAGTCGTTAGAGAAAACACTTCTCCGGAAAGTTAATCTCGCGAACAGGCGTGGCCGACCACCAAAACACAAAAAGGGGTGTACGAAGGAGACCATGTCCCCTCCAAAGCGACCAACTCCTCTACCGAACCAGCAGAACAAGGGTAGGAAACCCTTGGTACCTAAGGCAGACAAGCCCGATAAGCTTGTACAACAGGGTTCGGAGGTGCCGAATCCCACAAGGCCGCCCGATGTCGCGACGCGAGGCATTGGCAAACGAGTCTCCAGGCGTCCGGTCAGGCTTGGGATCGGATAGCTCGGAACGGCCGTTAGAGCCTCTATTTCAAATGACGAACAAAAAGGTCTGTTAACCCGGTCGTGTCTGTCGAAGACATTGAGGACGGGGGCAGTTTACACATATTTTGCCTGGCTGACGGGGGCCCTTTTCCCCCTTTTTGGGCTTCAGGACGGGTGTTTAACATGAGGTTTAGGGTTTAAAAACACTTTAAGAATGTTTTCTTCAAATAATATGTGTCATATGTACATCGTTTAATAGGTGTAAACAGTTATTGATCATATTTTTTCATAATTTCTAGAATTTGGTCTTCAATAATTAAAATAATTGGTCTCAATTGGGTGCAATATGGTGGCAACCTTGCTCCAAATTCACTTTCCAGCTTTTACATATGTTAGTTATGACGTCATCATTATTGTATCCATGACAACATACCTATACAAATATGTCTAGTGTGTTTGTATACATATATTTCAAATTTCATCAAAATCCATTCATTTTTTATTAAGTTATGCCCCCTTCAATTTATATAAAAAATTGATGCCTTGAGGCATCACCCCTTCCCCTGAGCCAAATTATGTGTGATGCCTTGAGGCATCAGCCCGTCCCCTAAGCCATTTTGATCTTGATGCCTTGAGGCATCAGCCCGTCCTCAATGGGTTAAGAAAAAAAGTACACAACGAGAAGTCATTTTGGTCAATACGCTAGGAGAGTGGACACCTCTGTAACGACCAACCCTATACGGCAATAGCTGTACGAAGCGGATAGGTTGAAACTGCTAGTATGGATCCATGATGTGGACAGTACCGATATCGGGCTGAAATCAACCATGTTCGCTAACAGTAAGAAACCTGAAGCCAAGTATGTTTCCCTTATCATTTGTAAGTAGCAGCAAACGTTAACTTTCATTGTTGGATCATTGTGATATTGAAAATGAAAACATGTCATTATGTTACCATTGATGAATTACGATTGTTGAGATCTGGCCGCTTCCATATAGCGTGCTAAGACATTCCGC
This sequence comes from Sthenelais limicola, assembly GCA_942159475.1. NCBI lineage: Eukaryota > Metazoa > Annelida > Polychaeta > Phyllodocida > Sigalionidae > Sthenelais > Sthenelais limicola. The sequence goes on from OW804101.1 coordinate 15,640,875, forward strand.
CATGTGCATCGAGAGAACAAGAGGAGGCTGGTGCCTATACCGACCATCTCAATGAAACTCTTTCCGATATGGGATTGGGTCGTTGGGAACTATCCTTGATGTTCGCTAAATGTTGCCGTGGTAAAGCAATGAAATAGTAGATGGGAACTTTTGATTCCCGGGGAAAGCTGTTTCGTTGTTTAAATCTGAGGGTTTCGATTGGCAACTCGAAGGCCGCCATGTGCGTAGAGGTGACCTTTCTGCACTGCCAGTGGTTTCGGTTGCTGATTTTTCTGTCGCCAGGTGGGGCGTATCTGGTTCAGTTTTGTGTTTTCGTACGGGCTCCGGCTATATCGTTAATAAAATGCCGGGCACGGATGGATACACGAATGCTACCGGATAACGCTTTTCACGAGTAGTGTCAGTCCCTATCGCGCCGGCGGCTCGTATGGCTGCCATACCACGCGAACTTTCGCGAGTGGTGTCAACTACGCAACCGGAACGGTTGGACACGGCTCCTGGGAGTTCGCGAGCGATGTCAACACCTCGGGTGCGATTGAGTTGTTTCATTCGGATGGCCCCCTATATAAGAGCCCCGAGTCTAAGAGCCCCCTTCTACCATCGGGTAGCATTTCGCGGTCACGCTCCTCATGAGCGATGACAGCGGACACTCGGCCACAGACTCCTTCGAGGAGACTGCAGCCAATCGCAAACGGCGTGTTCGTCGTGAGCGCGACCGCCGTCTCAAACGTGAGGTGGAAGGTCCGTCAAGTCACTCGGATGACTCGGACGCGAGCCCGTCGGATGGTCTAAAAGACCCCGATGCGGCTGCCGGCAAGTACCGCCGGCACAAAGCTCTCAACGCCGCGGCGAAGAAGCTCAAGTGGGGAGATGGAAAGAAGCCGGTTCTTTCTCTACTCCCCGCAAACGAGCGAGAGCGTAAGGAGGCGGTCCGTGACCCATCGGAGGTCGATCGTTTCCCCGACTACCCGGAGTACCACAAAGCGGTCTCCGTGGAAGAGTACAAACGGTTCTTTGAAACCTGTACTAACCCCCGTAAGGTCTTGCGAACGGCTGACCTAGCATACTCGTTTGAAGCCGACCGTAAGCTTCAAATGGCTATGCTCCTCTACGAAGAGGGTTCGCGGTGCCCGTTCCTGCTCTGCAGAACGGAGGCGCTTGTCGGTAAGCCGCAGATATTTAAATCGCGGCTTCTCTTCACCAGACACCTGTGTGAAGTGCATACCCCCGTGACACCGGTTTGGCGGTGTCCGATTGGGTATTGTCCCCGGGGACCGTCGCTCCGACATCGTGGCCCACGGGTCAAAGGAGCCGCATAAGATGGCCCGTAAAAAGGCTGTCGACAAAATTATGCCGGTTCTTGAGCGCGTGGGCGTTTCGTATCTCCCACAGTGGGGATACAAAAGCACGCTCCACCTTGCCTCTGCAACCTCGGAAGCCATTCTGAGGAACGCAAAGGAGCAAAACTTCACCTCCAAGTACCGGTTGGAAAAGGATATTACTAAGCCTAAACGAACGGGGAAGACGAAGAGGAAGAAGAAGGGTTCCGATAAGTCGGACAAATCGGACCGTTCCGATACGGAAAAGCGGCCCGAGAAGCGTCCGAAACTCGTGCCCGCACCGATTCCCGACAGGAACGCCTGGCTAGACGGGTATAAAATTCCGTCCTCAAAGGAGAAGGAATTTCCTGCCTTGCCCGCGCCTACAGGACTTACGGTCCTACAGAAGTCGCGTCGCCCCGCACCCGCAGCCGCGGAAGGTAGAGCACCTAGTGCCACCTCACTCGTGCCGGACCCTCAGCCGGGTCCGTCACGACCTACGGCTGCCGCAAGGGCACCCCCACCCGAAGTCGATCGGGTGGGCATCGCCCGTACCCGAAAGGTGGTGGCTGATCGCGCAGCGGTCCTCCGGCTGGCTCTACAAGAGTCGTTGGAAGGCTTCTGTGTGGATATCGCAGAGACCTACAGGCCTCTCGATAACGTGGACCGTTTGGTTGATAGCCAAGCGGAAATCGCGCAGCTTATGGAGGACCTTAACAGGTCCCTCAATGAGCAGGAACTCCTGGTAGAGAGGGTAAACCTTCTCGACACGCAAGTCAACGGACTTCGCCGGGAGAACCAGGAGCTGCATGCGGAGGTCACTCTGCTGCGGGCACAGGCCGCGCAACGGGCTATGCGACCCGCGTCTCCCCCACCACCAAGGATAGAGACGGCTCCCCCAGTGCAGAATCCGATTCTGCGCCTGGAACAGAGGAAATTGGAGGTCAAGCTTTGCGCGCAGAACCGGCCATTCCTCCGGGTTTCGCTCCGGGTGATCGTCAGAGCGCCAAACCTCTTTTCGGAGGTATAGGTCGTGGCACTCCCACCCACACTCCAGCCCGCGCGCCCACACGCGTCGCGACTACAAAGGTGCCCTCTACCGCGGGGGCATCAGCGCTCGCTAACGCGACCCCTCTCTGTAGTACGGAAACAGAGATGGAGGTAGACCCCCACGAGGGGTCAACTGCTCGAAAGGAGGAGGAGAAGGCGGCGACACAGCGTCGTTTCGAGCAGGGTCGGGTTGAGGCAGAGCGGCTCCGTATCAAACGTGAGACGACCCTCGCCGAGACACGCCTGGTCAAAGAGGCCTTGGAGAGGAAACTCCGGGAAGAGGAAACTCTGCGACAGGCGGAAGCCATACGACTCCAACAGGAGGAGGCTGCTCTACGGCGGGCCGAAGAGCAGCGATTCCGACAGGAGGAGGCTGCTCTGCGGCAAGCGGAACAGCAACGACTCCAACAGGAGGAAGCCGCTCGTCAGCAACTAGCTGAGACGGCCAAGCGGGAGGCTTTCGAGCAACAACGTCTGCGAGACAAGGAGCAGTCGGCCCGCGACATGGCATTCTTCCGCGAGGAAGACGAGAAGGAGGAAGCTGAACGGCAGCAGGCCAAGCTGGATCGGGAGATTCAAGAGCTCCGTGAGACAGAGAGTCGGCTGCGAGTTGAGGCTCTCAATTTGCGCCGGCCGGTCTTTCCACTATCCCACAGGATAGAACCTCCCTCCATCCAGATAGTGGACCCCGCGGGGATCCCTATGGACACTGGTGGCACGCTCATCAGCGTTACTGATTTAACTCGGCAACGTGAGAACCAGAGCGTGTGTACGGACACAGGAACAACTCCGCGGATGTCAGCAGCTACGTGGGGGCCTAACATGCTCCCGGGTAGCCAATCCGCGGAAGCAGAGGATTCGGCCGGAGTAACTACGGCTGCTTCCTCCACGCCCCGTTCGTACAGGCCACCCCTCTCCTTTATAGAGGAGAAAACTTTGGTGGCACGGCCGGCACCGCCTCCGAGCGGTGAGGCCTCCCCAAAGTTGAAGGAGGCACTACCTTCGATGGATACGTCCACAAAGGGTCCGTTGGCAAGTGTACCAGCGGCACCTCTTCCCGTCACCGTGCCCACGGGTACGAGTGCGGAAGGGGTCGAGGGAAATGGTGACGTGATCGCGTTACCATGGCCTCGCACGGACGAGTGTACCACTTCCGTGGACCGTCTGGCGGCAGCAGGCTCGGGCTCTGACAAGTCGGTAGAAATATCGGACGGGGAAGAGCACGAGCTGCTGCAGGAGTCCGATACGGCGTTGATATACGACGATCTGGGACAAGAAGACAGCGTAGTTGTCGTCCCAGATTCGCGTTTCGACCCGTTCGATGAAGCCCTTATTGGGAATCTCTCGCTTCACAGCATCTCCAAAACGGAGGGGGACGCGGAGGCGAAGGAGGCAGGAGAGTTTGTCTAGAACTCCCTCAATAGGGCTCGGGATCAGCACTGCGATTCCCCGAGGCGGCTGTCTCGTGTGGGTTCATCTCACAGCGAGGGGGGGGCTCTCCTCCTCGCAGGTGGTGGTTTTATCCGCAAGGCTAGTATGGCTCACTAGTCTCGCTTTTATTAATAAAGCTCATGCACGAAATTTTTTTTTATATGCTTCGAATGTACGCTTCCAGTTGTACCGCGCTGCGAGACTGGGACGGACAGGCATGTCCGGTGGCCTCTTTAGGCCTATGAAGGCTACGAACCTTGGGGGCGAGTGCAAGCCTGGCTCTAGGATCCGTGCGGCGGAGTGGCATAACATTTGCCCCGCTGCACACGAGGATCTGGAGCCACGAGGATCTCCTTAGTGCCACGGCGGACCCTACATAACTAGTTATCGTGGACCTCTTCAACTCCAACTAGTGAGGGGGCAGTGTAGTGGGTCCGCCACCCGGAATACAGCGAGGCTGTCGACTATCGCCAAACACTATCCAGGCTACGACAGCGGGGGCACTTCTACCAGCGCCGGAGACGACTACCACCAGTTCCGGCCAGTTCCGTCAGGGGGCGACATACGACCACCGTGCAGACGACACTGCAGACACCCTCCGACGGACGGTAGGCGGAGGATACTACTACCTCCGCAAGGGGATCCAGGCTTCGCTTAACACTACGGACTCGAGCCGCGCCGCAGACCGAGATACTTCTGTTGTTCAAATTAAGCACCCTTGCTTCAGTGACAATACCTTTGTAACTGTATACCTTTGGGAAATAAACCAGGTTCAAACGAATCTCCTCGTATTCGTGATTCTTTACGGAATTTCGTAAACTCGTGCCCACGAATCTGCGGTTCACTACAGATCCGTTTTTAGGAAAATGAGTCATAAGTCACAAAATATGGATTTTAAGATGTAATCATATTTGAAAAGAGGACATCAAGCTGAATTCAACAATAGTAAACACTAGGACCCCTAATATGTATTATATAATATATGTATATTTTAAGTTTGATATTTTTATTTAAAAAAAAATGTTTGTAATGTTTCTGGCTGGGTAATTACTAGTAAAGTAACTAAATGTGGTGCGCGGCTGTGGATTAGCTTTGCTGAACCAGAGCCGTGCCCACGCGGGTCTCAGCGGCTGTGGCTATGAGACTGAAGGCTTATGTAAGTTGTGGTATTGGTGCTAGTTGCGCGGGTCGCGGCTGTGGCTTTAGTCACCAACAGAGGTCGTGCTGTGTTGTGTATCTGTATTTTTGAACTTTTTATTTCTGTATGTTGTACTTATCCTATGTATGTCTTGTGCTTACATGTCGCTTAAGGCTGTCGATCGGACACTACAATTTGGTGCCGTGACCATTTTTGGATTTTTTCTCATTAGCGAGTGAGACCTGTTGTCAGCCGTTGGTAGCCTCTAACGAGGAGTGCCGATGGGGGACAAAGGAAGAGATGTCCGGCTCTCCACTGGAGTACCGGACAACCTGACGGCTGTGGACGAGTTTCTACAGCAGACTAATCAGACCATTCAGAACTTGGAGAATCAATTAGCTCAGTCAAGATTGAATCTCAATCGCTCGCAGGAAACTCATGTTGATGCTAACGTGAGGGTGAAAGCGAGTATAGAAGTTAATTCAAGCAGCGGGGATGAGCATATACAACCGCCTGATTTGAAAGTGACCATGAGGAGGAAGTTGTCAAAGCTTCCTCGTAGTGCTATGAAAAAGGCACCTGAGATTGTTGATATTGGTTCAGATGAGGATGAGTTTTTACATGGTAAACTGCCTCCCATGACTCCAGTGACTCATGCGGATATTGGTCAGTTGCAATCTGAGTGGACTCAGGACCGTGCAAGGAATAGGCGCATGACCTATGACAGAATGGATAAGCTCATCTCTACAAAAATGAGTACGTTGGATTTGATGAACGATTCGGTATTAGAGTCTGCAAGGAAGGGGAAGGATGCCCTCGAGAAAGCGGCTTATACTGAATCAGAGTTGAAGCTCGTTTAAGGTCTGTAGTGAAAGATCAAAGTGAGAAACTGACTTCACTAGAGGCCAGGCGCGCTTGGGAACATAAGAACAATGAGCGCATGAAAAAGAATTTAGAGGAATTGAACAGCCGCTTTGACTTTCAAGTCCCTCAGCGCAGGTCTAGAGGTATTGCTTTTGCTGATGAAATAGAGAAGGTTAGCACTCCCATTCATGTGAATCCGGGTGGTATAACTAATGAATCATATACCCGAATCATGAATGACTTGTCTGACTTTGACCAAAGGAAAGGAAACTCAGACAATATAACATCAGATCCACCACATTACACATCAGTCGCGCCGGATGCACCAACTGGCGGGCGGGCGTTTAAAGGTGATAGAAGGAGTGCTTTAGAAGCTGCGTGTGGTTTGCGCGCTTCTGGACCTGATCCAATTGGTTATGGAATTATGGGCGCGGTAAGGCGATCATTGCCAGCCAGTATGGATAGAGTTAGGCGGTCAATAGATCCAGCCGCGGGTTACTTACCTGAGAGTAAGGGGCCTGCATTTGGTGTGCCTAAGTTCAAACCAACTAAGCCAATGCGTAACCCTAGAACTGTGAACTTCCCGGAATGGGATGGTAGAGAGGATTGGCGTGATTATCAAAGACGCACGGTAATGATAGCACGTTCAAACAATTGGGACGATGAAACATATAAAATACAACTGCTAACCGGAGTAGGTAAGCAGCTGCCGCAAGCTATGATGCTGGAGCCGGATGATTTCTCAGTGGATGATCTCTTACAGATGCTTGAATATGACTATCAGGCAGAAAAGTCCGATAAGACGCGGAAGCGGGAATTTTTCAACTGTAGGCAGGATCCTGGGCAGAGTCCAGCTTGAGGGCAGTACATGCTTTCGGTGATTGGGATGGCACGTTGCATGAAATGGCGGTAAAGATATTTCTTGATGGGCTGTTAGATGAAGGCATGGCGCATTATGTTGCACTGCAGGAACCGACCAATATAGTTTCGGCTGCTGCAGCTGCAACTCGGTATAGGGATGTATTTGGTACCAGTGTTATTTCTCGCACGTCGTCACACTCGCACTCGATCACAAGGCGGGTGTGGCAGCGGTAACTACTGTGACTAAATCAGAGCAGGAATGGGATGATAGGGAAATGGCAGAGTTTCAAGCTTTTCGGACGTGGCAGAAGAGGCTAAAACCGCAGTTGGAGGCTTTACCACCACCACCACCGCCCGAGTCGGGTGAGGGAGGTAAAAGGGTTCCTTCTGAAGGAAATAATAGGAGAAGACCCGGTATGCCTCGCAAATGCTATTACTGTCAGCAAGAAGGACACATGTGGGCAGATTGTGCTAAACAAAAAACACATGTTAAGTCTTTTGATGACTTTACAGCTCAAGCTGCGGTGATCAAAGAACAGTTGGCTCTGCTGTTAAACAAGGTCGGATCTTCTTAAGCGGTGAACAGGAGATCGTGACAAACAGCATACACACCGCATTATCGATAAATCGGGCTAGTAAACCAGTTGGATCCGATGTTCTTGTGCCCCTTGATCAGCCGGGGGACGCCCATGGAGAAGGTGATCTTGGAAGTGGAGTGCATGAGGGCAACGGTAGAGGCGCAATTGGGCGCGCCACATGCTCAGTGATGATGGTAAATGAAGGAAATCCTGAGTATGTATGCTCACCCGGGCAAATTCTAAAGGTATCTTGGGGAGAAGGTGCTAGGGTGGTGAGTAAGGTTATGGTGTGTGACTGTTTCAGACCGCAATCGCCCGCTTGTGGTTGAGCACTTGTATGCGGATGTGACTTTGGTGAATGTGACTGGTCAATTCCTGATTGACTGGGGAGCCCAATGCATGCTAATAAAGAAGCGCGTGTATGATGAACTCTCAGTCAGGCCTTCTCTCATGCCATGTGGGGTGACGTGCTATGCAGGAACTGGTCATGATCTAAAGACACATGGGTGTGTGCGTCTGGCGCTGGGGTTGGGAGGCGCGTGGTATGCTCTCAATTGCCTGGTAGTGAGTGGTTTGGTTGGTGTGGAGGCTGGACTCATAGGGATGGATTTTATCTATCTCCATAAATGTAACTCTGATTGGTCTGGTTTATTCACCCTCGAGGCAGGTGAGCAGTAGATCATGTGTCGGGCATTGCAAAGTGGACCGATGATGCGGAGCGGCCATGAGAGTGTTTTTGTAGATGCTTTTTCTGCCATTTGCAGCGGCTTTGGTCCCCCAATGAAGACATGTTTATTGAACCGGATGGAGCAGAGTTGGGATGCTATGTTGCAGGGAGTTTATTGGTTGCTGGCGACCGATATAATTGCACGATGTCTGTATACAATCCTACCAGTTCTCCTGTACTGATTGAACTGCAGACTGCAAGGGGGGGGATCTGATGAATGGTGACTCCCCTATTGTTGATGTGGAATTGTTAGAGCCTGAGGTTCCAATGCCTCCGGCTGTGGAATGTCCACTTGAAAAGTTGGTGAAAGGGTCTGATTTGTCTAAGGCGGAAGATATAGTCAGACTTAGACACCTGTTGGTACAATATAAACATTGCTTCAGGTTACCAGGTGAAACACTAGGACACACTAATAAAGTGCGTCATGTGATCGATACAGGAGATGCTATGCCGATTAAGAGTGTATAGACGCCTGCCTCGAGCACGTTGTGAGGCTGCTGAGAAGCAAATTCAGGATATGCTTGATAAAGGTGTTATAGAACCTAGTAATAGCCCGTGGGGATCTGCGGTTGTGATTGTAAAAAAGAGTGACGGTACTGACAGATTTTGTGTCGACTATCGTCCAGTGAATGCGGTGACTAAGAAAGATTCTTTCCCGCTACCAAGAATAGATGAAAGTATTGAAGCATTGGGTGGTAACCTATGGTTCATTACATTGGATCTAGAGAGCGGCTATTGGCAAATTGCCATGGATGAAGCAAGTAAAGAAAAAACTGCTTTCGTCTCGACTATGGGGCTGTTCCAATTCAAGGTGATGAGCTTTGGTCTATGTAATGCGCCGGCCACATTTGAACGGATGATGGAACAAATGTTGGCTGGTTTAAGATGGAAATGTTGTCTAGTATATTTGGATGATGTAATCATCTTTGGCTCCAGCTTTGATGAAGCATTGTCTAATGCGGAAAAAGTTTTCCAACGGCTAGCTGATTATGGCCTGAAATTGAAACCAAAAAAGTGTGAATTCTTCAAACTTAATGTTAAGTATCTGGGTAGAATAGTCTCTCAGAATGGGGTTCGCGCTGATCCGGGCAAGTTGGAGAAGGTTCATTCCTGGCCAGTGCCGACTACTATCAAACAAGTCCGACAGTTTCTTGGGTTTGCCTCTTACTATTGGGAATTCATGCCTAACTTTGCTGAGGTTGCGGCTCCCATTCAAGCATTGGTGGCCGGATCTGAGTTGAGGAATAATCGGCGGGTGACGTTCGATGAGAACTGTCATAAGGCTTTTTCAGACTTGAAAGACTTATTAACATCTCCGCCTGTGTTGGGCTACCCACAGCCGACTGGAACTATTATTTTAGATACAGACGCCAGTGGGTTTGGGATGTCTGGCGTCCTATCCCAGATGCAAAATTCTAGGGAAGTAGTTATGCCAGTAATTCATTGTCCAAAGCACAGCAGAATTATTGTGCCACGAAAAGAGAACTGTTAGCTGTTTTAACTTACTTATCTAAGTTTCAACACTATATCATTGGCCAGCATGATTTTAAGCTTAGAACTGACCATGCTTCACTGCAGTGGCTGATGAATTTTCGTGACCCGTCGGGTATGCTTGCAAGATGGTTAACCACCTTGCAACATTATGGTTTGCGCGAAGACCAGATTGTTCATCGGCCAGGCAGCAAACACATCAATGCGGATGCGCTTTCTAGACTACCAGTGAGAAGATGTCCCCGCGACGATTGCTTAGACTGCGGCGCACATGATGCAGTGGTAGCCACAATGACCGTTGATTATCATATCTTCTCGTCATTAGCGGGTGATAGATTGAAGGCACAGGATGAAGATTATGTTTTGTCAAGGATTAAGTCTATAGTACAGGGTTTGACTCCGAAGCCAGACAATAAAGCTTTGTTGGCTGAGGGGGGGGAATTCTGTTACTATATGAATAGGATAGAATTTTTAAAAGTGGAAAAAGAATTGCTTTGCTTGGATTGGGAAAACAACAACGGTGTTGTATATACACGTGTACTGGTACCTTTGTCTCTGAGAAAGGAGTTATTCCGTACTTTGCACGGAAGTAAGCTTGCAGCTCACTTTGGCGAGTTTATCAAGTGGTGAGGCAAAAGTTTGTTTGGCCCCGCATGAAGAGGGATATCGCCGATTGGGTGCGCGGCTGTGAAGTTTGCGCTTCTTGTAAGAGCAGAGGTGGTAAAGGTATAACCATGTTGAAGAAGGAAGTCCATGGTGTGCGCTGGAGCCGCATTGCTTTGGATATTATTGGTCCATTTAGAAGGACGCCGAGGGGAAATAGCTGTGTGATGGTTGTCACAGATTATTTTTCTAAGTGGGCTGAAGCTTACCCGCTTCCCGATCACACAGCCGCTACCTGTGCGATGGCTTTATTTACTGAATGGATATTAAGATATGATCCGCCAGTCTCTCTCCAAAAAGATGGGGCGCCTGAATTTCGTTCAGCACTGTTGAAGGAATTGTTGCTTCTGCTGGATATTGAGCAATTGATGTCTCCACCCTATAGACCCCAGGCGAATGGACAGGTAGAACGCTGGAACCGTGTCCTTGTAGAGCAACTCTCATGCCTAACACAGTTTGAAGATCTGAATTGGGATTTATTGGTGCCTTGTATTGCACATGCTTATAGGGGCGCTGTGCATAAGAGCACTATGTGTACACCGAATCTGGTAGTATTTGGCACCGAATTAACCGTTCCGGCTGACATTATTTATGGCACTCTGACAGGAGATGTTGATGTTCCCTGCCGCAATGTATTTGTGGAAGAGATCAGGTCCTTGTTACTAAGAGGGCATAAGTTTGTCAGGGAGCGCTTGGGACATTCGGCTGTTTACCAGAAAAGGTATTTTGATAGATCTATGGGCCAGGCCCAAAGTGTTTAGAACGGGAGATGTAGTTTGGAGATATGCAACGCCTATGGCTCAAAAGAAATATGGCCCCAAATGGGATGGTCCTTTTGAAGTTGTGAGACGAGTGCAGGGCTCTACCTATGAACTCAGAACCGAGGAAGGGATTCTCAGATGGAATGGAGACTTACTCAAATTGGCTTTTGATGTGGATGGTACTCCCGTGCAGGCGATAAATCTGCATAGAGCACCAGAGTACCAAAAGCAGCAGGTCACAGGGAAAGACTACTTGAGGATTAATCCTAGAAAATGGACCTGACTGGGCTAAGGAAATGTCAGGTAGTTTTAGAGTGTTGGAGCAGGAGTCTGCAAACTTGGGTTGTGTGCGTTTCGCGCGGATGGGGAGGTATGATCTGGACCGTGTCATGACCATTGGCCGACATCGCGCACAACTGGAGATCAGAGCCAGTGCCTCTGAAACAAGAAGAACTGCTAATAAGAACTTGGTCGATGCTCCTGCTCCTGCTAAAAATGCTTGGTCAGCGACACGACCTTCCCAGGCTACAATTGCGGCTGTGTTGACTGGTGCACGGCCGAAGGACAGCTCTACAGTAGCTGCGCTAACTAAGCCAGCTGCTGCTGCCGGATCTCCTGGTGATACCGCCACTGATCGCTGTATGTTGGATGGAGCGGGTGTGGCCGGCAGTGACTCTGTGTCAGTGTTGCCGTATTTACCCACGGACGAGAGTTTGGCTACAGCCGCTATAGATGTGGATAGAAGCTTGACCAATAGCGCTGTTTCTATCAACCAGGCCGTGAATACTTCTTTGGAGGCAGTGAGGTTGGCTGTGCAAACTGCTTTGGCCCCAGTCGCGGACATTGCAGAGGTCAGAGCCGCAACTGCAGAGATCCCCGCTATGCGTGCCCGCATCGAGGATTTCACCAGGCAGCTGGACTACTACAAGAGAGAGGATAGGTTATCAAGGGAAACCATCCTTGATCTGAGGTGTCGCTTGACGGCTTTTGAAAGTGGTGAGGGTGAACCAGAGAAGAAACGAAAGAAAGCTGAAAAGGTGGAGGAGGACGTTGAATCTGATGTTGTGCGGAAGTCAGACCTGGAGAAGATCATGTCTGATCTGCTCCAGCAACATGCTGCTTCTTTTATGAGGTCGCAAGTTACAACTCCTCAGGGGCAAGCTGTACAAGCACCGCCACCGACCGAGGAAGTTATTGTAGCTTTGGTGCAGACGTCCCCTAAGAAGTTGCCGCAGGCGTTGCCGCAGGTTACTCCAACTGCGCCAGTGACTGCTGCAGTTGTAGAAAATACCCCACTAAAAGCAGTGGTGGTAAAGGAGTGTTTACAGTCAACTCCGGCCCGTGATAATTGGGATACAGTAATGAATCCCAATGTACAGATGAATGTTGTTTCGCCTAGGCGTTTCAACCCTATGATGCTTCAGACTATGTCCCAGTTGCCCGCTCAGCATTTGCATCAACAACAGTTGGATAGACAGTTGGAGCAGCAGCAATTGTTGCAGCAACAACAGTTGCAGGAGCAACAGTTGCAGCAGCAGCATTTGGAGCGGCAGCAATTAGAACAGTCTTTGGAACTGCAGCGGCATTTACAGCGCTCACTGCAGTTGCAGCAGCAAGCTTTGTAGCAGCAGCAGTCGAGTCGGGCAGTGCCTCTGCCTATGTATAGCCCTTATGCAATGTCAGGGTTCACGCCTCTGTCGACAAACAGAGAGGCTGAGGCGCAGCGGCGGGCGTCAGTCTCGTTAGGGGAAAACCCAGCTGTGGCCCAGGGCTCTCCTGGAGTGTTTGGTCGAGTTGTGGGTAATGCTCCCATCGCTCCTCCTGGTTTTGTAGGTATTACACCCATGCCGGGTAGTAGCGCCGTGTCTCTGTCGTCAGTGCCTCCGCTCTTCTCTTCTCCCGTGAGGAAGATGAGTGGATTGTTTAACCGACTGATGAACACCTCTGTTGTAGAGGAGCAGCCTGCAGCGTCTGAAGATTCTGTTTACGTTCGCCGTCGGACGCAGATCGTTCAGCGCTGGAGGACGGACTAGACGTGTCAAGTTTGTCTCATGTTTCTGGTAAAAAGAGCTTGACTGAGGAGGATAAGAATATGGACATTGATGAGGAGGAACTCTTGAAGGATGAAGAGAGCGATGTTAGAGGAGTATATGAGACGATCTGATTTTACACGTCTGAATATAGTCTTTGTTTAATATTGGTCTTTTCGAATGGTGCTTGTTTAGACTCTGGATATGTACGTGAAGTGGACTCGAGCCGGATGCAGCAGTGGTTAGCCCAGCTGTGATGAGCCCAGCGGTGATGAGACGAGATGAACAAGAAATGAATGGATGTCCCTTGATAGTCTCTACCGCTGGTCAACTCAACTCTTAGGATAGGATACAGCTATTTCGGATACAGACAATTTTTAAACCGCAGCAATACATCGACCTATTACATTTGTGCCTCAAACGAACAGTTTCCAGAAACTACGATGTTACCTGACATTTGTGTTGTGCTTCTCAATAACCAGGACACTTGGATTCATTATTTACGGACTAAAACATTACCAAAATGGACAGAGTTGCTGATCTACATACTTCAATATATTTGTGTGTTTATACTCTCCATTGTTCGTGTGATTCCTTCAAACCCGGTATGGATTCCTATGTTTTTACACATTTACCTTGTGATTTTTATATTGTTTGATGGCAAATGTATTGTTGATTCTTACTTATTTTTACCTACTTACTTGTGTATTAACCTTATGGTATAGTCTTTTTTGAGTAAAAGCCTAAAGCGGTTGTGCCCTCCTTTGGAAAGAGGGGGAGGGGCATTGTGGTGCGCTGCTGTGGATTAGCTTTGCTGAACCAGAGCCGTGCCCACGCGGGTCTCAGCGGCTGTCGCTATGAGACTGAAGGTTTATGTAAGTTGTGGTATTGGTGCTAGTTGCGCGGGTCGCGGCTGTGGCTTTAGTCACCAACAGAGGTCGTGCTGTGTTGTGTATCTGTATTTTTGAACTTTTTATTGCTGTATGTTGTACTTATCCTATGTATGTCTTGTGCTTACATGTTATACACCCTTTTGTATTCGCATGTCATTATCATGTACTACTCTCTTTATATATGTTCGGTTGTTGTTGTCACAGCCGTGATATCTAGCAACCCGGGTGTGAATAAGAAGATTAAATGTTGAGGGCTGGCGAGGTCCATTAGATCCTGTCGTTGTCGTTGTCTTTTGATTTGATAGATTAAGTTCCCATAGTCGCTTAAGGCTGTCGATCGGACATTACATAAATATACTTGATATGAAGGCCTTCAAAAGGCAAGGATGCAGCAGCAAATAGAAGGCCACAAATGTTTTTGTGTTACCTGTTCTCAACTGTTTTACTGTGATTCATGTCCTGAGATGCTGGATAAATAAAATCTTTAAAAAAAAAAATTTAACACAATGTCCTGAAATTTGCTACATGGATTCATATGACTAGTGCTAGGCCCTCTAAAGTGCTAGACACTCTTCAAATCAGAACATTTCAATGAAGTTCTGTTTACCTGATCTTGATTTCTGAATTATAGTTTTCAGCAAATCGAAGGTTTTCTCTACATTTTACCAACTTTGGAGCACATAGAGAACAAGATCATTCCAACTTCAAGAAGCATTCCTACAAACACTATGTTATCAATGATCTGTCTCTAACTACTATTACATTTTTACAACCGCTTTATTTAAGTAGTGATTTATCGTAACATTACTCTAGCCCGTATTAACAATTGACTCTGTATCATGTCACATATTGACTAACTTGTGGCACAGAAAAGCATGTAATTATGACAGAAATTCTGCATTAAGTTTTGTTTACATGGGATATTCAGATTACATGGGATATTCCTTCCAATGTTGTGATTGTATGTATGGTGTGGAGGGTGTAAAAAAGAGACCTTTTTGGTGTATGGTATGAGCAGGTGTGATGATCTTGATAACTTAATCCGATATATTAGCCAATAAGCTTGAATAACATTTCAAAGTGCAGGGATGTGTTTATTGTTATTGTGTATAACTATAGTATGTTGGGTGTATCTTGAATATATATTTGTATTTTTTTAAGGTTTCCCCCGCCGAAGGTGGTAAGAGCGACGAAGGCGTTTGTACTGGGAAACCTTATATAGGTTCCACTTTTTTGCTTGCCTGCTGTAGAAACGTCGGCGTTGTGTCTATGAATAGTATCACAACACAAACACAATTCTGTCTATTGCCACCTGAATTTCCGGCACACTCGCGTACACATCGCGGTGATTTTACGCTCCCGCAAATTGATAAAAATCGCTATTTCTCATCGAAATACATTGCCAAGATGTTGAAATTCCGAAAGAACATGTTTTTCTACCCCCACATATGTAGTTTTATCAACACTGATATTTAAATAAGGACGACATGAGAGAAACTTAACATTGCATAAGTAAACAAGAATTTGACAACTTTTCAGCGTGACAGCATTGACAGATCTAACATCAACTGAGTGGATCGGTGAACCACGCTATATATAGGGCTTACAGTAAACATTTTAAAATTGAGAAAAAAACTCTTTCTTCCTGTAGACTAAGATAGGCCTCTATATTTCCACTATGGGTGAGTAAATAATGAAGATGGGCCGAAGATGGGAAAGTATAGGCTACCGTATAGTGGTAGAGGCTACACTACAGTTTGGCTTACACAGATCCGACATATCGTGGGGAAATTACGCTCCTGCGAAGTAATAAAAAAAGCTAGGCCTATTTCTACTCGAAATTCATTGACAATGTGTTTAAATTCTGAAAGAGCATACTTTTCTACCCCCATGTATTTGATTTTATCAACATTTGTATTCAAATAAGGAAGATATGAAGGAAACAACTGTATATTGATGGCCGGGTATTGATGCTGATGCTGGCAACGATGCAATAATGTATGCCTAATTTGGTGGCCGCGTTTTCTACTTTGCACGTTAGTAACATGTCCTTGACGAGGAGGGGATTGGAGCGGGTTGGGGGAAGCGCAACACTGTATTATTCATTATTATGTGTAAGGTGCATTTGGAAGACCCACAAAAGGAGGGACACTGACCATATTGCAAATTTGTTATCTTTAGAACTAAAATCTATCATTTATATAACAATATAAATAAATAATTTCGTTGTTATCTTTGTTTAGATGAATTCTCTTTCCACTCGCTCTATGTCTAATGAGCTTTGTTGTGTGTGTATTTCTAATGTTTATAGTGAACAATCTCGATATTAACACGAGAAACATAAATGATTTTAAGGTCTTCACAGCCTTAACCAAGGCTGAATGTATGTTACCTATATTCTCTTGAAACTGTAAATATCCTCTCACCCCTCATCCTATCATCGCAGTCCTCTCCTAGTTCCTTCTCTTAACTAGTCTCTTTCTATTTGTGTTGTTACATGCATAAACAAGTCACAGTTTATCAAACCAAAAGGTAATAGCCACTCAACTCATTTCCTACCAATTATACACCTGTCACTGTACTCTGCAAGAATAGATTGTATATTGTCATATTATTTTGTGTATCGATTAATAAACGTTTCTTTAAAAAAATCAAAAAAATCCCTGGATGATGAGCCCTGCAGAGGGAATAACTATTTTTCCCCATTCATGTAAAATGCAAATGGAAGTACTACATAGTACGGAAAGCAGGATGCATATAACCAAAATTTGCGCATCCGTATGTACTATCGCCATAGTAATTGCATGGGAAATTCAGATCCCGTAATTGGCACGCAAAAAAAACGGGCCGCTCTAACAAAAGCATTTGCGTTCAATGCACTTTCTCGGCTGAAAATTTAATCACTGAAAAATGCAGCCGAAATAAATGCTGCCCTATGCGTTAAACAAGAATAACTAGAATAATTCTGAATAGAATATGATACACATGCTTCATAAAAAAGGAGCCAATTTTGGCAGCAACAGTAGCTTCAATTTCTGCCGTATTTGAAAAAAAAAACCCGGATACCTGGCCGCAAAATTCAGATCATTTGCCCTGGCATTGGTTACTATATACACATGCACAAGTTTCAGTTATATGCATCCTGCTTTCCATGATATAGATATGTGACTGGAGTTAAAATAAAAGAGAAATGAGTAAACTATATAATGTGAGTGCAGTGAAATACCTTTTATTATGGTTCTTAGAATACAGCTTACGCTGCGAAGTCGGGCCCATCATCCAGTGGAACTCCCCCGTTCCTTGAACACCGAACTGCTGAGTCGGACCCCTCATCAGGTGGAACTCCCTTTCATCAACCGTTTCGGCGCGTACCACTACGGTCTCCGGGGGCGCGCCGACTGAGGTGATCAGACTCAGCCAGGGTCCGACTAGCTCTTCCATGGCTCCTCCCTCTTCCTCCATATCCAGCAGGATGCCTCTTCTGCCTTCCGTCCTACTACACCAACTAGCTTCTTTCTGTCTGTTCCAGTGAGGCCTAGGAAGCCCAGTGTTTTCCAGAGGGAGTTGGATGCGAAGCCTCGGCAGCCTACCTCGACTGGGAAGTTCCAAGCCTTCCAGTTGTTTCCTAGGCACGCCTCGACCAATCCTTGGTACTTCTCCCTCTTTCTTTCATGGGCTTCCTCCAGTCTGGTCTCCCATGGCACTGTTAACTCCACTAGAACCACTTACCTCGTTGGATATATCGCCTGCTATATATGTCCATATATATCTGGGAGTGAAACCAGGGGTCGCTGGCCAGGACCCCCACCCCACCTGGTGGTCGGTGAGAGTTCCTGCATTCTCATCTCTCACCTCCCATGAACAGGACTTACCTAGCATTGAGGTTGATCTGAGTGACTATTATGGCTGGCTGCTCTGGGACTCGACCTAACAATGTCCAGTTTGGAAGTCTGGCAGCCTAACCAATTGACCATTGAAACTGGCTATAGAGTACATACATATAAACACTAGCCATACCCTTTGATTCATAGCATTTAAGGTGCACTTTAATCCCCCATTCTCCTACAGACTCCTACTCACCCTGCTCATCCTACTCACCCTGCCCATGCCCTGCCCCCTGCCCCCACCACATTAATTAAGCGCGGTCCAGTAGCAGGATATGTGCGATGTCTGTATAGTGTTTCACTGCAGTCACT
The DNA here is from genome assembly GCA_942159475.1 of Sthenelais limicola. Taxonomy (NCBI): domain Eukaryota; kingdom Metazoa; phylum Annelida; class Polychaeta; order Phyllodocida; family Sigalionidae; genus Sthenelais; species Sthenelais limicola. Next base: position 15,658,877 of record OW804101.1, read on the forward strand.
GCATTCACATGTTGCCGCGGCGACGTGATCGCATCACAACGAGTAACGCTTGCCGCTGTTTGACACCCGCAATGAATATGGTAAACATAGGTGACATAGTATTGCATCAACACATTGTATCAATTGTATTCAATTGTATCAATGTATTCAATTGTATCAATGTATTCAATGTTTATGCATTTTGTTATCTATTCTGTACAAAGGAGGTAAGGGCAATAATAAAAAAAATGAAGACATTCCAGTTCGCCGGTAATTAACTACTGAAACAGAATTTCTTTATAATGGTCCACATGCTGTTATGCATATGCAACCCATGATAAATAAATAAACTAAAATCGAGAAACCAAAGTTTCCTTTCATTTGAAACATTTATGACCTTTTAATCACATTTGTAAATAAAAGACCTACATGTATAGATATATTTCACATTTCTGTTAAAATCAACATAATAATTTGGTGCAAAACCAACAATTTTCTAGTGTTATATACATTTTTGTCTGTCTAATTTGTACTTCTAATTTTTACAACTTTTTTAAATGAGACTCACCTTGGAACATTTGTGACCTTCGCTGTGTCCACACTGCTTGTGGTATGGTGAGTGAATGGTATACAGCTATACTATACAGCTAGTGTGTCACTTGTGCTAAATTGCTACTACACTGGCTATTTGGGTGAGATTTTCAGAAAATGCACAATCTACAGTTCTACACATCTATCAAATTCAGCTAAATTAGAGTGAAAAATGAGTATATTCTGTATTGTAATCATTCAAAAAATCTGTCTGGTTATGTTGAAGTGTAATTTGAACCTGATTTTCATCTTAAATTTGGGTTATTTGAGTAGATGGGTGAAAGCCAATTGTACATTTTCTGGAAACCCCATCTTTGGCACAGGCCAGGGGGTTTACATCTCAGTGGTTTGGTGTGTCCCCAATGTTCATAATTTCTCCTTCCCAATTGTGCCAACTTTCTTTTCCAATGTCTTGTTCCACCTTGCACCATCACATGGGCGTAAAATATTTATTATATTATTGTATAGTGTGTACATGTGGATAAAATCGCTGGAAAATGTTGAAAAATACTGCTTAACATAGCCAAAAAGATATACTCAGATTTAGCTAGTATTGACCATTTCTCAGTTTAATTTAGCACAATTTACTAAAATACGATCCGTTTTAGGAAAATGAGTCATAAGTCACAAAATATGGATTTTAAGATGTAATCATATTTGAAAAGAGGACATCAAGCTGATTTCAACAATAGTAAACACTAGGACCCCTAATATGTATTATATAATATATGTATATTTTAAGTTTGATATTTTTATTTAAAAAAAAAATGTTTGTAATGTTTCTGGCTGGGTAATTACTAGTAAAGTAACTAAATATACTTCATATGAAGGCCTTCAAAAGGCAAGGATGCAGCAGCAAATAGAAGGCCACAAATGTTTTTGTGTTACCTGTTCTCAACTGTTTTACTGTGATTCATGTCCTGAGATGCTGGATAAATAAAATCTTTAAAAAAAAAATTTAACACAATGTCCTGAAATTTGCTACATGGATTTATATGACTAGTGCTAGGCCCTCTAAAGTGCTAGACACTCTTAAAATCAGAACATTTCAATGAAGTTCTGTTTACCTGATGATTTCTGAATTATAGTTTTCAGCAAATCGAAGGTTTTCTCTACATTTTACCAACTTTGGAGCACATAGAGAACAAGATCATTCCAACTTCAAGAAGCATTCCTACAAACACTATGTTATCAATGATCTGTCTCTAACTACTATTACATTTTTACAACCGCTTTATTTAAGTAGTGATTTATCGTAACATTACTCTAGCCCGTATTAATAATAATAATAATAATAAGATTCTTTTATTTCATGACTAGGTTACAGAAAAATACAGGTAGTACATGTCAGGTCTGGACCTGGTCTTCCCATGTATGGGTATTAACAATTGACTCTGTATCATGTCACATAGACTAACTTGTGGCACAGAAAAGCATGTAATTATGACAGAAATTCTGCATCAAGTTTTGTTTACATGGGATATTCCTTCTTGTGATAGTGGTGTTATATTATATAAGACTCCTTGAAATCATAAAAAGGGTCCCTTTTGGCATAACATTTTCCGCATTTTGCCACGAAAAGGGTGGGAGTGGGGGATAAAACGGTATCATGTTATATTAGAGTCCTTGAAATTATAAAAAGGGGTCCTTTTGGGCATACAATTTGTCCGCATTTTGCTTAAAAAATGGGGATAAAATGCGGGCCCTTGAAGGCAGCCACAGTAAAAAACTCATTCATCACAATTGTTAGAATATATTATCATTTATTTCTTGGTTAATGTAAATCATGGCAATGATACAGACACTTGAGCTGGTTTAAAGTGGCATCTTTACCACAACCAAACACAAACTTTCCAAACATAACTCAATAACAAGGCAGCCTAACACACCCATAATAGATGTTCTCTCTTCTTGCTTACACATAGCCACCAAAGGTCTGAGTACATTACTATAGATCTACTATATCATGGGTGACAAAAACACTAATAATGGTCTATAGGTCATAACACCTCATCACATTCAAATTCTTCAATCAAAGCATGCGCTTCACTTCACATGATCGTCTAAGTAGTATTTCCAGGGAAAGTTTTTTCCATTAATATGCCTTGACAATGGCTTCCACCTATAGACAAACTCTTTGGAGAATAATAGAAAATTCCTTTTCGATCAATCTTGGTAGATTAACCATTTTCTTACAAAATGAAATCTAGATAAAATATACATCATCATAGAAGACCATCTCATGGCACGTTTGTACTGCAGCAAACAGTCTAAGTCTTTCTCTGTTGATCTCACTCATTTATGAAGAACTTTATTACATGAAACAAAACAAAATAACTAACCAAAGATTACAAATAATTGTTTTATACTTATTTGATTTATAATCACAAAATCTGTGTTAGTTAGGGCTATTCATCTAATTAAAGTCTTTTTATCATCTTGACCTTCCTGGTTCTGCAATATACCACATGATGCAATACCTCTGAACCCTTTTGTAATTATTGCATCCTTACGTGCGATTTGGAAGTGATGTAAATAGTTTTTGTATCGCGTGTTATCGCTTACAGCTAAATTGGTTCCAAATTACAGCTAAGTTATGAAAGTGGACAGGCTCCAAACTCTCCAGGGCTGTTTCTGAGTTTTGTAGCTAATAGATCACAACCCATCCACCTAAACATATCCCTCATGTGATTGTATAATTAATCTACATTGGCTAATAATACATTTCTAAACAAGGACAGCGGTCTCACCATCGTATACAGTTGCTTCTTTCCTTGGCTAACAACCTGTTGGTAATATCACAACGTATTTTCTTAATCAATCCATTTTGTATATTAATGTATTCAGTTAGAATAACAAATATGGGTCGGGCTACCAGTAGATGAACACTCAAGCAATTTAATACATTTTGTTAAATCTTATTGTGGTTTTGGTTTAAAATCAGAATCCCATATGGCCAACGAACACCATCTGATGAAAGCTTATAGTTTTACAAAACTTATACATTCATACAAATCTACTACAAGAAAAGCTATATCCTTCCAAAGTGAATATTGATATGAATAGTAGATGAAGGTTTTGACATGAACAATAACAATCATGATGAAAGTAATAATATCAAAAATAATAATGTTGGCTAAACGGTATCACATTTACCCTCACCGTCTATACAAACACCTCTAGTCAATTGCAACCCGCCCCCTCCCCACACACACCTCCGGGGGTAGGGAGGAATGTCCTGGGCATGTTGGGAAATCCCCCAAACCCACAGGGCAAAACAATTTCGTAAATTCCCAACCACATGAGGCACATTTTCTAAGTCCTATCTATGATAAAGCAGTAAACTAGGGGAAATATTGGGGGCATAGTTTCCCATTGCCTCCATACCCCAGGGGCTAGGGGGTGGGGGTTGCAATTGACAAGTGCATTACATGAAAAAGATACTGTGCTGTCAGTGGAGTGCCTGAACTCTCTCCATACAAAAGAAATGAAATTCAGGATGTGAAATACAAAATGAAGACAAGAGGGCAAGAGAAAAGAGGACATGAAGATGGATAGAATTTGATGGAAAGGGTAAATCTAGATGTCATTTCAAAGCACGGAGAGGGGAGAGTGAGAGAGAGAGAAGAAAAAGAAGAGTGAGGGGAAAAAGAATGGAAGAGAGAGAGAGAGAGAAGAGAGGAGAGAGAGAGGGTAACAGAGGGAGAGAGAGAGAAACCGAAAGACAGGGGAAGAGGTGAGGTAGAGAAAGAGAGGGAGAGAAGGAAAGACTGGGGATTAGAAAGAGACAGAGAGGGAGAGAAAAAGAAAGAGAGGGGGAGAGAAAGAGAGAAAGCATGGGAGGTATGAACCAGGAAGACAGACTAAGGAGGACATTACCTCGTGAATAAATGCACCATGGTGGTAGTTAATGATTTGCTATTAATGTTTGTCAATGTTCCTATGTAAAGCACGAGTATACATATACCATTATCAACAGCCTTAACCTCAAGAGCAAAAGGGTCAGATCTTTAGAAAATGTACAATCGGCAGATCAACACATTTTGTAAATTCTGCTAAATTAGTCTGAAAAATGGTCAATACTTGGTAGATCTGAATATATTTGCTATTGCCTTGATTCAAAGAATTTGTTTATGGTGAACTGATTTTGAACCTCATTTTTGTCTTAAATTTGGATTATTTGCAAGTATTGGGGAAGGTGAATTGTACATTTTCTGACGATTTCACCCAAAAGCATTTCAATACAACACTTAATCCTATATAATATGATCAATATAGAATATACATGCGCCCCTTCACGTCCTACGTTAAAACAAGAGCATCCTTTCTTGGTGTGTCATGTGACAATTATTTAGTCTACAAAAATATAAGAAGTATACTAGCATCAATTGTTTGGGAGGTAATTGGCATGTAGCGAAGGAGGGCAGTCAGGCCAGTGGAGGAGAAACAGGGGGCAGTCAGACCAGTGGAGGAGAAACAGAGGGCAGTCAGGCCAGTGGAGGAGAAACGGAGGGCAGTCAGGCCAGTGGAGGAGCAACAGAGGCCAGTCAGGTCAGTAGTGGAGAAACAGAGGGCACTCAGGCCAGTGGAGGAGAAACAGAGGGCAGTCAGACCAGTGGAGGAGAAACGAGGGCAGTCAGGCCAGTGGAGGAGAAACACAGGGCAGTCAGACCAGTGAAGAGGAAACAGAGGGCACTCAGGCCAGTGGAGGAGAAACACAGGGCAGTCAGGCCAGTGGAGGTGAAACAGAGGGCAGTCAGGCCAGTGGAAGTGAAACAGAGGGCAGTCAGGCCAGTGGAGGAGAAACAGAGGGCAGTCAGGCCAGTGGAGGAGAAACACAGGGCAGTCAGGCCAGTGGAGGTGAAACACAGGGCAGTCAGACCAGTGAAGAGGAAACAGAGGGCAGTCAGGCCAGTGGAGGAGAAACGGAGGGCAGTCAGGCAAGTGGAGGTGAAACACAGGGCAGTCAGGTCAGTGGAGGAGAAACACAGGGCAGTCAGACCAGTGTAGATACATGGAAGATGCAGTCAGCCGAGGGCCTCCAATAAAAAAAGGATGAATCCGACCATCTGACCGTGTTTTTCCTCTGTCCACCCACTGTCCCCAGTGATAGAATTATCTCAGTGGACACAGGGAATAAAGTTGGAGCTGTAAGTTGTGGAATAACCTTAATATCAGATGACACAGCAAGAAAAGTCCAATATGAGGACCAATAAGACTTCCATCACATGTGAACATCACAAACCTGGCAAACACTCTATAGTGCTATATTCTGCTCCTAGAGCTGAGTTATATGAGTCATTGTGCAACAGCTGAGAAAGCTAACGTTTCATATTTCTATTATTGCAGATAGCCAATTTACAAAAGCAACTATTACAGAACAGGGATAAAAGTGAGGCCAAGGCAAAAATACTGAAATGTCTCTGGCAAGGGCAAAGGTGGAAATTACAGTTATTTTTATGATATTAATCTTTGAAGGTTTCAACGAAATTTGGTAAATCAAACTTAGTGAAATCTTTCTGAAAATTGTAGAATTTGTTGTTAAAAGTTTCGGTTAGAAATGATGAAATTTGTATGAAATTTGACAACTTTTATGTTTTCAGAAATACTGATTTCAGTTTTTCTACTGTAGACTTTCATCTCTGACAGAAACATTAATATTCCCTCCCTAAAGTTTGATTTTTTCAAACTTCAATAGACTATGATTAAGGTGCGACTTGGCCACACGCCAAATCAATATTTCTTCGCGCAGCCTGAGAAATTGGCTAAAATAACAAAACAATTTTGATTTTACAATACAAGTTAACAGTCTGCAGTAGTTTTTAATAGAGGAAATTTTAGAGCTGATGAGTCTGACTGAGGTAATAGCCACAGTTTTCTTATACTCATGAACTTTAACAGGTTTGAGCGGTAGCACTTTCTTTAAAGTTATTTAAGCTGTTTAAAGATCACCAACTTCTAAAGTGAACAGTCTTCAGTATGCTGCTGTGGCAGAGAGTGGTCACTGCTGTAAGTGGAGTAAGTTGTGGCTAGTCACTCTAGCCTAACCAGCTTACACTTTCTTATAAATATATGTGATGTTAAGAGTCATAAGTCACACACAAAGGAATGTTGAGAAATCATCATATTTGAACAGATGAGATCAAGCAGATTCTAATGGTGGTAAACATTAACACAAATAGTAAGTATTTGTATATTTTTAGGTTTGATATTTTTTATTTTGAAAAAGAAGTTTTCAATATCTGTGGGTGGATAATTAATAGTAAAGTAGCTGAATATACTCTATAAGATGGCCTCAGTAATGCAATGATATATTTAATATACTGTCCCGAAATTTGGTACATGTATTTATATGACTAACAGTGGTAGACACCCTGACAAAGAGATCTTGTAAATAAATCACTTTGAAAAATATATATTTTGCGACTTGTGACTCAATTCCCGGATAAACATTACATATAACACTGAGGCCTGTATAACGTTAGAGATGCATTTCAACCTCCCATTTAGCCATGTGTGACAGGACTTCTGTTTTGGTTTAAGGAATGGTCCGGACAGACAATTCCCTCACTGCCCCTAATTCTAAAATCAGTCTTCCTATGTCTTACAGATTACATTGAACTCCTAATAATGAGTTGAACATAATTTTAAGGCCTATTTTTGTTGCTCAAATTAGGCCAGGAAAATAAGATGTTGTGTAAATGAAAAGTCCTATAGTTTTCAAATAAATAGTGCAAGAGGCAGTGTTCTAGATAATAAGATTCATCATTATCCTGTCTATCAATTGACCAAATGCATGAATGCTGAAATGCCCACAAATGTGCAAAGTACATAAACGTTGTATGTAGTTCCACAATATGATAACCTAACATTATTTACAGGGCATTAATAACACGGCCATCAATGGACAATACTCTTAATTTACTAAAAATTTAGAAACAAAATTTACTTAAAACATTGAAACAGCAGCTGGGTATAATGTTGAACAGACTACAAACAAACCCCAATATTTATCAATTAATATTAACAGTGAAAGACCAATCATTGGACAAAAAAATCCAGCTTAAAGCTAGCCTCCTAATAATTTACTGAATTAAACTTCTCCACAGTAATATATATAGCCAAAGTATTTGTGATATGTTTCAGGAAAATGAGTCACAAGTGGCAAAAATGATACTTTTCAAAGTGATTTATTCACATGATCTCTTTGTTGGAATTTTATTAATCTTGAAAGTTTATGTGCTGTTAGTAGCAAGAATAGATGTTCCAAATTTCAAGAATGGCGATTGAATATATCTTTCCATTTCTAAGGTCATCCTATGGAGTATATTCAGCTTCTTTACTAGTAATTGTCCACCAAAACATACTGCAAATATTTTTAGAAAAAATAAAAATATCAAACTTCGACTATAGAAACACTTCTTGGATGTCCTTTATGTTTACCACCATTAGAATCGGCTTGATCTCATCTTTTCAAATATGATGGTATCTTAAAATCCATTTCTTGTGACTTGTGAATCATTTTATTAAAACACATCTCTTCACACCTTTATTAAAACTTCATCTCAAAATGTGATTATATTCAAATATTAAAATGGCGTGAAGCATATTACATGGCGGTTAATGTCTGCTTCAAACATTATTTTAAACACAGTATAAAAAATGAAAACTTTACAATTCTAGAGACCAGATCTCTCAGCCAGGTGAAAACGATGCAGCTGGGTGAAGATTTTTAACACAATTAATACAATCGGGAACTTCTACATGGTGTTTGGAAACAATAGCATTTCCCTAAATAAAGAAACCTCATTTCTATATTACGAACAAGCAACAGATAAAGATTGAATTATGAAAGGCTTGGTACATTCCAAAGTGGAGGGGTGAATTCTTGACACTATACATATGTAGATGCAATTTCTTTTGAATTGTTAACATGAATGATATTTCGCCTGCCCAATCAGGGAAGGCTCATAAGGGTCAGATTTTCATAAAATGCACAATTGGCAGCTGTAGACATTTAGTAAATTCTGCTAAAGTAGGCTGCAATTTGGTCAATCCTAGGTAAATTTGAGTATATTCGGCATTGCGTTGAATCTAGCAATCTGTTTGGTTAAGTGCGACCCACACTAGAGACATTTCACGGCCGATTTAAGTGTCCCGACTCTTTTTAGGAATTAAGATTGAATCGGCGATCAATTTTCTTCACTCGGGGATTAAAATCAGCGATCGGGAGGTCTCCCGATCGCTCCAAGGGACCATTCCTAAAAGTTAAATCCCAAAACCGTCCGATTTAACCGGTTTAATCGGCGATTTAATTTTTTTATTAATCTGCTACTAGTTTGGGTCTAGGCCCGACTGGTCGGGAGCTCCATAAAGGTAGTCGGCTGGTGTTCCCGATCGCTCGGGAGGGCCCTCCCGATTATCCAATATATTGGATAATCGGGAGAGCCCTCCCGACTGATCGGGGCACGAAGCAAATCTAGTACCACTCGTTCTCGCGGTCGGCGCCGATCAATCACCAGATGGCGTGGCAGTCAAATTCTGACCTTGACCTTCAACAAGATGGCGCGTGTTACAAGATCGAGAGGTGTAGTCACCGCTACGGAAAAGAAAGTAAGTTCTGTCGTTGATTATGTATTGTCATGTACTAAAAAAGATACAACTGTACAGTTGAATGTATGCGGTTGGCTTTTGGGTTGATTGTTTATTCAGGTTTTGTTTCCATGACCCACAATCCTCCGGTTAAAAAATAGTCTCACTGTCACTATGTTCTCACGTGTACACACTCATGTCCGGTATTGCATCAGGGTAGCCCCCCCCCCCCCCCCCCACCTCCCCACCCAACCCCCACTTTCCCCCCCTCCCGAATTCCGTCCGCCCTCATCAATCCTGAGTACCGACCCACAAAAGGCCCCTACTTGATTACAATAGGGCCGAATCCTGGTTCCTGAAAGTGTATTCCCTACCCTAATACATGTGTGTTATTTCGTTTAGAATTTCATGAGGCCAAAGCCCCCCCCCCACCTCCCCCCCCCAGGGGGTGTTTAGGCACCTTGTTTGTGTGTGTGTGTATGGTACTGTGCGGCATCTCTTGTGGCCCTTTTTTTTAACTAATGTTTCCAATTTATCATCAACGCTATCCATCACTATTCCTGACTCTACTTTTATACATTATTTCAGGAATTGCCAAAAAAAAACCCCAAGAAGACGGGCCCCGGCAAGGGAGGAAGTATACCCGCTAAGGTACAATATTCCTGATTTAGAACTATTTGAGAAAGGTATGATGTGGAGTACTTTATAAATGGTCATTTATTAACAATCAATATAGTTGTTTTGATTTCTTTTTCAGAAACAGTTGGTATCGAGCACGCCCAATGCAGTCGGCCCTGTAAGTTTAAAAACATTATATCAGGAAATGAACCCTTATATACTTAATATCTGAATATTATAAAAAATATTCCAATGCAATATATTATCAACATGTCCAATAATGACACCTGCAGTTGTACAATAATTAAAAGCCAGATATTGATTTATCGGTCGTTGACCAAGAGGCCTCTCCCAAGAAATTGGAGAAGGGTGGGGAGCCGACTGTACCTAACGTAAGTTTCAAAACATTATATCAGGAAATGAACCCTTATATACTTAATATCTGAATATGATAAAAAATATTCCAATGCAATATATTATCAACATGTCCAATAATGACACCTGCAGTTGTACAAAAATTAAAAGCCAGATATTGATTTATAGGTCGTTGACCAAGAGGCCTCTCCCAAGAAATTGGAGAAGGGTGGGGAGCAGACTGTACATAACGTAAGTTTCAAAACATTATATCAGGAAATGAGCCCTTACATACTTAATATCCGAATATTATCACAAATATATCACAGTTGTTGAACAAAAATAATAACCCAATATTGATTTCTAGGTCGTTCACAACGAGGTTGATCTGTTTGAAGGAGCCTGTGACAAGTCGCCCCTCAGACGACCCAACGTAAGTTATTGCATGGTTCATACACCTGATATATGTGAACTTACCTATTTTATTATGTAAATGTGTTGACAATATAAATGGTTCTATTGTTAATGCCAGAGTTTAGTCCAATTGAGAAGATAGTCCCCTAAATATTTTTGGCAAAACAAACTTATTTGTTTTATTGCAAAATGTAACTAAACTTGTATACCATCATTTGATTACCAAACAGGTTGGGAAGAGAACTTATGACTCAGCGAGTACTGCTTCGGATGACACGTCCGAGCACAGTGCAGAAATTTTTGTAAGTATATTGTCTTACTTCTCATACCAATATACGTATTTTGATTTTAATCAAGTTGACTGCCGATTGGTCACGATTTTTTGTTGGAGCATACTGGTAAATACTAGACTAACTATACAGGATGAATGACTATACCCGATTATTCACTCTGTCAACAGAGTCCCACGAAGAAGGCGAAGCCAACAGTATACACAGATAATGCGGAGACGTTTTTCGGCAAGATTAGGACGTCCACTCCGGCCAAGAAGAAGGATGGACGTGCAGCAGCGAGTCCGCGCCAGAAGTTGTGGACCGAGGCAGAGGAGCACCAACTGGTCGATTTATGGCGCGATTCACCATGTCTATACGACAAGAAATCGCCGTATTATCAAAACAAACACATGAGAAATCGGGCGATTGCCGTCATCGCCGAAACTTTGCTTAAAACAGGTAATTGAAAATCAGTTTCTCTGTCCACCCAATTGTTATTTACCGGTAAGAATATAATTCGGAATATGTATAGTCCAGTAGACAAACCCCCAAATATGGAGGAAGCGTGACTTGGAGTACTACTACAATTTTTTTGCTGAAATGGATCCAGCAGGTGGTCAGGTTCAAGAAACTGACCCATGCCAAGCTGGCATGGTTGAGCATTTTTAATAAAATCCGTTTCCATGGCAACCAACCATGAAAATGGGGATTTTAGAATTTTGCATATCTCTGGAAATAAAAATGATATGAACTTGATTCAAGTGACCACACATATGTAACCTGGTACATGCTATCAGATGAACACCTGATGAAGGTCATTTAAGGTCAAGGTCATGGTCATTTGAAGGTCAAACACCAAAAATTGGCATTTTTAGACATATGAAGTTGTGTTGTTACATGCTGAATGTTCCATTGTGGTTATTTTTACAAGTCAGACTCCAGCAACCTCGTACATGACATATGACAGACCCCCAGTCATTCAAAAACTTTGCTAGATGCATGTTGCCATGACAACAGCCTTTGATAAATTGATACTTCTAGTGGGGCAGATAAAGTGGGGTTTTTTGGGCAATCATTAAAATGATGAGGCAAGCACCAAATTTGGCACAAATGTTTCTCATACATACCTTTCAAACAATATGCCTGTTGGCCACCTGAAATTTCAAGATGGCCACCATTTTTTTCAAGATGGCCGCCATTTGAGGCCTGAAAATGCTATTTTTGACACAGAATTGGCTAGAAGAGTCCGATTTGAATGAAATTTACACTGAATCATACTTTTTTACCATTGTAGAGGTCATATTTGTAATTTTGAGCCACCTTAAATTTCAAAATGGCCACCATTTTCCAAGATGGCCGCCTTTTTGCCCTGAAAATGCTATTTTTGCCGTAGAATTGGCTACAATAGTCCGATTTGAATGATCTTGACATTGGATCATACATTTTTATTAATGAAGTGGCCATATTTGTATTTCTGAGCCACTTGAAATTTCAAGATGGCCACCATTTTCCAAGATGGCCGCCTTTTTGCCCTGAAAATGCTATTTTTGCCATAGATTTGGCTACAATAGTCCGATTTGAATGATCTTGACATTGAATCATACTTTTTTACTAATGTAGTGGCCATATTTGTATTCCTGGGCCACTTGAAATTTCAAGATGGCCACCGTTTTCCAAGATGGCCTCCTTTATTGCCATGAAAATGCTATTTTTGCCATAGAATTGGCTAGAATAGTCAATTTAAGTGATTTTGACATTAGATCATATACTTCTCACCACCAGGTAGAATATTATATCCAGGGGGCGCCACTTGAACTCACACTAGAGGGCATACGTATCTGTCATATATATTGACTGACCAGGGCCTCGCTCGGCCACTTCTGTTCCAACGACTGAGCAAATTTTGTTTTGGACCCGTGAGTCACGCTCAAGTCATGCTTGGTTGCTTCCATGTGTAGTGACACTTGGCTGTCACCAATACTGTCAGTATGGTTAAAAGAAGCTGTTGGAAATGTGGTGGTGTCAGGCACAACCCACCAACTGGTCAGAAGTGTACAGATTCTATTGAGAGAAAGCTTAGTATCTCTTTGTTAGAAAATATCGATTGGGAAGATTGGAGGCCCACTTGTACCATTGGCAAGAAGAAGAAACAAGCCACTTAGGGCTCAAAAGTTTGTGAATCCGTTCCTAAGGGCACATGGTTTAAACATGAAAAGTCAGACTTTTTACGCCCTCCTGACGACTCTTCTGTCCCGAAGCAGGACGCCACAAAACTGGTAAGGTTATCAAACATGGGGGTGACTGATAATGAGAATGATTTAAAGCTTGATATAGACGACTGGCCGCCCCTTGGCCAGCCTGTATGAGAATTGGCTAGAATAATCTGTTTTTAATGATCTTGAAGTCATATCATATGTATTTGCCTATGTAGAGACCATATTTGTAGTCCATAGCTACTCAATGTACCAAGATGGCTACCAATTTTTGCCATAAAATTTGATAAGTTTATATCACTTGACTCATTTGAATGATCATAATGTAGTCAAATCTATATTCCTGATCTACTTACAGTGAGAAGGTAGTTGCTGTTTTTCAAAATGTATGATATTTTCCCAAATGTCCACTATTTTTTAAAAAAAGATCCTATTTTCTTAGAACAGATTTGTATGAATCATTTTCGTATTTATATTCATCAGCAAGATGACAGATTGAAAGTATGCTTTCAGGCTTGCTAATATCATATCTGACCTATCTAAATACCTCAAACATTTATCCCCCTTGCACTTAAACCTACAGAACAGTTTTGAGAATATGTTATACTAGACATACTGGAAAATGATGATTAATGATGATTACAATAACCATTCCCAAAACAATTATCTAAAAGCAGAACACTAGGTAAGCTAGGTAAGATCCCCTGTGCACTATGTTCTCAAATCAAATTGCCTAAACTACAGGTGGTAGTGATGTCCAAAGGACTTGCCACTGACCATCAGCATCCATTCACCCCCAATCATTAAGGCTTGGCATTTCTGGTAGGCAATCTAGATTGGCCCAAATGTAGCCTCCCTGGTAGGTGGCACGTTTCAGATTCTCAAGGATGCTTGAGTGGGTGATATTGTCTGAAAGCATATTTAAATATGATTCCTCTTCCCCTGAAGGCAGATATAACTATTACAACCTGGGAAGGCATGGAAGAACAGGATGTCTTTTGTTTTCTCCAGCCCAAGAGCCTGACTGAGAGACCAGACTCTCCCAAGAGCCTGTACAGGAATATAGCTTAGATGTTTCCCATGACTAAAAGTCATCCACAGCTTGTGCACACCAAGCCTTTTGACTTACAGCAAGACACTGACCCCAATGATCATGGCATTTATTTTCCCTTCTAAGGCTGCATGTATTGCATATACAAATATGTGTCTGTCTGCCTCTTCATACATACCTTGACAAATAAGTTGTTGTGGACAGTATGTTCTCTCTTGGTGCCTGATGTACACATTTCAACGATCTATTCAGCTAGGAAGGTGTACAACTCTTACTTATCATCCATGTCTTTGAAAAAGCTCTGCCGCAGTTGTTGGGAATTTTGGGAATCTTCTCAAACTGCATCCAAGATGATATCTGTTCTCTGGAATATAGACAAATACACCTGGATGGAGGGCAGCAATTTATTCGTGCATATTTCCTAAGGGTCTTAGCAGTGTGTGAGACAATGATCTCAGTAAAGCAGAACCATCCACAAAAATGACATCAGCCTCTGGTTCAATTTCTGGCAGGTAGACGTTAGTCTTGAGAATGAGAGCAAGTTGGACATCAAAGAGAAGTAGAGACTGTTCTAATGCATATGTACATGGTGAGGGAATAGTGTTTTACCCATTTATCGCATTCAGCCTTTTCTTTGGTTCCTAGGTGGGCTCTGCTCAGCACATCGTCCACATTATTGATGGCCCCCGCGATGTGGCCATAGCTGAGTATGATGTTGAATTTGGCCTGGATCATCCAGGCCATTCAGGATTTTTGCCCTTGCCACGGGTAAATATGTGCATGCTGGCGAGATTGTCACACAGTATGTGGATGTGGGTGCCTCGATCATCTTCAGTCACAAACATGTGTAGGGCTACTGCAATGTTGAGGGCCTCGACTTCTGATAATTGTTCTCTGACTGCATGCTGATGGGGCATATCTGGTGGGCATAGGCGTGTTGTCCATCAGTGGCACCTATCCCCGATAGGCAGGCGTCGACTAGGTATACCTTGGTGGCATGGATGGCTGGTATGAGGGCTCTGCCATTCCAATCACTGCAGAGTGCCTCAAACCAACGAATGTCCTTTCTCATTTCAGAGTTTATGTTGCTATGTGCACCCTTGAATCCCCTCAATGCCTCCAGCAGTCTAGAGACAATTAGCCTGGCTGGTTGCACGCACTTGCTGACATGTATTAAGGACCCTATGAGGGATTGTAGTTCCCTTTTGGAGATTGATCTCTTCTTGAGGTATTTCTGCGCGATCCTCACTATTTTGTCGACCTTGTCTTGTGGGATTGATAGTCTCATTAGTCTGGCATCGATGTTGATTCCCAGCCAAGTTACCTTCTCGCTGGGGGGGTTGCAACTTGTCGGTGGCTTCTACTAGTCCTAGTTCTTTTAAGATAGACCTGGCGCATGAATATGCGTCCCTGGCCTCATCGAAACTGTTGCTGATGAGTGCCAAGTCATCTAGATACATGAATGCTGTGTGGCTGTGGCGTTGAAGCATGGCCACGATCGAGTTCGCCACACGTTGCATGTGCGCACTGGATCCTCTGCTACCAAAGGGCATGGTACTATCACAGTACCACAGCCTGTTCCACTTGAGGCATAGGAGTGGCCAATCTAATATGTCGCTGTAAAAGTTCTTGTATGCCCTCGATATATCTATGATAGATAGGTATGCAGATGGGCCTACCTTCTTGAGATGCAACACTGGGTCCTCAACTGTAGGCAGAGAGTGTTCTCTTTGTATTCCCCAGACTGAATTTTTGATGATGTATTTATTCACAGATGATTTGTCTGGGAATGTGAGGTCTATAATCACACGTCTTGCGTCAGAGTCTTTCTTTGCACATGACATCATTGGCGATGTATGCGACCACTGTTTAAACGGTGGGGAATTAAATGGTCCTACCAGTCCATTCAGTTTGAGTTCCTTACTTATGAAGTGGTCGATCTTATCCTGGTACTTAGTGGCGCTTGAGTGGTTTTTTTTGTTTTTTTTTAAAGATTTTATTTCCACTGGGTCCAGCACCTCCCATGGTGGTAGGAGGTTCTGGCGTAACCCAGCTTTTGAAGAACATAAATACATTTGTACATAGTCGTTGAGTGATTCAAGGAAATTTTAGTGAGAATGTTTAATTATATTAATAGTAATAATATTACTGTTAATGATGGGATAACCACTTATGTAGAGTGTGACCCATAAATGTTGTTTTAGCATTAGATTAGGATAGTTAGATTCATAAAAGGTGTATATACAGGTAATAAATTTGCAAAGGGATTAACCTCTATCTTATGAGAGTGATCCTCTTATATTTTGCAAGCCTTTCATAACAATGTTTTCTTAGGATTTACTGCTCATCGACCATAGGTTAAGAGTATATCTGGTCGTATAAGTTTTCACAGAAATGATTTCCTTAAATAGTCGACTAGACAAGAGGGAAGTCCAATTTTGACACAGGTCTCAATGTTTCCTATATTTCTTGATCGTGGGGGGAGTTGGTTCCAGGATTTGGCTACTTTATTAAATACTGAGTTTTTACCAGATTGAGATTTGTAGAAAAAGGTTTTAAGAATTGGGGCATCATTAGCTCTGGTATTTTTGTTGTCATTTTGGGAGGTATAATATTTAGATTTAGTTCTAGAGTGTCCACATAATCTTAGATGTAATTCTCTTCTATTTTGAAGAAATGGTACTTTCAAGTCCCTGTGCAGATCATATGTGGGATGCAGGGCATCTACCTTATGAATTGCTCTAAGAGCTTTGTTTTGTAGCCTTTGCAGCTTCATTAGATTACCTTGGTGCGTATCATGATAGAGTATATCCCCATAGTCAAAAAATGGTAGTATTTTACTTTTAAAGACTAGGAGAGCAGATTTGTCAGTTAGTAGATGTCTGATGCGTAAGAAAAGAAATATTTTGTGTGATATTATTTTAATTATGTTTTTTATGTGAGGCTGGAATGTCAGTTTGTCATCCAAAAGAACACCCAGATATTTATAGGTATGAACAGTCTCAAGGGGTTTAGAGTTGAGAGTAATAGACATTTTCAACTGGTGAATCAAAAGGGAAAAAGAAGAGTAATACTTAGACTCAGGTATACTCTTGCTTAATCTCTTCCAAAAGCTTCCCAAAGGCGTTTCTTCCTGGTAGGATGTTCTTTGCAGTGATCTGTTCG
Organism: Sthenelais limicola; assembly: GCA_942159475.1. Classification (NCBI taxonomy): domain Eukaryota; kingdom Metazoa; phylum Annelida; class Polychaeta; order Phyllodocida; family Sigalionidae; genus Sthenelais; species Sthenelais limicola. Next base: position 15,676,126 of record OW804101.1, read on the forward strand.
GCATCTACAAGTCTGAAGCCGCAACCGTGGGGGTCTTCGAAGGTTGCCTCGTAAATGTGACCAGGCTTCAGGCTCATGAGAAAGTGCTTACATTCGGCATGATTATCGAATTTAGCCTTCGCGCAAGCCTTTAGAACTTCTCTCTCTTGTGTTTTCCAATCATCGACAACAGGTATTTGTTTTGATAAACGCTTTATTGTGTAGGGATTTTTAATCGATCTAAGCTTCTCGATCAAATCAGGATCAGCCTTGTTGTGAATCGCCTTCTTCAGTTGATATAATTGTTCTACAGAGTAGACAGTACTGGTATCGTCCATTTCCATTTCACACACGTAGAGGTTTGAAAGGGGACTCATATGCCCTTGAAAGCATGTTCCGTCCGGGGTGTCATAATTCGAAGCTGTAATTGGTGTTATACCTAGTGGAAGGAGATCATACTTCTCCGCCACATAGGTATCCCCTTCAATCATTACTGATGTTCCTCTGACAGTCGCTCTTTTCTTATGTAATACCCTGGCCGCAGCTGCGAAGGCCCTAGCCTCCTTTTCTAACAGCTGGTCGTGCTCTGTTAAGTCATTGAACGCTCTAATCCCTTGTAGGATTGGGTTGTTACGATTTCTGGATAAAGCTTTGAAAAGATTTATTTTGTTTGTGTTTGAGAGCATTGTAAGTCGAATGGGTCTACCATATTTTACATTTGATGCACTGTTTTCCATTTCCAATGCCAAATCATTATTGAAATCTCCAAGTCGAGTTGCGCCAGCTGTTTGCACGTATTTTATAGTTAGCTTTAGATCATTGAAAAAAGCATTTATGGTGTCAGCTATTTCTTCATCGGCTGGCTCTTTAATACCTTTAATGATTAAACTAAGTTCTCTCGAATTTGCAGGTGGAATAGTGTCTTGGTTTGCGGGGTTTGCTGGATAAGGGCTTTTGTTAGTAGGATTCATAGCAGTGGGAATCGAAGTATTTTGTGTATTGGGAGCAGGCCATTGTACGCGTTGGGCATGTTGGGCTTCCAGTTGTTGGACTCTATTCTCAAAAAGAGAGAGAGTCGATTCAACGACTGGCAGGCGTTGATTTATATCTGCAACTTGAGAACCCAGGTTATCACATTTAGATTCTACTCTGTTTGATGTACGATTAACATCTGTTATCTTAGAGGCTATAAAGGCAAATCTCCCTTCATAGATAGAATTTGTTTCTATTAGTTTGTCTAGGGACTCTTTCATTGAGTTAACTGAAAGTGTCATTCCTTCCATGAAACGCTCTAGTTTGACATCCAATCTATCCTCGTTTGGCTGGGATTGATTAGCTGGAAGGGAGGCAAATGGTACAATGGATGAGATAGGATTTTGATAACTTATCTGACTGGTTGTAGTTTGAGCGGGTCCATTCGATGTTCCAGCTTGAGACATAGCTATGGAGGACGAGATCATATTGCCTTGACTTGGGTAGGATATCTGCGTAGTATTGGTCGGTGCAACAGGAGGACTGTTAATGGGAGGCATATGACTAGATCGTCTAGAAAAATCCTGAGATTGTGTGTTGTAGAAGTCCATATTATGATCTGGTGATTCTTCAAGATGAAATAAGTTCATAAAGCCAAGATCTGTGTTAGATCGCGTAGATCGGTTTGCATTTCCTTGGTACATACTGGCGAGTATGTGAGCACAATCACTTATTCACATAGGTTAATAAAAGTTCCACGTAGACCAGGTATAGAAGGTAAAAGAAGTCCAGGATGATTTCAAAATCTAAAAAGAGTTCGATTCAAACAGTGAAAACTGGACGGTGCAAACGTAAAATCACTGGGTCGGTAGTATATAAAGGAGGGCACATATAGGCGCTATGCTAATCCCTTGTCAATGCTACCAGCGGTGCTCGCTCTATCCACGTCCGCTCATGGTGAAAGCCAACTACCAACTCGTAAGTGCCAGTGTTGTCAGATGTTGGACCTAGGTAGCCCATGGGGAAGCCTTATGATACAAAGGAGAGGATTTCTCGATCCTCGGCCGAGTCTGAGAGCAACCTCCTCCAGCCTGTGCTGTTGAGCGTGCTGGGTATTGGTATTTTAGCACCAATGGTGTTTGGGAGGCCACTGTCCTTTACTTGTTTGTATATGTGACCAAGCCCCCCCCACGTCAGCTGACAGCTGGTGTCGGGCCAGTGTGTAGATTGGTGTGCGGCTAGCGAGGTGGGGTCAGTGTTTACATGTGATGGGCCTGCCCTTCCCGCACAGACATCGATAACTGTGTTGAAATAGCTGTCAGGGATGTGATGTCTCTTATATGGATCACTCACCCTCTTGTCACTTAATCCTAATCGGGGGATGAACTCCTTAGCATTCGGGTTAAGCCCAGAGTCACACTTGCTAACTGTGGAGTGGTGGTTATCGGTCCTGGGGCCGCCATCTTTGTTGTGCTTCCTGGTCTCCCACGCTGCGTTACTTTGCGTGAGACTACACGAGACAGGTCCCTGGGAGACCCCTGGATAGATAAGTGGGTCATGTTTACAAGTGGCGAGGGGGCGTGGCGCATCGGGTGGACACGATGCGCCAGCTATTCGTTTTTTGAATTATGGGGAGCCTTATAATCAGAACTGTTATTTCCCTTGCTTCTAGATGTATTTTGGTTGGAAGAGGTGCCTGCCCTGGGGGTGTATAGTCCATCCGACTGTTGTTGATGGTGCTTCAAACGCTTCTGGCATTCTTTGATGCTGTGGTGTGTGCGCCTGCCTACAGAGTCACAGTAGGCGCAGGCGTGCAACAGCATAATGTTTGAATCCTTGTGGTCCCCGGAATGATTACAGCCGTCCCTCGAGTTGAACTTTCGTTGGAGGGCAGCAATTTATTCTTGCATATTTCCTAAGGGTCTTAGCTGTGTGTGAGACAATGATTTCAGCAAAGCAGAACCATCCACAAAATGACATCAGCCTTAAGGTCAAGTTGTGGCAGGCAGGCTACTTGATCAGTTAAGCAGCCAAGTTAAGGAGGAAGAGGGTTATTCTAGATGAACAACACAGGGGAAATGTTTATATATCCATCCGGAAATCTTGATTAGCCTGAAGTCTTGATTAGCCTGAATAGGGGTGGGTCATGTCTTCCAACAGCATTATCTGGAGTGGGATGTTGGTACATAGAAATGCTGGCTCCATACAAAGATGTTGTGGCTTTTGAGGCAAAAAAAACAGCCATTTTGGAAAATGGTGGTCATCGTGAAATATCAAGTGCCAAGATAATACATATGGCCTCGTAAAAAAATGATCCAATGTCAAAGTCATTCAAACTAAACTATTCCATATGACATTTCCAGGGCAAATCAGGCATCCTTCTTAGTAAAAGGTGGCCATCTTGAAATTTCAAGCACTGTGTAGTTGACGTAGGGAGTAAGTGTCAGACCTTTTCCATCCATCTATTAAATCAACCTAAACAAACCAGTCAGATCCGGGTTCATCCACCAATATGTAAGTTCTGTTTGTGATTATATAATATTATGTAATTATCAAATTATGTAATAATCATACACATTAATATGGGGAGATATGCAAATAGGATATGATATGATGACGTAATAATAACTAAGGGTAATAGAGACTAATACCAATAGATATATAAATATGATATTCAAGGATGATAACAATGATATTGATAGATATTCTAAATAAGCAATAAAACGAAATAATATATCCTAATAGTCTCAATTGCTGTTAGGTAATATTACATAATATGCTGATAAGATCTAATGATATAATATAGGGGTAGCTTAGCTCTCTAGGTAGTATATATATTTCAATATAGACTATGTTAATTAACCCAACTCTCACTCATTACATAATAATGCAATATAAATCAATATATCACCAATGAATATTCAAAACCTGATTATATAAGCAGAAAAGTAGACCTGTGTCATTTATAGCTGAATATACTGGATATATTAAAGTAACCCACAATACCTGACTCAATGTGTAAGGAAACCAAACTATAATTACCAAAAGAAGGCAAGAGATGTACTTTCTCTCACAAATAAACACAAATATCAATAATAATCATTCAATACTTCTTCCTCTCTTGGGGAAGGAACTTTCTTCTCCCTCTCTATTGGGGGAGGCAAATATTCAGCACTAGAGCGCCTGGTCTAGGCTATACAAAATATACACACATAAATCAAATCACAATAATTCCTGAAATAAAGTACAAATAATGCAATACAATTGGTAAAATAAATGGAACTCACAGTACCCCAGGCTGTAGAAAAGGACAGGAAGAATACAGCAGAAAATAAAGAATCAAACCAATTGTTTTATTGGACTTCCAGGGACCAACCCATCCAATAGCAACAATTCCTGTTCAGTTCTTCACTCTCCACTGGAATCTCAATGTCTGATTTCCTTACCATCCTTCCCTGCCTTTTATACCCACCCTCATGAATAATAAAGAAATAACCTTGTGATTGGTTTAGAAAGGGTCTAGCAATGAGTTTAAAACAATTTACCTTGGCTGGAATAAAGGGAGAATGCTAAAAAGTCGCCCAGCATTGATAAGCATCCAGCTGGTAGCCTTAGCTTGTCTAGTATTTAAATTAATCCCGTCTGGGAACAACAATGCATCAGCAGACAAGGCATTTTAGTAATCTTTAACCATCAAAACATCTGTCAGAAGTTATAATGAATGCTGTAATTACATTGACGCACTGCAATGGCTGCGGCCACATTGTAATATTTTAAGAAATCTTCACAAATAACTAACACCACTACATTAGTAAAAAGGTATGATTCAATGTCAAAATTATTCAAATGGGTCTATTCTAGCCAATTCTAAGACAAAAATAGCATTTTCAGGGCAATAAAAGTGGCCATCTTGGAAAATGGTGGCCATCTTGAAATTTCAAGTGGCCCAAGAATACAAATATGGCCACTACATTAGTAAAAATGTATGATTCAATGTCAAGATCATTCAAATCGGACTATTGTAGCCAATTCTATGGCAAAAATAGCATTTTCAGGGCAAAAAAGGTGGCCAACTTGGAAAATGGCGGCCATCTTGAATTTCAAGTGGTTCAGAAATACAAATATGGCCTCTACAATGGTAAAAAAGTATGATTCAGTGTAAAGATCATTCAAATCGGACTCTTCTAGCCAATTCTGTGTCAAAAATAGCATTTTCAGGCCTTAAATGGCGGCCATCTTGAAAAAATGGTGGCCATCTTGAAATTTCAGGTGGCCAACAGGCATTTGTTTGAAAGGTTATGTGTGAGAAACATTTGTGCCAATTTTGGTGCTTGCCTCATCATTTTAATGATTGCCCAAAAAAACCCACTTTATCTGCCCCACTAGAAGTATCAATTTATCAAAGGCTGTTGTCATGGCAACATGCATCTAGCAAAGTTTTTAAATGACTGGGGGTCTGTTATATGTCATGTACAAGGTTGCTGGAGTCTGACTTGTAAAAATAACCACATTGGAATATTCAGCATGTAACAACACAACTTCAAATGTCTAAAAATGCCAATTTTTGGTGTTTGACCTTGAACTGACCTTGACCTTGACCTCAAATGACCTTGGTCAGGTGTTCATCTGATAGCACGTACCAGGTTACATATGTGTGGTCACTTGAATCAAGTTTATATCATTTTTATTTCCAGAGATATACAAAATTCTAAAATCCCCATTTTCATGGTTGGTTGCCATGGAAACGGATTTTATTAAAAATGCTCAACCATGCCAGCTTGGCATGGATCAGTTTCTTGAACCTGACCACCTGCTGGATCCATTTCAGCAAAAAAATCGTAGTAGTACTCCAAGTCACGCTTTTTCCAAGTTCTACTGGGCTAGTATTATTATCCTGATACGTCGACAAGTGCTTTATTTACCAGTTGGGATATCTAATAATTTTTAAACTTTTTTAACAAAAAATAAGCAGTATTCAGGTGCAATAATAATAGTTGGTTATTACAGCCTTGTAAAGTATAAAATGCACATATCATAGAAAAGATTAAGGCAATTAGTATAAATAATATTTGTGTCATCTTTCAGTCGGACAAGTGCAGACGCATATTGAGACACTGCGCTCTACCTTTTCAAAGTCACACAAGGAGTGTAACAAGTCAGGGTCAGGTGCGGGTGAAAAAGCTGATAAACCCCTGACAGATCGTAAAAAAACATGTTCTCCAACTCTGCTCCTTCTTAGCAACGCACGTTTCACATCGGCCTACTGAATCGAATCTGAGTGTCTTGGTATGTAAAGCGTGTATTATAATTTATTACCTAGGTATTTTCACTGATGTATTACTTTCTTTGCAAAGACCTACTAGGAATAATGCATTTTTACCCCAAAACTTAATACATATTTACATATAAATTTTTCGGTGATTACTTTCAAGGTTTGCACTGTAATAATAGTTAATATTTGTCACACCGACATGTTACTAATACGTAAATTCACATCATTCTACTAAAATATCCTGTTTTCTATTTTCTATTTTCAGCAAAGTTCACATCAAACAACGGTATTGGCAACAGAGCTACCTGAAGACGAGGAAGAGACAGGTCGTAATGCCGTAGAGGATACACAAAATGAGCCTGAGGCCCGAAAGAAGGGCTCCCCACCGTCGAAGTATTTGGAGCCTAAGAAGAAGGGACGGAGTTTGGAGGACGAACTTCTCAATTGTGATGACAGTTCGCCCGATTACGATCCGGATGACGACGTCAACTATGAGAAAAGCAAACTGTCAAACGCACCGCCAAGTCTCATAACAAGGCATTGCAGGATTTTCCACAGCCATCTACTTCTTTCGCAGCACAGAGCATCGCAAACACAAATGACACTGACCATGCGGTAACCAATAAGGGCAAATCGAATGGCAAGTCTAAGCCAAAACGCTCAATCGAATCTTCACTTGAGAAGGCCCCCATTTCTTTGAGTCGGCAGAGTAGTGGATCGAAAAGCTTATCTTCTTCTACCACTAACACAAACGCAAGTTCTTCTGGCAAAAGTGCAGAACTTAATTCATTGACTGAGTCCATCAAATCATTCACCACCGATTATAAAGAGCTGGTGGCCAGTCACAGTGCCAAAAGTGTTAATGTGCAGTGGGGTGAGCTTCTTGGTCAAAAGATCGACCAGATGAACCCCAGAACTGCCTTACACTTTAAACTGCATGTAGACACAATATGTCTAGATGCTATGGAAGAAGGCAATTGGAAGTGAACATTTGACTCTTTTTTTATGAATGTACTTTGGTATCCTTTTTATGGTTCGATTAACATCCTAAAATGAGGCCATTTTATCACATTCTATTTCTTTATTTTTAAACTGTGCGATTTCAGTTGTACTACTGTTTTCTCTGTGTCTGAGTTTGCGAATTTGTGACTTGTCTATTTTTAACCATGATACTTTAACTGAGGTTACTAGTTACTAGTGTTTGCGATGCTCTGTCTTTGTGTTTGCGACTTGTCTATTTGAGATTGGTCTATTTTTAATCATGATACTTTTTATGAATGTACTTTGGTCTCCTTTTTAGGGTTCGCTTAACATCCTCACATGAGGCCATTTTAGCGTTTTCTAGTTTTTTTTTTTAAACATGCGATTGTAGTTGTACTACTGCTTTCGGTTAACTGAGGTTACTAGTGTTTGCGATGCTCTGTGTTTGTATTTGCAATGCTCTGTCTGTTTGTCTGTTTGTTCCCGCATGTTGCCTGGAGCCTATATAGACATACACCCCTGCCTCCTGAAATCTGCTTATGTTCGGCTACTTTATCTTTATAGTGCTAGTTGTTTATTTGTAACATTGATAGTGTAATGAATGTCTTCAGAGGAGAGAAAGCCTGGTTTGCAAAGTTGCAATCGTCCTTGTGTTTTTAGTGTTGTGAAAGGTGCTTTCATTATAGTAAATGTCTTACTTATTTGCCTAGAAATGAGTTGATTTGTCGATTTGTCGATTTTTAACCATGTGTGGTACTGCATGGTTCACTCATGTTGCCTTGAGCCTTGATAGACATGTACAATGAACGATGTCGGAATATGCTTACATTAGGCTATTTTAGCTGTATATGGTTGTACTCGTTTAATTAGAACCGGGATAGTTTAAGTACTGCAGTACGGCAGTATATTGCAGTGTTGTACGTATGAAATTAATAAAGTAAAACTTGCTAAATGACTGTTGCTTTATTGTGTGAAAGCTCATCAGGTTAAGGAATTACTGGAATAAACACAATAAGTAGGCACTGTAAGTGTCAGATTTTATTTTTTATAATATGAAATATTGCTATATAAATGACAATGGCAAAGTTTGATATTACCCGCAGAAGGTGTTGAAAGATACTCTTTATCGACCTAATATTAGTAAAGTTTGGTTTAAATCGAAATTTAAAAGTTAAACTAGAAGAGAATCAAGTACAAGGAATAAAATAATATAAAACGAAATAAAATGCATTGCAAGTGTACAGACTTGTGTACATAATGACAGTTACATAAGTATGTCCTGCATTATAACATTTTATATGGACATAATCAATCATTAGTTGGCAAACTAATATCCAAACTCTATATCTTAGTTTGGCGTGAAAGGATATATAATGATTATTTGGAAGTTGTTCCTCATGTACATATTACCCACGATTATTAATCATTTTTCCAGATTAATATGAAAAACCGCTTACACTTTCTATTAAGATACAATTACTACACTAATTTACGACAGCGGTTCCGGAGTAATGCATAACAATTAGACAAAGTCGAGGAGATTATACTGCCACTGGACACTACCTTCACGGATGCAGTAATGGGCAATCTGGTCACCCATTACCCGGGCACCTTGGTAGCTGTTCCTTGGAGGTAGTGCCTGTAGTCTGTCGACATTGGCGACTTGTCGCCAGGACCCCAGACGATTCTGGTGCAAATCGTCGTCATGGTCAACAGATTCCACGGTCATATATTGACGCCCACATGTCTCACGCATATAGTTATGCAGAGCACACGTGGCCTTGACAATGTCTACGACCCGACTAACTTTCATCCTGAGGTCCATGCGATAAATTGCAAATTTGGCTGCCAAGATGCCAAACGCATTCTCAACAATACGTCGGCATCTTGACAGTCGGTAGTTAAACAATCTTTGTTGAACTGAGAGGCCCTGCCCTGGATATGGTTTCATTAGCGATGTTGAGAGGGGGAAAGCATCGTCCCCCACTAGGTAGTAGTTCAAATCATTGGGGAAACCTTCAACTGGACTACTCTTTGGAATATTCAGTGGGTTCAGCGACGATGCAAAATGTTTTTTGAAGGAAGAGTTAGCCCATACTCCCCCATCACTAGCAGAGCCCTCAGCACCAACATCAACATACAAGAACCGATAGTCGGCATCAACAACTGCCATGAGAACGATGGAAAAATAGTTTTCATAATTATGAAAGACGCTCTCTGTCTTCAACGGCTTTCTAATTCTGACGTGTTTTCCGTCCACCGCGCCGATTACATGTGGCAGGTTCCATCTCTGGTCAAACGCTGAAGCTACCGCCTTCCAGCCAGGTTGAGTTTTGGGCACCTAAAAATAATGACCATTAATGTATGATTAGAAAAAGGGTTACCCAATATTGGCTAACTCATGGTAATATGTATTAGATACACTGTACATGAACTTCATAAGACACCCTCATCCATGGTGCATATATCAATACAACATTCAAATTAACTGATACCTGAAGTGAAAAAATTTTACATGTAGTCAAGATTAATACCTGCAGATGCAATGGCTGAAGCACCTCATAGATCTTGCGACAGGTTTCATACACGATCGCTGCTACAGTGCTATGGCCAACTCTGAATTGTTGGTGAATTGACCAAAACCCATCTCCTGTAAATACAATGTTAGATAAGATAAAATACGAAATAGTTATAAATATAAAATACAAAATACAAAATACTTCAGTTATCCAAATAAAAGTACATGATAAACAGGTATAAAGACTTCTAGATTGCCTCAAAAACTCACTGCCGTTAACGTGGCGAAAAGTTGGGTTTAAATCGAAATGTAAAAGTGAAACTAGAAGAGAAGAGAATCAAGTACACGGAATAAAATTAAATAAAACTTCACTGACATGACATGACATGAAATGACGTTGAAATGACACATAGATAATTTGTTTAGGAAATATGAAGGAACACAGAAAATAGAACCTCATTTGAACGTAGTTTAATTTAATAATTAAATGTAACTGAATGTAAACATACCCAAGCACAGGAAACGCAGTGTGATGCATAGTCTTATCTCCGGGCATATGGCTTTGCGATATGATGTATCCTTCTTGGTGATCTTAGGACGAAGCAGCTCAAGGAGATTTTCAAATACCTCTGGCGGCATCCGCAGGGTCCTCATTATGTGATGAGCTTCGCCATCCTGAAATATGTGGGTAAATAAAATAAAATACAACATCTGGGAATTATAATTATAAATGGTAAGGACATAGCTTAAAGTATAATACCATGATACTTGATTATAATAGACTAAATAATGGACTAAATAACAATAATATAATATAATATAAAAATATAATATAATATATAATAATATAAAATTAAAATAAAATGTCGAGATATATAAATTTTAAAATTAAAATAAAATGAATAATATAATGAATAATATTACGATTAATGTTACAATAAAATCCTACTTAATAAGAAAATTAATACTATCTAGGAATAAACACTATAGGTATACCCAAATAACCAACTTATGTAAGAAACTAGTTAAATTATGTATATCTCTCAGCTACACAGACTTTTCCAACTAAGCTAAATGGAGCTAAATGGAGCTAAACTAGTTTATTATAATAAACAAAGATACAATTTTGACGCAAAGAAAACAGTTACACCAGTAACCATTTTTAGGTACTATTCAACCTACCCGTACTTAGGTACTTACATCTAGAAGTTCCATGTACAATGTGTACATTGTGGGGCAGGGGTTATTCGGATCGTCCCGTCTCCGAAGCCAGGGCTTCATCCAAATCCTTGTGTTCGCTTTCTCCTCCTCCTCTGCCAGAAAAGCAACTGTAGCCCCTAAAATGGCCAGAACGGGACCGGCAGCCAGCAATACGTCCGTCATCTTGAGACTTGTTGATAACCGGAAGTACCAAGCACCAGCATTTACCGCCAAAATAATATGGAGCTGCTCATACCCCACCTAGCGCCAGTACACTATTCGGATGTATGGTTACGTGCGTCCCGATTACATTAGTCAACTCCCGATTATATAGGTGTGACACTATTCAGGAATATAGTTTGGGTCAAACCCCGATTATACTAGCAATCGGGCATTTTTTCAGCAATCGGCGCTAGTGTGGGTCAAAGATTCAGCCCGATTTATTCCTAAAAATTTCCTCGCCGATCGATCGGGACCACTTTAATCGGCCGATTTAACTTACTTCTCTAGTGTGGGTTGAACAGTATTTTGAGATTTATTTTCGTCTGAAAATTTGGATATTCTAGAGGATTGGTGAGGTGTATTTTACATTTTCTGGTGACTTCACCCATACGGAAAGTGACCAGGGACAATCTGGCATAAATCAATAAATTAGCCCGGTAACTTCGAGTTAATACCATCTACCTTTTTTTATGATACAGGGTCTCCGCACTACTGGACTGACGTCTCTGTTAGTCTTGAGGTGCCACATGGTCCTCAGGCTGGCCATACCTCATTTTCCAGGACTTTCTGAGCCAGTCTGTTTGCTATGTGCTTTGGTACAAACTTGGACACTCTATCAGCCTTTTTTGCATCCTAGCCTCCTGTGATAAAGGTATATTTATGTCTATTTTAGCTTATGCAATGGGAATGACTGTGCTTGCAGTTTTGTGAGGGAAACAGCCTTGAAAACCCTTCCCAAAGTTTGCAAACATTTTTTCTGGGTGCAAGATTTTTTAAATTCAGGGATGTTTTTAGAGAATCATCTTTTCTGGGCAGGCTTTCTAAAAAAAAACCTATTTCTGTGATTTTTTTCCTGCGATCTTTTTTTTTGCTGGGGTCCCAGGCCTTGCTTGAAGTTATCTGCCTCATCCTCAGTAGCGGTGAGGATCCCCAAATCTTTAGATCACCTCCACATGGTCAACTTCCTGCAAGCTGTTCTTTCCTGCTTTTGCACCTTCTGGAGGTTTGGTGTTGGCTGATGCCTCCATGTGAGGGAAATAGGCATGGACCTGCGGGCCTCACTGTCCCAATGAAATAACTGCCAGTAGGATCTTGTAACAGAGCCCTCTTTAAACAATGCTCCAAAGTCTCTTCATCTTTCCAATGGATTAGCTCTCACCACTCAAGCGATTGTTCTCTTAGGCAATCCATGAGCATTATAATAATCCCTGATTGTTCCTTTGTCATCAATTCTAAAGATGTGGATCAGTATCAAAAAAGTGTGGTTTAAAGGGGGGGTCATTCAATTTCAGATTAACTTTGGCACGGGCAGTCACGATGGACGGACGTGTGTGAATCGCTACTCCGCTGAGAGAACTCAATTCAAAGTCAATTGTCTTTTCAAACTGCTTTTTGCAAGGATTATTATTGCTAGGAACCTAGTATCCTCCCTTGGGAACATTTCTACTGTGTTTTGTACTCAAACGTACTTTCTCTGTGGACATTACTGCTATTTTCTCTGCACTCCTCTACAACTGATCACTACCGGTGGTCAAAAAATGGCAGACACTCATAGGCCTTCAAATGCCTACATGGACTCATACTCTATGGATCTGTATCACTATGAGGAAGCTAGAAGAATGGCATACTTCAACAACCTAAATATCCTTCGATCCTCTAATCCTGCTCCCTCTATCCAAGGATCTCCACCAATAAATCAAAGCATTGGATCTTCCCAGACATTCCTCCCTAGTTGCAATGGTTCTTCCTCGACGTCTATTGTCAACACCCAAGCATAGATGGAAGGCTCTCAACCAACAACAACTCAATCATCTGGTCAGATAAGTCACTCTACTTTTCATCAATATGTCAGCCCTCCTCCAAACCCTCACAATAATCAAAATAGTTATCATTCCGCTTGTGGAATGGACGAGATACACAACTCTCTTGAAGTGATCAAAGATTCTATTACTAAATTGGTTTCAACTAATTCGGTAATTGAAACGAGAATGAACACCATTGATACAAAACTTCATGATCTCCACCAGGTAAATCAACGTCTACATCAGGACAATTTATCTCTTGGTGGTACATTAAGTGATTTTTGTGTTTGTATCCCACAAATGGAATCAGGGCTTGCGTCGCTCGAATCTTGCATGCTGTATTTAGAATCTAAGCAATCTCTAAATCCTCCTACACACAACGCCAATGCTATCATGCCTAGCTATGCTTCACTTTTCTCTAAAGAAAACCCAACCCCCCTTTCTAACTCTATTCCGATTACCAATAACATTCCTTTATCGCAAGAGAATTCCAGGGACCTTTGTGTTATCATTACCCTACGAGCATTTGAGTGCAATCATTGCACTCACTATTGCGTTCACATAGCGCAATGATTGTGCAATGTGACCGCAATGGGTGTAACCACTTATTGCGCTATGTGACCGCAATAGCCATTGCGCAATGAAAACGCTATGTGACTGCAATAGAACAGGCTTTTTTTGCACTCAGAAATCTATTTTTAGCGCAGCAGGAGCGTCTTTGGCCAGGATTCGGGGGGGGGGGGGACGGGGACGGTCAATTTCGCATGGGGGTCGGCAGGGTGAAAACGGAAAATATTAGCTAAAATTATGGTTCATTTATATCCAATATTATATTGAATTACTGTACTGTATGGTACCATGCTGTGTGATGAGTTATAACCGACGAAATTGAAGCAAGAGAAGACAACAAAATGGTTATATTATATACAGTTTATTCCTTTATTATTCAATTCGAAATTACATTAAAATTGAACTGATATCATGAGTAACAATAACCATTAGACTTATACAATAATTGCTAATTAAAAATACTCATAATAAATATCAAATGTTTCGTCATGTTTGATAATATTCAGATGCCTCAGAAGAGGCTCAACCTAACTTACTCTTTTATTATGAATACAACAAGCTCAAACATTCAAATGGAGTGAAATAAATATTTAAAAACAATAAGACAAAATATAACAGAAAATAACAGTCAAAATCATCCTCTTACACATATCACTCCAAAGAAGGGGACATATCATATCATCAAAATGCCTAGACCCAGATGTCGGTGGAATTAATGCTGTATAAGAACACAAGACAATGGTTATATTGAATTATCTTTATTACAAACAAAGGCCATTTAATCAAGAATAGAACAGAAAATCGGATGTTAATCTCATCAATGTTTTAGTGAATTGCCTTACTACAATAACTATCCTATCATTTGAAAACTAATAAAGATAACATTGAATTCAGGCACTTCAGTATTATGTAGAAATCTAATCATCAAAGATCCAATACTAGGTTCTGACAGTTCTAACACCCATCATATATCATATTACAGACATGGTCATATATCATAACAATTCTCGCTCATACAAATTCAATCACAATCACATATCAGAATGTCAGTGCTAGACATTGTTTCGTGGAAATAATTGCTCTAGATGTTTTGGCGTGTATCTCAAAAACTATCCAAGATTTTCTCAAAAGAAAAACTGTAATACATAGCTACTTATCTCGACTTACATCTGTGAACGTTACATTAATATAGACTTATTTCTTCTCCCTATTTTCTTGATTGTCGCACGGACACTATATAACATGTTTCAACAGCGCTAAACACCTTCCGCAGAAATAATTTGGTTCAAGGTGTCGGTGGTACAATGCAGTATGTCCCGAGGGACAAGCATGGGGAAAAACAGACTATGCTAATTGTGACGCGAAAAGGTACATAAGAAAACATGTGTGGGTGTGTGGGTGTGTCAGCATTTGAAGGTAGTGGATCAAATCTCGACAGATTATCTCAGCATGTATCTCAGAATGTATCTTAACAAATGGTCACATGACCCTTCTATGTTTTAATTTCAAAACTTGGCGACTTACAAACTTCCATATACACCCAATCACCTTAATATAATTTGTAAAAGACTGGTACACACTCTGTCTGACATTTCTCTGAGATCCAACTCAGCTAACTTACTGTTGTCACAAAAGTAAAATAATTGTTATTCAGCCGACTGGACTTTAACCTTTTTCTTTATGATGAAACCATCCTCAGACATCATGGATCATATTGTTCTTTAGCGCCAAACTTCCTAAAATGATAAGAAAGTGAACTTTATTATAATATATTTTCTATCATGGCAAGAACATACACAACATATATATTCAATGATAGAATGACTATTCGGTGAAATTAAATAGAAACCATGACTCAAAATGATGTTAGGTAGAATTGTTGCCATGGATGTTGCACCCAATGACACACTATCCCTCCCATAACTTATGGGGTTTCTCTCTCTTGTCCCCCCCCCCATTATATATGGGCTTATAGTGGACAAATAAGGGTTTGTCCCTGACCCATCATAGCTTATGGTGGGATCAGTTTGCAGACCCTCCTCTCCTCTCACCCTCTTCAGCCCACCATAACTTATGGGTGGGCCACCACAATCCTCCTCTCCTCTCACCCTCTTCTGCCCACCATAACCTGTGGGGGGGCCACCACAATCCTCCTCTCCTCTCACCCTCTTCAGCCCACCATACCTTATGGGTGGGCCAACACAATCCTCCTCCCCTCTCACCCTCTTCAGCCCACCATAACTTATGGGTGGGCCACCACAATCCTTCTCTCCTCTCACCCTCTTCAGCCCACCATAACTTATGGGTGGGCTACCACAATCCTCCTCTCCTCTCACCCTCTTCAGCCGACCATGACTTATGGGTGGGCCAACACAATCCTCCTCCCCTCTCACCCTCTTCTGCCCACCATAGCTTATGGGTGGGCCACCACAATCCTCCTCTCCTTTCACCCTCTTTTGCCCACCATAACTTATGGGTGGGCCACCACAATCCTTCTCTCCTCATACCCTCTTCAGCCCACCATAACTTATGGGTGGGCCACCACAATCCTCCTCCCCTCTCACCCTCTTCAGCCCACCATAAGTTAGGGGTGGGCCACCACAATCCTCCTCCCCTCTCACCCTCTTCAGCCCACCATACCTTATGGGTGGGCCAACACAATCCTCCTCCCCTCTCACCCTCTTCAGCCCACCATAACTTATTGGTGGGCCACCACAATCCTTCTCTCCTCTCACCCTCTTCAGCCCACCATACCTTATGGGTGGGCTACCACAATCCTCCTCTCCTCTAACCCTCTTCTCCCACCATAGCTTATGGTTGGGTCACCACAATCGTCCTCTCCTTTCACCCTCTTTTGCCCACCATAACTTATGGATGGGCCACTACAATCCTCCTCTACTCTCACCCTCTTCTGCCCACCATAACTTATGGGTGGGCGACCACAATCCTCCTCTACTCTCACCCTCTTCTGCCCACCATAACCTATGGATGGGCCACCACAATCCTCCTCTCCTCTCACCCTCTTCTGCCCACCATAACTTATGGACGGGCTACCACAATCCTCCTCCCCTCTCACCCACTTCTACCCACCATAACTTATGGGTGGGCTACCACAATCCTCTATTTTGGCATTCATGGGGTACTGATAAACATTCTCAACCTTAACTTTTCTATCAATATATCATATATATGGGTCAAATTTTTTTAGAATGTACAATTGCGGAATTTGCAACCTTTGCACATTATACTGAATGGGTATTGCAGACCAATCAACCAATCCTTATGATTCTGGTATCATTGGAAAGGAGACATCCTAAGCTTTACGAATATGTTCACATTAGTATACTTATTTGTAAGTTTTGTATGCAATAAATCACTCTAAGTGTAAATTTTCTTATGAAACACCTCAAAATTCACTAATTTTTCACAGTACACCTCCATTCTGAAAAAAAGTAACTGTTCTAGGTATTAAATTTCACCTGGTTTCATTCCTTATACATGTTTATGACAATTTGGTAAAGTTTTAGCTTTTTATTAGCCCTCATCACTGTATGTTAGTTCTATACTCAATTGTGCAATCTTTTCTGGTCACTAGGGGATGCCCGGTATCAAACATAAGTTGTAGTATACTATCTAAATATTTATCTGTGATATATGATTTAAAGTATCTAAAATGCAGTTTGACATATTATTAATGCAATCCTGGGAGAATAAGGACAGTAAGGCAGACATTAGCAGGGCCATGCTTCAATGTGTACCAGACCAGAGATTTTATACAATTTGGTACCGGGCATCCCCATGCACACATCATAATGTATATCCAGTTCTACTGCAACTGGGTAACTAAGACCCTGTACATGTAATCCCAGTATCTCTCTTAATATGCACACCAAATGCCAATCTTCCAAATCAATTTATTGTGAAGATATGAATGCAAATGATGTCAGGGGGTATACCCGGTATATTCAGGGATGCCCGGTATGGCAGGAAAGGAACAACTATAACAGTCATATAAACTGTTTTCATCTGACTAAGATTCTGGGTTTTCTTCTGGAAACCATGACAACCACCACGTATAGTTATTGGGTAGGTATTCATGGGATTTATTGGAGATTATCAACCAAAATGAGCAAGACTAAGGATTATACATGCACTTGTATGGTATGGAAATATTGTTAAAATGCTTAGAAATCAAACATCTGTGAGCTATTCAGCTATCTAATCATTGTTTACATGTTTTAAAAGTTGTTTTCAACCATTCTTAATGAAGCATGTTTCTGTCATAGGTTAAAGGAAGGAGTATTATAGCCTTACAGTTAGCATGAATCCAAGAGGGTATGCCCGGTACCATTATCTTTGAACTCAATTTCTATGCAGATTTAATAACTGTTTCTCAATATGAATGATTTTAAGTTGGTTTTTATTGATCAGAAATGTCATATGCATAATTCAACAAACATTTAATGCTGTGGGAGCAGGGATTTTGAGAGAAATGTGATTTGAATTGATACCGGGTATCTCACACAAATCATTTTCTGTTGATAAATGATAGCAAATTAGCATTATTATTGTAGGTAGAGGCCTCATATTATGTGTCAATGTCCCTTGCAATGTTTTATTTAAAGTACAAGTTAAAATTGGTACATAAACGCAATAGATATTTTTTAAAAGTGTATTAAAAGAGTGGTTGATACCGGGCATCCCCTGATACCGGGCATCCCTCCTTCAAT
Source organism: Sthenelais limicola (assembly GCA_942159475.1). Lineage (NCBI taxonomy): Eukaryota > Metazoa > Annelida > Polychaeta > Phyllodocida > Sigalionidae > Sthenelais > Sthenelais limicola. The sequence continues at coordinate 15,694,372 of OW804101.1, forward strand.
CCTAGTACCATTCACCAAGTCCATTGTGAAGCTACAAATCACCATAAAACTTACCCTCCGAACATATCATGCCTTACTGTACATATGTATGTAGCTTTATGCCTCATTTCCATGCAATTTAATTCAACTTTAATCAAAATCATGATACCGGGCATCCCTTGGCATCCCCTGAAATGTAGAATTATTGTCATAACTTCTACCCATGTGACTTTATCTTCTATATTTTTTGCAGTAACATGGCCTGTTCCCTCCCCTAACATGTGGGAACGTTAAAAATTAGATGTGGAAAATTTTATTTTTCTGATGTTCTCAACCCCTATATATTTTTATTCAAAAATTATATGATCCATTACATTAATTGTTTATCATTTATTTTAGAGCCTGTATGGATTACTACACATATTTCTTATGTACTTACTGAGTTTCATGTGCTTGTGTCCATTTTAATAGCAACAGGGAGATGTCAGATAACATGTACCTTTTAGGGGGATGCCCGGTATATAGAGGGATGCCCGGTATATTTGAGAAGGTATTTCTCTCAGGCAAATGAGGTGATATTTAGTCAAGGAGTGCCTTGAGCTAAGATCAATTGTGTACCAAATATATGCTGCTCATGGACTTGCTAGGTTTCAAGTGGTTTTGTCCACTTTTGTAGCCACAATGAGAGGTAAGATATAAGGAACTTTACTGGGGGATGCCCGGTATTATATGTAAAGGGATGCCCGGTATCAAGGTGGCTTTCTTGAACCAATTTTCTCAGGGAAACTGAATATGATAAATTGGTTTTAAGTTGCTATATTAATGGAAAAGATGTATATGTTGCCAGAAAACAGGTTTTCACCCTGTTTATGGCAACAATATGTAACATTATTGAATTTATATTTGAACCATATGTTACTGATCGAAATGCTCCTGTTTTGTGGAAATGTGATCCATTTACTTTCATGTCTTACATAAAATCCTTTGATGATACATAGTTATGGATTGGTATACCTGTAAAGGAACATTTAATCCTCATAAGGAATTTTTTTTTGGGAAATTGAATCATTATGTCCTAAGTTATTAAGGATTTAAGAAGCTGCCATTTCATTTGATACCGGGTATACCCTAAAAAAAGATCAGCATGTTTCAACTACAATAAAAACTGAAATATTGAGAGTTGGTGAGTATAATTGGTGTTTTTAGGCGGTGGGGACCTGTATGATAACAGTCAGAAGGAATATGAGTTCATACTTATTATTTTTTTTTTCAATCTTCCTAAACCTCACAAAATCGCAATTGTACATTCTAAAAAAATTTGACCCATATATGTGATGCAATTAGAAATGGTACACAAGTCACAAAAAAAATATTTTGAAATATGATCTTATTTGAAAAGATGAGATCAAGCCGATCCCAATGATGGTAAACATTTTGGATATCTAGTAAGTTTTTCTTCACAACGTTATGTATGAAAAACAGTTAGCGATAAATAAGTGATTGACTTGAGGGCCCTTCAGGCCACAAAGGTTATACAAGTGACCTTACCGATGCACTGGTATTGAAGAGTGTAGATGTATAATATAGAAACCGAAATAGACAACAACAGGTCTCAAAGGAATCATGTAGCCCCAGTGGCATACTCCAATGCCAAATTTGTCAAATTGTATGAATGAAATGCCAAATAATTAATCAATAGAAATTTAGAATTTGATTTTGAGGATTATTATATTTTTCTCCCAATCTACAGTCAGAACCAGACTAAATGGGATGTATTTGGCGAATGAATTAAATGATACTTGTGTCCAAGGTAAATATAAATTGAAAATTAAAATAATTTGGTATTTGGAATGGCCTGTATTCGAACCTGTTTTAGGAATGAAGTGTCAAATAATGAATCAATAGAATTTAATTCTTGACGAGCTATTCGGTACGAATAGCTTGCTATGATTATAATGTCATGTGACCGGTTGCCCCCCCCCCCCCCCCCCCCCCTGAGAGGATAAACGTATATATACCGAGACTGTCTTCCGAAGGCCTGTTTTAGTACTTTATTTTTTTCTGGAACTTTCTAACCGATCCCAGAAGCTAGACTCACCCAAGGGCAGCAAAGTTCAAATGGGAACATGTGTTACTTACTGAATAATTAAAAAGTTATCGCTAACCGCAGATTCGAATCGAGAGCTCTCAGCAATGGCTGCCATGATAAACAAGAAGTAGACGGGAAGAAGCAACTAAGACTCTAAGCCAATCATATCATCCGATTCGGTCACATGACCATGTGCGGAATGACGTCATATATAGCGGCAGGTTGGGGAAGCCCTCCGATCAGAGAAACAAAGCTGACATAGCCTTTTGCAGGTAGAAAATCCGGGATTATCATTTATTCCATTAAAAAGGTAACAAAATATAGATTCTTCTGCTAAAATCTAGGTGTCTGCTGGTCGTTTGGTTGGTTGAACCAATACGACCTGAGCAGACAACTCAAAGCAAAACATCTGCGCGATAACGGTCGAAGCCATGCCGTAAGGCAAGCAGCTAGAAATAGTTTAGTAATTGGGATTCCCGGCTGGTTTTCAAGGGCCGTTTTTGCGACGATGCTTCATTTGTATATATAAAAACAATATTAGGCAGTCAGAAATATAACCAAACTATTCAAAACAATCCAATTCAAGTGGTACACTTTTCTGGATCCATTGTTCTCCCGCAAACAACATGCAGCCATAAGCTTTGTAAACCGTATGTAGGCAATGTATCAGTGAGAGAGGAATTGTCAAATGTATAGGACCATATATATCTCGAAGCAATCCCACTGATCACTGGTCACTGATCAGGCAGTTGTTGTAGTGTGGTAGGGTGGTTTGATGGTAGGGGGGATTCGGTCACCTCAATAATAGCAAACAATTGAAGTTGGAGGACAAGCATGCTAGAGGACTCGAGTCTCATCCTCTATCCTACACTTATTTAAAGTGTGCATTGACTTTGAAACTCTTGATATAGCTTGATATACACACCAGTGACGGGTAGAGCCGAGGGGGCAGGGAAGCTGATACTCAGCGGTAGCATGCACCCAGTGGTGACCCGACCCTGAGATGATCCCCACTGACCAGGCAGCGTTGGTGGCCTCCACTGGCCACATTTGTGTAGAGTTGCACTATGCCCTCGAAGTGTTATTTAATTGTTTGCTTTTGGTTGGTGTATAAGCAAATGGTTAAATCGGTATATTGTGGGTGTAAATATATATCTCTTGATGTATACGCTTGTATATCTGTGCTGGTGTATGAGATAGTTGTATAGTAGTTGTCCCCCTTGGATCCACCACTGGTGAAAGGAGGAAATGATTATTTGGTACATTTTCGAATCTACCTTAATTGCATGGTTAATTTGTCAGACTTCCTACCAAGATATTTAAAATGATTACCTTTTTTTAATGTATGTGCGTGTGCATGTATGTATAAATGTATGATACATACTTAATAGAGTATAGCTAACACATCCACGTATATATACGCAAACAGGAATCAATAGAATTTAATTACATACTTCCATTGTAAAGGAATAGGGCAACTCTAACAAGCAGAGGAGCGGTCGTTCCCTCTCTTACTCCTTCCTGCTTGAGTTGTCATAAACCTATAACAGGTCTATAGCAGTGGAAGGTACATTTTAGTGTAGCTGTACGCTAATAGAGAAAGAGCTATGTATTTTTCATGTCGGAAATGTTATTAACCTGTAGCTTGCTTTTGGTTGGTGTATTTGATAATTTACCAACGTTGGTATATATTTATTCTAAGACTTAATGATATGTTTGTCCTACTTGTTGCCAACATATATCCCAAAGTATTGACTCGGTTATGTAAGTTTGTATGTGACTACTTATACATACATATATATGATTGTGGTAAAATGTGTCTGTAAAAGTGTATTTATGTATGTAGTGGTATGTATGATAACATCAAAGATACTTTACTTGTGTGCATTTATGTATGTATATGTATGTATGTACATGTATGTATGTATGTATGTATGTATGTATGTTGGTGGCAAGTCTAATAAAGACATAGATCGCCGCATGCTGGTGGTGTATAGAAGGAGTAATAGAACACCTGTGTTGGGTACTGCTAAACAGACACGCGTTGGTCCATACATATACCAGTGGCCCTCATCCTGCTCCACTGCCATGCTTTCTCATTAATTTACATCTGTTTGGTTAACAAAGAGTATGTCTGAAGGATATTTGTCATCATCATTGATCAAGGGAATGAGGAAGTTATGCTTTTTCATCCGGATTTTTCATGTGACCCTGTTTATGCTGATGTGTGACATTATGTATGACTAACACTATATATCACACTAGGTGGCAGCCGAAGCCCGTTTTCCATCTCAACATACATCCGGAAAATTGCCAGCAAATACTTTTTGATGTGTGTTTATGGAGGGGGGGAGGGGGCAGATGGAGGGGGGACGGGCAGTGGCCTTACCATAAACCCCTGGCTTTAAAATTAAACATTATACTGATGATCATCAATGTAATTAACAGAAAACTTGCAAACCTCCCTTAGCTGGAGTCATGTTTTCTGGCAGCGACATGTTCGAAAATAAAAGTATCTTAATCTTAATCATAATGAGTATGGTACTATGTAATTTAAGACTGATGCTACACACAATGTGACATAAGAATTATTCATACTAGACTACACTACTTGATCCTAATGATAAAGGTTAGGCTTTTATATGCATGTTTCAGATATTTATAATTATCACAAAACTATAAGGTTACCCACATCGAAATAATTTTATTTGATGAGACATTGAATGATTAAACATTATTTATCATATGAGATTAGCATCCGCTATGTACTCATGCCTACAGGTCTGTGCATGGCCGAATTGCATGCCCAACGGACACATGGGTCAGGTTCTCAGAAAATGTACAATTGGCAGCTCTACACATTTAGGAAATTCTACTAAATACGGCTGAAAAATGATGAATATCGGGTGTATCTGAGTATATTTGGGATCACATTGATTCAAAGTATCAGCTCTGTTAATGAAAACTGCATTTTGAAGCTCATTTTTGTCTCAAATGTGGGTTATTTGAGAGGATTGGTGAAGACGAATTGTACATTTTCTTAAAATCTGACCCATATACTGGAACATGAATAAGAATAACTATCCAATGTTTTTAAGGTTAAATTTGTGGAGACATATATTGATTCTTAGATACATCAGACATTATATAGTTTTCACCGTCTCGTTTTTTTTCGTCAGGGTGTCCTGATTTATATGAAATAGAAAAATACAGATTTTTTTCAGTTGAATTTAGTACAAATTGTAATTAGATCTCAAAATTGGTTCAAAACTAAATGTGTGTTTGTAGAATACATGTGGAGCTCACTGATTTAAAAAGTGAAATCAATTATGTACAATTCATATTGATAAGGGTATTGAATGTATGGTATATAAATTGACCCTAAAACTTGATTTTTAATGATAATTACGTCCAGAAACTCACCAGATATTTTTAAATTGATATTATCACTTTCATATACTTTTCTTTTTTTTGGTTACACTTTCATATACTTCAAATATGCATATCAAATGATATTAGGGAATGGGAAATACATAAACTTTATATATCCATTATTCACGTAATAGTTCCAGAACTCGCCACCACTGAACAGCGCTCAAACAGACCTGAGAACCCTTAAGTTCAATAGATCCATCCAAATATCAACAAGTTATAAGTTTATTAAGTTAATCAATGATTTAATCAACTATTTTCCTATTTAACTTTATAATCAGTTTAACTTAATGAATATATTCTGCGTTTCCAAAGGAAACAACTTCTCAGTATCAATTATTTGTGCGGGATTTAATCAACTATTTTTCTATTTGACTTTATAATCAGTTTAACTTAATGTATATATATTCTGCGTTTCCAAAGGAAACAACTTCTCAGTATCAATTATTTGTGCACGATGTCAAGTCATAGTTACAGAAATTTAGTTTTTGTTCAACTGAAAATGCAGAATATTTAATTAACCCTATCCATATGCCAAGTGCGCGGGAAAACAGTGGCCCAACTATGCTGGGCCTGTCACTAGGGCGTGGTTCTTATGACGATGCAATTGCTTAGATATGCGTATCGAAGAATGGCGGCTCAATACCAAGTTGCATCATCAAATACGATGGTACTTTAGTATGGGAGTCCATACAGAAATGTTATATCTGTTCACGTTTTACTGAATAAAACAAAAACGACTGACTCAAATATCAAAATATTTTCTACAAAAGTCGTGATAGCCCATCGCAAAGTCGAGATAGCCCATCGCAAAGTCGAGATAGCCCATCACAAAGTCGAGATAGCCCATCGCAAAGTCGAGATAGCCCATCGCAAAGTCAAGATAGCCCATGAAATAAATAAATAAATAAAAAATAAATAAATAAAAAATAAAAAATTAATAAATGAAAAATAAATAAAAAATAATAAAAAAATAAATAAAACAAATAAATAGAAAATAAATGAAAAAATAATAATTTTCAACTGACTTTTAACTTTTCAATTTAATCAAGATCTTTTGACTGCCTTAAGACCTCTCAACTGATTTCTACTGATTTTTTAAAAAGTTTTGACTTTCGACCATTGGACTGATTTTTGCCTGATTTTAACTTTTCCGCTGACTTTTAACCTTTCTACTGGACTTTCCTACTTTCAACTTTTTGACTCACTATTGACCTTCAACTGAGTTTTTACCTTTCAATTGAATTTTAATTAGGTTTCTTGTCCAAGTCCTTTATAAAGTCAAAGTCAGTCAAGGGATTTAAGGTCTGTCAAAAAGTTGAGTGAGTCCAAAAATCGATAGGCAGTCCAAAAGTCAAAAGTGTGGTGAAACTCAAAAGTCATCGAAAAGTCAATAGTCAGTCAAAAGTCAGACTAAAAGTCAGTCAGTCAGTTAGTCAAAGTTCAGTTGAAAATCAGTCAGTCTGATGAAAGCCAGTAGAAAAGTCAGCCGAAAAGGCAAAACTCGCTTGAAAAGGCAAAAGTCACACTGCTGACTGACTTTGACAAAAAAATGTCAATTCAGAAGGCATTTGTTCAGAGCATTGGAGGATATTGTCCAGTTATCATGCAGATCATTTCTGATGACCCACAAATTCTTCCTTCGGTCTTCAAAACTTCAACCTTTTTCCAAACCTTAAGAATTAAATTTGAAAATTAAAATTAAATTTGGCCTATTTCAAACACTTTTTTTTTAATAATTTTAGATTGTTTGACAATATCAGTTAGTGGAAACATGTAAATTGTATCCACTTCCTCATGACAGTTGAAATAGCATCCTGAGAACCAGACAGAAAATGCAAATCTAGTACTTGGACATGCATATGTGAGAGAATGGACATCAAGCTCATAGTCAGACCAATCTTGATACTAGGCAAACAATTTCAGTATAGTCAGCTGTGCTATTTTCATGAAACAGGTAAATTGTTGTATAGCATAATACTTTGGTGGGCCAAATGTCAACCTCACAATCACTTGTTGATTACTATACATTTTAATTAAAAATTGGTCATTTAAGAACAATGTTATTTTGTTCATTTACAAATCAATTTGGTAATAAAACTACAGTTTTGTTCATATGGTGACAAATTCCAAGGATAAATAGGTTTTCTGGTTACAAAATAATTATTTTCCAATCAATGTTGTTGTCGAATTGGTGTAATTATTATTGTTTTCATTTTAGAAAGTATTCTGTTGGCGAAATGAATGTTGTAATGTATACCTTCCAGAGAGGCAGTTTATGATATTACCCTAGAAAGAGAAGGTGTGGATTGTAGTGACCCATCCATATGGTATGGTCGGCACAGGAGGTTGAGATGAGTTGAGGATTGTTGTGGCCCACCCATAGATAATGGTGGGCAGAAGAGAAGAGAAGGAGTTGGGGAGAAAAGGGGAGTTGAGGATTGTGGTGGCCCACCCATAAGTTGTGGTGGGCAAAGGAGACGATGATTGTGGTGGCCCTCCCATAAGTAATGGTGGGCAGAGAGGGAGAGAGGAGACGATGATTGTGGTGACCCTCCCATAAGTTATGGTGGGCAGAGCAGGAGAGAGGAGACGATGATAGTTGTGACCCTCCCATAAGTTATGGTGGGCAGAGGGGGAGAGAGGAGAGGAGTATTGTGGTGGCCCTCCCATAAGTTATGGTGGGCAGAGCGGGAGAGAGGGAAGGAGGATGGTGGTGGCCCACCCATAAGTTATGGTGGGCAGAGAGGGAGAGAGGAGAGGAGTATTGTGGTGGCCCTCCCATAAGTTATGGTGGGCAGAGCGGGAGAGAGGAGAGGAGTATTGTGGTGGCCCACCCATAAGTTATGGTGGGCAGAGAGGGAGAGAGGAGAGGAAGATTGTGTTGGCCCACCCATATGTTATGGTGGGCAGAAGAGGGTATGAGGAGAGAAGGATTGTGGTGGCCCACCCATAAGTTATGGTGGGCAAAAGAGGGTGAAAGGAGAGGAGGATTGTGGTGGCCCACCCATAAGCTATGGTGGGCAGAAGAGGGTGAGAGGGGAGGAGGATTGTGTTGGCCCACCCATAAGTCATGGTGGGCTGAAGAGGGTGAGAGGAGAGGAGGATTGTGGTAGCCCACCCATAAGTTATGGTGGGCTGAAGAGGGTGAGAGGAGAGAAGGATTGTGGTGGCCCACCCATAAGTTATGGTGGACTGAAGAGGGTGAGAGGGGAGGAGGATTGTGTTGGCCCACCCATAAGGTATGGTGGGCTGAAGAGGGTGAGAGGGGACGAGGATTGTGGTGGCCCACCCCTAAGTTATGGTGGGCTGAAGAGGGTGAGAGGGGAGGAGGATTGTGGTGGCCCACCCATAAGTTATGGTGGGCTGAAGAGGGTATGAGGAGAGAAGGATTGTGGTGGCCCACCCATAAGTTATGGTGGGCTGAAGAGGGTGAGAGGGGAGAAGGATTGTGTTGGCCCACCCATAAGGTATGGTGGGCTGAAGAGGGTGAGAGGAGAGGAGGATTGTGGTGGCCCACCCATAAGGTATGGTGGGCTGAAGAGGGTGAGAGGAGAGGAGGATTGTGGTGGCCCACCCATAAGTTATGGTGGGCTGAAGAGGGTGAGAGGGGAGGAGGATTGTGGTGGCCCACCCATAAGTTATGGTGGGCTGAAGAGGGTATGAGGAGAGAAGGATTGTGGTGAGAGGGGAGGAGGATTGTGGTGGCCCCCTCCCCCCCCATTAGTCATGGTGGGTGATAAGAGCGGAGGGTTGTGGTGGCCCTCCCATAAATTACTGTGGGCAGAAGAGGGTGAAAGGAGAGCAGTATTGTGGTGGCCCACCCATAAGTTATGGTGGGCAGAGGGGGAGAGAGGGAAGGAGGATGGTGGTGGCCCACCCATAAGTTATGGTGGGCAGAGGGTGAGAGGGGAGGAGGATTGTGGTGGCCCACCCATAGGTTATGGTGGGCCAAAGAGGGTGAGAGGAGAGGATGTTCTCAAATGCGATCTCACCATAAGCTATGGTGGGTCAGGGATAAAGCCTAGTTTGTCCACTTTAAGCCCATATATAATGGGGGGGACAAGAGAGAGAAACCCCATAAGTTATGGGAGGGAAAGTGCTGCATTGGTTGGACATGTAGGACGTCACGTTAACTGTAGCATTTTGTAATTTTGTGGAGACTTAGCCTAATCCATATAGCTCCATTAATCTAAGGTATTTAGTGAACTTTTGAATATTGATAGGGAAGGTATTGAACTAAATATGTCTGCAATATAAAGTCTGTGTGATGAAATTAAAGGCAATCCGAAAGGGGGTGTATTAGTTCAAAATAAATAAAATAATCATTGTGGACAGTTAGTTTTTGTGTAAATGTACTCCGCATTTGTGATTGTAGCTGTTTTATTCTATAGAAGGTAGATATTATTTATATTGGGAGGACATCTAACTGTGTAAGGGAATAGTGAGCATTCATTTGACCACCCCCAAAACCCCTTGGTTCAGGGTGTGGAGATAATTCAGTATGTTCCATCTTTAATATCAGAAAACTCATGCAACACAGGGAGATGTTTATGGCCATCATCAATGAGAAAAAATATTATTCAGAAATCCGTGTACTAACCTTGGGGCCTTCAAAGACACCAGTATGTATGGCCTGGGCATATGCAGGGGTTGATTGGCTTAGTTCTTTCCCGGAACTTGACCAATAATCCAAAGTCCTGTGAAAATATGAATAAAAGAAAGAATAACATGTTGGCATCATCCATGTGAGTTCTCAACAATTATCATCATTATTATGAATCAGTGCTGTCTCAAAAGACAGAAGTATATGTATCTAGTAGATAGAGTAAGCCTAACTGTCCCTGCATTACAATTTACATGCCGGGGGAAGTATGTGTAAGGTATATTTCGCTAGGCCTGTAAGAGTCCATCCTTTTTGATTACATTTTAATCGGCACGTAACGTCCATACTGGGAAATCAATTCATGCTATATAGTTGTAGTCTACACCAGAGAAACCGCAACTATGTCAGCATCACAGAGAAATTTAGATTATCCAAATCCGTTGAGAAATGGCGACACAGTGGCCCATTATGTAATGTTGAAATAATATGATAACTACTACCAAACGGGAGATGTCCCTTTTTCAACCTGATCCAACCTGTTGCTGATGCTGGTCTATTGGCCCAGGAACAAGAGTACGGCCGGGCTCAATTAGAGTGAACAAGAAACAGCTGGCCAACATAATCATGTGACATAATTTGATTGTCATGGTAGGGGTGGTCACAATGAGGCTGACGAAAATCCAGAAAGCATACCGCTGGATTGGGTTGTGTTGTGATCTGGCTTTTAGGCTAGTTGCTTGTATAAATAAAGAAAAACAGTTGCCGACGAGGTCCCGTCCACGCACCCTACCACCTCCACCCGACCCCCACCCCTATAACGCTGCTCCATGCGTAGGCACTGAGCAGCGGCCTATGCAGTGGCGCTAGCGGCGGTATTGGGAGACACCATTTTCGGCGCTTGTTGATATATTTCGCGGCAATGGCCGTCCATTTGAATCTTCCCAACGGGATCTTTCGAGCTATACCTGACTCTAGCGTTGTATATAGACAATATTGTTTCAGTAATCACTAGCTAATATCATTGCTTACTAATATACGGTAGTTCTCACACCTGACACAAAGCTGAATGAGGATTTATTTCGTTGGCAGAGACAGCAGCAATTCCCTTTTCTTCTACTTTGTACGTACGACTGTGATAACGGGTACGACTGTTCCAATTTTAGAGAGGAGCCGGTGGCGGCTTTTTTCAAAAGCGGTAGGTCGCGGGAGAATCTAGCTTGCATGCCGTCTCCCCTCAACGGGAGGCCGTGGACGGTCTTGGTAAGGGGTGTTATGTAACACAGACCTAACGGCTAGCTCTGACTGTTCTGTACGACCTAGCTACTGGCACAACATGTTTTATATCGATGCAATTCAAATACAGAGGATGATTTAACTTACCTGATATTCTCTGTTACACAGCGGGCAACTCCATTTTACTTTTGTAGAGGTAGAAACATGATACTCGGATGGAAATGTGAACAATTGCTGCAAAGTAAAACTTTGAACCATCCGCCATTTTGTCTAGTGGTCCCGCGCATGCGCATTGTAGAACAGCTGATACTGTGATAGATGTACAGGTGGAATTATAGCCAGTCAAAACGTACATGTATACATAGGCCTATATTACACATTTCAGTAATGTATAAAATGACGACGACAGTCAAAAAGAGATGAGGTCGATCCATATCCTTTATGCTCACTTCAAGAAGTCCCACTAACGTTGGATAGAACCAAAAGAATGCGGGACTGAAAGCCTGTATGTCCAATGTCTATGGACATGGTATCCCCGGCACGGTCTACTGCCCACAGTCAGTCATAGTACGTAGGTGTGAGGCTATATGATGTGTGAATGCAAATATCTCCTGCATATTAATGGCATGCATTTTGCTTTGGGAAAGATTATTTAATCACACATACAAATGATGTGAAAAATGTACATTAGGGCCTACATTGTATGTAATAGCAACGAGAATCGAAAATTTTAATTGTCTTTCACTCTCTTGAAAATTAGCCTATTGGACGTGCCCTACCGATAGAAATAAATCACTACTTGAATCCAAAAGAAATTCCAATTATGGGCTGAGTTATGAAAAAAAAACTTGATTTATTTTCAATAGAATATAGGACCATAAATTAGGCTAGTACATAATAAATGGTGGCTGGTGGCTAATGGTGGACCTCCATAATCAGGGTTTTAGTTCATATTTAACTGTTACTTATTAAATATTTGATGTATATTTATAAGATTTGGTTAAAGTAGGATTTTGAGCATGGCAAAAGATATGGCAGTATCATTTTTCATGTATCATGAATATCTATATCTCATTTGAATATTATTTATATTAATTAATGAGATAATCAATATTTTACTCTAATTGTAAGAGATATATTTGAGGTATAAGAGATTTGCTACATTTTACGCAGAGTGCGGCTGACGTTCGAACAGAAATAACTACAACTAGATCAAAGAGAAGAGTTTTACTTTGTATACCAAACGATTCCAATGAAGTTTATTGCATGAAAATCGAAGCATAATTCACCGCTCTGTAAGCATTGTCATATGAACGGGTGGGCTCCTTTTAGTACATTAGCTTATACAGTGGGAGTGTTCGCCTGTGCGCGACCTGAGCCATGCGCGTTGCTATATGGGTTAGAGTTTCAGAAAATGTACAATTCGGCTTCACCAATCCTCTCAAATAACCCACATTTAAAATTAAAATGAGCTTCAAAATGCAGTTTAACATAACAGAACTGATACTTTAAATCAATGCAATACCAAATATACTCAGATATACCTGGTATTCATCAATTTTCAACCAAATTTAGCAGAATTTCCTAAATGTGTAGAGCTGCCAATTGTACATTTTCTGAAAATCTGACCCATATATGTAAGTTCCAAACACTATTATAATGAAGTTGTTTAGGACTAGAAATATTTGATCTTTACATAATATGAATGAAGTGAGAAAACATACATTGTTGTTTGTAATTTAAGGGACAAACGCTATATAAAAACATTTTAAGGGTAGAAGTATCATTACATATGAAGACATTTGAATTTGTTAGGTAGTATGGCGGTCAATACAAGTATTTGACAAAAAGAGTAAAATCTTCTATTCCTGAAGGCTTTTGTTTTGTTTTTGAAAACTATTCCTGAAGGCTTAGCAAAACTGTATCTCTGTTAGTTTTTTATTGAGTTTAAGATGTAATCAAATATACAGAGGGTGAAATTAACACCCGTAACATTTCTGTACTATATAGTAGGAAATTGTTAGCTAGACAACGGATGAAAACAACCCATTAGGTCTTTTCAACCCCAGGCTCCATAGTATGGACTGCCCAGGAACGGGTCTAGGAGGCCGGGCCTATGGGCTAGGAGGCCAGGGCTAGTGTCTAGGAGGCCGGGGCTAGTGTCTAGGAGGCCGGGGCTGGGTTCTAGAGTTCACAGTTTAACCACCGACTTGCTTTGTTTTTGGTAATCCACACAGACGCACAATTCACGCTTTTAGCTCTGTCTTGATTAGTAGCCTAATCAAGACAGAGCTACACCTTCATGCCATAGTTAGGCTATTAATTAAGATTCATTAATCATTCTTTGATGTTATTAATCATTAGGTAATATTATTCATATCAGCATAATAACACATGTTCTAACTTTACCTATATATGGCTCTCCCCTGTCCCTACATGGACACTATTCATTTACAGGTTCTGTTCTTATTACACACTTGTATTGTTCAACTATACTTGTACATGTACACCCCTTGTTCAGTGAGGGAGAATAAACATTACCAACGGGATTTCTGATTCTTTCAGAAATATATCAGTACTTCACAGTATGTGATTTCTTGATCTTTCTGAAATAAGTGGAGTGATTTTTAGGCATATTCCGGCCTGATATTATCTTGACAGTAATATTTATGTGTGGAAATAATGTCTTATGTGAATACACTATCATAGTATAACAGCAATGTCGCACATTTAAGTTTTAACACTTGTCAATATCCCTTTTCGCTCACCCATACTCATGAGAGTGTGGCATCATTTTCACACGTTTGAAAGCCAAGGTGAAACGTAAACAGAGGTTACTGTGTGTTCAGAAATGTACCAGCTGCAAAAAGCAATTGACGCCCATGCCAACCAAGAATCGATTGATAAACTAAAGGTAATCCCAGTGAAAGTGGATTGGGACTCAATGGCTATTCTCAAGAAATGTGCAAAGGCCAAATTCGACTCGCATCCGGACCTAAAGGCTTTCCTGCTTTCTTTGAAACCAGGTATGCTATATGAGGCAACCTACGAATCACCTTTTGGATGTGGTTTCTCATTGTCTAATGCAAGTCAAATTACCGCAGAGAGTGTCGACGACGACAGAAACACCTTTGGAAAGCTACTTTTTGAGCTGAGAAAGGAATATCCGTCCTGAACTATAACTTAGTTATTGTTCTTCTGTCTTGAGATGCCTCCATTTAGAATACTCATTTTAGGAGACTCCCGGGTCTCTAGATGGGATGAACTAATTTAGGAATCTGCAACTGAGTATAATTGCTTTGATCTGGACATCACCTGTGTAGCGGTCCTCGGAGGGGACTGTGCTAGAATCACAGACCAAGCCGTCATCCTTTTTGGATGGAGACAATTCAATTTGCTTTATTTTTGCGGAGGCATAAATAACTGCTCAACCAAACAAGGTCGTAGACAAATTATTCCTGCCCCCTCTGATGCCTCTTCATTAACTTCCTTGGTATACAACGAGATTTTATTCTCCCTTCCCAAGTTGGAAGCCATGGCAACAAGAGTAATTATCTGCGAAATTACTGGCCTATCTTATTCAACCTACAATTGGTCCGATAACACCTCACCAATCGATCAAGATAACCTAAACACAGCCATTCTAAATTTGAACAAGCTGATTAGGAAGCGAAATAGGAGTCAAAAGCTAATTACCCCCAACTTTGAGAGTCATGTTCATAAGATCAGAAAGGGATTCATCGCCCACCGCTACCTATCCACCACCACGGATGGGATTCACTATGAAGACTCAACAAATAGGAAATTCGTCCTTAAACTTTTCTCTACATTCTACTGAAATATAAACACTATTTGTGAATAATAACCCTCTACCTCACACTCATAAATAGTGACTAGGTAGTCTGATACTACTTCCCAGTCAGATAAAATTCTTCTCTCCTCACACTACTCGCAAGTGACTTGGAGAATGAAATCAAACCTAAAACTTAAAACTAAATTTGAATTCCTATTATATATTTGACTCTTTGTAAACAAGTGGTAACAAGTGGGGTTGTCTTTCAGGTTCTGTGGTCTGCTTTTACAAGCTTGTGGAAGAATAAGACAGGTTGTAGAATGTTCCTGTAGATGGTTTATTCTCTTAAGAGATGTCTAGCACATACCTAGAACACACTCTTCTGCCAGCTAGAGAATTCTCCCCAACACAGGTGAAACAAGGAGTATATGGCCAATTCCACCAATTTGACAACATTTGGCCCCCAACCGTGGAAAGTGATTAAATGGGCTTTGATCAAATGAATTACCATTAATTTGATTATTTTTCTTGATTGGATTGTTCTACTAACCTGTGGAACCACATTTTTGGCATTTTTAGCCCATTTTTTTTTTTTTTAATTTCAAAATCACATTTTTGGGGCAAAAATTGTTTTTTTAAGTGCCAATAGTCCGTGGAATTGCTAAATTTCTAAATAATCTTCAAAATTGCACATTTTTTTCATATGTTGTGATAGTAGGTTACGTGAATATGATCTGTGTCAAAAAAAATGCAAAAGCCATCAAAATGATACAAAAAAAAATGTGGGTACCCCCCTCCTGTATCCTACCGTCGGCACACTTGCTTAAGGTGGAAAAATCTAAAAAAAAAATGAAAATTATCCAATGATGTTAAATAATGGTAAAATGCATTGGGTTACAAATGTATAGAACATCAGATGTATTTATTTAACTTTTTCAAGACTCATAGGCAAAAAATAACAGGATTTCAAAAATCCCTGGAACAGGAGACTTTGTATCCTACCGTCGGCCTTATTTAAGGGTTTTGAGGGCCTTATAAGGCATAAGTTTAATAATAAACTTTAAATTTGACATTTATTAATGGCTGATCGATAGATTCGGCTCAGCCTCTGGCCTTAAGCTGAATCAAGAGCCCGTTGGATTTAGACAGATTCAGCTTAAGGCCAGAGGCTGAGCCGAATCTATCGATCAGCCTCTGGCCTTAAGCTGAATCCGTCTAAATCCAACGGGCTCTTGATAGGAACGGTCTCGCTCACAAACAGAGAATTACTCCAGATTAATTGGGGGGACCAAATGAAAACCCTGGGAGTTACCCTGCTTTATCCAAGGGACGAAGCTAAACTGGTTAGAATAAACACTGAAAGGCTAATAGAAAAGGTAAAAAAAAACGCTTAACGAATGGAACAACTGCTTTTTAACACTCAATGGAAGAATCATAGTGTCCAATACCTTCTTGCTGCCAATATTTTTGCATACTTTGTCATGTATCTACCTAGACCAAAATGTTGTAAAACAAGTAAATGACATTATTCTCAAATTTGTGTGGAAAAACGGCTCTAACAGAGTCAGTGCAGACTTCCTGACCCAATGTATCGAAAAGGGTGGAAAAGGGTGGATAGAAAGAATCCTGTACTCAGGAAGAAATAAGTGGTTCGATGTCCTAGAAGCGGTCCACGGAAGACCCAAAGAAGAAATATTTTTGGCGAGATTCAAACCAAGTTACCACTTAAATGTATTTTATCAAAAATTGTTCAAAACTTGGAACGAGTGTTATTACAAAAACTCTCCCTCAACGGTAAACCAGATTAGGAAAGAGAGATTGTGGACAAACAAAAGCATCAAATACAAAGGTAACCTAATAAGGTGGCAGCAGTGGATCGATCGTGGTATAATTGTAGTGGGAGACATTGTAAATGAGGATGGTTCCCTCATGACAAGCCAGAATATCTGTGAAGCATTTAACTTTACTCCATCGTTCTATGAGCTCAAAGCGATTAAAAAAGGTATCCCCAATGAGTGGAAATGTAAACTGAAACTAGAAGAACCGAGGTTGTGTGACGGATCTATAGATTTCAAGATAGGGGAGAAAGAGTTGAAATTAAGGGACTGTCCCTCCAAAGTAATATACCAATTGTTAATAGAAAAAAGGAAGCCAAAGTGGGAAAAATTCCAAAAATGGAAAAGTTTGCTTTTGCTTAATCTAAGCGACGATCAGTTTGAGGAAATTGCCTGGAAAAATGTTTTTACCATCCCCTATAGATGCTCCACAGAGACTCGTTTACAGGTTTTATAATACAAGATTTAACATGGTTCAATTACAACTAATAAACGATTGAAAGAAATTGATGTGAGGGACAACCCATGTTGCAACCAGTGTCCTGAGGTTGACACGCTGAGTCATTTTTTCGTCAATTGTATCAAAACAAAAAGAATCTGGATATCAATCCTTGAATGGATATACAAGCTTGAGTACATCAACGTCAAAACAAACGGTGAAAAAATAATAAATAAGAGAGGTGATAGGGCGATCCTTTCAGCTAGGGAAATACTGTTTGGAATAGAACAAATAAATGCTCAATCCAAGATAGTGAACTGGAGTATTCTCCAGATCAAGGCATATATTCATAGACAAAAACTTTTTAACAATGGTGTAATGAGTATGTTAATGATTATGTATGAATTGAAAGCAAGAGCTACCCTAGTAATAATCAATATTGGATATGCTGAGAGGAAAAAGGAAGAACGAAAAACATGGCAACGCTTCCTTGATGACATAATAGAATGTATTGAGAACCTTAAGGGGTAAAACATGTATCGCCCTATTCCTACCATATATGAATGTGCAAATGCGCCCTTATAACACTGCTCTTAAAATTACCTGTGTTTTTTCCAAAAAATCTCGAACCTGATTATCCTAGATGTAATACCATGAAATTGATCACTTGTACTGAATAAAATGATGTCGCAAAAACAAAAAAATTGCCTTTGCTTAATATCAGTTTATGTATATCAAAATTCATAATTTCCGAGTAGTTTTTACATGATCCTTAGAGCAAAATGCTTTTTAGTTGTGCTGTCTCCTACCGTATCCCTGGCTGTATCCTACCGTATTCTGCCGTTTTTTGGCCTAAAATTTGCCGTCACAAACTGTTATTTGGCTGTAACTTTTCTTCTAGTTAGCATATTTTCACAAACTAAAAAGCATTATCACCCTTATATCGAGCCCTATTAGGTACAAAATAGTTCAATACAGTATGTGCATATTTTGTTTTTTTTATTTCTAATTTAAATTCCCATTTATTTCCTTACTTTGTTAGGCAAAGCACAGAAGTGAAGCAAAAAATATATACCTGTTCCCCAGCTCGATTTGTGATGTATTTATACACATTTACTGTCATAATCATTTTATATCATTTTCTGAGTCTTTATCTATACATAATTATATGATATGATGGCAAATAAAATACAAATATTAATTTTACTTGCATTTTATGTTTTTATTCACATAGGCCGATGGTAGGAGACATGCTATTTTTGGCATTTTTTCCATATTTGGGAGCTATTTTTCAACCCTCTGTAAAAAAATAACTAATAATCAGAATTGTTCCATACTTGGTAGTTCAATGCGCATACATATAAGGTTGATAAATAATACCAACTCAACTGGTTAATGTAAAATTTATTTTTTGGTACCCAGGGGGGGTCTTGGGGGCCAAATGTTGTCGAATTGGTGGAAATGGCCATGTTAGTGAATTGGGTACCATTCTGTCAATCATCCTGAGTAGCAAGTTCATGTGATACATTTTGAGGTGTTGGTTGAGGATTGGTGTGAGGAGTGTGGACACTTATCTGGGAGGATATCTGGATGCCCATCTCTGTGTGATGTAATTCACGCCAATACTACTAACTTTGCACTTATGCAAGGACTGCTTGATTGACAACCTTCTACCATCTCTGCAGTAAATCCCTGAAGGCCAGTGTGACATCCTATTGGTTGACATTTGTTGTATTCTATTGGCTATCTTGGTTTGATTGACAAGTTGCCACTTAAAAGAAAGCACCGCCTTCAGTATAATGATAGCCCTATCCCTACTGCTTGAGGTAAAATGAATGTCAGCTAGGTTCGAACATAATTATGGTGAATAAGTCCTAGAGGGCTTGAGTCCTAGAGGGCTTACAATCTTGGATTATGATGTTTAATATAGGCAGACATCTTCGGAGGACTCATGACGTCACTCATTGTAGAATCCTGCCTGCAATGCTAGCATGCCGAGTGCACCGTGGTCATGCTCCTCCTCCTAGTGCAGTTTTTGCAATGATATATAGCAGAAATAAGCATGTCCTCATTAGATATGAATGTCTACATGCTATTCATGGCCAGATTTTACTTTTTGAAGCATGATTTTATGAAAGAGAAGGTGTTTTGTCAGGAGTAAACAAGTCTGGCCCAAACCGGAACTGACAACATTCTAAAACCGTCTATATTATCGCTCACAATAACAAAAGACTTTCGGGACTATACAGGGTGCATTTCAAACCATCTAAGTCCAAACAAACCCATACCAGTCTAGTTATAGCCTCTCTCACTCACTATTAGCAAAGAAAATGGCTTATTAGGGATCTGAATGGAGGGAAACCTGCTTCAAACTTCAACCCGACCACACCCCCAGCTCACGTGGCCGGTGCGAAAGCCGTTGCGGAAGAAGACAGGCTGCAGCATTGATGACGTCAAAATCAAGGAGGATTGTGGGTAATGTTCCCGAAAATGGTGGCAGTCATGAATCTTATATTAAGCCTATTTCGGATATTTCAAATGCTTCCATCAAGGTTATAATTGATACTACGGATATTTCTGAACTACAGGTTTGTTTTTATTTAATAAAGAACCTATTGAGGTACCATTGTACTGAGTGCGGTATGTTCTTTTAAGGCCACTGTATAGGTTTTGAGAGGAACCCATTTAGAGAGGACCACCCATGACTGAATCTGAGTGATCTACACCTACTACACCCTTTGGGATTCCTGGGTTTCAAGTCTTGGAGACAGACAAGCTCGGAATTGCAAAGACTAAAAGACAATTGTGTATTATTAGATTACAATATGTTGTTTGATGTCTTATGTCTAATTCCCTGCATTGTACTTTCATGTTTATCCAACTGCCTTTGTAAACAGGGAGCGTGCAACTTTCCTAGTTGTTAATAAACTGAATTTTACTTCCACTCCTGTGTTCTTCTAATACAGACATTCAAGGCATTTCAGATTACAGTACGTCTGATATTCATAATCTAGCCATTGCGCACAAATAGTTGACCGTAGAATTTGTTTCTTTTGGAAACGCACAATATATACATCAACTTAAACTGATTATAAAGTTAAACAGAAAAATAGCTCATTAAATGATTGATTAACTTAATAAACTTATAACTTGTTACTTTGGATTTGTTTTACAAATGTATAATGTGCAGTCAAAATCTATGGGCCAGAATTTATTACATGTATAATGTGCATAGCATATCATATATTGCTGATGACTTCTTAAATCTTAAGTTGCCTCTTGTTCAGATGCTTCCAAAATGAGAAGGAGCAAAGATCAGAGAGGCAGCTAGCATTTATTTACTACACGATGTACATTAGTTCTAGGTAATGTATTGATTAAATATATTTTTTAGTTGATATTTGCAAATATAGTTTAGAGTGGGGGTTGTGGTGCTGTGCTGGTAAACCCAATTTAAGAGATTATTTATAGTACACACGAAAAGCAACTGTCTTTCTTTTATGTATTTTCAAATGTATTCAGGGTATTCATCTGATATCTATGGTTTTACTAGTTTTATGACCTGCTTTGATAATATATAAATGTATATACAGACGTACATTTTGTTCTAATAAAGGTACTAAAGAAATAATATTGTATTCGCCATTGTTCTGCAATTTTTGTTTTTAAGGTATGATTGGATTAATGCCATCAATGTACATTAGTCCTAGAGGTGAGAACTGCATAATGCCTAAGCTCACAGCCTTAGCACTAAAAAGCCTAAACCCAGAGTTTAGGCCCACACATCAGAATGTGCAGGCGAATATTATGTGCATACAGACACTCTAACTGTGTATGTAATTATACACATAAAGTGGATTGGAGACATTATTGTAATCAAATGTGGATCAATGTAAAATAATGCTAAGAAATCTACCTGTAAATGGGGTTGTTAGTCCTAAGATCCCAATTCCTGCACTACTTTATGTAAACTGGGGGATATGTCATGTATCCATTAGTAAACTTAATAGCAGGATTTCTTCAGCTTTGTTTGAAATAGTTTACTTTGTAACCACATCCATTGATGGGTATAGTATCCTATTATCCACAGAGTAATCTGAAAACTACCTCAAAATAGGGTAATGAACAAATCAATTCAATTCAATCCAGAATTGTCATACTCATTCCATGTGTAAAACCCTGACTCCTCTTTAGTCCATGGGCCAGGGGGTCATCAGTACCATAAAAGGGGAACACTCTAAGGCTGCGTTTCCACTGGCTCGCTCTTTTGGGCCACTCTTCATACGCTCTTTTATTTTCCCAGAGCGACTAAGAAGCGAAGTTTGAGCGGGGCCAGAGTGGACTAATAGGATAGGTAACTGTGCTTTCTATCGCTCTTAAAAATTGACGTTGTCGCTTCTTTTTGACACTGCGCTCATATCTGACCTGTTTGATTTGAGCACAGCAACACAACGCTCTTTATACCTGTTAAATGAGCGGACTAAGAGCGCAGTGAGAGAGCACAAAGGGATTTACCATTGATTTCATAAGGAAAGAAGCGGAACAATAGAATCGGTCTGCGCTCGTCTTGCACTAAAAATAAAAGCGGACCTAGAGCGAATGACAAGCACAGCAAGAGCGAGCGCAGCAAGAGCGAGCCATGAGCAAGAGCGAGAGCAGCAAGAGCGAGCCATGAGCACATATTCAAGCGAACCAGTGGAATCGGACCTTAACCTATGCCAAAATGTAGAGTGGGTCAAGGGCTATTAATTCTGCTATGATACACATTCCAGTTGAGTAGTTTTATGGCCACTAGGGGGCACTGAAGTTCCAACTTTTTGGTTTTTGGCATGAATAATGGCAATTTTACCCATTAAGAAATCATTATACCTCAAAGTGTATATTAAATTACAAAAGGAGTATGTTCTTAGAAATACCTTGATGAAAAAATAATGATTCTATGTTGATTATTCTCAGACTAATGGCTATTTGTCCGATGTCATATAAATTGTGACAAAAGGTTCATTCTTGTCAAGAGCTGCTAATTTTCAGATTTTGGCCAATAAGTCATACAAATAATATCTGTAGAGCTTAGGTCGTATTAAACTAAAATCTCTACACAAAATCCCCTTTTATTCGATATATAAAACATGTCTGTATGTATGATAGCTGATCCGCCATGATTTTTCAAATGTTGTAAAAAAAAGAAAATATGCAATCTTTTTAAATTATATCATGGAAGGACGTTTTTTTCAGTTCAGTATGTGACATAAGAAGTGATGCATTCCAAATCCACTGATAGGTTGTCATTACATATATTGGTGTGACTAAGGTATGAAACTCCCACAGAGCCTCTAAGTTAGGCCTAAATCTTCTGCTGGGCTAGAAACCCCCCTACAAAGTTACTGTCCTGTTGTAATGATTTCCAACAGAAATGATTTGCTGATGTTTCCTGCTGGAAATAAAAACAATTAAATGGAAAAATACTTACTTTCTCAGATCACAATAGCATCTAATGCGCACCAAACTTTTGAACATAAGCAACTGCTGTGGGTACCACCCTTGCCGCGCTTTGGCGTTGCGCGCTGTCCTTCCCGTGACAGCTTACCTTATCGCGCTTCACGCCCGTGCTACTGACGTGCGTCACCGCGCCCACAACAACCCTTTCCGCTCCCACCATCGCAGTGCACCATCCTTTCCCATGAGAAAACCATTGAATAACGGCATCTCCACATGTATGGGTCTGAATTACAAATGTGTACACTTGCACACCATTCTGATAAACCAAGTATACCTTAATTATTAGTATAGGGCTGGGGGTGATTCTATGTGCAGCTCTGAATGTACAAAGTTTCCCTCCAGAATCGTTTCGAGGGTACCCTGGGATGAAATAAAATTGAGGATGGCAATCCTGAATCATGGGCAAAAGTTGGGAAGTCACGATTGAAGTTTGATAGCCATGGATTAGCCCTAAATATTTTGATTGAGTATTTGAAAATGAAAGATTGGAACTATTCCAATGAAACTTTGTGAGATTATAATCTTTAGGAATGTCAATTTTTTTAAATATATTTTTTTTGCAGAACCATCATGAACAACCACCAGGGGGCGCTTTTCCATGTTTTTTTATGTCATTTTTATGTCATTTTTTAATACACTTGATTTCACTTACTGTTTGAAATTTGCTCTTTTCCATATCATAAAAAGGGATTGATATGCTGTTAAAGTGCATGAAATGAGCTTAAATTTGGTATATCACACATGCCTCTAGTTTAATAACGAACGAACCATTTAATCTTTCTGGTGCCTGCCTGACTGGTAATAAAGCCAAAGGTAATCAAGTCAGGAGGACCGTTTCATTAAAGGAATTCAACCCTTCCCCCCTCTCTGCTCGTACCCCAATCTTTTCTCTACCTTCTCTAATATATCCTTCCCCTACTTCCTCCACCCTAACCCCCCCCCCCTTTTCCCCCCTCTCCATCAACCATTATTCATTATGAATATAGGAATTAGCTGCTTCTCGACTAAATTAGGCTTGTAATCATACCTCACTATGCTAGATGTTTTGATTAATTACATCTTGAAAAAGAGAAAATGTATTATTAAAATCAACACATTACCAAATGTCTTAAAATTAAGTATAGATATTAGAATACTGTTTTTTCTTTTATCAATTGTCCTATGAAGATCCTGAGTGCCCCAATAATTTTTCTACATATTTAAGAGTTATATTTTGCTATTGTAAAATAGTGGAGTCTCTCTAGGGTAATTGCAGAGGATCCAATCTGACGTAAAATAGGACAGGAGTAAATTAACAAATATGATTTCTCCATAGTTCAATGTTAGTAAATAATTATTATACCATAATGATAGAAGTGTCCTGTGTTCTATCCAACCACAGTTCATTAAGTTAGATAAATACAAGTTGTGTTTGAGAAGGGAAATCAAACTCAATACACTTCCAATTAGGAAGAAAGCATCTAAAAATGATTCCCTTTAGAAATGAATTTATATTTGGAATAATATTGACAGAGCAGCACAGAATTTGTCAACAAATAACAATGTTTAAACCCTTATTTGCAAACTATGCACTAGTAATTCTAGTAAATAACACATCAACCAATAATTCACAACATTGGACAAATTGGAATGCACATCACTAATGTACACTTTTCCTAGTTTGTGCGCTACAACATTTTCCAAGACGTCTTTGACTAAAACTCTTTCTCACACTGATTTTGTGAGCTGCTTGGCCAGAAATATTTGCGTCACAAACTTGATCAGATGACGTTGCCCCGGTGCCGGTGTAGCATTCCCATAAAACAGACTGACGGGTTTGGGGGGACACTTGGAACAAATAAAATATTTGGTGTTTTCAACAATTGATATACTTGTCATCATGAACATCTTAAAATATTATATAGAAGCATACACAAGTGGGATATACATTGTGATGGATAGGAATTACTTTAAATCAAGAAGATTATATATGTATTTCGTACAATGATATGAGTAATTCTCCCAATAGGGCATCATTTGGTTTTCCAGCCTAGTGTATCTAGTATAGTATAGTGTATAGTTGTATAGTGTATAGTTGTATATAGTTGTATTAAAATCTTTAATTCTTTTGATTTAGAATATGTGGTTTGGACGTTTCTGTATGATGACACTATGATACTGGTGCCATATATAAACAATGAACTTGAAGCATTTTGGGTGGTATTCCCCGTGGTTTTCCCGAGCCCTAATGCCTGTACCAGGGGTTTGTACATAGAACTAAGGAGTTGCTGGAAGAACCTGAATCACTTAAAAGCAGAAAGTGTTTTCAACGATCGTTATACTTTCATCTAAAAAACAAAAACCATTGTATAGAAGGTTACGAAAGCAAGATATAAATCAAGCTTTGAATCATGAAACATGAACCATATAGATCTGGAAATCTAGGTCTTCATACCCCTCCATATATGACTGGGTCACTTCGTTATACGGTTTCTTTTTGACATGACACCAGCCAAAGAGCAGGGATATATGCACATAGGACATAGAGCTTGGTATGTTATATAGTCACACGGGTAAGGGTGGGAACGGGTCGCGCAACCCGGTATGCCGGTGTGCAGTAGGCAGGGGAGCGGTAGGCAGGGGAGCGGTATACATGAGCGCGGTAGGCAAGGGAGCGGTATACATGAGCGCGGTAAGGTATGGAACCAACTGCTGTCATTGACAAAAAACTGTTCTCCATTCCCAACCACTGACCTCACTGTACAATAATGAAAAGCATATGTATGAAGATATTGGCCCTTATTTTTACATCTATAGCAATCAATCAATCGGTGGAATTATCACCCACCTCAGGAAATAATTGTTTTCAAGAACTTACCCTTTAGTGAAGTGTCTTGTTAAGTCCTAACAGAGATTGTGTAAAGAATTGGCTGACATCTAATCTCTGATGTTCTTCATTAACTTAGATAAACAAAATACTTGGACCAAAATATCCCTGTATTTTGTGCAAGTGCTCAAGAACTAACTCTCATATTAGTCTGATGTGTATTTTAGATAGTACTTTGTTAAAGGATCCAGTTCAGTGACACTGTGTGAAGGATAAACGTCTATGTGTCTTATTATCCTACATGCTCCACATGGGTATCCATCCACACATCCTACATGCTCCACATGGGTATCCATCCGCAACATCATAAATCAACAAATTACAGATCTTTAAAGTGCTTTTTTAAAAGTTTTGATTCTTAGACAGTATACATATTTAATGGCGTTGTGGCAGAACAGTCTCCATTAATAAATTGTGTTAGTTTCAAATCATCTCTTTTTGAAAAAAATGAGAGAAAATGTACAATAAATAGCAAATGGTAATCATTCTCTCCTATGAAGTCCTTTACATTTGTATGTATGCCCTGAATAACTTCATGCCCTGATGACTACAAACAAATGACTTTGATTGATAGCCTTGAGGTTGGTAGTAATACGGGTCGCTTTTGAACATACTTTAGTACCATTTACCACTATGGGAGCTCCCATAGTGAGCTGGTGGCGCTAGTAGTACTCCATTTTTTTATGAACATCCACCTATCATGATCATGGAATTATTTTTTATGAACATGAACATTTTTTTTATAAACCATTCATTTCTTTTTTATCTATAGGATATTTTCATGAAATTTTTTTTTATGAACCATTCATTTCTTTTTTATCTGTAGGATATTGCCATAGAGTTTCAAGACTTTTTTTTATGAACCATTCATTTTTTTACCGTATGTTATTGTATTGCCCCCATTATACCCACTATGTTACTGTATAACCCCAATTATACCCCCTCTATTACTGTATGACCCCCTTATACCCTCTCTGTTACTGTATAACCCCCAATATACCCTCATATTACTGTATGGCCCCAATTATACCCTCCATGTAACTGCATGACCTAAATTATACCCTCTTTGTTACTGTATGGCCCCATTATACCCTCCATCTTAGTGTATGACCACCATTATACCCTCCATGTTACTGTATGGCCCCCATTATACCCTCCATCTTAGTGTATGACCACCATTATACCCTCCATGTTACTGTATGGACCCCATTATACCCTACATGTTACTGCATGACCCCCATTACACCTCTTTGTTTCTGTATGGCCCCATTGTACCCTCTATATAGCTGCCTGACCACCATTATACCCTCCATGTTACTGTATGCCCCCATTATACCCTACATGTTACTGCATGACCCCCATTACACCTGTTTGTTCCTGTATGGGCCCATTATACCCTCTATATAGCTGCCTGACCTCCATTATACCCTCCATGTTACTGTATGCCCCCATTATACCCTCCATGTTACTGTACGGCCCCCATTATACCCTACATGTTACTGTATGGCCCCATTATACCCTCTATCTTACTGTATGACCCCCATTATACCCTACATGTTACTATGCGGCTCCCATTATACCCTCTTAATTACTGTATAGCCCCCATTATACCCTCTATGTTAGTGTATGACCCCCATTACACACAATATGTTACTGTATGACTCCCATTATACCCTCTATGTTAATGTATTAATCTTGGCTGGAGGTTTTATAATGGTAATGAGTGACCATGGAGATGGTCGTTGCTAAGCAACCAAGACAGATAGAACATTTTCAATGACACCATTGGATTCTTTGGTGTCCTATAAATTATCAATGGCAATTTGCCCAGAGATTCAGTGTTCTAGTATAAATGATGAAGTCAGAGAAGTCGGTTGGATGGTTGTCTCAGGCCAGGCAGCAAGGTGTGTCTAAAGATGCCATGGCTTTGGCTTGGCCTTTATTTATAGTCAAACATGTTAATTAATTCATCAGTAACAATGGGTCCTAGCAATGCTTTCACTGGCGGGTACCCTTATGATTGGCTGAGAGGGATCCCTCTACCCCATGAACATGACCTCCCAGCTCTCTCCCATGCCAAGGCCATGCGTTGTTCACATGCTAGTTGGTCCCTTGCTCTCAACCCCCCCTCTCCTCCAATTACCCTTGACCCAAGCATGAAGCGTCCCCTCCCTCCACCAGTCCCTTCCCCCACCCACTAATGAGTTTAGCACAGGGAACACTAGATAATTCTATTTCTGGTTGCTAAGACAATCAAGCATGTATACACACAACAACAGGTGTCCAGCATTACCTCCCTCCCACTCTCCACCCAGGTCCCACATGGCGGCCGAGGCCCAGGAAGAGGGGAGGGGGGGGGAGAGGGAGGGGGGAGAGGGACGGCCATTTAGCTGGTAAAACCAACCCAAAAGAATTCAATTCTTTACAGTCCATTTACAAGCAATCTAGTGGAAACAATATTTTCGAGTTTTTGCAGATGGGCATGATTGGTATGGGAATATCTAGAGTCACTTCCATCAAGAGTGCCTTCCATGACCTACACACATGCCTTTAGAACAGCCTCCAAAGACCAGCGCTTTATCACCTACAGCCCGCCCCTCCTCCCACACACACACATCGGTTACCATTTCTTGTAACCTGCATATTGAGGGATGATCCACTTGTGTACACAAAACTTCAATATTGGATCATGAAAATTGTTTTATTATGGTCATCACAATAGTCGTTTTTCTATAATATGTGTGAACAATTCTGATGGTGATGAGGTAACACCAACCAGTATTGATTGTGGTGATGCCCGTGAAGCAACTGATTGATGCCTGTAAAGTGGATTTCTTAAATACACTTCTTTGTGTAGAAATAGGGTGGGAATGGTCTGTGGGAGGTGTTTCACCTCAGAGATTCAACAGGATATTTGAATGAAGACATAGGAGGGAACAAAGTATTTCAAAAAAGGTAAATGGTGAGTTTGAAGTAAACAAAATATATGTTATATTTGGATTCAACCAGAAAGGTATGAAGGTGAAGATCATAATTTGGCCTATCCTCATAACCAAAGCCTTTATGCATTGCTAGAAATTATTCCACAACGGTCTATACGAGTGAATTGTTTTATGTTATGAAGTCAGAACTAAAATATCGACCATATGTTATCTGTTTCAGGGAAATTAGCCAACAGTCGCAAAATTGACATTTTTGGATCGTTCAGTCCTATATATATATATATATATAGTTTTTTTAGTGTTTATAGTGGTTGTATGAATACATGCACCAAGACAGTGTATTAAATATATTCATGCATTTCTAAGCACATTCAATAGAGTATATTTAGCTATTGTACTGTTCACTCCGAAATGTTGCAATATTTAAAAAATAAGATGAAAAAATATCAAATTGAAAAGACAGAAGTACTAATGAGTTACCTTTAATGATTACATTCGTTGGAATCTCCTTGATATAGAAGAGACCACAGTGTGGAAAATATTTCACGTGGATATTACTGCTCTGGTTGAACAAAATAAATAAATAATTGTCACAAAAAAGGTAGACGAAGTATAGCATGAATATTTTTGTAGTTGAGTGATACAGTCATATGATACTAACAAAAAAATAACAATTTACAACAATCACTTCTCACATAATTACGCTTTACAGGCATCCTTTACAAGCTGGGTTTCTGTTTTACAGGCATCACCAATTTACGTTACGGGGATCACCCATGAAAATAAAAACACCTTTTGCACATTTTCTACTTATATATAGCTTAAGTTAAAGTAAATGCAGTATTCCTCGTTATATTATGCCTGAAACAGCGTGTGAAATAATAACCTATAATGAATGAGGTGCTAAAACTTAGCAAACAGGTTTGAATGGGGACCTCAAAATCACCATATGTAATGAGGTAACATGTGTTACGGGGATCACTGTCCCACCCGTGCAGTAGTTGAAGAAGCACTTAGATTAAAAGGCAGGGTCAGGTAGTATGGGTTGAGGTTAGGTATATTTATATAAATAGAATAAAGCTGTGTTAGACACCTGCAATGCGGCGAGTAGCTGCGCTAAAATGTGCACGCTTGTATGATTTTGTAATCCTTGGATATATATTGTACTCCCCACACTGGTCGTACAATTGCTAATACAATATAAACATACATTTCTTACCCTATTCCGTCGCATATCGACAATAATCTGAGCGTGAGTCCAAAACTATCTTTTAACTATTTTTTCATAATTACATCTTAATTTAAGTTCAGCAATGCTATGAGCAAATAAAATAGTCTATGAGAGCTAACTTCTTGAGGGGTGACTTAGATGTGGATGGATATCCATGTGGGCCAACATATTTATGGTCCATATCACCAAGCATTACATTCTTTTACACACAATGGTTGGGTAATAAATGATGTTGCTGCTGTTTTATTTTAGTAGAAGATTGGAGAGGTCGACAAGTATGCTGATACTGTCACCGCAATTTTTCTGCACATTTCTTCAATTGTATTGAATCTTGAGTATGAATATTAATGTATGCAATGTGAAACATGAACGATAATATTACTGTTGTGATTCTTGCCAATGTTCTTACCAGTGTCTAGTAGACATATTCTTGAAGTTTTTTTAATAGCAATAACGTTGTTAGGATCAAGTAAAAGGAAATATAACAAACTCTAAGTGTAGAGTAAATAATTCTAAAAAAAACGGGAGGTCTGGGTGAATTTTCACAGGACTGGGAGGTTTTATACTAATTTTCATCACTGTTGGGACAAAGGGCCAAAATTGATAATAAGGATATAAAAATGTATTCAACATATATAAAAATGACTAACTTTTTATTTACAATCAGAACATACAGTAGCCGTTCTCTGTGCAAAAAATTAGGCCTCTCTGACATCAGGAAGCCAGTACAGCTCCAATGTCGCACACACCTACCCTGACACTTTGTTTTCACACCTCAGTCCACTCACACATACAATGGCAGTGTCGGCTCAGTTTGATACCCTTTTAAAGCTAAATACAACCCCCAAATAGTGGTTAGTGTATTCAGGGAGCAGTGCAGATGTTACAAGGTGGGTGTTAATTACAACAATTAATAAACTTGATACTAATTTGTTGATATTCAAATCCCTTTGGGTCCGATCCAAGCATCTGCGAAAGGCCCTTTGGCTATATATTCACATGATCAAGTTACTGCAAACATCAACCATTAGATATTGGTTGTTATGATACTACATACTTATAAACATTCTTGATAATGTGAAATTCTTGTCAAATTGTGCTTTTTAGAGATGAAACTGATGTTATTAAGGTATTTGGGGGATCACTGTTGGGACATAAGCTGAATTCCTAAATGCCCTCATTTCATGGCTTATTTTGCCTTTGCAAATTAAATTTCGGTCAATATATCCATGTATAGGCATTCTCTTCTTGAATATTACTTTAACTTTAGCTAATATTTAATTATACCTTGGAAAAATAGCATTTATTAAGATCACTGATGGGACACAATTCAATGATTTTTTAAATTAGACGGACAAAACATGTATCAAACACCACCAAAATTCACCATAAGATGTCTAACTTGTACCAGAAGTGATTCCAGCATTAAAAAAATGTGTGACTAAAAATTAATTTTGGCTCTATTGGTTTCCTATTGGTCTGTAGGAATATTGGTCATTGTGTGTTTAAGGTGACTCAGTAGTGATTTTGTAATGGGGTGTGCGGCAACGCCTAGCGTGAGTAGCAGGTTACAACTTTTGCCGTTTTTGACGCACCAGTGAATGTGTATTCAATACACATAGCAGGGCATATAAGCATTATGCACACTAAGTATGTATACAAATAAGTCTTAATATTAAAATTCCAGCCTGAAAATTGATGCTGATTTTTGGTCGGTGAGTTTGTATATATATATAAAGATTTTAATTCCGTAATATTTGTTCATACATATAACAATTCAAGTTGTCATACATATTTCATACAATAATATAGGAAATGGACATTAATAATCCTCTACAAGAGGTCTTCCGGACCGCCCAAAATAAATAAATAAATTGTAAAGTCAATGCATAGTAAGTATTTGTCCGTATTTCAATCATTAGAGTTCGTCTTTTTAGTTGTTTTGACATTGATTTTTTGGTATGAAGTCTTGATTTTGGTATGAAGTCTTGACTTGGTATTTGATGTCTTGACCCTGATTATATAGTATTATCAGTCTCTGTACGAGGTTCATATAACCTCTAAATATATAGGATATTTTAAATCACTTATCAATTTAAATCAATTAAGTTCAAGCTTCTATATATACTCTTATAGTATTTACTGTTGTTAGAATGATGTGTTTTCCGCATGAAATTCATTATTTGTTATTTGTCCTACTGGCTTGGTCATTTCTACTACTTATGCCATTAAACACTAGGTAACATTAGGGTAACAGCCAATGCCAATGCCAATAGATAAATTACATTTGAAACTAAATGATTCCTATAATAATAAGTTTTTGTAGGAACCTTACACTCATACTATAGTTTGATTATATCTAAACATCACTCATACAAACTGGATTGACTAAAAAGTCAATATGGGTCCCCCCTCCCCTACCCACCGCTGTATCGGTCTTAACTTTGTCTGGGGTTGTACAATACCCAGAGTATTCCCTTTTCCCAATTTCCATAGACTTGTGCATGGACTAGTACCACTTAAATAGGAGAGGAGTCTGATTTTTCATCAGACCTGAGGAAAGAATCAAATGCCAGATGATACTGGTGCTTTAAGTACATTTTGAATTCTTTTCTCGTATCAATCATTTGAACTTTAGGTTCTAATCTATTCCAAAGAGTCGGAATGCAATACAGGTAAGACTTTTTGAACAGCTCATTATATGGATTGGGGTAGATTAACCTTTTCCCCTCCGAAAGTCCCCGCAGATGGACTTCCCTCCTGTCAATATTGTCTAAGTTTCTAGTCCTTAGAAAAGCCCTATCCAGAATATGTACCTCTCTCCTTGTTTGAAGGGAAGTAATATTGAGTTTTTTATGAACCTCTTCAGTACTAGATAACCTAGGTAAATGAAGTATTGTTTTTAGGGCTGAATTTTGGAGAGTCTGAAGTTTTATAATATGCTTTTTAGGAGCAGAGTTATAGAAGACGTCTCCATAATCAATAATGGGCCTGATCATAGTTTTATATATTGAAAGTAGAATAGATTTATCGCAGATATTGTACAGTTTAGATAGTGCCCTTACTTTAATACGAACCAAGTTCACTTTTTTAGTAAGGAATTTTCCAAAGTTCAGCTGTTTATCGATCTCAATTCCCAGATATTTATATGAATCTACATTCTCGAGTTCTTGCTCGAGTTTAATGCTATAATTGGTCGAGTTTTTTACATCCTGTCTGGCTCTAATAGTGATGCTCTTACACTTGTTAATATTGAGTGAAATTTTGTTACGATCACACCATTTCACAATAATGGTTAAATCATTTTGTAAATTACATATGTTTCGACCTTGCAGGGATCTTTCTGAATAAAAGACAGTGTTGTCTGCAAATAATTGAATATTACAGTTATTAACAATGTCTGGCAAATCATTTATGTAGATACAAAATAGGAGAGGCCCCAAGGCAGTTCCTTGAGGCTGTAGAGACGAGGATTCTCCATTTAGAAGCACTTTCTATGGTAGCTGCATCCATATTAAATTTCAATAAGATTTATGCAGCCATTTTCGTATAAAGCAAAATTTATCAAGAATTTTCTCATTTTTAGCCAATTTTCTCATAATTAAGTTGTAATATAAAATGATCCGCCTGGAAATTCATGCTGATTTTCTGTGTGTGAGTTAGTAACTATGATAGCTGCATCCATATTGAAGTTCATTGAGATTTATGAAGCCATTTTTTTTTCAAATCAAATATTTATCAGGAATTAAATTTTTTCCATTTTATCTCATAAATAAGTCGTAATATAGAAAAATATAGACTGGAAAGCCATCCTGATTTTTTGTGTATGAGTTAGCAAATAGGAGGCTAGGAGGCTTCCAGGGGGCTAACTCAGGATGTGAGGGGAAACAAATTATTTGATGATAAGTATATAATGTTGAATGCCTGGGTGAAATTTGATGTCTGAATTCATGTCAGAACTAATTTAAACGAATTATGTTAATAAATAACTCAAATGTAGTAAAATTACTCAAATATGATTCATACTGCCAAATATCTCCATACCATAGCATGAAAAATAGCCTGGTGACCTATATTTTTTTTTCACTCAATAATCATTATTTCATGTCAAGTATCATTGGTTACAATTTTAGAGAAATTCATCAGTAATCAAAATCACTACTGAGTCACCTTAAAAGGTCATTAATTGTTCAAATGAAAAAAAACTTGGGATTCTGGTATATGGCTATATGGACTTTAAATTGTCATGGTTTTGATTATATTTTATTGTCATTCTAACACTAAACAGAAGATAAATCGACATTTTTTAGCATGACCCTGGCTCTATGGCCCTTTTTAAAAAGGTCTGTGAGATGTGAAGGAAGGGGGTTCATGTAAAAATAGCTGCGTGGAAATTATCATAATGCATTATTGCCTGAAAGATGAATGTATTATAGCCTGTAGTGCTATATCATGCATAGAGGAAATATTTTTAATTTTCTTTTTAAATAAATCTTTTTTTAAACCTTGACCAACATTGAGATGTGACATACACCTGAAAGGGGAAAGTCTATGACCACAAACTTTATCAGATATCTTACTAAGTAATTAAACTTACTTTTATACATATCTATGTAAAAGTACTCAGCTTATTTTGCCTTTTATCATCACATGTGTGCTCAGGGTTTATCTTTAATTAGAGCTGAAAAACCTCATTTACCTTTTAGTTGAGCCCGAAAAAAAACCTGAAGCACTTGGACCATTCTAGTATAATTCATATCTACTTAAAATGTGCTCTATGAAATAAGATCAGATAACATGTTAACATACTAATGTTTTAAATTTGCCATTCAGAGAGCAATTGTACATTTCATGTACAAAACGCAAGACTGTATTATTCATTATTATGTGTAAGGTGCATTTGGAAGACCCACAAAAGGAGGGACACTGACCATATTGCAAATTTGTTATCTTTAGAACTAAAATCTATAATTTATATAACAATATAAATAATTTCGTTGTTATCTCTGTTTAGATGAATTCTTTTTCCACTCGCTCTATGTCTAATGAGCTTTGTTGTGTGTGTATTTCTAATGTTTATAGTATCCCTGGATGGCACGCGAAAAAAAACGGGCCGCTTAACAAAATCATTTGTGCATTCAATGCGCTTTCTCGGCTGGAAATTTAATCACTGAAAAATGCCGAAATATGCCGAAATAAACGCTGCCCAACAAGAATAACGAGAATAATTCTGAATAGAATATGATACACATGCTTCATATATAAGGAGCCAATTTTGGCAGCAACAGTAGCACCATTTTCAGCCGTATTTGCAAAAACAACGGATACCTTGCGGCAAAATTCAGATCATTTGCCTTATTGTTCGGTATTGTTGCAATAACAATGGTGGTTACTATATACACATGCACAAGTTTCAGTTATATGCATCCTGCTTTCCATGATATAGATATGTGACTGGAGTTAAAATAAAAGAGCAGAGGGAATAACTATTTTTCCCCATTCATGTAAAATGCAAATGAAAGTACTACATAGTACGGAAAGCAGGATGCATATAACCGAAAATTGTGCATGGGTATGTACTATCGCCATAGTAATTGCATGGGAAATTTGGATCCCGTAATTGGCAAGCGAAAAAAAACGGGCCGCTCTAACAAAAGCATTTGTGCATTCAATGCGCTTTCTCGGCTGGAAATTTAATCACTGAAAAATGCCGAAATATGCCGAAATAAACGCTGCCCAACAAGAATAACGAGAATAATTCTGAATAGAATATGATACACATGCTTCATATATAAGGAGCCAATTTTGGCAGCAACAGTAGCACCATTTTCAGCCGTATCATCCAGCCGTATTTGCAAAAAAAACGGATACCTTGCGGCAAAATTCAGATCATTTGCCTTATTGTTCGGTATTGTTGCAATAACAATGGTGGTTACTATATACACATGCACAAGTTTCAGTTATATGCATCCTGCTTTCCATTATATAGATATGTGACTGGAGTTAAATTAAAAGAGAAATGAGTAAACTATATAATGTCAGTGCAGTGAAATACTTTTTATTATGGTTGGATATATATCACCTGCCATATATGTCCATATATATATCTGGGAGTGAAACCAGGGGTCGCTGGCCAGCACCCCCACCCAACCTGGTGGTCGGTGAGAGTTCCTGCATTCTCATCTCTCACCTCCCATGAACAGGACTTACCTAGCATTGAGGCTGATCTGAGTGACTATTATGGCTGGCGGCTCTGGGACTCGACCTTACAATGTCCAGTTTGGAAGTCTGGCAGCCTAACCAATTGACCATTGAAACTGGCTATAGAGTACATACATATAAACACTAGCCATACCCTTTGATTCATAGCATTTAATGTGCACTTTAATCCCCCATTCTCCTCATGTTGATCGAGGAGAATGGGGAAAATGAATCATCTATGAAGTTTCCTGTGTTAACCGCAGGTGATTTAATGATTCAAATTATCATAAAGTTTGATATTGCATCTGCAATCTATTTCTATAGTTTGCAGGACTGTCTAGGTATGCATGCCTGGACTTCATACATTAATGCAACAAAGACGACATAATACCTAATGGCTTAATTTCCATGCGAAACACTTTTTTTTATTTGTATTTTCGATTTAATATGTATGAAAATGTAACACCTGTGGCCATAGGTATGAACAAAATCAGAATAAAAATATAAAATGTGGGTCATGGACTACCAAAGAGGGTGTTGTAAAGAAGTCTAAGGGTTTTAGCCCATAGGTTCAGTAAGGTGAAGAAGTGAGACAAGAGTCTGGTGTAGCAGCAGTTCGTCCGGATTCGGCCTAGGCAGGTGTGACTCAGCGAGTACCTAAGACCTCATCCATCTATTTATTTATACTCCAAAATCATGAATTATTCATAGAATCAAACCCAAGAATTATTCCACTTGCTCTTCCCCCTCTCTCTAATTGGTTGAGGGAGAGAGAGGATCTTCCTTGCCCACACACTGACCTCTGCTCCCCATGCAGAGGCCATGAGCTGAGTGCATGCAAGTTGGATCCCTCTCCTGAACCTTCCCCCTCCCACCCCTTACTCATAGATCCCCAAGGCTTGTGCCTGCCCCCCTCCCTCTTAGCCTTTCCCCCCTCTTGATCAACCCAGAGCAGTGGATACAGTAATGAGGTCGGGCTGGGGGGTGGGGTGAGCTCTGAGTAGCTCATCTCCCCCTCCCTCCTGGCCAGGCCATGAGTGGCGTGCATGCCCTGACCATGATCAGGGCTAAATAGGTAGGAGCTTGGACCCAAAGAATTCAGTTCTTTACATTTGTCCCATATTTTATTTTTGTTGAAAGCTTTCTTTCGAACAAAATATTTAGCCACTGATCAACCCAGTCCAACCAAACAAGAGAAATAGAAATAAGGTTACATAATTCACACACACAAAATCATAAAAGGATAAAGGTAAAAGTATTATAACTATTATATTTGTAAATGAAAAGTTTTCAAAAGGAGTGGCTCTATTAAAGGAGTGTTCATTAATATCAGAGGCCATCGCCCTGTACTAAAAAGTCTTTTAGTCAAATATTATGTAATAGAAGTCTCTGTGTTTTAAGTGTGCTTTTGAACACTTTCAAATGTCTTCCTTTGTACGGAGCTAGTACACACAAAGTTCTCAAGTACGGTCGTCACCGCCGTCTCCTCTGCCCGGCCGGTCAGCCGAGGCCCCCGCTGGACCTCGTCGCTGACCGACAGGACGCCCGTCTCTTTCTCTCTCCTCCTTTGGCCATGGAGAGTGAGAGCGGTTGGGTAGTCAACACTACATTATTTCCACTTTTAAACCTCAAACACTACAGAACACATGTCGACTTTTACTGTAGCATTGCTTATAAACTCTTATTACTGGAAAAATACCTCTTCAAAGCAGAATGGTCGGAGACAAGGTGAGGGCTTCGATTCCATGGTGCTTCCTCTCAGGCTCCTCTGTCTCGACCGATTCTGTTTGTGTAAAAACAACTTCTCACAATGAGAGTTGAAATAAAAATACCTTTTTGGGCTGGATCCTTGTCCAGGATTCCACCATTTTCTCCAGAGAGAGAAAATGGATTTCACCCAGGTATACTACTCTGTGTTCTGCAATCTCCCTCGCACCCGAGAAGAGGACAGAACAAATATTAATAGTAAATATTAAACAAGAGTAAGATAAAGACAAGTTCAAAAAGAAGTGTTTGTTACCCCAGAGAACCCAAATAAACATTGTTAAACTAATTACTTCATCCTGGTCAGTCCGAAATTGGCAGCTTAATATGGTGAGGCAGGGGAGGGGGCAGGGATATGCTCGAGGGAGCGAGAGCCAGTCCTAGCGCCTGGAGTGGCCTCTTCCTCCTCTCGATCTAAGTCTTGGAGGGCTAGGGCTGCAGGGTGGGGGGTTGGGGGTCCTATTGGGATATTCTCTCGGGGCTTAAGGTTCCTCAGACAACACAGAAGGCTGACTTTGCCTCTTGGGGCGAGCCCCTTTCGGCGGAGGTAGATTATTCCCAGGGTCGTGACTCCTGGGAGAGTGGGAATGAGAGTGGCTATACCCCAGATAGAACTTTCAGACCAAGGGGTGGAGGAAATCAGGGGGGAAATGGGTTTAGGGTAATCTGTCAGGGTGAGTAATGGTATTTCAGCTCTTGGCAGGAAGGTCAATTGCTGATCTAAATGGGGGTAAAGGGATAATTTGCCATAAGTCAGATTAAACCCGGGGAGGGGCATAATCTTGGGGGTGGGGAGTGTTATATGGGACTCATGGCGTTGGATGCTGCTCACACGCCAATCCTTCCCAACCAGGAGACAGCCGCCTTCTAAAATCACCCTGGCATGCCGGTGATACGTTTGTATCACTGGTTTCTGCCCAGGGACCTCAAGATTGTTTCCAGAGGTTCATAAATAGCCAGAATTACAGAAGAAATGGACTCTCCCTCTCTAAACACTTGGTTTGTTAAATTATTCCTTTTTACAATCTGCGCCTTACAAAGGTCTGGCCTTTTACCTAAAATAATATTTGTTTCGCAGGTCGGGGTTAGATGCTCTATTGCAGCTGAGCAAATCTGGGGTTCAAACCCGATACAGTGCTGAGGAAGAAATGACACGCTTGATATGCTATCTAGGGCCACCTCCTCCTCTCCTACCAACTTTCTCAGGTGGTCAGCACCATATGGGACCGGAAAATACTTTAATCTATAGTGTAAAAATTGAGTGCCTGAAACAGCCGGAATTACCGTCTGGTATATTAGCTCCTGTTCGCCATCTAATAATAGTCGAACTTTCAGGTGTCTATAATACCAGCGGTTATCTTGTGGGGTGTAATGTTTCCCTTCTTGTAATTTGGACAATATATCTGATAAGTAGGCCAGTGGTAAAATCTGGTCTGTTAAGAATCCCCTCTTCAGCTGAATGCGCTGGAGATAAAATAATTCGTTTTGGCGGTGGTAATTTTCCACCGCCCTACTCACTCGCTGCAATAGAATATCCACTTCCCTTTTCATGTGAATCCTGTGAATATCTTTACTGAAACCATTTAACTGTGTTAGAACATCTGCCACTTGGCGGGAGATGTTACTTGCTGCAGCTTGGAGCTGCGCGATGTCCATGCGGTTTTCTGTCATGTAGAGCCTTGTCTGATTCAACACCGACACCATCTCTTCCTGACAATGGGCCAATGCGCTCTCGCTAGCCTGAGCTTCTTGTACTGCAGATCTTAATTCTTTCACCTGTCCTACAGTAGCTGTGCCAAACAAAGCACGGCTTAGCGAGCCCACAAAATTGAATAGGCCTCTCTTCCTTTGGGTGTCTTGTTGAACTGGTGTTGGAATCTCTGCCTGGAGGAAACCCATGTGCTCCTCCCAGGCACTGACATCTCTGTCTCCCACAACCTCCGCCTGTCTGAGTTCTCCAATTCGTTTTCTTAAGACGGAGACCCAAGCACTGACAGGAGGGGGCGT
This sequence comes from Sthenelais limicola, assembly GCA_942159475.1. Lineage (NCBI taxonomy): Eukaryota > Metazoa > Annelida > Polychaeta > Phyllodocida > Sigalionidae > Sthenelais > Sthenelais limicola. The sequence goes on from OW804101.1 coordinate 15,734,288, forward strand.
GGGGGGGTGTAGAACAATCACTGTCGCGGTTAGGGCTCTGACCTCCCCCTCCTCATACACCAACACCCCTTCCTCCTCAAACAAATCACCATTAGCCATCATAGCCAAGGTGATTATGAGGAGGGACTGGAAGGTGTAGGTTGAGAGAAGTCCGTCACTGGTGGTGCCCCTGGGTCGAACTCCCATGGTTGGGGCTGTGGTGGAGGTGACGGTGGGGGTAGGGGTGATGGTGGTGGTGATGGTGGTGGCGATGGTGGGGGTATACAGGGCAGCTTCCTAGGCCTCTGCACGGGTGAAGGGGGCGTGGCTGGGTTTGGTGAGGAGTCAGGCCTTTCCCTCTTAGTAGAGACTAGAGGGCGGAACACTTTGATCCTCTTTTCAGTGCATTCAGAGGTGGTGGTCAATGCCTTGGGTTTAGGGCACTTGGTTGGGGTCTCTACCCTCCCTCTTTTTGCCCTTGACCTTGTAACAGGACCTGGTGGTGGTGTGCGGGGGGGAGCAGTCTCCACAGCAACGGCTGGTGGCAGGGGTTGGCGCAATATAACTGGCTTAGGTGAAGCTAGTACTAGCACCTTCTCCCTCGGCGGTCGCTGCTGGGGTGGGCGTGGCACTTGTTGTGGTTGAGGTGGGTGTGGCATTTGGTCCTCGTCCTCCACATGCATGTGCTCATCCTCTGGTTGCTCTGCTCTCGCTTGGTCTTCCTGTTCTATCTGAATTTGAGGAGGCATGTTTGGTATTGGTAAATAAACAGTGTCGGGCACTGCCCTAGGCTGGGGTGGGGGAGGTGGTGGAACATGAACTTGTTGAGCTTTTTGGGCTTGTCTCCGAGCCTTATTTCTCTTTCCTTGACCCGCCCTCGGTTGCCTAGTTCTCAGTACATCCCATTCTATTTCCCCAGATACCATTTTTACCCTATCCCTATTTATATGCCTGCGTTCACCCTGGGGTCCCCTCATAGTTAGGGTGGTACCCCTTATCCCCATTATTACATAACCATGATCCCACTTGGGATCCAATGGGGCACTGGTGCCTGAAAGCACCACCACATGATCCCCTATTTTTAGATCCTTTGCATTTGCTCTGGCCCTTAATCTCTCATAATTAGCCACTCTACTGGCCTCAGTGCACTCAGCAGCTTCTCTGAACGCATCTGTTAAGGCCTGTAGGCGCTCACTGAGTACGGCATCTTCTGTTCCCTCTGGAGTGGGGAATATTTTAGAAAAGGGATATCTTGGATTGGTGCCGAAAGTTAAAAAATGTGGTGTAAAACCAGTTACACCAGAAGTGGAGACTCTATGTGCCCAGAGGGTCGGACCTAAATGGCTTTCCCACTCTGCTGGTCTTGCATTGATGAATTTTCTTAGTATATTTTTAAAAGTTTTGTTAAATCTTTCAATTTTACCGTTTGTCTGGGGGTGAAAAGCTGTAGAATGCCTTACTTCAGTGCCTATGGATTTAAGGTACCCTTCCACTTGCTGGTTCATAAACTCTAGTCCCCGGTCAGTGATGAGCACTTTGGGAGGGCCATACCTAGGTACATATTCATTAGCCAGATAATCAGCAATGTTTTTAGCTGCTTTGGAGGGTATGGGTTTGACTTCTACCCAGCCAGTTGCGTGATCTATTACAGTCAAGATGTATCTATTATCTTTATCAGAGACCGGGAAGGGACCACAGAGATCCATTCCCAGTATGTGACCAGGATATTTTGCTATTGGCATCGCAGTAGGAGGTACACGCGCCCTACCCACTCTGTTTACAGCACACCTAGCGCATCAGATTAAGACATTATAGGTATCTCTTCTCATGGTGGGCCATTTATAAGCCTCTTGGATCCTATCTAAGGTCTTCCTCATGCCTTGGTGGCCTAGTTAAGAGGGGGCACGCCTCACTACTCTATGCCTAGCTGAGGGTGGCAGGACCAGGCGGGGGTACACTGTTAAAACTAAGTGTATTTTACCGGAACAAACTGATTGTGCACCTGCACAAAAAAGCTTATGTGCCGGTTCTTAATGGCACCATCTACCCCTCCTCTCATTTCCCACCGCACCGTCACCCCACCGATGAATTACGGAACAGTGATCACTCAAGCGTGGTGAAGCCTTATGGGGCATTATTATTGGAATTGGCGTTATTGAAAGATATATGTTCTAGTCTCACTGTTGCGGTTCCCTTTTAGATTAGATGTATGATATTCTACCATGTTAATCATGTGCCTGAACAGCAAAAGAATAATAATTATACCATACAAATGCAAGTGTAGCACTTCAAGTTAGCAAATCAAATCAGACCGCGGTGTTCCTTTTGGTGCAAATACAATCAAAATGCTGGAATGATGAGAATTGGTAGATAGGCTATGTTGCATGATATTTGCTGGGAGGAAAAGATAATATCTCCAAATTCTATGATACATCTTTATAAATGTAATATCAATAATGTATTGTCTAAATCATTGGAATTTGCTTTTGAAAGATATATGACCCCCCCCCCCCCTTGCTCCGTAAACAGCCATTGAAATCCATATGACAACTCTAAAAACACTAAATATTTAAAAAAAAATCTTTTCGTACATATAAATCAGCCACATAACAACCTCTGTTAAAGATTCACCTTAGCTTTCAAACGTGTGAAAATGATGCCACACACCCATGAGTATAGGTGAGCGAAAGGGGCATTGCCAAGTGTTAAAACTTAAATGTGTGACATTGCTACTATACTTAGGTATAGGATAGTGTATTCACAGAGGCAATCGTTGGCACATAGAAATATTACTCTATCAAGATAGAATCAGGCCGGAATAGGCCTACACATCCCTTCCCTTCTTCCAGAACAAATATTAATATAGAAAGTGATGAGAGTCGGATATCCTGTTGTGTATATCCTGTTGCGATATCCTGTTAATGTTTATTCTCCCTCCCTACATGTTTAGGTATATGATATAGGATAATGGCTCCAATAATATTGATGAAATGAAAGAAAAATATACTGTATCGTGGCTCTATATCTTATAGAGATATATGACGTATGGGTACGGGGGGCATCATCCTGTAAGAATATCAATATAAATACATAATCATACAATTGTTTCACATACTAACAACAATCAACATGGCTCTATAGCTTATAGGCTGAACTACCAAACTTTTAATTTTCCACTATGACTCGCTCCCCACCTGCCAACACATACACAAGAAGCAATTCATGTGTATATTGTCTAATATATTGTCTGTAATAAATGGCATAGGAAGGATTTTTCCCTCCCTGTTTAAATCCTCCTCCCCCACGTTGTACACTGTTAGAGGATTATAACAAAAAGCCAGCCTATTACCACACATGTCTAGGGTGATTGATTATTACACTCAATTGTGATCAAAAGTGCTAAAAAGATTACAATCAAAAGTGATTATAGGACGATGCCAAGTACATATAGGTGTAAGATTTAGCGCGACAATATTCTGGAGCTACATGCCAGTGCATATTTGTATACTAGCAGGTGTAGCTCCATAATTGGAAGATAAGTAAAGCAACTGTTTTGCCGAAATTTATGAAATAAATACCTAGTATTGTTTTTAACCTAAGGTATAATTATGCTTGTAATGCGGCGGCCAGAGATTGGCTATTTGTGCAACAGAAAAAAATGGTAGAGAGATGAAAATTATTACTGTAGTAAGTCTATTTATTAGGGTGGTCGGTTGATCGGTTGGTTTGAAATTGTTCTGTGCCTGGTAGAGGTGAGAGGATAATTTTGAATAATGTGAGCTGTTGGAAGAGATTAAAGAAAATCTAAAGAAAACTGTGGTTTGAAGTATTAACTTCATTGAATTAATGCAACTCCTCTAATATCTTCAATATAGAATCAGAATCAGATGCTTAGTTCTTCCGTAATAAATTATTTTCGTCGGCCGCATCAAGGCGTTCAAATCAATATAAATCACCCGATTCTGTGTCCCCACATTTTTTTTTTAAATTCCAAAGTTATTCATTCACAAGATTCCTTTGTTGGATTGTTCCTATTTTTGGAGGGTATATTGCTTCACGTCATATGAATATGTGTATTAAATCTCAAGACATTGAATATATCATTGCGTTTTGAAGGTTTCTCTCAATATTTGTTGTAGTCGTTGTTGTTGTAACTATTATTTGCCTATTTTACAAAGGTGACAATATCGGTGGGTACTGAGCCCCCTACATAGGGAGGATTTCAAGCCTTACCTTAAAGATATTGGTTTTATTAAAGCAAAGGTAACAATACTCCCTAAGGTCGACAACAGTAGGGAGGCCTTTGCAACGAATGGTTTAAGTAAACAAAGTCTCCCCCGAAAGTCTCTCAATATAAACAATTGCTATTGTCACAAGACGTATAGATTGAATATCAAGAAAGACATCATTACCTATGTCTAACATACATGTGTAGTGAATATGGGTATACCAATCAAGCATTGATTGGGCTTTGATTGTTTTAGTGTTGTTTATCATGTTTGGACCAGTACAGGTTGAATTGGCTGCAGCTGCCCTTGCTGTGCTGGTCAAGCCAGGCTTTTGGATTCCCGCCAAAACTTACATGGGTCATATTCATTTATTCCTATATTACAGGTTACTCTTATCTAGTTGTACTTTATACCACAATTAGTGTGTTGGTCTTTCCGGATGTTCCGGCAAGATTCCTTTTATGTTCCATAACCTGTTATTACACTAGACCTTCTTTTACCTTTCCTTTACTTGAAACACCTTTATTGACTGTCTACCAAAGTTGCCTCTTGCCTCGATGTACTCAACCTTGTTACTCTGGCCTGGAGTGATTGTTCACTCTGGCTGAGTCATTGGGACCAAAGCTTGGGACCAAGATCAACTGACGGAATAGGTCTATGTGGAGGAATAAAGCCTGAGATATCAAAAGACTGTGTTACTGGTTTTACTTCCCCTTCGTTGAGATTGATAGTATTCGAACCTGGTTAGTGAACTAGTATTACTAGGCGGAAATCATTACAATTGGTGCCATGACTAGTTCTCAACCACAGACCTTGACTAGAGTTGATTTTCTGTCCTATATTTCTCCGTGAGAAATAGCACTGCTTTTGCAGAGAACCAGGTTTGCAGATGTCTGCTGGGAAAGATTCCCTGATACAGACTTTTGTGGACTCATATTCTCTCGGAGAATAGAAATGGAGAATTAAAGTGCCGTGTCACTGATAGCAATGACGGATCCTCAGGATTTGAGTACCGCTTCGGCGGAGATGCTGGCTATAGCAATTATAGCTAGGAATGCTGCCTGGTTGGATTGAGGGCCTTCAGTCAATGCAGTAGCTCCTAGTGCTTTGTGTGGAGATTTGTTCGGAGCCATAACTGGTACCTTTAGTGGTCAATAGTATGTTCCAGCAAATGCCTTCAACTCATTGAAAGATTGATTATGGTAGAGCCAGTAGAGGGAATCTGTAATGTTGGAAAAAAGAGAAATAAATTGCAGTATTCAGTGACATTGACTTTGGTTGACCTGAAGGTGACCTTTCCGCCAACAGATGGTTGTCCGTCTGTTGTGGTGTTGAGAGGCCCTGAGGAAGTAGTTGGACGTGTGACCTTCTCTAGGGAGACGTTGTGCTTTGGTGGCAAACATCGGTACCTATGAGTTGGAAACCGGCGTGGGTGCTGAGTCTGTGTTTTGTGTAAGTGGAGACAAACTTAAGGGAAACCTATGATGCATAGTGTAGCCAGTGCATTACTTCTACACATAATATCATTAGGTGTAGACATGGGGGCATGGATTCTACTTTCCCTCTGTTTGTTTCCGGGGACTCATTGCATTGCTCAGATGTTATGTTGAAGATCAAAGGGAGAAATTCCAGCGATCAATAGAAAAATCAATGTGATTTGGAGTAAACCCACTGTAAGGTGGCTACTGTGATTCCTCCTAAGGCTCCGTTGGTATGGGATGGAAGAGAGTGTGATGACCGAACGGGCTTCATAAAGAGCGAGGTGTGGCCCGGGGAATTGTCTGTGCTACCTAGTACTACAATTCAGGATTGTTCTGTGTTTGACACGGAGACTGGGGGTGGGGCTCTAGCTCCTGTAAGTAGTACTGAGCCTGGGGCTGTCCGCCAGGGATGTACGAAAGCGGTTCGGACTAGTCGAGCGGAAGAGACCACTCGTCTGGAATGGTGCCTATTCCAGGGACATACCTGTAGCGGAAGATTCTGGCGATATGTGCTGGGGTCAGGCAGGTTTCCAAGCTGAATCAGGGCATTTGGTGACAGTGGAGTGGGGTCCCATCACAAATGCGAGTGTTCAGAAAGTTCTGTTGAAAACCAGAAGGTGTTGAAGCTTCGTGATTGAAATATTGCGAATAGATGGTACGCTGCAGTATCGGTGAATGGGGATGTTAATGATTTCCTTTGTGGATCCGGGGGCTAGAACTGGCCTGGTAACAAAGACGTTCTACAACTCCCTGCATTGGCTGCCACCATTGGTTCCGTCCCTCTTGGTGTGCACGATGATAAACGATTTGCAGGTTACTGTGTAAGGTGGTGCGCTGTTCCTGTGGACGTTAGGGAAACGGATGTACCTGGTAACATGTTTGTTGGTGTTGGTTTTATCTGGCTCGGAGTCCAGAGTTCTGGCACAGGACTTTAATCTTGTGCATAGATGTTATTTGTACTGGTCAGGGAAATTGGCTTTGAATGCCAGGAAAGACGCTGTGATGATGCATCAGTGGCGTGCTGTTCCATCCAAGCAATTGAGCCCGACTAGAGCTTTCTGAAGGTTTTCACTGTGGGAGGCCTTGGTTTATATATCTTGGCTGGCGCTACGGCGACGGTGGCCTTTAGTAATCCGTCCGTGGAAACCCTACGTCTTGATGTGGACATGGTGTTGTGGGTGGACAAGTGAGTGATGTGACACTGCTGTTGTCTCCCACTACTTGTCCGGAGGGGGTGAATGTATCTCCGAAGAACAAAACATGTTCTTTGTTCGAGAGACCCTCCGTCTGTGAGAAAGAAAAAGCAGATAGTTCATGAGTAGCACCTCTCTTGAACTAGGGACCATCTAGGATATCTGGAGATGTCACGTTGACTATCTCTAGGCAGCTTGTACTAAATGCAGACCTATTTTGTTGACTGTGTTTGTTGGTTATAGCTTGCCAAAGATTTCCTGAGATTGGTGACAGCAAGATTCTACCTTGCTCAGAGAAAGTAGAATGAATTTCCATTGCAGAGCAGGCTGCTGGGAGGAAAAGAGCAGAAGGTTACAAAAACTGAGTAATTAATGACCTTCCAAGGAAGGGCTCTAATTTCTTCTGAGTTGTTTGAATCGCCGGAAAAGGAAATAGACCCCGGAAAACTTTGGTGGAACTGAAGCTTCTGAACCAATCTCTCTAAGCGAGGGAGAGGCCATGAAAGGCTAACAGTAGAACTATTAGTTGGATGGGAGAAAAGCTGAGCAAGGAGGAGCAATAAGATTGCTGGAAAATTGTAAAGAGGAATGGATGCGCCTTCCTCCAGGGTGGTTACAATTAGGATCTTGAGCTGTGTGTGTGCAAACTGAGAATTACAGTCTGATTCTCCCTAAAAACACAACGAGAAGTCGACTAAGTTGCAAGACGGAAAAGTTGCATCTATGTCCCAACGACACATGGGATTATTTGGCTCATGTGCCCGAGAAAAAGAACCAAACTTTTCCAACAACGAGTAGCTAAGTTTGTGAGAACTGTGAGTGGCTTGGAATAGGCCTATGGAGCATAGAGATTCTAACTTCATAGAGCTGTTATTTTCCTGAATCTAGGTTGAAATATGTAGAAATTGCTGCTAAATCCGTGTCATTATTGGCCAAAGTCATAGGAAATAGATTCCACTTTTGTCTCAGTGGAAGTATAGCCAGTTTATGCTCTCCCAGCCCTTTACACGGGAGGCGTAATGCTGTGCTAAGCCTGAAGACCGGGTAATGTATCCGGCAGGGAGGTTGGCGGGAGCGGTGGCGCTGTGAACAGGTGGCGTGTATTGGAACTAGCGTTGCATCGGTGACGCTGGCAGAAGTGCAACTGTACTTTCCGTGTTTCATGAAAACCATGTGCTTACTTCGCTCCCGACTTTCAAACCTGTAAGTATGCTTGTCTACGTTGTCACAAATGATGAATATTGCATGAAACATTGTTTAAATGACTCCGTAAGGTAAATAGCTAAAGAATAGATGACTTTTAGCTCACTGTTGATGGTTTAAATGAGGAATTGTGTTAAGATTTAGACACAAGTTTCGGTCGGTGGTGTTGCGAGACAGCTCACCGATGAAACAACCCATACCACCGTCAGTCGGAGCATTGAGAGTAGACCTATGCTATGAAACTCTGAACGGTTATATAGCTTATTGAATGGATTCTACGCTCTTGGCATTTATGTTTTAGACCTAGTAAGACTCCAAGAGTCATGACTAGTTGCTTGCGTTGCTCTTTTGGTAACTTTTACCTAATTTATTTGTAAATAGATGTTCTGCTTACATCCGTTCTGTGACTGTTTATGCTTATGTTATAGGACGGAGAACTCAAACGAAGCTGATTGATTGAGACTAAGTTGACCAATACGAAGTTCTGGAGCAATGTCTGCCAGAGACTCTTCCCTTGAGCGAGATTTGGAAGTTTCTGCAGGTTCTTCCGTCGAGGAGGTGGATCCCGTCCGTGAGGCTCAACTCTTGGAAGTTGGAAATGAGGAAGCCTCTGTGGCAGAAGCTGTTGGCACACTTGTGGCTATGCAGGCCTTGTCAGCAGTTGATTTTCCGTTGGTGAAGAAGAAATCTTCCAAGACAAAGGTAGCTCAAACCAAGCAGGTGGAAGCTAAAGGCAGAAGGCAATCTCCACCAGAGTCTACTAGGGTAAAGAATGCTCGTGATAAATCCATGTCTCCTATGAAAGCTGGGAAGGAGACTGGAGGACTTGAACGTGGTCGTGATAGAAATCCACAGAATAAGCCATTCCGTGAAGTTTCTGTAAATGTGGAACGGATGGAGGTAGATAAGATCGCCTCTCCGTCTAAGAAAACAAAGGCTCCGTTGAAAGCAGACCTGGTGGAGACTAGTGATACCAAGTGCAAGGATGGGAACACTGTCTCGGGTCCTGTGAAGCGGAAAAGAACGGTGAAAAGACTTCACCACCAGAGGGTTGAGAGAAGGCTATCTCAACTTTCAAATCTGGCTCAGGCCAAGCAGATAAGAAAGGCATTTGAGGTGGGAACTTCTGTGGTACCTATCAATCCTGCCGATGATGAACCTGGCAAGGAGATTTTGATGCCGGAAGAAAGTGAAGACGAGGAGGAAGTCTTCCCTGATGGTGGACAATTTATGTCTAGGTATGAATCTCGACGTTGGCCGAGTCTCCTACATAAAGATGCACTGGACCCCGGTACAAGACAAAAGGTGATCAATGCATTGGTCCTGTGGAAACCTGGATTCCGCTGCCCTTTTTCGGCTTGCCGGTACCTACCTATAAACCCTGAAGGGGTGAGGATCTTTGCCACTAGGGAGAGGATATTTAGACACTTCAGTGAAGAACACTGTCCTCACCTAGAGGTCTGGATCTGCCCGTTTGTTAGGTGTGGTCAAAAGTTGGACAGACGTGTGGAGTTAGTCCGTCATCTCCAATATGGCGAACTGTTGAAGCACCACCAGAATTTGGATAATGCAATTGACAAAGTACAAAGACTGGCTCCTATTCGAGAAGTGAATTCTGTCTTTGGACTAATGACACACATGACAAGTACGGATCTCCAGATAGTGAGAAGGTCGCATGGTGGAAAAGGCATTCCTGAGTTCTCCAAGCCTGGAGCTCCGGCAGCAGCTGCTGCTAGTGCCTCCGCCTCCCCTTCGCCGAATATCCCGCAGGAGAAGAAGAGGAAATGGAGAAAGAGTAGTGTGCGCTCAACTTGTTCTGACGACAGTAGAGCTGCTTCGCCTGTCCCTAAAAAGATGACTCCGTCAGCACAGCTAGTGGCGGAAAAACTTTGTGCGGACCTGCCACCACAAGCCAGAGTGACTGAGTTGACGGAAAAAGTAAAAGCTGAGACGGAATGTGTGCTGCAAGAAGCAGCAGCTGCGATTCTGAATGTAGAGACTGTAGTTGGTCGGGGGTTGTTAACACTAACAGCTCCCCTTGAAAAATTACAGATCACACGCGACCAGTTGGGCGAGTTTGCTGCTCTTCAGGAGGAGAACAGAACTCAAGCTCGACTGATCTATGACCTGAGACAGCAAATCCGCCTGAAAGACAATACAATTCTTACTCAGGTTGAGAGGATTAGCTGCCTTGGTGCGGAATTGGAGCATTCTAGGAATGTTGCTCCTGATTCTGGGACTGATAAAGTGGCTGGAGAAGACGGAAGATCAAACCAGCCTACTATCAACACTGAGAATGTGAGACGGGAGACCCTAGTATTCTCGCCTTCACGCCCATCTGCAAGTACGCAGCGGTTTGCTCAGTTGGGCAGAATTGTAAGCGAGTTTTTTGCCCAACCACAATCACAGGGAGATATGTCAGGCATGGCAGGGCTAATGTCCAGCATGCCTAATATGAGTTTCAATGTCCCTGAGGAGGCACTTGGTAAGCCACCAACACCTGGTAGGGATTGGGCTGAGGAAATGGAAAACGAGCCAATCCCGTACAGCAAGTTTCCTGAAGGTTCAACTTCAGAAACTGAGAATGGTTAAGTGACTTGGAACGCCCTGGATTGGAAATGGTTTTTGCCCAGGTGTCAGGCGCTGGACGGACAGTTTGATTTGATGTTTGCTGTGCTGAACCCCAGATGATTTAAGAAACCGCTGATTTACGAACTTGGAATCCCAGATGATTTAAGAAACCGCTGATTTACGAACTTGAAATGACGACCGCAGAAGTGATGATGACCCGTAATGGAAACGGACTACGGAAATTTGTTTTCCGCCGGACGGAAAGTAAATTAAAAATTACACTAGTTGTTGTGTTGCAAATGTGTTTTCGGCGATTATTCAGGACTCTCAAAGCTCCTTGTTGTCGCTGATGATGGATTTATTTTCCTTTATTTGCATTTAGAGATGTTGCGACCTACAGTTGTTATCAGAATAGTGAGGACACAAATATGCTCCTGCCTGTATAACTTGATTATTTGGTTGGTTAGGTTCGCATTGTTAATTCTCTTTTTACATGTTATTACTTTCCGTATTTTATGCCTATTTTGTATATTCACAGTTTCTTTTTAATAATTTATACCTCCGGAAAATTATTTCCTTTGGGGTAAAAATCTTTAAATTTTGGAGGGGGTATTGTAGTGAATATGGGTATACCAATCAAGCATTGATTGGGCTTTGATTGTTTTAGTGTTGTTTATCATGTTTGGACCAGTACAGGTTGAATTGGCTGCAGCTGCCCTTGCTGTGCTGGTCAAGCCAGGCTTTTGGATTCCCGCCAAAACTTACATGGGTCATATTCATTTATTCCTATATTACAGGTTACTCTTATCTAGTTGTACTTTATACCACAATTAGTGTGTTGGTCTTTCCGGATGTTCCGGCAAGATTCCTTTTATGTTCCATAACCTGTAATTACACTAGACCTTCTTTTACCTTTCCTTTACTTGAAACACCTTTATTGACTGTCTACCAAGGTTGCCTCTTGCCTTGATGTACTCAACCTTGTTACTCTGGCCTGGAGTGATTGTTCACTCTGGCTGAGTCATTGGGACCAAAGCTTGGGACCAAGATCAACTGACGGAATAGGTCTGTGTGGAGGAATAAAGCCTGAGATATCAAAAGACTGTGTTACTGGTTTTACTTCCCCTTCATTGAGATTGATAGTATTCGAACCTGGTTAGTGAACTAGTATTACTAGGCGGAAATCACTACACATGTATACACTGAGCGGGTAGCGAGGGGTAGCTATATACACCCATGTATATTTTTAGCACCCTTGCATGGATAGGCAAAGCTAACAATACACTGTTAGCGCTGCTAATGCATTGTTTTAGTTTCTAATCTAGGTCAACTGGGCCATGCCTGGTCTGTTTTTACCTGGGTTTTGTGCACACCCTTGTTTCGCGTGACCTAGTAATACTTTGTATATGTGACCATCCATGCTATCATGGCCGTTTTTGGACCATACCCAAGCCAACTATGCTGGACAGGACAACTTAAGGAAAAACCCAGGTGAGTAATATCTATTGCGTAACATTATTATACACAGTTTTCACTCACCATTGAACATTAGATTTCAAATAGTTTTTCAGTTCTGGCCGACCAAGGTTTATGTTTTACTGAATACAGGTGGTTGGATGGGGTTTGGATATGTATAGCCTATACATATAGGTTCTATAGGTTCTCTGTTATAGAGGAATGGGTGGCTGTCGTTAGCTCGTGTTTATTTTTGGCGAAAATGGTTTTCAATCAGAAGGTTTGCTATTCATACAGGGAACATCTCAACTTACACTGGTTTTCATAAGAGCCCTGTAATCTATTTATTTTACAATTGGTAGTAGGGCATCGTAAATTATACCATCTTATTTCATTCCATATTTACATTAAGTGCGTGATAACATAGCAATCTGAAGTATTAAGCTACACTTAGTCGTTGCGCCGGTGAGGAATAATGAGGTTGTGAATAAGATGAGTTGTAGAATTAATGAAAATGAGATGAGAGGAGTACAGACTATTTAGACCTATACTATAATGTTGTAGTGAGTATATGGAAGGCATACATTCCGCTCAATATGTGAGAATGATCGATCTGAATGTATAATCATTCAGCTAGTATATAGTATGAATGTAAAGATACCAATTCGGGTACATAGACAAAAGAATCACCGTAGGTCTAAACAATTAGACAGACAATCAAACAACTATATACAAATACAAGATATGCTATAAATGTGTCGTTGTGCTTACAATATCGTCATCCTACAGACAGGGGAAGGGGCAGGCAAGCAGTCTTTTATTTACAGCTGTGTCCTTCTACAGATATAATAATTCTTTGAGTCCTGTTATTGATTATCTATTAAATATTTCTTATAATTATATTCATTGTAGAATGCATATTAGGAGATCATTAAATCAAATATTGAATCAAATGTAATCATGTAAGTGTGCATAAGGAGGAGGGGTCAAGGAGAAAGAGGGAGTAAGGAGGGAGGAAATAGAGAGGGTGGGAAAGAGATATGAGAGAGAGAAAGGAAGAGGGGGAGATGAGAGGTGCAGGAGTAGGCAGACGGGGGGGGGGGGGGAGGGAGAGAGTGAGGGGGAGGGGAGAAGCCTCTGGCTATATCAAAATTGATATTTATTGCGCCAAACTGATTTTCCTTTTTTAATGAATATTAACCCAATTTGTCTGTTTTTTCAGGGGAAGTTCCTATCTCTGGTGATGGAGGTGCCCCTGCATAACTCACCTTCAACACCATGAATAGACTATGAAAACATTTCAAATCAAAGAGAAGGATGACAACGTAACATTTAGGAAATCTAATTCGTCTGCACCCATTGGAGAAATATGATTCACAAGATTTGGACTTCATGATAAAGACTATTGTACATGTTCCATGACGAAAATAAGTATTTTTGCAATGATGTAATAATCATTTTAATTCATGTTAAGTATTTTGCTTTATGTTTGTAAGATAAATATAGCCTTTATTGACCTCGAGATCAGAAGCTTTAACATGTGTAAATAACTTAAATAATGGTTGTAAGTGGATATATGATATTGAATTGTATATGTGTTGTGCACCACAATGTTTGTATTTCGAAATGAAACAATGATTTATCTGATCTATTTTTGCTGACTTTGAATTGATTGTAATACTAACAAATGTCACCTCCTAGCATACCCTCACCCCCTCTCGCCTCTCCCCTCATCCCTCTTGCCCTACCCTACTTGACTAACCCCCTCTCTTCCCTAATACTTGCCCTCCCTTCCACCACTTCAGTCCTGCCCCCCACATCTCCCCTCTCGCCCCTGCACTCACCCACTAACATATCCTCTCCTCCCTCTCCTCCATTCAGCCCCTTTCACCCCTGACTCAATCTCACCCCTCCCCTCCTCAACACACCCTCTCTCACACCCTCACACTATATCATACCTCCCCAACTCACCCTCTCTCATATCCTCACTCTATCTCACACCTTCCTCTCCTCAACTCAGACCCTCACTCTATCTCGCCCCTCTCTCTCCTCTACTCACACCTTCACCCTATCTCACCCCTCTCTCTCCTCTACTCACCCCCTCACCCTATCTCACCCTTCTCTCTCCTCTACTCACGCCCTCACCCTATCTCGCCCCTTTCTCTCCTCAACTCACCCCCTCACCCTCTTCCACCCTTCTCTCTCCTCTACTCATCCCCTCACCCCATCTCCCCCCTCCCGTCCTCTACTTACCCCCTCTCATCCCCTCACCCCATCTCACCCCTCCCGTCCTCCACTCACCCCTCCCATACCCTCACCCCATCTCACCCCTCCCGTCCTCTACTCACCCCTCTCATCCCCTCACCCCATCTCACCCCTCCCGTCCTCCACTCACCCCCTCTCATCCCCTCACCCCATCTCACCCCTCCCGTCCTCCACCCACCCCTCCCATACCCTCACCCCATCTCACCCCTCCCGTCCTCCACTCACCCCTCTCATACCCTCACCCCATCTCACCCCTCCCGTCCTCCACTCAACCCCTCTCATCCCCTCAACCCATCTCACCCCTCCCGTCCTCCACTCACCCCCTCTCATCCCCTCAACCCATCTCACCCCTCCCGTCCTCCACTCACCCCCTCTCATCCCCTCACCCCATCTCACCCCTCCCGTCCTCCACCCACCCCTCCCATACCCTCACCCCATCTCACCCCTCCCGTCCTCCACTCACCCCTCTCATACCCTCACCCCATCTCACCCCTCCCGTCCTCCACTCAACCCCTCTCATCCCCTCAACCCATCTCACCCCTCCCGTCCTCCACTCAACCCCTCTCATCCCCTCAACCCATCTTACCCCTCCCGTCCTCCACTCACCCCCTCTCATCCCCTCAACCCATCTTACCCCTCCCGTCCTCCACTCACCCCGTCTCATCCCCTCAACCCATCTCACCCCTCCCGTCCTCCACTCACCCCTGCCATACCCTCGACCCATCTCACCCCTCCCATCTTCCACTCACCCCTCTCATACCCTCACCCCATCTCAGCCCCCCCCCCCGTCCTCAACTCAACCCCTGTCATCCCCTCACCCCATCTCACCCCTCCCGTCCTCTTCTCACCTCCTCTAATCCCCTCACCCCATCTCACCCCTTCCGTCCTCCACTCACCCCTCTCATCCCCTCACCCCATCTCACCCCTCCCATCCTCCACTCACCCCCTCTCATCCCCTCACCCCATCTCACCCCTCCCGTCCTCCACTCACCCCTGTCATACCCTCACCCCATCTCACCCCTCCCGTCCTCCACTCAACCCCTCGCATCCCCTCAACCCATCTCACCCCTCCCGTCCTCCACTCACCCCCTCTCATCCCCTCAACCCATCTCACCCCCCCCGTCCTCCACTCACCCCTCCCATACCCTCGACCCATCTCACCCCTCCCGTCCTCCACTCACCCCTCTCATACCCTCACCCCATCTCACCCCCCCCCGTCCTCCACTCAACCCCTGTCATCCCCTCACCCCATCTCACCCCTCCCGTCCTCTTCTCACCTCCTCTCATCCCCTCACCCCATCTCACCCCTCCCGTGCTCCACTCACCCCTCCCATACCCTCACCCCATCTCACCCCTCCCGTCCTCCACTGCATATTCCAATGCAATTTGTATGGCAGACAAAAATGTGGATTTCTCACAATTTTCTATGGACATTTTTACAGCTTCATGGTCAAATAAGGGTTTTTGAGTATTCAAAATGGCTTCCATAAGATTGACAAAAGTTGTGCTGAAATAGAGTATTCAGTGATATTACTTCATATTCTATTTTTTACAAGATTTAGGCAATTTTAAAATTTAAATTTGGTTGAAATCTTTCTCTATATGGAGACTTGGCCTTGGTATATTTATGTCAGGATCTTCTAGGCATTGATGGTTCATTTCAACAAATGGAATATCATATTGCTGGAACAGTATGACGAGGACATGTTTCCTTCACATCTCAAAATGGAATGGTTAGATATAATTAAATATTGGTCTGTTTAGCTGGTTGTGATATGATATATGATACGAAGGGTATTAGATCTGTCAAGAACTAGTATTGGACCTTTGGTAATTAGATGTATACGTGATAATGAAGTACAGATATACATTTATATTGTATATATGTGTGTATGGGTTTGTTTTACAGATATAGGTCTAAACATTTAGTTTCATTATATTCTTATACCCTAGTATAAGGGTACCAGAGAAATGCTATGTTGTAATCAATATATTCAGTAATAATGTATTTTATTACGACCGCATATGTATTACAAAAATATGGATCTATTCTGGTCATGCTGGACACCTTAGTATATGGGTTACAGAGAAACGCAATGTTAAAATTGATGTATCAATGTATTTGGTCTCATTTGTTGATTTTATATTTGTAGGGAAAGTGGGTGGCAAATGAGTGTTTTCGTACCCATGGCTAATGTCAATATATATATGTAAGGTTATGAAATAAACGGTAATTTGTGAAGTAAAACGTTTAAAACATTGTATGTTGAATAAATATACCCCACATTTCTTATAGGGGTTATGGGTATGTCCCTACTTATAGGGACGATTCAAGTGGGCCTTAAGTGGTTCCACTTGTTGTAGTTTTGTTCTTCGTTTAGATTATTTATTGTAAATATTGACTTTGTTCTTTTTGTGGTTTCGACTGGAGAGTCTCACCAGACACTAGTTTTGATTGCTCCAATACAGGAGTTTTGTTGTTGTAAGGTGTTTTCAGTTTGGACCGCAACATTGGATATCTATTATGAGTACCTCTAATTGGGAATTATTGTATATCTGGTTGTTGTTAATCATGGTTATTGTTAATCATAATATTGGTTCAATTTCAATTTAATTCGAATTGAATAATAAAGGAGTAAACTTCATATAATGTAACCATTCTCTTGTCTTCTCTTGCTTCAATTTCGCTGATATTTCGTAGAGTACAGTAATTGCAATATAATATTGGATATAAACGAATCATGATTAAAGCTAGTATTTTCCGTTTTCACCCTGCTGCCCCCCCCCCCTCCCAATAGCCAGTGCAATGATTGCATAAAGCCTTCATAAACCGGCACAGTGACGCCAATTACCTGCACCCAGCTACCTGCACCCAGCTACCTGCACCAAAGCTACTGTAGCACCGGCACAGTGCCGCCCGCTACCTGCATGCGGCAACGGCACAAGCCTGTGTATTACCTGAACACACATACCGGAACAATAGTACGGAACAGTGCAGGCATATATGCGTCCGGTACTGTTCCGGTATTGTGCGGATCACCACCGGCCACATCGTTACAGTGTAGGCTGGCTTGCCTGGGGGAGGGGTGAGAGTGAAAAGCATGCCATCAATTATGGTGTAATCCCCCTCCTCCTCCATCCCCTGTTGAAATTGTTCCAACTCCCTCTGTTCTAAACGTATTTTGTCTTTCTCGAGTTTATCAAATTCCCAAGGAATTTCATCTATCTCCTCCAAGGCACAGACTTCAAGAGAACTGAGAGTCGGCCCTTCCTTCTTGGGGTTTGTTTTTATTCGAGAAAGCATGTCTGCCCTGATATTGTTTGCCCCTTTTCTATACTCAATGGGAGCCCCAAACTCTGCTATTAATACTGCCCATCTTTGAATTTTGGTGTTTTTAACTTCTCCCACAAACAGAGACTTTAAAGGCTTGTGGTCAGTGTAAATTTTGAATTCGCTACCCTGTAGGTAAGGTCTGAGCCTATTTAAGGCATATACAATTGCATAAGCTTCCTTTTCAATCGTAGCCCAATTGAGTTGTGGGCCAGAGAGTTGTTTCGAGATATACTGAACTGGCCTCTCTATGCCTTCACTATCATACTGGACCAATATGGCCCCAATTGCGTAATCACACGCATCGCTATAGACACGATAAGGCTTATCCAACTGAGGGTGCGCCATTACTCTATCTGAAGTTAGTAATTCCTTCAGAGTTTCAAATGAGTTTTGCTGCTCTTCCAACCATTCGAACCTGGCATACTTTTTGGTAAGTTTGACCAAAGGATGAGCTACCTTAGCATAATCTGGGATACATTGACGGTAATACCCAGTCATTCCTAGGAAGGAGCGAATTCCGCTCACATCCTCTGGAGGTAGCATATCCCTGATAGCACTACATTTATCTGGGTGGGAATTAATTCCATCTTTTGAAACTTGGTAGCCGAGGAGATATACCTTCTCTTGTTTGAAAATACATTTACTCTTTTTGACTGTAATTCCGTATTCTTCTAATTTACCAAACACCAGAGCCAAATGGTGATCGTGCTCCTCTTCAGATTTGGAATAGATTACAATATCATCTATAAAAGTCATGCAAAATTTGCCGATAAATTCCGAAAACATTTTGTTCATGGCCCGTTGGAAGACGGCTGGTGCGTTAGTGAGTCCAAAAGGCATCCTACGGAATTGAAATAGGCCCCTATGGCACACAAACGCTGTCTTTTCCATGCTATCCAGGTCCATCTCTACTTGCTAGTAGCCGCTTTTTAGGTCGATGGTGGAAAAGACAGTTGATCCTGCTAAACTGTCAAAAATATCTTGAATATTGGGAAGTGGATGGGCATCCTTTTTGCTTACAGAGTTTAGTTTTCTGAAATCGACACAAGGTCTATTGCTCCCATCTTTCTTTGGGACCAACAATATCAGGCTTCCCCATGCTGAGCTGCTGGGTTCTATTACTCCCAGCTCCAGCATCTCATCTAATTCTTTATCTACAAGTTTTCTCTTGGCCAGGGGCAAACGATAGGGGCGTTGATTAATTGGGCGCGCATTTCCAGTATCTATGTGCATTTTCACATCTTTAAAAGTACCTAATTTTCCCTGCTTTCCTATGCCAAAAACAGCGGGGTATTTTTCTTCCCATGCTTCTGCCTCTGTGTGGATAGAGGCGAATTCTTGATCCGCACTACCCACTTGTTGCCTTCTGTAACTTTTTCCTTCCAAAATTACCTTTCTTTTTCTGAAGCTAATCTGGGCATCTAATATAAATAAGGCATCATTCCCCAGAAGCAGTTCATGGTGAAGTCTTTTTACAATATAAACTGGAAATGAGCTACCCCCCAAGTTAACTATCGCCTGCCCTTCAGTTTTGAGATCATGACCAGAGAGTGATTTAAGAGATTCTCCCTTTGTCAATACGAGAGGCCGATGATGGGTTTTGCAAAAGGCTCTCCATACATCCATTCTCATTAGACTCCTTGACGCGCCGGTATCAATGAGGGCACGCATCTCCATCCCTGCCACTGAGATGGAGAGACAGAACCTCTCATCCGGCCTTTCTATTCCCCCTGGTTAACATATTTGGCTGGCTTTTGAGTGGTAGAGGCCATCTGCATGGCCGCCACCACTGCAGCCTGTACATGTGCATAGCGGTGGGAACATTCTCTTACAAAGTGTCCCTCCTCCTCACACTCATAACAGACATTTTTACCCCTAAACCTTTTCCCTCCTCCCTGCTTATTTTTTTCAGGTCCTGGATTATCATTTCCCTTCCCCTTCCCCTTCCCTTTCCCTGGGTGATTTACTACCTGAGAACTGGCAATCGGGGGTGGGGGATAGGACGTGTTGAAATATGGGGGATACATAGGCAACATGGGTGTCTGAAAGGGGTACTGGGGTGCTGTACCTGATTGGGGAACGATCACTGTGGGGTTGGATGGTTTCCCTGTCTCCATCCTTTCTACCAATTTTGTTAGGTAATTCACCTTTGACTCTAAATCAGCTATTAGCTTCCAGTCTGAAGCATCGGTAGGATTCGGCCCAGAAGGTGCCATTCTCTTAGGTAGGATAGCCCCAATTTCCATTGGTTCATCCTTCCTCTCCCCTCTGGTAGGTTGCCCTGCCAGAGCGAAGGTGTGAGCAGCAGCTGAGGCTTGTCTTATTGCCTCAGCCAGGGTATCAGGGCGAGCAGCAAATACGTCATGACGTATCTGCTCATCCCTGAGTCCCAACACAAAATTCCTAACCAACGTCTCTTGGACTATCTCGTGGTCAAGATTATCCACACTATAAGCCCTCTGAGACGCTAGCTGGAACTTGCGTCCGTATTGCTTAGCATCCTCATATGGGAGCTGATAGAGGTCGGTGAGCCTTGTTCGAAGCTGCTGTTCCTCCTCTTCTTTCATGAAGAGGCGGAATATCTCAGCCCTCGCCAGATCCCATGTCCTTTTGGCCGGTACCTGCAGGAATCCTGCCACGCACCTCACTAGAGGCCCGCTGGCAAGAGTTCCCAAAAGCTCTAAAGTGAGCGTATAATTTGCTACACAATAGGCCTTTGCCCTGCTTATCCCATCTAGCCACTCCCTCAAAGTGTCCTTATTGGATCCATCATTTACACCTAGCATGGCCCCATGGCGTTCCATGCGCCTTCTGACCTCTTTGATAGCTGCAAACCTGGCCCTCCTTTGACCCTCTTCAAGATTGGCCAAGTCCGCAGCATTGAGATCCCAATTGATGTCCGCCATGTTTTACACTTTGATGAGAGAGAATAATAATAAAAAAAAGAAAACTAGATGGCACAAGGTACAGACTTATAACCAACAGAACCCAGAACCTAGCAAAGTTTTACCCCGAACATTACTCACCCACTCTCCTTGTATTATGAGTGTTTGAGTGTGATCATTCTCCCAACCCTATACAGTGGCCCAGATCCACCCTCCATACATCCCATAAGTACAATTTTATAAGCTCAATCAGAGTTTTAGAGTTCCACTCACCTACTCTTCCAGCTCATCTTGCCTCGACTAGGCTATGTCTCACTTCCAGTCAGAAGATTGGGTTGTTGCTCAACTTAGCAACTGAGTCTCTTAGTGGTTCGCCAGTGTAAAGAAGTCTAAGGGTCTTAGCCCATAGGTTCAGTAAGGTGAAGAAGTGAGACAAGAGTCTAGTGTAGCAGCAGTTCGTCCGGATTCGGCCTAGGCAGGTGTGACTCAGCGAGTACCTAAGACCTCATCCATCCATTTATTCATATTCCAAAATCATGAATTATTCATAGAATCAAACCCAAGAATTATTCCACTTGCTCTTCCCCCTCTCTCTAATTGGTTGAGGGAGAGAGAGGATCTTCCTTGCCCACACACTGACCTCTGCTCCCCATGCAGAGGCCATGAGCTGAGTGCATGCAAGTTGGATCCCTCTCCTGAACCTTCCCCCTCCCACCCCTTACTCATAGATCCCCAAGGCTCGTGCCTGCCCCCCTCCCTCTTAGCCCTTCCCCCCTCTTGATCAACCCAGAGCAGTGGATACAGTAATGAGGTCGGGCTGGGGTGGGGTGAGCTCTGAGTAGCTCATCTCCCCCTCCCTCCTGGCCAGGCAATGAGTGGCGTGCATGCCCTGACCATGATCAGGGCTAAATAGGTCGGAGCTTGGACCCAAAGAATTCAGTTCTTTACAGTGTAATGGGAGGGGGGGGTCATTAAAAAATAATAAGATAAAAATTACCAAGGGACAGAATGGGAAGCCATATCATTATAACCATTAACCATTATATCAAACCATTATATCAACATGTACCCAATAATGACAGATATTGATAGAATTGAATTAACCTTCATCTTCGTTGACATCAGCATCTTTGTTTACATCAAGACACCTGTCATGATTCCTATCATGGCGCAATTTGCATATTTCTACACGCTGTATTTTCCAACCCACATGGGTCATGACTATATTTTAGAATGCAAAATTATTTAATTCTGCACTGTCATGTACATTTATTTTGCTTACTGTTTTGCAGTAAATTACTAAATTACTATTGCAGTAAAGTATTCAATTATTTTTTTTAATTTTGCAACTCATTTATCTGCCCTTATACTATTATCGTTGGAGAACTATATTCATTCTATATCAGCCTGATACAGCTGTTGTATTGGCCGCAGGAATGAGTTGCGCTCTCAGTGTTAACTCAATGGGCCATGCGTATTGACTACACTCAAAGGTGAAATAAAGAGGGTAAAATGGCGGTCATGGAGTACCAAAGAGGGGGTAAATGGGGGGTCATTCAGTAATATAGAGGGTAATATGGGAGTCATGGAGTACTAAAGAGGGTGTAATAGGATGTCATTCAGCAAAATAGAGGGCATAATATGGGTAATGGAGTACTAAAGAGGGTGTAATATGTGGTAAAGAATTGCATTCTTTTGGGTTGGTTTACCAGCCCCTTGGCTGCCCTCCCTCCCTTCCCCCCCCCCCTCTGCCTGGATCTTGGCCGCCATGCGGGGTCTGGGTGGGGAGGGGGACGGGGGAAATGCTTGGACACTTGTTGTATGTGTAAACCTGTTGTCCTAGCAACCTGTCCGATCTAGTTATTGTTCCCTGTCCAAATCTAATCAGCGGGTGGGGGGAAGGGGCTCTGGGGAGGGAGGGGGACTATATGCCTGGGTCAAGGGTAAGGAAGGGGACGGGGGGCTGAGGCCAAGGACCAACTATCACGTGGACAATGCATGACCTTAGCATGTAGGAGAGCTGGAGGGTCAAGTCCGCTGGATAGAGGGATCCCTCTCAGCCAATAAAAAGGGGACAGCGCCAGGAGAGCATTGCTAGAATCCTTTGTTCCTAATGAATTAATTAACC
Source organism: Sthenelais limicola (assembly GCA_942159475.1). NCBI lineage: Eukaryota > Metazoa > Annelida > Polychaeta > Phyllodocida > Sigalionidae > Sthenelais > Sthenelais limicola. Next base: position 15,757,011 of record OW804101.1, read on the forward strand.
TGCTTGACTATAAATAAAGGCACAAGCCAAGCACCCTGCTGCCTGGCTTGTGACGATCATCCAACTGACTTCTCTGACTTCATCATTTATACTAGAACACCGAATCTCTGGGCAAATTGCCATCAACATTCTCACAATGTGTCATGGACTAACACAGAGGGAGTAATGAGGGGTATAATGTAGGTCATGAAGTAACATAGAGAGTATAATGTGGGTCATAGAATAACATAGAGGGTGTAATGTTGGTCATGGAGTAATAAAGATGGTGTAATCAGGGTCATGGAGTAATATAGAGGTCATGATGGGGTAATGCAGCAATGACGGGGCATAATGGGTGTCATGCAGCAACATATTGTAAGGTTGTGAAGCAAGAAGTCAAGGCTTTGGTTGGTAGAATAATCGACCTTTACTGTGCGTAAAATCTCAGCTTATGTCCTAGCCTGGCGGCCTCGTTCTCTCCTCCCGCCCCCCTCATTGGCTGCGGCCCCCTCTCTCTCCTATATATATATATGACCCATTCTCACGAAAATAGTGCAGCATGTCCTAAAAGGGTAAAAATTATATTTTGTTTGATCGATCTGAGAGTAAGTAAGTTTAAAGGTAATATATAGACGGAAGTATATCTGAGTTTGCCATTAAATTAGACCAATAGTTTTTGTACAGGAGATTATTAAAGATTGATGTAGAAAATTTGGTGAAAAAACGTCGCACACCCCTATATCAGTTAGAAAAGATCATTTCTCTAATTAATTTATATATTATCAATTATTTCTATCACCATTCTCTAACTAAATGTTTTCTTAATGTAATAGCCAAGAAAGGTTTTTCTTTCCTGTATAAAAACTTTTCAAATCAGGGACAACAAAAAAAGTCAGAAACTGGATTCCCATATTGATCAGATGAAACATTCTATCATTGACTGTATCTTTATTCATTATTCTCAAAATATTCTCATTATTCTATTATAATATAATCAAATATCATCTTTTGCCCCTGGAATGATTAGTTAACAACATTTTTGGTAAACTGTCCACATTTAAGGGTTCAAATATGGGCGACGTTTTTTCTGAGTGAAAAAACGTCGCCCAATCTATGTCATATTAAGTCAAATATATAAAGCTTGATTGTTATTTTTTGATGATTTTTTAACATGACTGACCCCATTTTAGACCGTTTTAGCATTATTTTTTGAAAATTTGTCATTCATGACAATATCCACTCAAGGATGGTGACGTTTTCATGCAGTAGAGTAGTATATGATGTGTCACCGAAAAATGAGTCACAAATGACAAAAGTAATATTATTCAAGGTGATTAAATCATCAGATTTCTTTCTTGGAATATTCTTAAGTTTGGGGTGCTTCGTGCTATTGATCATATCAATACCTGTACCAAATTTTAGGACAGTGTATTAAATATATCTTTCAATTTCTAACATCATCCTATGGAGTATATTTAGCTACTTAACTGGTAATTACCATATCAGAACTATTGCAAACTTTTTTTCAAACATGAATACATGAATACATCAAACATAAAAAAATATGGAATCATTTCTTAGATGTCCTTAATGTTTTCATCATTGGAATCCACTTGATCATATCTTTTCAATAATTATGATATCGCAAAATCCATTTTATATGACTTGTAACTCATTTTTCTGAAACACATCACATCAATTAATGGAAAAAACGTCGCCCAATGAATACAGCCCAGTATTTAAATCAGGAAAGATATTTTGAGGTTATTTTGTCAAGTAATTCTTAAAGCTAACCATATTTAAACATTAGGAGGAAAATAATTTAATTTGGCTAATATTTGGAAAAATATGTGAAAAAACGTCGCCAGGTGGCGACGTTTTTTCCACTGATTATCAGGGTTTCTCCTGATTGTAAGGAATAGGTATCTTCCAATGGTGGTATATGTATGTCTCCATACCTATGGTTATGAAATCAAACTATTTAGAGAAAATTTATTTAATAATTATAAAAAGCACAGCCATTTTGTCTGGCGACGTTTTTTCACCCCAATTTAGCCATTTTCTTATGGATTAAGTTGGGAGCATAAATTCTGCCAATATATTTAAACTTAATATATCATTTTGTTTGGTTTTCATGTCCTATTCTATGCCAAAAATGTTATTCATGTATATTAATTCAATTGGATTGTTTTCTATAATAACTATAAGTTAGGTAGTGATTATTTTTGTATTTCTCCTGATTAGATTGTACATAACTAATAAAGTATACATTATAGATACACAAAAGTGTACATTTTATTGATGCTCGTGTAAAGACGGATGCATCTGGTCAATCCATTTGTCTCTCAGATCAGAATCGACCAGGTTATTGACCAACAAGTGGAAAAAATGGGGGGTTGCACCACTTTCGTGAGAATGGGCCATATATGGTCCATTCCTACGAAATAGGCCCAGTGCCCTTTTCCCTACCTTTGTGCCCTCTACGCCTCATATCTCAGTGTAATATTCATTGATATTAAAACAAATCATACTGACAGATTCCTCTTGGCATCAGAATTCCTCTGATATATACATTATTATAGGGCTGATGGATATTTGATGTATAATGCACTTGTCAATTGAATCCCCCCCCCCCCCACACACACACACGGGTAGGTAGGGGAATGTCTTGGGCCTTTTGGGAAATTTGATGAAATCCCCGACCCCCCAGGGCAAGAAATTCTTGTAAATCCCCAACCCCCTGGGGCACATTTTTCGGTGGACATTTTTTTCAACAGAAACTATCATTGCAAAAATATAAATGCTATTATGGCTATGATTTTGATAGAAAAGAAAACACTTTGAATAACAACTCAGGAGACAGTCTTAGTGTTGAGGTATAAATGCATGGTAGCATTGTTAAACATCAATTTATTTATTACATATTTTATATTCCAACTAGTTTAGAATGATTTATCAGATGCACTGTGAATATTTAGAAAATTATTGCAAGGTAATAATTTTGTTCACCCCATTTTTCTTAAAATAATAAATTATAAATGAAGGATCATTTAATTGTCTAGCGCTATTTTAATTTTATTTCTATCTAGGTATTCTTATGATGGCATTAGTATAAATTCATTAATTCATATATTATATTCTGGCTCTGTGTCAAAATGTGTTGGTGTAGGTTTTATATGCTAAATTGATAATACTACTCCTGCCATGAACCCTACAAACCCTACCCACAAACTGCAATATGATATTTGTATTATGGATAATGCCTTTGCTATAACTAGAAATGAAGCAAAAGTCGCTATTCACAATTTTGTCACCATTCAACATATTTTTAATGTGTTTTATAGATTGCACCATAATAATGGAAAGAATCGGTGAAATTAGATTTTGTGACATAGCCATATACATGTATTGAACATCAAAATTTTAACTCCCATAAGAATTTGTTCTGCTAAATCAATTCTTCCTAAACACCTGATATTTTAAGATAATCGAAAATTCTAACAATAGTTATTGTTTGTCTGATAAATTTATTCCACCCAAACACTATGTCCAGAGGGACATTATTCTAAGTTTGATATAACAGTATGTAGAGAACAAATTAATTGCACATTCTAAAGATTCATAGTTCACAGTAAGGTAATTTATCAATCATTATTTCAAATCTGATGGTATCTCAAAATCAACCTTTTGTGAATTATGACTCATCTTCCTGTGGCACATCACATTTTTCCACAACAAAAAATGTTTACAAAAAAAAATAAAAAGGTTGGCATGTGCAGAGAGAGAAGTGAGCAGTATGAAAGTGAAAAAATTGTTTTGATAATCCAGAAATTAGTGAAGTTATAGTCCTTCAAAGTTACCTACCTACCTCAGGCTCTGCTTAGTTCAGCCATTCAACTAATGTCTACATAGCATATTAAGTCTAGTTCAGGTGTGATGATGGCCCCACACAACTAAAACCCAGTCATGTTCAGGGTTGACACTTTTGGTGTATATATAGGGGGAGGTTTGTAACTTTAGACCGTACTGCCTAGCCAAGCTCATGCCCGCTGAAAACCACCAAAACTCTCTTGGGAACCAAGGTGTTATACGTAGGGTAACACAAATTGATAAGGAGACGTAGCGTAGAGTATTGTAGCATAGTTCATTGTAGTAAGATGTTAAGAGTATCGTAGCGTAGTTTATTGTAGTGTTATAGAGTCAAAAGTTAGTATCTCTAGACAGTTCGTCCTTTTGACGATTTGTTTTACTTAATTAATATTAACTATATGGATGTGTTATATCAAGTGATGATTCGCCCTTCTGGCGATTCGCCTTTTATTCTTCTCTATAAACTGGATGAATGTACTTCTGAGACGATTGTATTTTATGACGACTGTACTGGGGGACGATTTCCTCCTATGTATTGTACTCTGTGGATTGGATTGCTTAAGGTCCGCATTTTTGTTATGAAAGCATGAGTTTGTAAAATGAGAAGACAGAATAAACCATGCTACAAAACTAGAAGGTGGTTACGTCGATTCTACTAGGATACTGAATCTAGCCAATTAATTCACTAAGAGACGTTCTCATGAATAACTGGTGATTCAGTATTATCAGGCGAGAAGCAACTAAGAGATTAGACGAACAAACATATGATCTTTTATTAAGATGAATCCGGTAAGACAAAACATCATGGCGTACTCAACATCTTAATCACTTGAACATTTGTGGGATGACCAACCCCAGGGGGAAGACCCCCTTCATCTGTTAGGCCAACGAACAAAGGAAAGGCGAAACCGTATCAGTAGTAAGATGTTAAGTCAAGTGTGAGGGGTCACAGCCCCTCTTATATACGAGGGGAACATGGAAATGAAATTAAAATTTTAGATATGACCTTTTATGTAACCATAAGGTATAACAAAGGTTTATCTGGGGATATGTTCAAGACACTGTATTTGCCCCCCACTCACTTGGGAATAGATAGCAACACCTCTGCTGTAGAGTGGACACTGGCAGACATTCTCCCACCCTCCAGTTGATACTGCTGTATACTAAAGGAAATCCCCGCCTGGGTTGGGGAATGATTTCTCAGACATTCCCCTACCATTCCCCTACCTACCCGTGGGTGGGGGGGTGGGGGATTCAATTGACAAGTGCATAAAACCCTTTAAAATCAATATTTTCATAGAAAAATGTCAATAATTAAACATTTGGAACTTGGTGATTCAGAATTTTACATCAATTGGTGTTTTTTATATCTGATTAATTTTGCTTAGTCACCAGGTTCGAATTTTAATGCATTTTAGTAGCCAGTCTTACTTTTTACCAAAATTATAGCACAAACAAAATTAAAAATTTTTTTTTTTCATTTTTACATCGCACATGTTGCTCACGTTCATGCAATGAACTTGTTGTATGGTACAAGAATAAAGATCATTTGATATATGATCAAACCAATCTCTAACATTTGATACCTGATGTGTCTCTATAGGACTGTTAGTGAAGATGTTATGCCTGTTTAAAAAAATTAAATAAGAAAATGGCTAATTATGTGTGTTTTACGTCACCACATTCACTGATTGTGCTTTTCCATTCTAGTGAAAAAAATCATTTATGATTAGTATGAATTGTTTGGGCAATCAATTTTCTTGCTGTCTAGGCAACATGAATGGTCTGAACAGATATATCTTGTGTGTAGAAGCAAAAAATACCTGTTTTTACGTCGCACGTTGCACGTTTTTACGTCGCACGTTTTTACATTGCCCATTGCATTTGCTTAATAGAGGTAAAACAATTTAAGATAGAAAGTTGTAACATGTACCAGACGAACCACAATAATATCAGCTTTCTGCTGATATAAAATCATTCATATCCCTTGACTAGTCTGAACAGAAATGTATTTTGCATAGAGTGGAAAAACACCTGATTTTAGGTCACACGTTTTTACATCGCACGTTTTTAGGTCGCAACATTGGGTTGATATAGGCAAAACTGTTTGAGAAAGAACGTTGTAACATATTGTCAGCTTTCTCCTAATATATAATCATCCAGATCCCTTGAATGGTCTGGACAGAAATATGCCTTTTGAATAGAGAGAAAAACAAAGTTTGCAATGTTTCTGGATGGATAATTATCAGTAAAGTAACTAAATATACTCCATATGAATGCCTTCAAAACGCAATGATATAATTGATACAATGTCCCGATATTTGTTACATGGATTTACCTGACTATGAGTGGTACACTCACTAAAAACCAGAACACTTCAATAAAGAGATCTTATAAAAAAAACACTTTGAAAAATATCAATTTTGCGACTTGTGACTCATTTTCCTGAAACACATCACATTTATTGATTTAAATATTCAAAATGAACATTTTCGGCTATAGATTCTTAGGTAATTGACTCTGGATGTCATTTATTTCAGGATTATATAGAGGAGAATATGAGTTTTTAGGAAATATTATCCCGAAACCTCTTATATTTAATCTAAATTTTACTTTTTCTCAGACCTACTATCCCTACTTGCTAAATATGCGTATCTGAAGCATCGGCATTCCAGGGGTCGTAGTAAGCATCGGGTCAGTAATAGTACCTCAATCAGTCTACTCATCCACAACCAATCAACACTCGATCATCCATATAATACAATTGTAGAAGTAAAAACAAGATAAGAGTCTTTATCTTAAATAATTATCTTAATAATAGAGGATCGATTTCCATACAAATAACATGTAGGAGACAAGAAAAAGAGCTACAAAGAACATTTGTTTGATTGTAATGTATAACTTGACTGGTATTTTGTAAATAACTTGAAACTATATAGGATATTTGTAATAAGTATACAATTACATTGTATCACCAGTAGTGAATAACCTCAAGGGGAGGGGCAGGGTATTAAGGGGATGGGACGGGAGAGGGAGAGGTTGGTTAAAAAAGCTTTCGAAAATGTTTGAAACATAATTGATAATTGTATTCATTGTAGAATGCATGTTAGCAGATCATTAAATAAAATATTGAATCGAATGTAATCATGTAAATGTGCATAAGGAGGAGGGGTCACAAAGGTAATATAAGATAATTAATACAGGTATTATAGTGACTCCCCTTTTTACCTTGTCCATGTTGCTGCATGACCCCCATCATGTTGCTCCATGATCCCCATTACACCAGCCATAATTATTACTCCATGTCCCACATTATGTCATCTATGTTACCCTCTGTGTTATTCCATGACCCACATCATGCATTTTATGTTTGTGAATGACCCTTCCCTTTACACCCTCTATTAAACTCCATGACTCATATTATAACCTAATTATACCCTCTATATATGTTGCTGCATAGAATAGGGGATTTACATCTTCATTGTGAAACTATGGCCATGATCTAGAACACTTCCATGGTCCCCATTAAATAGTTGCAGCACTGTTACATGACTGCTGTTGCTTCCACATCTAGCACCATTTGGTTACTGTTGTGATCAAAGGTTTTTACAGTTGTTCTTAAAGTTTTTTGGAGAATAAAAAAATTGACATCAATTTAGCAACCAATACACAATACCTGTTATACAACCCAACTTCCACTAAGTTCTAGCACACAACCAACAAACCATACATTTTTATTTAATAGGAGGCCAATACAAAATGGGAATCAAACAATTTCATGATTCTCATGCTCCCGAATTATTTCATATGGCCCCATATGGTAACCTAGTGTACCTTTACAACAATTCCGTGTGACTCATAAGTACTGGAAGCATAAACTCTTTTAAGTCAAACATGATGGGTAAAATTGCTAGAAACTGTACAATTCGCCTTCAGCAATCCTCTCTAATAACCCAGAATTAAGACGAAAATCAAGTTCAAAACTCAGTTCAACATAACCAAACAGACTGTTTGACTCAAGGCATTATCAAATATATTCAGATACATCTAGTATTGACCATTTTTCAGTCTTAATTTAGCAGAATTATCTAAATGTGTAGATCTGCTGATTGTACATTTTCTGAACATCTGACCCAAATCCGCATGGCGAGTGTGACCTAAGCCATACCCATTAAAGATCGCACTTGTACACATAGCAAAGTTTTTGACATGTTGCACTTAATAGTGATGTTAAGAAACCTATCTAGGGCATGAAAGACTATATATATGGCAGTCTAGTTTATTGAAATAAGAAGCCTCAACTTCTCCTCACTGCATCGTCACCAATAGAGGCTAAGGTCATGGGCAGGATGTGTCAAGCATGACTTAAGAATTTATACATTTGTATCTTGTTACTACCATAGTATCGTACGGAAGCCCATGGCTGCCACCTTGCCTCTGGCCTGTCACCCCTCACCTCTCTCTTTCCTATTCACGCCTCTCACCTTTTTGGTGTATGGTATGAGCAGGTGTGATGATCTTGATAACTTAATCTGATGTATTAGCCAATAAGCTTGATTATCATTTCAAAGTGCAACAATAGGGATGTGTTTATTGTTATTGTGTTTATAGTATGTTGGGTGTATCTTGAATATATTTGTATTTTTTTATATAGGTTCCACTTTTTTGCTTGCCAGCTGTAGAAACGTCGGCGCTGTGTCTATAAATAGAATCACAACACAAACACAATTCTGTCTATTGCCACCTGAATTTCCGGCGAACTCACGTACACATCGCGGTGATTTTACGCTCCCGCAAATTGATAATAATCACTATTACCCATCGAAATACATTGCCAAGATGTTGAAATTGCAAAAGAACATGTTTTTCTACCCCCACATATGTAGTTTTATCAACACTGATATTTAAATAAGGACGACATGAGAGAAACTTAACATTGCATAAGTGAACAAGAATTTGACAACTTTTCAGCGTGACAGCATTGACAGATCTAACATCAACTGAGCGGATTGGTGAACAACGCTATATATAGGGCTTACAGTAAACATTTTAGAATTGAGAAAAAAACTCTTTCTTCCTGTAGACTAAGATAGGCCTCTATATTTCCACTATGGGTGAGTAAATAACGAAGATGGGCTGAAGTGGTAGAGCCTACACTACAGTTTGGCCTACACAGATCCGACATATCGCGGGGAAGCCTCAACTTCTCCTCACTGCATCGTCACCAATAGAGGCTAAGGTCATGGGCAGGATGTGTCAAGCATGACTTAAGAATTTAAACATTTGTATCTTGTTACTACCATAGTATTGTACGGAAGCCCATGGCTGCCACCTTGCCTCTGGCCTGTCACCCGCGAAGTAATAAAAAAAGCTAGGCCTATTTCTACTCAAAAAACATTGACAATGTGTTTAAATTCTGAAAGAGCATGCTTTTTTACCCCCATGTATTTAATTTTATCAACATTTGTATTCAAATAAGGAAGATATGAAGGAAACAACTGTATATTGATGGCCGGGTATTGATGCTGATGCTGGCGACAATGCAATAACGTAGGCCTAATTTGGTGGCTGCGTTTTCTACTTTGCACGTTAGTAACATGTCCTTGACGAGGAGGGGGTTGGAGCGGTTGGGGGAAGCTGTTCTTTCCTTGGTCACAACCAATTTCTTGTTAATTCAGTGATGGGTTTACCTTTACATATTCAGAATGGATACGGAATGGACCTGGAGTACTGAGCAGGGAATAGAGAGCAATGTGTTGGTTCAAGAGAAGCTAAAAGAACTGTACAGGTTGAGTATTTTTTTAGTTGATTTTGATGAATCACAAACCCAAAGCTCGGTCAATTAACTGGTTATATAGCCAGTATTTAAATTTATATTATAACATATGTTACAGTACAGTAACTAGATGAGCTACAATTTTTAAAACCGAATATCTAAAACATTAGGGAGAAGATGGTATATTACCAACACTTTAGAACAATTCAAAAGTTGATACTAGTATGTACAAAACGCAACACTGTATTATTCATTATTATGTGTAAGGTGCATTTGGAAGACCCACAAAAGGAGGGACACTGACCATATTGCAAATTTGTTATCTTTAGAACTAAAATCTATCATTTATATAACAATATAAATAAATAATTTCGTTGTTATCTTTGTTTAGATGAATTCTCTTTCCACTCGCTCTATGTCTAATGAGCTTTGTTGTGTGTGTATTTCTAATGTTTATAGTGAACAATCTCGATATTAACACGAGAAACATAAATGATTTTAAGGTCTTCACAGCCTTAACCAAGGCTGAATGTATGTTACCTATATTCTCTTGAAACTGTAAATATCCTCTCACCCCTCATCCTATCATCGTAGTTCTCTCCTAGTTCCTTCTCTTAACTAGTCTCTTTCTATTTGTGTTGTTACATGCATAAACAAGTCACAGTTTATCAAACCAAAAGGTAATAGCCACTCAACTCATTTCCTACCAATTATACACCTGTCACTGTACTCTGCAAGAATAGATTGTATATTGTCATATTATTTTGTGTATCGATTAATAAACGTTTCTTTAAAAAAATCAAAAAAATCCCTGGATGATGAGCCCTGCAGAGGGAATAACTATTTTTCCCCATTCATGTAAAATGCAAATGGAAGTACTACATAGTACGGAAAGCAGGATGCATATAACCAAAATTTGCGCATCCGTATGTACTATCGCCATAGTAATTGCATGGGAAATTCAGATCCCGTAATTGGCACGCAAAAAAAACGGGCCGCTCTAACAAAAGCATTTGCGTTCAATGCACTTTCTCGGCTGAAAATTTAATCACTGAAAAATGCAGCCGAAATAAATGCTGCCCTATGCGTTAAACAAGAATAACTAGAATAATTCTGAATAGAATATGATACACATGCTTCATATAAAAGGAGCCAATTTTGGCAGCAACAGTAGCTTCAATTTCTGCCGTATTTGAAAAAAAAAACCCGGATACCTGGCCGCAAAATTCAGATCATTTGCCCTGGCATTGGTTACTATATACACATGCACAAGTTTCAGTTATATGCATCCTGCTTTCCATGGTATAGATATGTGACTGGAGTTAAAATAAAAGAGAAATGAGTAAACTATATAATGTGAGTGCAGTGAAATACCTTTTATTATGGTTGGATATATCGCCTGCTATATATGTCCATATATATCTGGGAGTGAAACCAGGGGTCGCTGGCCAGCACCCCCACCCCACCTGGTGGTCGGTGAGAGTTCCTGCATTCTCATCTCTCACCTCCCATGAACAGGACTTACCTAGCATTGAGGCTGATCTGAGTGACTATTATGGCTGGCTGCTCTGGGACTCGACCTAACAATGTCTAGTTTGGAAGTCTGGCAGCCTAACCAATTGACCATTGAAACTGGCTATAGAGTACATACATATAAACACTAGCCATACCCTTTGATTCATAGCATTTAAGGTGCACTTTAATCCCCCATTCTCCTACAGACTCCTACTCACCCTGCTCATCCTACTCACCCTGCCCATGCCCTGCCCCCTGCCCCCACCACATTAATTAAGCGCGGTCCAGTAGCAGGATATGTGCGATGTCTGTATAGTGTTTCACTGCAGTCACTGCATTCACATGTTGCCGCGGCGACGTGATCGCATCACAACGAGTAACGCTTGCCGCTGTTTGACACCCGCAATGAATATGGTAAACATAGGTGACATAGTATTGTATCAACACATTGTATCAATTGTATTCAATTGTATCAATGTATTCAATTGTATCAATGTATTCAATGTTTATGCATTTTGTTATCTATTCTGTACAAAGGAGGTAATGGCAATAATAAAAAAAATGAAGACATTCCAGTTCGCCGGTAATTAACTACTGAAACAGAATTTCTTTATAATGGTCCACATGCTGTTATGCATATGCAACCCATGATAAATAAATAAACTAAAATCGAGAAACCAAAGTTTCCTTTCATTTGAAACATTTATGACCTTTTAATCACATTTGTAAATAAAAGACCTACATGTATAGATATATTTCACATTTCTGTTAAAATCAACATAATAATTTGGTGCAAAACCAACAATTTTCTAGTGTTATATACATTTTTGTCCGTCTAATTTGTACTTCTAATTTTTACAACTTTTTAAAATGAGACTCACCTTGGAACATTTGTGACCTTCGCTGTGTCCACACTGCTTGTGGTATGGTGAGTGAATGGTATACAGCTATACTATACAGCTAGTGTACATGTCACTTGTGCTAAATTGCTACTACACTGGCTATTTGGGTGAGATTTTCAGAAAATGCACAATCTACAGTTCTACACATCTATCAAATTCAGCTAAATTAGAGTGAAAAATGAGTATATTCTGTATTGTAATCATTCAAAAAATCTGTCTGGTTATGTTGAAGTGTAATTTGAACCTGATTTTCATCTTAAATTTGGGTTATTTGAGTAGATGGGTGAAAGCCAATTGTACATTTTCTGGAAACCCAATCTTTGGCACAGGCCAGGGGGTTTACATCTCAGTGGTTTGGTGTGTCCCCAATGTTCATAATTTCTCCTTCCCAATTGTGCCAACTTTCTTTTCCAATGTCTTGTTCCACCTTGCACCATCACATGGGCGTAAAATATTTATTATAATTATTATTGTATAGTGTGTACATGTAGATAAAATCGCTGGAAAATGTTGAAAAATACTGCTTAACATAGCCAAAAAGATTGCTTGAATCAAGGCAATACCAAATATACTCAGATTTAGCTAGTATTGACCATTTCTCAGTTTAATTTAGCACAATTTACTAAAATACGATCCGTTTTTAGGAAAATGAGTCATAAGTCACAAAATATGGATTTTAAGATGTAATCATATTTGAAAAGAGGACATCAAGCTGATTTCAACAATAGTAAACACTAGGACCCTTAATATGTATTATATAATATATGTATATTTTAAGTTTGATATTTTTATTTTAAAAAAAAATGTTTGTAATGTTTCTGGCTGGGTAATTACTAGTAAAGTAACTAAATGTGGTGCGCGGCTGTGGATTAGCTTTGCTGAACCAGAGCCATGCCCACGCGGGTCTCAGCGGCTGTCGCTATGAGACTGAAGGCTTATGTAAGTTGTGGTATTGGTGCTAGCTGCGCGGGTTGCGGCTGTGGCTTTAGTCACCAACAGAGGTCGTGCTGTGTTGTGTATCTGTATTTTTGAACTTTTTATTGCTGTATGTTGTACTTATCCTATGTATGTCTTGTGCTTACATGTTATACACCCTTTTGTATTTGCATGTCATTATCATGTACTACTCTCTTTATATATGTTCGGTTGTTGTTGTCACAGCCGTGATATCTAGCAACCCCGGTGTGAATAAGAAGATTAAACGTTGAGTGCTGGCGAGGTCCATTAGATCATGTCGTTGTCGTTGTCTTTTGATTTGATAGATTAAGTTCCCATAGTCGCTTAAGGCTGTCGATCGGACACTACAATTTGGTGCCGTGACCATTTTTGGATTTTTTCTCGCTAGCGAATGAGACCTGTTGTCAGCCGTTGGTAGCCTCTAACGAGGAGTGCCGATGGGGGACAAAGGAAGAGATGTCCGGCTCTCCACTGGAGTTCCGGACAACCTGACGGCTGTGGACGAGTTTCTACAGCAGACTAATCAGACCATTCAGAACTTGGAGAATCAATTAGCTCAGTCAAGATTGAATCTCAATCGCTCGCAGGAAACTCATGTTGATGCTAACGTGAGGGTGAAAGCGAGTATAGAAGTTAATTCAAGCAGCGGGGATGAGCATATACAACCGCCTGATTTGAAAGTGACCATGAGGAGGAAGTTGTCAAAGCTTCCTCGTAGTGCTATGAAAAAGGCACCTGAGATTGTTGATATTGGTTCAGATGAGGATGAGTTTTTACATGGTAAACTGCCTCCCATGACTCCAGTGACTCATGCGGATATTGGTCAGTTGCAATCTGAGTGGACTCAGGACCGTGCAAGGAATAGGCGCATGACCTATGACAGAATGGATAAGCTCATCTCTACACAAATGAGTATGTTGGATTTGATGAACGATTCGGTATTAGAGTCTGCAAGGAAGGGGAAGGATGCCCTCGAGAAAGCGGCTTATACTGAATCAGAGTTGACTTTATCTAGACAAGAAGAAGCTCGTTTAAGGTCTGTAGTGAAAGATCAAAGTGAGAAACTGACTTCACTAGAGGCCAGGCGCGCTTGGGAACATAAGAACAATGAGCGTATGAAAAAGAATTTAGAGGAATTGAACAGCCGCTTTGACTTTCAAGTCCCTCAGCGCAGGTCTAGAGGTATTGCTTTTGCTGATGAAATAGAGAAGGTTAGCACTCCCATTCATGTGAATCCGGGTGGTATAACTAATGAATCATATACCCAAATCATGAATGACTTGCCTGACTTTGACCAAAGGAAAGGAAACTCAGACAATATAACATCAGATCCACCACATTACACGTCAGTCGCACCGGACGCACCAACTGGCGGGCGGGCGTTTAAAGGTGATAGAAGGAGTGCTTTAGAAGCTGCGTGTGGTTTGCGCGCTTCTGGACCTGATCCAATTGGTTATGGAATTATGGGCGCGGTAAGGCGATCATTGCCGGCCAGTATGGATAGAGTTAGGCGGTCAATAGATCCAGCCGTGGGTTACTTACCTGAGAGTAAGGGGCCTGCATTTGGTGTGCCTAAGTTCAAACCAACTAAGCCAATGTGTAACCCTAGAACTGTGAACTTCCCAGAATGGGATGGTAGAGAGGATTGGCGTGATTATCAAAGACGCGTGGTAATCATAGCACGTTCAAACAATTGGGACGATGAAACATATAAAATACAACTGCTAACCGGAGTAGGTAAGCAGCTGCCGCAAGCTATGGTGCTGGAGCCGGATGATTTCTCAGTGGATGATCTCTTACAGATGCTTGAATATGACTATCAGGCAGAAAAGTCCGATAAGACGCGGAAGCGGGAATTTTTCAACTGTAGGCAGGATCCTGGGCAGAGTCCGGCTGCTTTCAGCCAGAACATAAGCTTGAGGGCAGTACATGCTTTCGGTGATTGGGATGGCACGTTGCATGAAATGGCGGTAAAGATATTTCTTGATGGGCTGTTAGATGAAGGCATGGCGCATTATGTTGCACTGCAGGAACCGACCAATATAGTTTCGGCTGCGGCAGCTGCAACTCGGTATAGGGATGTATTTGGTACCAGTGTTATTTCTCGCATGTCGTCACACTCGCACTCGATCACAAGGCGGGTGTGGCAGCGGTAACTACTGTGACTAAATCAGAGCAGGAATGGGATGATAGGGAAATGGCAGAGTTTCAAGCTTTTCGGGCGTGGCAGAAGAGGCTAAAACCGCAGTTGGAGGCTTTACCACCACCACCACCGCCCGATTCGGGTGAGGGAGGTAAAAGGGTTCCTTCTGAAGGAAATAATAGGAGAAGACCCGGTATGCCTCGCAAATGCTATTACTGTCAGCAAGAAGGACACATGTGGGCAGATTGTGCTAAACAAAAAACACATGTTAAGTCTTTTGATGACTTTACAGCTCAAGCTGCGGCGATCAAAGAACAGTTGGCTCTGCTGTTAAACAAGGTCGGATCTTCTTAAGCGGTGAACAGGAGATCGTGACAAACAGCATACACACCGCATTATCGATAAATCGGGCTAGTAGACCAGTTGGATCCGATGTTCTTGTGCCCCTTGATCAGCCGGGAGACGCCCATGGAGAAGGTGATCTTGGAAGTGGAGTGCATGAGGGCAACGGTAGAGGCGCAATTGGGCCCGCCACATGCTCAGTGATGATGGTAAATGAAGGAAATCCTGAGTATGTATGCTCACCCGGGCAAATTCTAAAGGTATCTTGGGGAGAAGGTGCTAGGGTGGTGAGTAAGGTTATGGTGTGTGACTTGTGTGATTTTGAGATTTGTGTTTCAGACCGCAATCGCCCGCTTGTGGTTGAGCGCTTGTATGCGGATGTGACTTTGGTGAATGTGACTGGTCAATTCCTGATTGACTGGGGAGCCCAATGCATGCTAATAAAGAAGCGCGTGTATGATGAACTCTCAGTCAGGCCTTCTCTCATGCCATGTGGGGTGACGTGCTATGCAGGAACTGGTCATGATCTAAAGACACATGGGTGTGTGCGTCTGGTGCTGGGGTTGGGAGGCGCATGGTATGCTCTCAATTGCCTGGTAGTGAGTGGTTTGGTTGGTGTGGAGGCTGGACTCATAGGGATGGATTTTATCTATCTCCATAAATGTAACTCCTATTGGTCTGGTTTATTCACCCTTGAGGCAGGTGAGCAGTCGATCATGTGTCGGGCATTGCAAAGTGGACCGATGACGCGGAGCGGCCATGAGAGTGTTTTTGTAGATGCTTTTTCTGCCATTTGCAGCGGCTTTGGTCCAATGTCCCCCAATGAAGACATGTTTATTGAACTGGATGGAGCAGAGTTGGGATGCTATGTTGCAGGGAGTTTATTGGTTGCTGGCGACCGATATAATTGCACAATGTCTGTATACAATCCTACCAGTTCTCCTGTACTGATTGAACTGCAGACTGCAAGGGGGGGGATCTGATGAATGGTGACTCCCCTATTGTTGATGTGGAATTGTTAGAGCCTGAGGTTCCAATGCCTCCGGCTGTGGAATGTCCACTTGAAAATTTGGTGAAAGGGTCTGATTTGTCTAAGGCGGAAGATATAGTCAGACTTAGACACCTGTTGGTACAATATAAACATTGCTTCAGGTTACCAGGCGAAACACTAGGACACACTAATAAAGTGCGTCATGTGATCGATACAGGAGATGCTGTGCCGATTAAGAGTGTGTATAGACGCCTGCCTCGAGCACGTTGTGAGGCTGCTGAGAAGCAAATTCAGGATATGCTTGATAAAGGTGTTATAGAACCGAGTAATAGCCCGTGGGGATCTGCGGTTGTGATTGTAAAAAAGAGTGACGGTACTGACAGATTTTGTGTCGACTATCGTCCAGTGAATGCGGTGACTAAGAAAGATTCTTTCCCGCTACCAAGAATAGATGAAAGTATTGAAGCATTGGGTGGTAACCTATGGTTCATTACATTGGATCTAGAGAGCGGCTATTGGCAAATTGCCATGGATGAAGCAAGTAAAGAAAAAACTGCTTTCGTCTCGACTATGGGGCTGTTCCAATTCAAGGTGATGAGCTTTGGTCTATGTTATGCGCCGGCCACATTTGAACGGATGATGGAACAAATGTTGGCTGGTTTAATATGGAAATGTTGTCTAGTATATTTGAATGATGTAATCATCTTTGGCTCCAGCTTTGATGAAGCATTGTCTAATGCGGAAAAAGTTTTGCAACGGCTAGCTGATTATGGCCTGAAATTGAAACCAAAAAAGTGTGAATTCTTCAAACTTAATGTTAAGTATCTGGGTAGAATAGTCTCTCAGAATGGGGTTCGCGCTGATCCGTGCAAGTTGGAGAGGGTTCATTCCTGGCCAGTGCCGACTACTATCAAACAAGTCCGACAGTTTCTTGGGTTTGCCTCTTACTATTGGGAATTCATGCCTAACTTTGCTGAGGTTGCGGCTCACATTCAAGCATTGGTGGCCGGATCTGAGTTGAGGAATAATCGGCGGGTGACGTTCGATGAGAACTGTCATAAGGCTTTTTCAGACTTGAATGACTTATTAACATCTCCGCCTGTGTTGGGCTACCCACAGCCGACTGGAACTATTATTTTAGATACAGACGCCAGTGGGTTTGGGATGTCTGGCGTCCTATCCCAGATGCAAAATTCTAGGGAAGTAGTTATGCCAGTAATTCATTGTCCAAAGCACAGCAGAATTATTGTGCCACGAAAAGAGAACTGTTAGCTGTTTTAACTTACTTATCTAAGTTTCAACACTATATCATTGGCCAGCATGATTTTAAGCTTAGAACTGACCATGCTTCACTGCAGTGGCTGATGAATTTCTGTGACCCGTCGGGTATGCTTGCAAGATGGTTAACCACCTTGCAACATTATGGTTTGCGCGAAGACCAGATTGTTCATCGGCCAGGCCGCAAACACATCAATGCGGATGCGCTTTCTAGACTACCAGTGAGAAGATGTCCCCGCGACGATTGCTTAGACTGCGGTGCACATGATGCAGTGGTAGCCACAATGACCGTTGATTATCATATCTTCTCGTCATTAGCGGGTGATAGATTGAAGGCACAGGATGAAGATGATGTTTTGTCAAGGATTAAGTCTATAGTACAGGGTTTGACTCCGAAGCCAGACAATAAAGCTTTGTTGGCTGAGGGGGGGGAATTCTGTTACTATATGAATAGGATAGAATTTTTAAAAGTGGAAAAAGAATTGCTTTGCTTGGATTGGGAAAACGACAACGGTTTTGTATATACACGTGTACTGGTACCTTTGTCTCTGAGAAAGGAGTTATTCCGTACTTTGCATGGAAGTAAGCTTGCAGCTCACTTTGGCGAGTTTAAAACTTATCAAGCGGCGAGGCAAAAGTTTGTTTGGCCCCGCATGAAGAGGGATATCGCCGATTGGGTGCGCGGCTGTGAAGTTTGCGCTTCTTGTAAGAGCAGAGGTGGTAAAGGTATAACCCCGTTGAAGAAGGAAGTCCATGGTGTGCGCTGGAGCCGCATTGCTTTGGATATTATTGGTCCATTTAGAAGGACCCCGAGGGGAAATAGCTGTGTGATGGTTGTCACAGATTATTTTTCTAAGTGGGCTGAAGCTTACCCGCTTCCCGATCACACAGCCGCTACCTGTGCGATGGCTTTATTTACTGAATGGATATTAAGATATGATCCGCCAGTCTCTCTCCAAACAGATGGGGCGCCTGAATTTCGTTCAGCACTGTTGAAGGAATTGTTGCTTCTGCTGGATATCGAGCAATTGATGTCTCCACCCTATAGACCCCAGGTGAATGGACAGGTAGAACGCTGGAACCGTGTCCTTGTAGAGCAACTCTCATGCCTAACACAGTTTGACGATCTGAATTGGGATTTATTGGTGCCTTGTATTGCACATGCTTATAGGGGCGCTGTGCATAAGAGCACTATGTGTACACCGAATCTGGTAGTATTTGGCACCGAATTAACCGTTCCAGCTGACATTATTTATGGCACTCTGACAGGAGATGTTGATGTTCCCGGCCGCAATGTATTTGTGGAAGAGATCAGGTCCTTGTTACTAAGAGGGCATAAGTTTGTCAGGGAGCGCTTGGGACATTCGGCTGTTTACCAGAAAAGGTATTTTGATAGATGGGCCAGGCCCAAAGTGTTTAGAACGGGAGATGTAGTTTGGAGATATGCAACGCCTATGGCTCAAAAGAAATATGGCCCCAAATGGGATGGTCCTTTTGAAGTTGTGAGACGAGTGCAGGGCTCTACCTATGAACTCAGAACCGAGGAAGGGATTCTCAGATGGAATGGAGACTTACTCAAATTGGCTTTTGATGCGGATGGTACTCCCGTGCAGGCGATAAATCTGCATAGAGCACCAGAGTACCAAAAGCAGCAGGTCACAGGGAAAGACTACTTGAGGATTAATCCTCAGGGACGTGTCATTCCCGGACGGCACGCTCCGGCAGTGCTCCCTGCAGATAAGATAGTGAGACATGTGAAAAGGCGCGGCCGCCCACCTAAGAGACCAGCCCCCGTGACTGACCCACTGCCGGGTGTGGCCGCGGGAGTGGGTGAGGGCGAAGCGGCTGTGGAATCTGAGAGCTCTAGTGATTCAAGTGATGAGGAAGAGGTGGAGGGTTCACCATTAGCTAAGACTATGGACCATCTGTTGAAGTCAGGGTATTTAGAAGAAAGGCCTAAGCGTCATAGGCAAGCCCCTGATCGACTTGGTTATGAGTGAATGAATTAGTTGTATTAGGTGCGAGGGAAACAAAAAATGACACAACGAGAAGTACTGGTAGAATGATATCTCACATCAATATGGCGGGAGAATTTATTCCTCTCTGATGTGATGATTGTATGAAATGATAACAACAGTTTCAATGTTACTATACGTGGTTTTGGCATTTAAATTGACTTGGAAAACTAACTGACTGGTAGGGCATGTAGCCTCTCATTGTTCTGACACCTACTGGGATATGTGACTGGGTCGAAGCAATACACCCCACGGAAAGTAGGGAGAAACTACTTAGTTATGTTTTCTTACGATATTTTGTGCTATTGTTGGTGGCGTATTGGGTTCTGCTTGGGAGCCCAGGTGCCTGGATGTTGTGTGTGTATGTCTGCTAGGTAGCGGGGCAGGCAGAGACACCACTATTCAGGCTACGTGCACTCTAGCGTGTACCACTTGGCAACAGAGCTGCGATGCTATATTTAGAAGGAAGAAAGACCTCTGATTGGATGAGGCGTACGGGACTAGGTCACGAGAACTGGCGAGCGCGTGAGTCTGCAGAGTACGCTCGGATAGTGGACACTGCTTGGTTTATCCCCCCGATAAAGCATTGTATTCCCAGATTGTTGTTCAGTTGGATGGCTAGGTGTACAGTAGTACTTGGAACCTGACTCTGATACTCTGGTTTGAGTAATCAAGTCAGGATGTCTGATAGGGAGGAGGCGTCGGCCATGGATGTTGACTCGTCAACGGGTGGCAACGAAAGGAAGGAGACTGAAGACAGACCTTGTACAGGTGGGGAGCAGGGGTCCACAGTCGCAGACGCGGCGGCTGTGACTACTGAGACCCGCACTGAAGAACTTCCCCCGAAAGAGGACTGGTATCGGGAGATGACCGCGGAAATTCAGGCCGATTATGAGAAGGTGGAGAAGAAGAGAATGGATCTGCAGAGGGCGCAGAAGCATCAGAATGTAGCAGAATGGCAGCTTCAAAAGAGTAGACGTAGGAAGTCTAAGCCTGCAAAGTCTGCCAAGATCGTGGAGTCAGATGAGAGTGATGAAGAGGAGAAGTTGCCTTCCAAAGCCGCTGCTGCCTCTAGGCCTAGGAGAAAGACTAAGAAAACTGATTCTGAATCAGTAGTTGCCCCTGAGTCTGGGTAAACAGGCAAACAGACTGTGAAAAAAGTTGAAGGTTCAGAGGAGGGTAAAGCTAAGGTGATGCTTCAGGTGATGCAAAGTCAACTAATGACAAAGCAAAATCGGATGGCGGCAAGACAAAGTCGAAGAAGGAGTTTAATTCCCCCAAGGGTGTGCCGAAGCAAGAACTTAGAAGAGGGCGTGAGAAGAATAAGACCGCGGGTAAGGAGAGCGTGAGCAGGAACGCGAGTACTAGCTCCCGCGCCTCTTCTTCTGAGGGCAGTGCCAGTCACACCGGCAGCCCTGGACTTAATTCTGTGGAGGATGTGTTGCGGGCTTTGGCTAAACCGTCTTGGAAGAACGCTCCTAAGAAAACCTCGGACAGTGCAAACCCAGTTCGCCATCAGGCGCGCTGGCGGCTGAAAGACAAGTTGGAGGGAGTGGAGCTGAGCCCTACCAATATGGCTAATATTGTTCCGAAACAGGGTGATGGAGTTCCTGTGAACCCTGAATCGGATGGTGAAGATGAGATTCTGGGTAACTATTGGAGAAACGCTCCAATAATGCCCCGGTATGAGGATAAATTCCATTACCTCAAGTCTCGTACCGGGAAAGCAGATGGTCATCAAGAGATTATAGACCTTATAATGGACAAGTTGAATGGTGCTCCTTTGCTGTGGAAACCAGGGTACAGGTGTCCATTTACTTGGTGCAGGTATCTGGGTAAAGAAATTAATCCTAATGGGATTAAAGTTTACCGCACAAAGGAGCGGTTTTATCGCCACCTTTGTGAAGAGCATTGCCCGGCGGTGCATTTGTACACCTGTCCACATGCGCACTTGTGTGGTGTTAGACTGGATAGGCGCTCAGACCTTGTGCGCCATTTGATCAACCGCACTAGCGGCCATAGAAATGGACCTGACTGGGCTAAGGAAATGTCAGGTAGTTTTAGAGTGTTGGAGCAGGAGTCTGCAAACTTGGGTTGTGTGCGTTTCGCGCGGATGGGGAGGTATGATCTGGACCGTGTCATGACCATTGGCCGACATCGCGCACAACTGGAGATCAGAGCCAGTGCCTCTGAAGCAAGAAGAACTGCTAATAAGAACTTGGTCGATGCTCCTGCTCCTGCTAAAAATGCTTGGTCAGCGACACGACCTTCCCAGGCTACAATTGCGGCTGTGTTGACTGGTGCACGGCCGAAGGACAGCTCTACAGTAGCTGCGCTAACTAAGCCAGCTGCTGCTGCCGGAGCTCCTGGTGATACCGCCACTGATCGCTGTATGTTGGATGGAGCGGGTGTGGCCGGCAGTGACTCTGTGTCAGTGTTGCCGTATTTACCCACGGACGAGAGTTTGGCTACAGCCGCTATAGATGTGGATAGAAGCTTGACCAATAGCGCTGTTTCTATCAACCAGGCCGTGAATACTTCTTTGGAGGCAGTGAGGTTGGCTGTGCAAACTGCTTTGGCCCCAGTCGCGGACATTGCAGAGGTCAGAGCCGCAGCTGCAGAGATCCCCGCTATGCGTGCCCGCATCGAGGATTTGACCAGGCAGCTGGACTACTACAAGAGAGAGGATAGGTTATCAAGGGAAACCATCCTTGATCTGAGGTGTCGCTTGACGGCTTTTGAAAGTGGTGAGGGTGAACCAGAGAAGAAACGAAAGAAAGCTGAAAAGGTGGAGGAGGACGTTGAATCTGATGTTGTGCAGAAGTCAGACCTGGAGAAGATCATGTCTGATCTGCTCCAGCAACATGCTGCTTCGTTTATGAGGTCGCAAGTTACAACTCCTCAGGGGCAAGCTGTACAAGCACCGCCACCGACCGAGGAAGTTATTGTAGCTTTGGTGCAGACGTCCCCTAAGAAGTTGCCGCAGACGTTGCCGCAGGTTACTCCAACTGCACCAGTGACTGCTGCAGTTGTAGGAAATACCCCACTAAAAGCAGTGGTGGTAAAGGAGTGTTTACAGTCAACTCCGGCCCGTGATAATTGGGATTCAGTAATGAATACCAATGTACAGATAAATGTTGTTTCGCCTAGGCGTTTCAACCCTATGATGCTTCAGACTATGTCCCAGTTGCCCGCTCAGCATTTGCATCAACAACAGTTGGATAGACAGTTGGAGCAGCAGCAATTGTTGCAGCAACAACAGTTGCAGGAGCAACAGTTGCAGCAGCAGCATTTGGAGCGGCAGCAATTAGAACAGTCTTTGGAACAGCAGCGGCATTTACAGCGCTCACTGCAGTTGCAGCAGCAAGCTTTGTAGCAGCAGCAGTCGAGTCGGGCAGTGCCTCTGCCTATGTATAGCCCTTATGCAATGTCAGGGTTCACGCCTCTGTCGACAAACAGAGAGGCTGAGGCGCAGCGGCGGGCTGTCCCAGTTGCCCGCTCAGCATTTGCATCAACAACAGTTGGATAGACAGTTGGAGCAGCAGCAATTGTTGCAGCAACAACAGTTGCAGGAGCAACAGTTGCAGCAGCAGCATTTGGAGCGGCAGCAATTAGAACAGTCTTTGGAACAGCAGCGGCATTTACAGCGCTCACTGCAGTTGCAGCAGCAAGCTTTGTAGCAGCAGCAGTCGAGTCGGGCAGTGCCTCTGCCTATGTATAGCCCTTATGCAATGTCAGGGTTCACGCCTCTGTCGACAAACAGAGAGGCTGAGGCGCAGCGGCGGGCGTCAGTCTCGTTAGGGGAAAACCCAGCTGTGGCCCAGGGCTCTCCCGGAGTGTTTGGTCGAGTTGTGGGTAATGCTCCCATCGCTCCTCCTGGTTTTGTAGGTATTACACCCATGCCGGGTAGTAGCGCCGTGTCTCTGTCGTCAGTGCCTCCGCTCTTCTCTTCTCCCGTGAGGAAGATGAGTGGATTGTTTAACCGACTGATGAACACCTCTGTTGTAGAGGAGCAGCCTGCAGCGTCTGAAGATTCTGTTTACGTTCGCCGTCGGACGCAGATCGTTCAGCGCTGGAGGACAGACTAGACGTGTCAAGTTTGTCTCATGTTTCTGGTGAAAAGAGCTTGACTGAGGAGGATAAGAATATGGACATTGATGAGGAGGAACTCTTGAAGGATGAAGAGAGCGATGTTAGAGGAGTATATGAGACGATCTGATTTTACACGTCTGAATATAGTCTTTGTTTAATATTGGTCTTTTCGAATGGTGCTTATTTAGACTCTGGATAGGTACGTGAAGTGGACTCGAGCCGGATGCAGCAGTGGTTAGCCCAGCTGTGATGAGCCCAGCGGTGACGAGACGAGATGAACAAGAAATGAATGGATGTCCCTTGATAGTCTCTACCGCTGGTCAACTCAACTCTTAGGATAGGATACAGCTATATCGGATACAGACAATTTTTAAACCGCAGCAATACATCGACCTATTACATTTGTGCCTCAAACGAACAGTTTCCAGAAACTAGGATGTTACCGGACATTTGTGTTGTGCTTCTCAATAACCAGGACACTTGGATTCATTATTTACGGACTAAAACATTACCAAAATGGACAGAGTTGCTGATCTACATACTTCAATATATTTGTGTGTTTATACTCTCCATTGTTCGTGTGATTCCTTCAAACCCGGTAGGGATTCCTATGTTTTTACACATTTACCTTGTGATTTTTATATTGTTTGATGGCAAATGTATTGTTGATTCTTACTTATTTTTACCTACTTACTTGTGTATTAACCTTATGGTATAGTCTTTTTTGAGTAAAAGCCTAAAGCGGTTGTGCCCTCCTTTGGAAAGAGGGGGAGGGGCATTGTGGTGCGCTGCTGTGGATTAGCTTTGCTGAACCAGAGCCGTGCCCACGCGGGTCTCAGCGGCTGTCGCTATGAGACTGAAGGTTTATGTAAGTTGTGGTATTGGTGCTAGCTGCACGGGTCGCGGCTGTGGCTTTAGTCACCAACAGAGGTCGTGCTGTGTTGTGTATCTGTATTTTTGAACTTTTTATTGCTGTATGTTGTACTTATCCTATGTATGTCTTGTGCTTACATGTTATACACCCTTTTGTATTCGCATGTCATTATCATGTACTACTCTCTTTATATATGTTCGGTTGTTGTTGTCACAGCCGTGATATCTAGCAACCCGGGTGTGAATAAGAAGATTAAATGTTGAGGGCTGGCGAGGTCCATTAGATCCTGTCGTTGTCGTTGTCTTTTGATTTGATAGATTAAGTTCCCATAGTCGCTTAAGGCTGTCGATCGGATACTACATAAATATACTTGATATGAAGGCCTTCAAAAGGCAAGGATGCAGCAGCAAATAGAAGGCCACAAATGTTGTTGTGTTACCTGTTCTCAACTGTTTTACTGTGATTCATGTCCTGAGATGCTGGATAAATAAAATCTTTAAAAAAAAAATGTTAACACAATGTCCTGAAATTTGCTACATGGATTTATATGACTAGTGCTAGGCCCTCTAAAGTGCTAGACACTCTTCAAATCAGAACATTTCAATGAAGTTCTGTTTACCTGATCTTGATTTCTGAATTATAGTTTTCAGCAAATCGAAGGTTTTCTCTACATTTTACCAACTTTGGAGCACATAGAGAACAAGATCATTCCAACTTCAAGAAGCATTCCTAGAAACACTATGTTATCAATGATCTGTCTCTAACTACTATTACATTTTTACAACCGCTTTATTTAAGTAGTGATTTATCGTAACATTACTCTAGCCCGTATTAACAATTGACTCTGTATCATGTCACATATTGACTAACTTGTGGCACAGAAAAGCATGTAATTATGACAGAAATTCTGCATCAAGTTTTGTTTACATGGGATATTCCTTCTTGTGATAGTGGTGTTATATTATATAAGACTCCTTGAAATCATAAAAAGGGTCCCTTTTGGCATAACATTTTCCGCATTTTGCCACGAAAAGGGTGGGAGTGGGGGATAAAATGGTATCATGTTATATAAGAGTCCTTGAAATTATAAAAAGGGGTCCTTTTGGGCATACAATTTGTCTGCATTTTGCTTAAAAAATGGGGATAAAATGTGGGCCCTTGAAGGCAGCCACAGTAAAAAACTCATTCATCACAATTGTTAGAATATATTATCATTTATTTCTTGGTCAATGTAAATCATGGCAATGATACAGACACTTGAGCTGGTTTAAAGTGGCATCTTTACCACAACCAAACACAAACTTTCCAAACATAACTCAATAACAAGGCAGCCTAACACACCCATAATAGATGTTCTCTCTTCTTGCTTACACATAGCCACCAAAGGTCTGAGTACATTACTATAGATCTACTATATCATGGGTGACAAAAACACTAATAATGGTCTATAGGTCATAACACCTCATCACATTCAAATTCTTCAATCAAAGCATGCGCTTCACTTCACATGATCTTCTAAGTAGTATTTCCAGGGAAAGTTTTTTCCATTAATATGCCTTGACAATGGCTTCCACCTATAGACAAACTCTTTGGAGAATAATAGAAAATTCCTTTTCGATCAATCTTGGTAGATTAACCATTTTCTTACAAAATGAAATCTAGATAAAATATACATCATCATAGAAGACCATCTCATGGCACGTTTGTACTGCAGCAAACAGTCTAAGTCTTTCTCTGTTGATCTCACTCATTTATGAAGAACTTTATTACATGAAACAAAACAAAATAACTAACCAAAGATTACAAATAATTGTTTTATACTTAGAGTGATTTGAAATCACAAAATCTGTGTTAGTTAGGGCTATTCATCTAATTGAAGTCTTTTTATCATCTTGACCTTCCTGGTTCTGCAATATACCACATGATGCAATACCTCTGAACCCTTTTGTAATTATTGCATCCTTACGTGCGATTTGGAAGCGATGTAAATAGTTTTTGTATCGCGTGTTATCGCTTACAGCTAAATTGGTTCCAAATTACAGCTAAGTTATGAAAGTGGACAGGCTCCAAACTCTCCAGAGCTGTTTCTGAGTTTTGTAGCTAATAGATCACAACCCATCCACCTAAACATATCCCTCATGTGATTGTATAATTAATCTACATTGGCTAATAATACATTTCTAAACAAGGACAGCGGTCTCACCATCGTATACAGTTGCTTCTTTCCTTGGCTAACAACCTGTTGGTAATATCACAACGTATTTTCTTAATTAATTCATTTTGTATATTAATGTATTCAGTTAGAATAACAAATATGGGTCGGGCTACCAGTAGATGAACACTCAAGCAATTTAATACATTTTGTGAAAATCTTATTGTGGTTTTGGTTTAAAATCAGAAACATGTTGAGAATTATATTTTTGTATATGATATATAGAAAGCCCCAGCAGCCCCATCATTCCAAAGAACACTTTATAGATTATTTTATGACAATTTTAGAATTTTTAATGAATATCCCTAGTGTACGCAGTAAGCAGGCCCGACCCACATCTAGAATTTCATTCATAGTTTACTCCAAAAGCAGAATCCCATATGGCCAACGAACACCATCTGATGAAAGCTTATAGTTTTACAAAACTTATACATTCATACAAATCTACTACAAGAAAAGCTATATCCTTCCAAAGTGAATATTGATATGAATAGTAGATGAAGGTTTTGACATGAACAATAACAATCATGATGAAAGTAATAATATCAAAAATAATAATGTTGGCTAAACGGTATCACATTTACCCTCACCGTCTATACAAACACCACTAGTCAATTGCAACCCGCCCCCTCCCCACACACAGACACACACCTCCGGGGGTAGGGAGGAATGTCCTGGCATGTTGGGAAATCCCCCGAACCCACAGGGCAAAACAATTTCGTAAATTCCCAACCACATGAGGCACATTTTCTAAGTCCTATCTATGATAAAGCAGTAAACTAGGGGAAATATTGGGGGCATAGTTTCCCATTGCCTCCATACCCCAGGGGCTAGGGGGTGGGGGTTGCAATTGACAAGTGCATTACATGAAAAAGATACTGTGCTGTCAGTGGAGTGCCTGAACTCTCTCCATACAAAAGAAATGAAATTCAGGATGTGAAATACAAAATGAAGACAAGAGGGCAAGAGAAAAGAGGACATGGAGATGGATAGAATTTGATGGAAAGGGTAAATCTAGATGTCATTTCAAAGCACGGAGAGGGGAGAGTGAGAGAGAGAGAAGAAAAAGAAGAGTGAGGGGAAAAAGAATGGAAGAGAGAGAGAGAGAGAAGAGAGGAGAGAGGAGAGAGAGAGGGTAACAGAGGGAGAGAGAGAGAAACCGAAAGACAGGGGAAGAGGAGAGGTAGAGAAAGAGAGGGAGAGAAGGAAAGACTGGGGATTAGAAAGAGACAGAGAGGGAGAGAAAAAGAAAGAGAGGGGGAGAGAAAGAGAGAAAGCATGGGAGGTATGAACCAGGAAGACAGACTAAGGAGGACATTACCTCGTGAATAAATGCACCATGGTGGTAGTTAATGATTTGCTATTAATGTTTGTCAATGTTCCTATGTAAAGCACGAGTATACATATACCATTATCAACAGCCTTAACCTCAAGAGCAAAAGGGTCAGATCTTTAGAAAATGTACAATCGGCAGATCAACACATTTTGTAAATTCTGCTAAATTAGTCTGAAAAATGGTCAATACTTGGTAGATCTGAATATATTTGCTATTGCCTTGATTCAAAGAATTTGTTTATGGTGAACTGATTTTGAACCTCATTTTTGTCTTAAATTTGGATTATTTGCAAGTATTGGGGAAGGTGAATTGTACATTTTCTGACGATTTCACCCAAAAGCATTTCAATACAACACTTAATCCTATATAATATGATCAATATAGAATATACATGCGCCCCTTCACGTCCTACGTTAAAACAAGAGCATCCTTTCTTGGTGTGTCATGTGACAATTATTTAGTCTACAAAAATATAAGAAGTATACTAGCATCAATTGTTTGGGAGGTAATTGGCATGTAGCGAAGGAGGGCAGTCAGGCCAGTGGAGGAGAAACAGGGGGCAGTCAGACCAGTGGAGGAGAAACAGGGGGCAGTCAGACCAGTGGAGGAGAAACAGAGGGCAGTCAGGCCAGTGGAGGAGAAACGGAGGGCAGTCAGGCCAGTGGAGGAGCAACAGAGGCCAGTCAGGTCAGTAGTGGAGAAACAGAGGGCACTCAGGCCAGTGGAGGAGAAACAGAGGGCAGTCAGACCAGTGGAGGAGAAACGAGGGCAGTCAGGCCAGTGGAGGAGAAACAGAGGGAAGTCAGACCAGTGGAGGAGAAACAGAGGGCAGTCAGGCCAGTGGAGGTGAAACAGAGGGCAGTCAGACCAGTGGAGGAGAAACACAGGGCAGTCAGACCAGTGGAAGTGAAACAGAGGGCAGTCAGGCCAGTGGAGGAGAAACACAGGGCAGTCAGACCAGTGAAGAGGAAACAGAGGGCAGTCAGACCAGTGGAAGTGAAACAGAGGGCAGTCAGGCCAGTGGAGGAGAAACACAGGGCAGTCAGGCCAGTGAAGAGGAAACAGAGGGCAGTCAGACCAGTGGAAGTGAAACAGAGGGCAGTCAGACCAGTGAAGAGGAAACAGAGGGCAGTCAGACCAGTGGAAGTGAAACAGAGGGCAGTCAGACCAGTGGAGGAGAAACACAGGGCAGTCAGGCCAGTGGAAGTGAAACAGAGGGCAGTCAGGCCAGTGGAGGTGAAACACAGGGCAGTCAGACCAGTGGAGGAGAAACAGAGGGCAGTCAGGCCAGTGGAAGTGAAACAGAGGGCAGTCAGGCCAGTGGAAGTGAAACAGAGGGCAGTCAGACCAGTGGAGGAGAAACACAGGGCAGTCAGACCAGTGAAGAGGAAACAGAGGGAAGTCAGACCAGTGGAGGAGAAACAGAGGGCAGTCAGGCCAGTGGAGGAGAAACGGAGGGCAGTCAGGCAAGTGGAGGTGAAACACAGGGCAGTCAGGTCAGTGGAGGAGAAACACAGGGCAGTCAGACCAGTGAAGAGGAAACAGAGGGCTGTCAGGCCAGTGGAGGAGAAACAGAGGGCAGTCAGGTCAGTGGAGGAGAAACACAGGGCAGTCAGACCAGTGAAGAGGAAACAGAGGGCAGTCAGGCCAGTGGAGGAGAAACGGAGGGCAGTCAGGCAAGTGGAGGTGAAACACAGGGCAGTCAGGTCAGTGGAGGAGAAACACAGGGCAGTCAGACCAGTGTAGATACATGGAAGATGCAGTCAGCCGAGGGCCTCCAATAAAAAAAGGATGAATCCGACCATCTGACCGTGTTTTTCCTCTGTCCACCCACTGTCCCCAGTGATAGAATTATCTCAGTGGACACAGGGAATAAAGTTGGAGCTGTAAGTTGTGGAATAACCTTAATATCAGATGACACAGCAAGAAAAGTCCAATATGAGGACCAATAAGACTTCCATCACATGTGAACATCACAAACCTGGCAAACACTCTATAGTGCTATATTCTGCTCCTAGAGCTGAGTTATATGAGTCATTGTGCAACACTGAGAAAACTAATGTTTCATATTTCTATTATTGCAGATAGCCAATTTACAAAAGCAACTATTACAGAACAGGGATAAAAGTGAGGCCAAGGCAAAAATACTGAAATATCTCTGGCAAGGGCAAAGGTGGAAATTACAGTTATTTTTATGATATTAATCTTTGAAGGTTTCAACGAAATTTGGTAAATCAAACTTAGTGAAATCTTTCTGAAAATTGTAGAATTTGTTGTTAAAAGTTTCGGTTAGAAATGATGAAATTTGTATGAAATTTGACAACTTTTATGTTTTCAGAAATACTGATTTCAGTATTTCTACTGTAGACTTTCATCTCTGACAGAAACATTAATATTCCCTCCCTAAAGTTTGATTTTTTCAAACTTCAATAGACTATGATTAAGGTGCGACTTGGCCACACGCCAAATCAATATTTCTTCGCGCAGCCTGAGAAATTGGCTAAAATAACAAAACAATTTTGATTTTACAATACAAGTTAACAGTCTGCAGTAGTTTTTAATAGAGGAAATTTTAGAGCTGATGAGTCTGACTGAGGTAATAGCCACAGTTTTCTTATACTCATGAACTTTAACAGGTTTGAGCGGTAGCACTTTCTTTAAAGTTATTTAAGCTGTTTAAAGATCACCAACTTCTAAAGTGAACAGTCTTCAGTATGCTGCTGTGGCAGAGAGTGGTCACTGTTGTATGTGGAGTAAGTTGTGGCTAGTCACTCTAGCCTAACCAGCTTACACTTTCTTATAAATATATGTGATGTTAAGAGTCATAAGTCACACACAAAGGAATGTTGAGAAATCATCATATTTGAACAGATGAGATCAAGCATATTCTAATGGTGGTAAACATTAACACAAATAGTAAGTATTTGTATATTTTTAGGTTTGATATTTTTTATTTTGAAAAAGAGGTTTTCAATATTTGTGGGTGGATAATTACTAGTAAAGTAGCTAAATATACTCTATAAGATGGCCTCAGTAATGCAATGATATATTTAATATACTGTCCCG
The DNA here is from genome assembly GCA_942159475.1 of Sthenelais limicola. Taxonomy (NCBI): domain Eukaryota; kingdom Metazoa; phylum Annelida; class Polychaeta; order Phyllodocida; family Sigalionidae; genus Sthenelais; species Sthenelais limicola. Next base: position 15,788,359 of record OW804101.1, read on the forward strand.
AAATTTGGTACATGTATTTATATGACTAACAGTGGTTGACACCCTGACAAAGAGATCTTGTAAATAAATCACTTTGAAAAATATATATTTTGCGACTTGTGACTCAAATCCCGGATAAACATTACATATAACACTGAGGCCTGTATAACGTTAGAGATGCATTTCAACCTCCCATTTAGCCATGTGTGACAGGACTTCTGTTTTGGTTTAAGGAATGGTCCGGACAGACAATTCCCTCACTGCCCCTAATTCTAAAATCAGTCTTCCTATGTCTTACAGATTACATTGAACTCCTAATAATGAGTTGAACATAATTTTAAGGCCTATTTTTGTTGCTCAAATTAGGCCAGGAAAATAAGATGTTGTGTAAATGAAAAGTCCTATAGTTTTCAAATAAATAGTGCAAGAGGCAGTGTTCTAGATAATAAGATTCATCATTATCCTGTCTATCAATTGACCAAATGCATGAATGCTGAAACGCCCACAAATGTGCAAAGTACATAAACGTTGTATGTAGTTCCACAATATGATAACCTAACATTATTTACAGGGCATTAATAACACGACCATCAATGGACAATACTAAAAATTTAGAAACAAAATTTACTTAAAACATTGAAACAGCAGCTGGGTATAATGTTGAACAGACTACAAACAAACCCCAATATTTATCAATTAATATTAACAGTGAAAGACCAATCATTGGACAAAAAAATCCAGCTTAAAGCTAGCCTCCTAATAATTTACTGAATTAAACTTCTCCACAGTAATATATATAGCCAAAGTATTTGTGATATGTTTCAGGAAAATGAGTCACAAGTGGCAAAAATGATACTTTTCAAAGTGATTTATTCACATGATCTCTTTGTTGGAATTTTATTAATCTTGAAAGTTCATGTGCTGTTAGTAGCAAGAATAGATGTTCCAAATTTCAAGAATGGCGATTGAATATATCTTTCCATTTCTAAGGTCATCCTATGGAGTATATTCAGCTTCTTTACTAGTAATTGTCCACCAAAACATACTGCAAATATTTTTAGAAAAAATAAAAATATCAAACTTCGACTATAGAAACACTTCTTGGATGTCCTTTATGTTTACCACCATTAGAATCGGCTTGATCTCATCTTTTCAAATATGATGGTATCTCAAAATCCATTTCTTGTGACTTGTGAATCATTTTATTAAAACACATCTCTTCACACCTTTATTAAAACATCATCTCAAAATGTGATTATATTCAAATATTAAAATGGCGTGAAGCATATTACATGGCGGTTAATGTCTGCTTCAAACATTATTTTAAACACAGTATAAAAAATGAAAACTTTACAACTCTAGAGACCAGATCTCTCAGCCAGGTGAAAACGATTCAGCTGGGTGAAGATTTTTAACACAATTAATACAATAGGTAACTTCTACATGGTGTTTGGAAACAATAGCATTTCCCTAAACAAAGAAACCTCATTTCTATATCACGAACAAGCAAGGTACATTCCAACGTGGAGGGGTGAATTCTCAACACTATATTTAGCAAATAAATCTAAAGATTACCCAGCTAGTAGTGGGAGATTGAATCTTGGGTTTAAAATAAAAAAAAAAGATTGCTACAATTATACAACCATGGGACAAATCATGGTATTGCTTTTATCATTAAAGTACATGTAGAGGCAATTTCTTTTGAATTGTTAACATGACTGATATTTCGCCTGCCCAATCAGGCAAGGCTTATAAGGGTCAGATTTTCATAAAATCCTGTAATATATTATTGCATGTATTGTGTTGCTTCAACTACAAGCTATGGACTATTATTGTATTGTTCTCGAAACGTCCCCTCAATTGAGCAAAATACTTAACCAAATACTTGACGTTTTCCCTCTTTAAATTTTTAATTTTGAAAGTAGATACAATGACAATGGGAATGTGTTTGGGGAGTCAGTAGCGAATAATTATTTTTAAATACAAGACTAATTAAGAATGGAAACAAATGTACTTCAATCATTTATGCAACATTCAATAGATGACCTTGAGAATGATAATGAGTAGCATGTGCAAATCTTTATACATTATAACATTATATATATATGGAATTATAGGTATCTACATTAAATATATAACAATTCTATAAGGCAATACAATTTGATTAAAACAAGTGAATTCCTGGTATCATCGCCTTAGTTGTAATATTACATCATAATTGTGTTTCTCTTTCTGTTATTAAAATAATCAGGGTTCGCACAGTTCTGTTGTGATAGAAATTAAGGATTTGTAAGGCCAGGAATATAGCTGGCTAAGGACCTAAGGAATACAAAACACTTGATACAGTAATCATTTTGATATACTTGCTGTAATTATTCACAATTCTGCAATTTTCCCAATGGAATGGCTTTTGGGAACAGCCAATATTGAAATATTTGCCTATATTAAGGTACTTGTACAAACATTAAAGGCCTTGAAACTTAAAATTAAATTCAAGGTTCCAAGGTCCTGTACAAATCCTGATTAATCGATTGGTGGACCAGGCAAGTCTTAAAATAGGGAAACAGAAACCTCTTTGAATACAATGTGAAAAAAATATATAGCCACAGTTATAGAACAGGGCACATCATATGGTCCGGTATAGAATGTGTATGGCATGTTAATTAATACATAAGATCATCTATGCCAGGACATACTTGTAAAACATTTATATAATATGTGATGTGTTTCAGGAAAATTAGTCACAAGTCGTAAAAAAGGGGATTTTGAGATATCATATTTGAAACAAGGAAATCAAGCTGGTTCTAATGATAGCAAACATTAGGACAGCTAATGCATATTTCTATATTTTAAGTTTGACATTTTTATTTTTGAAAAAAAGTTTGCAATATCTCTAGGTGGATAATTACTAGTAAGTAAATTAGCTAAATATACTCCATAGAAAAAGCTTCGAAGTGCATGAATATATCTAATAAACAGTCTTGAAATTTGGTACATGTATTGAAGCACTAATCAGCTCAAAATTGAGAACATTCCTACAAACAGATCTTGTGATTAAATCACTTAAAAAATATCAATGTCGCAACTTGTGGCTCATTTTCATGGAACACATCACAAATGACAGCAAATTCTAAACTACAATTATTACACAGAGCCCATACAAATATACATTACTTGGTCGATGCTGGCGGTGATTCAGAAAAACTGCCTTGTCGGTCGAGCAGGCGTCTGTTGCGAAAGCGTTCAATGACAGGCGTGATATCATACTGTTTCTCAAAGAACTTGACAAGTGCAGGGTCAGTGAGAACGGAAGCCATGTACTGTTCAAATGTAATGGCCCAGTCCCAATCCAGTTGAGCATTGCTAGATTTACGAGGTGACCGTTCGCTCTGAGACCGCACACGTTCACTTGTGGTCTCTCCTGCAGCTCCTATGGAGATAGGTTGGCTTGTAGTGGATGTAACAGAAGTAACATCTGGTGATTTATCTGCAACAATACCTGAGTCAGGGGCTTGGTCAGTTGATGATGTGGTATCACGCTCTGGTTGAGTTTTTGTGGTTGTTTCTGGGATGTCAGGCTTAGCATCTTTGCTTCCTCCTCCTTCACCTCCTCCTCCTCCTCCATCTTTACCAGCAGCTTCAAGGTTAGATCCAGGACAACCAGTGTCTTTCCTTTTCTCCCCCTGTCCACTTTTATCGCTAGTAGTTTCTTCAGAGATGGAAAGACCGGCCAATTTCGACTCAGTGTCTGCGAACACGCTGCTGTCAGCTGAGCCATAGACTGTGTCGGGGGAGCTGAGGGCCCAGCTGTCTGGGCGGGAGGTGCGACCAAGGTAGAACTGTTTGCCGACATCACCCAGCTGGAGGAGCAGGGTGGCAACACTGGCGATGGCATGGTACAGGGACTGCTCATCTACATGTTCACTGAACATGTCATACATGGTCTTACACAGCTGGATGAACTGAGCCTGCAATAGACAATTCATTATCTTTAACATACATTATCAGCTGTAAACACACCTGCAAAATAACTACCAACTCAAAAGATAAACACATTAAACTCCCAATAACTTCAGGCAATACCAAAGAAATTAACTAAAATGAGTAAAGATTAGGGAGACAGGAGGAGGAGGAGGTCCAAGAAAGAGAGAGAGGGAGAGAGAGGGAGAGAGAGGGAGAGAGAGAGGAAGAGAGAGAGGGAGAGAGAGAGGAGAGGGAGCAAATACATGGCAATGTTTGCACGATGTTCCCTGCTCATGGAGCTGCCTTGTGGCATATAAACTACATGTTATTATTATTATACATATATGGAGAATCAAATATAGCTACAATCTATATATGGGCACCTGTACCGCATCTCTCCTATATATAGAGAGAATGGGACGAGCCGGCAATAGTCGAAAATTTATAGGAAGAGATTCGTCCACATAAGCACGATGCCATAGGCAGAGTGCTTATGTGGACGAATCAAGTCCTATAAATTTTTTATTATTGCCGGCGAGTTCCATTCAATATTTATTATATGTGCATAAAACTTGATCAAATATCATCAGATATCACTGAAATAGTATGAAACAAGCATCTACATCGACGGGTCTTTTGTATGATGTCACGCTGCGGACACGCTAAAAAAACATCAACATTTTATCCACAATTATTTCTGGAGATTCCTCTGGTAATAATCCATACAAATGAGCAATGAAAACATCTACAGAAAGGGGAGATTCAGATCTACAAATGCATTATGTTAAATCAATGTGGATATGAATGTTCCCGCATATCCACTCAATTGTTTACATGCTAATTTTTCCGGCCTACTGGACCGCAGTCCTAGCCTACAGAGCTACGAGTAGGCCAATGCCTGTGTTGATTGTTGTTTCCCTTGAAAGCATTAAAACACATGAACAATGAAAATCTCTAAGAAGAGACATATAAGACATATACTAATAAACTTATGGTTAGAGATAGTCCAAGCAACTCCGACTCTGTCTAGTTGCCTGTGGCATTTGTTTACATACTTCGCAGAGAGCCAAGGCTCTCCGCGAAGATGGCGGAAGTGCAGGGGTAACGTCAGAGCTATTTTTAGACAACTACATTTTTATAGGACGCGTCCTATATGAATATTTTTATAGCACCCCACTTATAGCACCTCTCATATAGCATGCACGTATAATAAAAAGGCAATAGGTATATTTGATTCTCCATACATATGGGAGCTACGTAAACAAAAACACTGTCTTCACATGTTCAATTATGTTATATATATATATAGTTGCTCTAAAGGTGTGTGATATATGCATGCATAGCTTAAAGTGCATTTGTAATAACACTTTTAGAGCATATGGAGGGAGAGGGACCTGGGAGACATATAAACATTGGTAATAATAGAACCCTTTAAGACTTGGCAAGGGCCAGGTTATGACTATTCATGGGAATGTTGGCACCATCGCCTCATGACTTTGGGTCAGATCTTCAGAAAATGTACAATCGACAGATCTACACATCTAGTACATTCTGATAAGTAAAGACTAAACAATGGTCAACACTAGGTTATCTGAGTATATTTGGTATTGCCTTGATCAAACGATCTGGTTGGTTATGCTGGACTGAGTTTTGAACTTGATTTATGTCTTAAATTTGGGTTATTTGAGGACATTTGAGAGGATTGGTGAAGGTGAATTGTACATTTTCTGGCGATTTCACCCCTTACTGTACCTGGTTGATTCTGGAGATGTCCTTCAGCGCTAATTTGGAGTCTTGTCTGATGAAGTCATAGCGTCCTGATCCCGACACAGGCGTCCCCTGTTGTGAGCCTACAACAACAATAGGGGAGTTTGCATAGCCGCCATTTTGAATCTTTATTCGCATGGAATTATGGGACTAATGGTAGTCTAAAACCTATAGAAAACAAGCCATGTTCAGCATGGACTATTTGTCAATGCTCTAATGTCAATATCCATGTGTTTTACATGTTTCCATAACAGAGATCTTTCCCATCATGCATTTTGTTTTCATAGATCATTTATAAAAGCTATGATATTGTTGAAAACATTTTCGATAAAAATGTTGCGAAATATTGGTATGTCAAATTTCAACAGAATCCATCCCAGGATGCACTGTAACAGACATGCGCAGTGGCACATGCAAGTCCCCTATAGATCCATAAACCTTTGCCATGAATTGTTTCATGCTAAACAAATATGAAGTAGGCACCAGAGTATGTGTTATTATTCATAAATAACATTCGTTAATGTTACTCTTGGCCCACCTGGAAGACCTGTTAACAGAGGGTGCCAGCCGTATTTCTGTATATTGATGTCTTATGGAAATAAAAACGATTATATATATATATGACAGAGAGATGAATCTTCTGAACAATTTGGCAAATTACCACGGTAATGAGTCAAACACTCGTAGTATGTGACGGCATAAGGTATGACGTGACAGAACAAATGTGACGCAACTGCCCATTGTTCAAGACTGTATTGGTCGTTAGGTAAGCTGGGTGGCATGGATACCTTGCTATATGTGATCCGTTTTTAGGAAAATGAGTCATAAGTCGCAAAATATGGATTTTGAGATATTACCATATTTGAAAAGAGGAGATCAAGCTTATTCCAATGATAGTAACAATAGGACAATATTCCTATATTTAAAGTTTGATATTTTTAATTTTGAAAAAAAAAGTTTGCAATGTTTCTTGGTGGCTAATAACCAATAAAGTAACTAAATACACTCCAAACGAAGGCCTTAAAAAACAAAGGATATATTTCATACAATGTCCTGAGATTTGTTGTATGGATTCATATGACTATAAGTGCTAGACCCTTCAAAAATCAGAACATTCCAATAAAAAGATCTTGTCAAAAAAACACTTTGAAAAATATCAATTCTGCGACTTGTGACTCATTTTCCAGGAACACATCACATATGGTCAAGATGTGGGCGGTAACTGAGTGGTTCCAAACCCATGGCTAATTTTGTCAATATCTACAGGTGAAGTAATGAATTGAACGTTAATAGTTACGTAAATGGTTTAATCATTTTTGTTGAAAAAATACCCACATCCCCTACAAGTAATCTATGTATGTCCCTATTAAAGGGACGATAAACAAAGGTTTATGTTTTAAGGTTATTATTTCTTGCATTTACGTACCCTGCCATCGCGGCTTTTACAATGTTAAACATTTTATGATCCTTTAAAAATTGGTCTTTTATATTTTTCTATGTCGTTTTATTCTCTGACCATATTTTTCTTATTTTCCTATCACCCAAAGTTGAGGTTGTTTAACAAGAGCTTTTCACACAGACTCTTATACGGTATCTAAAACAACGTACAGACCTCAAGTATCTCCACTGGCTGCGTTAAGCTCTCCGTTAAGCTCTGCGGTAAGCCTTGCGATGGTGCTGTGTTGTTGAGGAGGGGCAAGGACCTGCCTACATCATTCACTGACCATCTAGGCAAGGACCTCGTCATTCCTCACCACCTACAGAACCAGCACAAACCACTTGCGGTAAGCAAGGCTTACCACAGAGCTTACCGCAGCCAGTGGAGACCACCCTTAATGTTACATAACACTTACCTCTGTAGCTGTCAGTGTCGGTATTCTCCAGCAGTATAGAGTTGACGTCTCCCAGGCTGTCAGTGGGTGAGGAGGCGGTGGTGGAAGCCCTCCGCTGTACCAGTGACAGAGTGCTGGGCGGTATGGCTGGTTGGGACGCTGACCGGTTCCTCCGGGGGGACACCCGCTCTCCTCCAGTAGCCTTGGCTATATCACCTCCTTCTGGGGACTTAGCAGGCGAGCCTGAAATTATTGGGTTTTTTGTTATGGTTGAAAAATTAGAGATATTCAATTCAATTCAAGTATTCTTTTATTTGCGGATCTTGTTGCACATAGGTAGCTCGATATCTGGTTAATAAAAATATAAATTCCTGATCAGCCAGGTCTTCCAACTAGTGCATGTATCGCTTCAAGTTCCGATAGACAACTTCGAAATTTCGGTAGTGTCTCTTGACTCCTATTTATTCCAATTTTTCGGGCTATAGGGTGCCCTTCATCAGGGAAAATTGAAGAATGATATAAAAGTTAGGGGGTCATATCAAAAAATGTGCAAAACTGGAAGTTTTAGTTATTTTCATTTATGCTGTGAGCTATGCTGTATTACTGTTAAGCGGCAATTCCACTGGGTCACTCTTGGTTTGCTTTGTTATTTAGTTAGAGTGCATAAGAAGCAAGAGCAGTCCAGTGAAATTGGTAAATGCACTTTGCATGCACTTCTTCGGAACCTCAGACGTTGCGTTAAAATCTGACATGTTGGATTTGAGTAGATGAAAGGCGCAGCATAGAGAAGCAACAAATGGGTCAGATTTTCAGAAAATGTACAATTGGCAGCTCTACACATTTAGTAAATTCTGCTAAATCTGGCTACAAAATGATGGATACCGGGTATATCTGAATATATTTGGTATTAAATTGTATTGTATTGTATTAAAGTAACAGTTCTGTTATGTTAAACTGCATTTTGAAGCTCATTTTTGTCTTAAATGTGGGTTATTTGAGAGGATTGGTGAAGGTGAATTGTATATTTTCTGGAAATCTGACCCAAATAGCAAACCATGAGCGCAAGTGGTCCAGTGGAATCACAGCTTAATAATGTTTTATAAACTGAGATTTTCTTTCGGAGTGGGCAAGCTAGAGGCTCTATTGTAGAACAAGAGGCCGGCTATAATCATTTTAATGCTTGTATATACTAGAGAATTTTACAACATGACTTAGGTAAGCCTATTCCCGCCCTTGAATCACACAGTAATAAAGTATACAATATATACTTACTCTTGGCAAAAGAAATAAGAAAAAAAAAGAGGGAAAAAAAACCTACTCTTGCCAGACGATGCACTGCTACTTCCCTCCTCATCAAAGAAGTCAGTTGCCTCCACCGCGCCCTCAGTCGTGTCTGTGAGAAGTATGGCGACAGTATTAAGCATTATACCAGAGCACAAGCCAGCGGTTCCCATGTAGTTGGCACTAGCTTTTGTCAATATCAAATATTAGAAATCTTGAGATCCTGAGAATTTTATCTAATAGTTGATTTAGATTTGGTGATTGCATAGCTCCAGCATGTTAGTAGTTGTGACTTTTTACCAGCTAGGATGCTAGGGACTTCAGACTTTTTTTCTTCTCTTATTATTTATCATTCATTATACACACATTACTCTGAAAACCTAGAGTGATTTACGCATAGTGCGTATTTCACTAGTGATTTACGTGGGGTTGTCATAGCAACCAATCTGTTTTTTCTAGTAAGATTACCTGTAAAATTCAAATCCATAACTCGATTTGTTTCTATTTTCATGTTTGAAAGAGTATAATAAATCGTTTAACTAACTCGTTGGTTTCAGTCACTTAGAATATTACACTCGTTGCTACGCAACTGGTGCAATATTCACGCTCCTTCAACCGACTCATTAGTTAACCTGTATATATATCAAGGAAACTAAATTGCTTTCGCACAAAGCTGGGACACATAAACTTAACCCATGGAAGTGTCTTTTGTAACACACTGTAATGACCTTTTAAGGTTGGTCTCCACTGGCTGTGGTAAGCCTTGCGATGGTGCTGTGCTGGTTCTGTAGGTGGAGAGGAATGATAAGGTCCTGCCTACATGGTTCACTGGCCATGTAGGCATAACCTCGCCACTTCTCACCATCACAGCATCATCGCAAGGCTTATCGCAGCCAGTGGAGACCACCCTTAACCCTTAAGGTACTTGAGCACTACCCACCTGACTTGGCCGTCTCTACATCTGCCTCGTCCACATCAGTGGACAGTAGGGCGGGGGGCAGGTGCAGTCGGTAGAGCAGCTTCAACCTGGCCACCACCTCCCCTCTACACATGGTACCCAGCACCCACGCCAGGTCGCGGAAGTTGATCATGTTATCTTTGTTATTGTCCAACAACTGGAAACACACCAAGTATAGACATATATTAAGATTTATTTCCACCATATAGCCAAGATACCTAAGATAGCTAAGGTGCTAATGAAAACTAACATAAGTGCTGCTAACACAGAAACAAAAACAAAATCTTATATAAAAAGGTTCTTTTATATATACACTGAAATACATGTGGCATGTGGTACCGGTTATTATTATTATCCAACTTTTCCCTCCTCTTAAAGGGGCTAAGGAATCGCGTATCAACTACTTTTCCGACAGACTATAGCAATAGTTAAGGTCATAACTAAACCTACCCTAAACATCCTGAGGGCCATGGTCTCGGCATGTTGTCCAGTAGCCCAGGGTGCAAGGGCGAGGAAGAGGAGTTTGAACTGGTCATAATCTATACGGTATAACTGGTAGTAGGGCTTGGTGGGGTCATACTTGTCCAGCAAGTCTAGCTGGGGCTGGTGCGTCCTCCAGTAGCAGGACGTCAGGTACTCCTCCTGTGGGGGAAAAATGAAATCATATTTTTTAACGATTTGCATAGCCGCTATTTTGAATCTTTATTCGCATGGAATTATGGGACTAATGGTATAGTCTAAAATCTATAGAAAACATGCCGTGTTCAGCATTGACTATTTATCAGTGCTCTAATGTCAATATCCATGTGTTTTACATGTTTCCATAACACACGCCACCATATTTCCCATCATGCATTTGGTTTTCAATTCAATGACAATAGGGGAATTTGCATAGCCGCCATTTTCCCCATAAGGGAATGGGGTTCAAAGGTAGCTCAGAAGGATAAAGCTACATTACTTTTGTTTTATTATACAATTTCTGATAATGTTATATAATATCACGCAATATTACACAATGATTGCGTAACATTGATTAACCACATTTTTATTATTGATATTCCAAATTATCATTAACACTAATTATTACTTATTAAATTAATTAATCCCAGTATGTTGTTGCACCTCTTTTCAGGTAATCAGTTCCACAGTACTTTTTTTCAGTAGACCTAAACCTAGAAGTTATACTGACCTTGAATACTATGAATACATCCTCCAGCTCCTTGCCCTTGAAGGCAGTGTCCCCTGCCACACTTCTTATCACATTGCGCATCGTACTGTCCTCTATGTTCTACAAGTACAAGTGGGAACACATGGGTCAGACTTTCAGAAAATGTACAATTCGCCTTCACCAATCCTCTCAAATAATCCACATTTATGACAAAAATGAGCTTCAAAATAGTTTAACATAACAATGCGATACCAAATATACTCAGATATACCCAGTATTCAGAACTTTTCAGTCTAATTTAGCAGAATTTCCTGAATGTGTAGAGCTGCCAATTGTACATTTTCTGAAAATCTGACCCACATAACAAGACAACAGAAAACTGCCACTACGATATCTATCGATATCAAGGATGCCAGGGCAGGCTGTAGTCATATAACTAATTTTAGAATAAATTTAAAATAGAAAAAGTTTAACGAATGAAAGTATTCTATCCAGTGAGTAGGACGAAGTAAAGCAGTGAAGAAAGATAGATCTAAAGAATGAGGAGATCTAAGGAGATCTGACTGAGCATAGCATTGTATAATGAGTGATAAGGGTGAAATCACCAGAAAATGTACAATTCGCCTTCACCAATTCTCTCAAATAACCCAAATTTGGACGAAGATAAAGTTGCTGGTCTAGCCGTATCTATAGTCCTAACTTGGGAATTCTTTTTTTTTTAAATTTTCACAAATTTTGCTTAGACATGAAGGAGAAGTTACTTTCCCCTTAATTGTATGAAATATTTCTCGATCTCAATCTCAATCTTAATAAATTAGAACATTTGGGAATGATTTTGACAATTTTCAAACTTTTCCAAATATACTGCATTCAGTACATGCTGTGGTGCAAAACTTGCATCCGTGACACAATCAACCAAGGCCCATGGGTGAGAGCTACTTTGTAAGGATGCAAATTTGAGGAGTGACTTTTGGCCAGATTTGTGCCAGTGTATTATCATCATAGCAATAACCTAGGATCTTGATGGGTAGTAACTCCAATGATACTGACCTGTACAACCTTGAGTCTATGTTTGAGTCTGAGTTTCTCTATTTGATGATTGGAGATGGTGCCAAACTTCTTGTAGGCATCCGCGATCAGGTCACTCACATCTATAGACGACTGCAGCAAGAAACAGTACAAAGTTATTTCATATATGGGTCAGATTTTTAGAAAATGTACACTTGGTAACTACACATTTAGTAAATTAGACTAAATAATAATAATGCATAATAATTAAATCTGTTTTTTTGTTGTCGATTTTTTTTACTAGACATTTCGAGCTGTCTTACTGATTCTCAGGATGAGAAACATTGAAAATTTAGGAAGTTGTAAGTCCTGCATTAGGATGAGAATAAGTCGAGTGGGAGGAATGCTCTACCTTGCTGTTGGGACCACTATAGGTGGTATTACTGCCGGCGTTCTTCACGGTCGGTACGGTCGAGTCGCGGTTAGCCACAGTCTCTAGATAGGCTCCCAGCACTGTCATGGCCTCCCCATCATCCTTACAGGCCAACAACTTGTCACTACACTTGTCTAGGATACAGAGAGACACCTGGAATATCACCTGCAAGATACACAATAACACTTTATTACACGCCCATGATGTATGAGGGGTGCAATAACACTTTATTACACGCCCATGATGTATGAGGGGTGCAATAACACTTTATCACACGCCCATGATGTATGAGGGGTGCAATAACACTTTATTATACATGCGTCCCTCTTGAGAGGCACTGTAAGTGGGGTGCAATAAAAGTATTCATATAGTATGCCCCATGAATAACACTCTTACGTTGGCCCCATGGATAATACTCTTACCATGGCCCCATGAATAATACTCTTACGTTGGCCCCATGAATAATACTCTTACCTTGGCCCCATGAATAATACTCTTACGTTGGCCCCATGGATAATACTCTTACGTTGGCCCCATGGATAATACTCTTACGTTGGCCC